>CM075816.1:23701913-24448418 GCA_037975025.1 Excoecaria agallocha
GCAAGTGTACTAGATCGGCTAGTAATATAGGAAAATATAGATTAAGACCCCAAAATATCGTATCCAAGGGAACATGGATTGCTAAGGATAATATCAATGTATAAATTAAATCAATCCGAGATAGTTTTCCAAATATTTTTGATTTAGAAGCAAAAATTAAACAAAATAAATAATAAAACAAAATAAAAGCATGAATTAAAAACAAAACAATAATTAAAATTCTCTTGCTAAAGAAACTATCCAACTTAACTTTCATTGTAATGACTTAAGTTCAATAAAAACACCAGTGATTATGAAAAAACTAGTAATAAAGCCAGATATCTTTATTCAAGTATATTATTCTTAGTATTAAACTCATAGACAAATCTAATACTTAGCACGCAAATCTAGTTTTAACTTCCTAAATATTCATTGAAGCCTTTCTCAAGTGATTCAATTCCAATTTATTCTTAGTTCTTCATCTCTTAGTATTAACCAATAAAATTCACACATAATCATCTCATATTTCGGATAATAATCATGCATAAACATTAAAGATAGGGATGATCACGGGGCGGGGATTCCCCGGCCCCGGCGGGGATTCGCCCCGTTCGGGGCGGGGAATCCCCGAAATTTGCCCCTGCGGGGACGGGGGCGGGGGGAAAAAATTCCCCGTCCTAAAATCGGGGACGGGGATGGGGACGGAGAATGGGATCCCCGCCCGCCCCGCAAAAAAAAAAAAAAAATATATATATTAAAATATAATATTTTATAAATAATTAAAATATAATTTAATTTTATAATTATTAAGTTTTAAATTATTATTGATTTTAAATTTTTTATTTATTAAATATTATATTTTAATTTTAATTATTAATAAAATATTATATTTAAAAAAAAAGGGGAACGGGGATCCCCGCGGGGGACGGGGATCCCCGCGGGGCGGGGGACGGGGGGAATTCTTCCCCCGACATTGGTGGCGAGGGCGGGGCGGGGAATCCCCGCCACTGGCGGGGGAGGGAGTGGGGGAGCATTCCCCGGCCCCGCCCCGCCCCGTAATCATCCCTAATTAAAGAGTTAACCTAAGAACATGCAAATCATTAACTATGTCAAAATCAATTTTTAGTTATTTATTCAATAAACCAACAATCAATCTCAACTTAATCAAAGATAAGAATATGCTTAAAACCAAGAAATAATCAACCGATATTGAAATTAAGCTCAAAATAAAGTCATAACAATGAAAATCTAAGTTTTCAAAATTCCATTAGCAAAAGAAGAAAAACTACTTCCTAAACATAATTAAAAACTAAAGACAAAGTTGAAAGATTAAAACAAAATTGAAAGAAAAAAATAAAAATAGAAAAAACTAGAAAAACAAAATAAAACTAAACTAAAGCATTCTTCTAATTGATTCTCTAATTCCCTAATTGATCTCTATTGATTCTCAAATTAGATCCTTTCTTTGGTGTTTAAGCCTTCTATTTATAGGCAAAAGACGTTGTGGATTCCTTCTCAAACTCTTAGAATCAAATAGGAAGCAAACTCTGCCCAAAACAGGAAGTTCGAGAAAATCCTTCGCGATATGGGAGTCTTCATCACGTGGCCACGCCCTTTAGTGTGTATTTCTACACGTGACCACGGCTCATTTAGTTCTTCTTCCACACGTGGCCACGTGTGGTCCTTCACTGGGAATCCACGTGGCCACTTGGTCTTCAAAATATCATCCAACGTGACCACGGTTCTTCTTGTTTTGTTCTTCACGTGGCCACGTTTGAAACTTTTTAATATTTTCACGTGGTCACGTCTTAAGGTTCTGGACTGGACACTGGTTTTCTCGCCTAATTTCTTCACATTTGCACTTTTAGCCCTAAACTTTGTCCTTTTTGCACTTTAAGCCCTTTTATACCAAATTAACCCTAAAAAACACCAAAATTTACAATCAACTCCAAAAACATAAAATTAATCAATTAAACTCAAATCTAACCTAATTAACACAAAATTAACTTAATTAAACACCTTAAAAGATACTAAAAATATCATATAAATCACTATTATCAATCATATTATAAAATACTAAGAATTTTATAGAAATATTTCTCTAAACTACTAGCAACTACAATAACAGCATACTGACAGACAACAAGAAAGCACAAAATCAATAACTAAGCAATTCACTTCGATTACTTTTGGCATCTGTTTTTGCAATTACTAGCAAGAGCTGATAATTATTTGGTCCCACATGCTGTGTGCATTATTTGGTACTCAAATTATTTGGTACACCAATAATATTTTTTCTATCATCCAACATTTGAGAAGGCATGCTTGAATATATAACCATTGGCACTGCAGACATAATTTTGTCTCCTTGCTTCTAATAACTACATTCATAAGACATTTATTTACCTTGTGATCATCACTATGAAAAGCATATAACTGAGTTCCTTAGAATTAAGAAGGAGCAATAAACTAAAATGAAATGATTCTACAAGTTGAAGTTAATGACCAGAATACTTATAACTACATACCCTACAAGGATCACTTTTTGACCAAACTCCATTGGACTTAAAAATAGAGTTCTGTTAGCATTTCAAAGTTTAGAACTGATTCAAGAGTTTGACAGTTGAATGAAACTATTCGAATAAGCTTACTTGAATAGCTAACAGGCAATATTAGCATTAACAAACTGCAATGAAATGTCTAAATTGAATTGGTATGTTTGCAAAATCATTGCTATTAGAATGTGAGGAAACCAAAATTACAGAAAACTATTTACAAAAAAAAAGCAATTGTTGTTCTATCATTTTCTTCTACACATTGCTCCAAGTTTAAGTCCAAAAGATGTGTACCTTTTTCTTCTTCTTCTTCTTCTTCTTCTTCTTCATATGGCTCATTATTTAAGTCCAACAGTAAATTTTCTAATGAAGATATTTCAATCATTGAAAAGTTTGGGCTAACATTGAGATCAAAATTCAGATTAGAATTATTAATACAAACATCAGTATTTTGTGTTTCTAGTTCCATGGAATATGCTTATCCTTCTACCCTCCTTCAATAAATTTCTAATTATATTGATACAAACATTAGTACTCAAATACTCCATGGTGGATTTTTTTTTTGGGGAATTTTCAAAATTTTGAATAAAAAATTTTGGTGTAATTTTTTTGGCAGTAAAACAAGTTCACCCATGGCATCAGAATTGTGCATTGGGATAATAATTAGTATTAATGGAAAATTCATAATTAAGCCACATAATTAGGAAGAGAGAGAATGTTAGTGTGGAAAATAGAGTTTTAGAAGAAAATTAATAAGGATAAATTAGTCATTTATATAGCCCATTTAATAGAGTATTGGTTTTGGCAAATAACCTTAAACGTCAATTATTTAAAAATGGAGGGAATATTAGTTTTAAATAATATTAATTATAAGATAAATTGAAAAAATTATTTTTCTTAAAAAATAAACTTCAACAGAAAAACTAACAGAATTCCAAAATTGAAAGCACGTTTGAAATTTAAAATTGACATTGCCAGAATATTTTTTATTGGACTTGAAATTAAAACACAATTGACATTGCCAGAACAATTAAACTGTAATGTGAAGTACTCATTTCTTTTTAACGGGATAGAAATTGGCCCGAATTATCATGAGAAGAGAGTTAGGCAGAGTGATCTTATTTTCCCTTATCTTTTCATTATTTGTGCGGAGGGGTTATCATGTTTGTTTAGGGATGCTGAAAGGTAGGGTCTTATCCAAGGTTGTAAAGCTAGTTTGATAGGGCTAAGAGTTACTCACCTATTTTTTGTTGATGATTCTATATTTTTCATTAAAGCCAATAGGGAGCAGAGTCATATGGTTAAGAAGATTTTTTGTAAGTATGAAGTAGCGTTGGGTCAATCTATTAATTTTTAGAAGTCAAGGGTCTTTTTTAGTCGTAGTGTTTTTCTTAAGGATAGAAGCAAGATTTTTTATATTTTGGGAGTTTTTGCTCCTCTTAATCATGGTCGATATCTTGATCTTCCTTCCTTAATTGGAAGCAAGAGGTCAATTTTAGGTTTTCTGAAAAGTAAATTAAGTCAGAGAATTTCTGTTTGGAACAATAAGTTTCTCTCTAAAGAAGGAAATGAGGTCTTATTGAAATTTGTTACTCAGGCCATCCCCACTTATTGCATGAGTGTGTTTATGATTCCTACTCTATATGTGAGGAGTTTTAGAGGATGATAAATTTTTTTTGGTAGGGTAAAAATGGTAATGGGTAGCGGAATATGCATTGGCTAGCGTGGAATAATGTATACAGTAAAAAGGATGACAGTGAGATGGGTTTTAGAGATTTACAATATTTCAACTTAGCAATGCTTGCTAAACAAGGATGACGATTTCTTTCTCATAAAAATACTCTTGCATATCGCATTTTTAAAGTTAGATATTTTTCAAATGAGATTTTTTTTAACACAAAGCTGGGAACTAATCCAAGCTTTATTTGGCAGAGTATTTTGCAAGTAAATGGTTGTCTTAGAAAATGGTGTAAAATAGAGGGTGGGGGATGGAAAAACGATTCTTTTCAAAAAAGATCCTTGAATTTCTAGGGATGGAGATTTCTTTGTAAGTGAGGGTACGAATTTTGTTGATGATAATGTTAAAGTTTGTGCTTTTTTGAAAAATAATGGTAAAGAGTGGGATGTGAATAGCATTGTGGAATTCTGCAATGTAAATGATGTGTATGATATCTTAAAAATTTCATTGCCTATTTTTAGTAAAGGAGATAGATTGATTTGACATTATGATAAGATGTGTAGTTCCATTGTGAAAAGTGGGTATCAGATGGCACATATGTGTTGTAGAGGTATCATTTCTCAGTCAAATAACATATGGAGATATATTTGGAGTCTTAAAATTCCCTTAAAGGTGCATTATTTTTTTATGGCGAGCTCTTCGAAATGTTTTGCTTGTTCGACTTAGGTTGACTCAGAAGGGCATTGCAATTAATCCTTCTTATTTATTTTGTGAGTAGATAGAAGATATTTTACATATTTATTTGGGTGTCAATTTGCTAAAGATGTGTGGGATTGTTTTGAGCTAAATATTCAAAATGTGAGTATACCTCTATAAGATATTCTCTCTACGTTGATGAACTTGGTTAGTAAAACCAAGTATGAGGAGGTGTGTTTGATATTGTGACAGATTTGGAATGTTAGAAATAACTTAGTGTGGAACAATGTTTTAATGGTGCCTCATATAGTCATTTTGACAACACTCTCTTTTTTTAGTGAATGGCAGGCAGCTAAAAAGATTTGCAACAATGTTTTTATGCCTTTGAAAAGTCCCTCTTTGCTATCTTCATCTTCTTCTGGTAGTTTGAATAATGAATGGAGTTGTTTTGTTGATGCAACAATCTTTAGGGAAAGAAACAAAAGTGGTTTTGGTGCAATCTTTGGAGATATTGAAGGTTGTTTTCTAAAAGATATTTCAGACCATTGGTTTGGTTTGTTCTCCTCACACATTGCAGAAAGTTTGGCTCTACGCTCGGTTCTTGCTTGGATTGAAGCTTCACTTCACTATTTTTACGAATGCTCAAGAACTTTCTTTTGCAGTTAGTAGTAATTTAGATGATTTTTCTGATTTTGATTTAATTATTTTTTATTGTAAAACCTTTTTGTTTTCTCATAGACCATATATTGAGTTAGGGTGAATTAGTAGGTCCAACAGTTCAGAATCTTATAAATTAACTAAAACTTCTCAATTGTATGACCCTTTCTATTTTTGGGATGTTCTCTCTTCCTTGATCTTTTCTTAATTAAAATTTCTGACATTATTTCTCCAAAAGAAAGAAGGAATAAGGTACTAAAATGGCCCTAATATGTTTCGGTAGTAGTTAAAATGTCCCTTAACTTTTTTTTGGAGCATAAATGCTCATAATATTCTAAAATTAGTACTAAAATACTCCTCTGTTAATCTACCGTCAATTTCGAATTAACGGCGCTGATGTGGCATTAATACGTGGTAAAATATACCATGTCAGCGCCACATGTATTTTTAATCTAAATATATTCAGGGATATTTTAGTACTGTATAAAAAACGTTAGGGGCATTTTAGTACTATAAAAAACTTTAGGGGCATTTCAGTACCATAATAAAAATATTAAGAGCATTTTTGTACTATAAAGAAAACATTAAAAATTAATATTTTTCACATAAATGTACAAACAAGAAAAAAATTGTAAATAAATTATATAGCTCAAGAACATTTATTAATTAATTTTTTTGATGAATATAATATTTAAATTTGACTACAAAAATGCATTTAGGGAAATTTTTATTGAGATTATTAAAAAAAGTATTAAAAAAATCTTTTGTATAATTATTTTACACGTGATAAATATTTTAAATAATGATATTATTATTTTAATAATTATAATAATGTACATATGTTTTTACATTAAACTTAATTGATTTTAACTAGTTCTTAAAATTATAAATATTTCAACAAAAATATTAAAAATAAAATTAAAAAAAATTAATAGTTGCATCCAGACTTTAACTATTATAAACTAAAAAATTGTATCAATTATTAGAACAATTAAAAATATATATAATATTAGATGTTTGTGTTTTACCTTGATATGTAATCATTTTCTTAAAAAATGATGGAATGCTTTGTCTTAAAAATATAATTTAAATATTTATAAACAATTAAATAATAAAATGATATATTTGTCATAAAATAAAATGTATAAACCAGCAAATAATTAATTATAAACATATTAAATAAATACTATAACATGTTTAATAGATTGTTTAAATTTTTATCTTAATTAGCAATAGTCATATTATATATTTAAACACCAATTTATTCAAATTTTATAATTTGACGATTTTTTTATAAAATAATTTAATTAATATCATATGTAAATTTTTATAAGTTGCTCCAATTGCTTTAAATGCCAACATATTTAGGAGTATTTTTTGTAGTCAAATTTTAATATTATATTCATTAATAAAAATTAATTAATAAATATTCTTGAACTACATAATTTTTTTCTTATTCATACATTTATAGAAAAAATATTTATTAATTACTATCTAATGTAATAAATATTGATTTTTAATATTTTATCTAAAGTATAAAAGTTGACGGTAGTTTGACGAAATGATATTTTAGTACCGATTTTAGAACATTAGCGGCATCTATGCTATGAAAAAAAGTTAAAGGACATTTTAGCTACTATCAAAACATATTAGGAGCATTTTAGTACCTTATCCCAAAAAAGAACAAGGAAACCAACTAATTTTTTTTAATTGAATTCAGTTTTTCAATTTGGCTTGGAGATTTCAACACAATGGATTAGTTTAGTTAGATTTGGTTTTGAAAGGTAAAGAAACAGCAAAATAACCAAACTGACGGATAGTGTACCTAAATTAGGTCGTTTTGTGTATATGCCTTTAATAGTTAATACTAAACCATTTTGTGTAAATCTAAACATTTCATTTTTGTTCCTTTGCTAGTTAATGTATTTTTAATTTGCACTTATATTTTTTTCAATTGGATTTTTTTATTTTAGTTTTGTGATTTAAAATTTTGTACAATTTTTAGTTTTTTATAAAAATAATTTAAAATTCGATAAATCATATAACCGGATCAAACTAATTGAAAATTTCGGTTTGATGTTAATGCGATTATTATAGTATTTCGGTTCGATTTTGATTTGTTGAATTTTCAGTATTTCAATTTTAGTTAATTTAGTCGCATTAAATTAGTAAATTGAATCCACTATTACTCACTCCTACATATTACGTAGCTAATAGTTGAGTTTGGATCGGTTTGGCTTCAAAACTACTTGAACTAAAGGCCAATCACACGCGTGCATATATATATATATATGTATATGTGTGTGTGTCATTATAACTATAAATGTCATTAAGAGTTCAATTTGAGATTTTTTACATTTTTAATCCACCAAGCCAACTCCTGTTGTTGGGTTTAATCGTTTTTTTTTCCTAACTAAATGTGGTTCACCCGTCATGATAATCAGAAAATTTGAACAGTATCTCCGAAGTGATAAACTTAGCATCAAAGCTTTAGATTTAATGTAATTATTTTGTTCTTATTAAAAAATTGGATAAGATTGGGTTAAAAATGATGGTGGCCTCAATAATGTTAAAAGAAAGTCTGCAAATAATTGGGATGGGCCTACAAATGTCATTGTTTTTGCCAGTTTATTGCTTAAGAAACTATAAAATACTTATATTTTGTTTTGTAATTAAGCCCAAAGAGAAATTTGGGCTATGGGCCTAATCAAAATTTGATTATTGAGATCGATGAGGCCTGGGCCCTCTGAACAAATTTTGCCCATGAAAAGTAATGTTTATCAAGAAATATATATATATATATATATATATATATATATATATATATATATATATATATATAAGTTGACCTGAGTGAAAGAGATTCTAATCACTTAAGAAAGTGATCTCGGGTTTGAATCATTGTAAATGCAGCAAATTTTGTTGAGAGAGGTCCTTGTAATTGCGTTTGATAGTACATTTACCTTGAGTAGAAATTAGTCTGAGTATAGTATAACTTAAAAGTATCTTCCGTCAGTACGAGTTTACTTAATTAGAATATCATACTAAAAATATAAAATAAATAAATAAAAAAAAATAAAAGTTCCTCATGTACTATATTTCATTTCATATCATATTTGAGGTGGGTGGAAGATATTACCAATAAAATAAAAGCATTAATTACAAAAACAATCTTCTAGAAAATACTTAAATATCTAAAATTTCAAAGTTAGTGCCTGCACAATTATCAACGTTAAGCAAGCAATTCATATGAAATAAAATATTCAGCAATATAATAAGTCTACCATTCTATCTAAAAAATAATAAAATTCATCAATATGATTTATAGTATTTTTTCAATTTACTTAAGAATTTACCCAAATATAAAAATTAAACAATTTATATTATCTTCTTCCACTAGTAATGTTAATAATGCTTTGTAGTCTCTCCAACATCATAGTAACCAAAAAATGAACTTTTTTTTTCAGGTGATCAAAAAAATGAACATGTTAATTTCTTTATATTATTTCATTTCATATAATTTGTACAATATAGCATTCATTTTTATACTTTATAACACTACATCTGAATTTTAACTCATAACTTTAAAATAACTCAACTTCAATTATTGTAACTAAAAAGTCTGATTAATTAATTTCTATATATTTTTTCCGTTATGCGACTTCAGTGTTACAGGTCATAAAAAATTGAAGGATTTTTTTGTATGAATTTTCCTTGCATTTCTCGCAACTTAAAACCTTCAGTAAAAAAAAGTAAAGCGCTTATTAGGGTAGTATTTGTCTAATTTATTTTCTAAATTAAAATAGCAATACATCAATGCTGGGAATACATTAATAGTAATACAAACAAAGCATTCTCTGTTGAAAAAAACTCAATGTTTTGAAACTCGATTTGACTAAGCCGGTCGAACCGGTTGAACTACGAATCAGTAAGGAATTCAAATTGATCCAACATAGAAATTAAAAGTAGCAAAAACTTGGTTTGAACCAAAAAAACCAGATTGAATCGGAACTCAGTGAGTCGAATCGGAATCTGGTTCAACTTCAAAATGGAATTGAAATGTATCTGTTGGTGCAGGACTTGCTGCGAACAGTGAAGGGGACTTGCTGCTGCTGCGGCTTATATGGCTCTCTTTCTCTTCCCATTTGCTCTTTTTCTTTAATTCGTTGGTGTTATATATTCCTCTAAGATTTCAATCTTTAGCTGCTATGCTACTCACTCACCACCAATTTTTGCTTTTAGCTTTCTCTCAATTTATAGTCTAACTAAGCCTTTATTTGGATAGAAGTAAATGAAAGTAGAATAAGAGTAAATAGGAGTAGCGTAATTGAGAGTAACTCCTATTTACTTTCTATTATTTGGCAAATTTAAAATAAATATAGAACAATTAAGAGTAATTTTTTAAAATTTAAAGTAAATATATAATTACTCCCATCTATTTTCAAATTTGGAGTAATTATTTTTGGAGATATAGAGTAATTAGTTATTTTCACTTACTCTACACTTTTTAGTTTTTACAAAACAAATAGAGTAACTTGAGTTACTCTCGTTTACTCTACTCCCATTTACTTCCATCTACTCTCATCCCAACAAAAGCTAAAGTTTTAGGGCATAAGACTCGAAAAGACGTATATACCCTCTCTGCCTTTGGTTGGCTTTCAACTTTTTTTATTTTTTATTTTTAGTCTCTTATTTTAATTTGAACTTTATTTTATTTTCTCAACCCATCTTCACCCATATTTTATAGCCTAGATCTTGACAAGCCTTTACGAAATTACATAATATTTACAAGATAACCATACTTATTATAATAGATAAATTATCCATAGTATATTTATATATATGTACTATTACTTTACTCTTTCTCTCTATATATGCACATGAAGATGAAGATTGATGATTAATAATGATTTTTCATTATCGAATTTATTTAGATATTATGTGGACTTATTTAAATATTTACTACTATATTTACTACTTATATTTAGATAATTTATTTGATTTTTATATTTAGAAACTTTACTGGATTTAATATCTTTATATTAATATTTGATAATTAATATATTTTTTAATGTATTTTGACATATTATATTTTTAATTTTTTTATAAATAATTATATTTAAAAAAATAAAATTTTCAAATCAATTCGGTCTAATCAATTGACTCTTGATTCAATTGACAGGATGAGTCGATGTCTGAACCACTTTTAAAAATATTGAAAAAACTATTTAGTTCGGTAATCATATCCCAAATTAAACTATTCAATTTGATCATCATCTCACGTAGCTAGGTACTTTGCATGTAAAGTTTCAACAAATATGGAGAAGTACCATCCGTAATATTTACGTTGTCTAAATAATTAATGAAACATCATTAGTTAGGTACTCTCCAAATTCCAATCAACCATTCATTAATTGTGTGATTAAGTTGACTTAATCCAATGAATTATGCAATTAATGGCTAATGTCAGTGATCTTCATAAAATCAAGACAAAGATAGGGTCACTTATTCTATTACGTACATTAAACCCTAAGTTGTACAACCTCTCTAATCTAAATCAACGTAATTAATGCAACTTAATTCAATGAACCGTACTAGTACTAATTTATAGGTATAGCGATACGGATTAATCATTTTTGAATAAATCAAGACAAAGACAAGCCCTAGAATTTTGAGTGTTCATTTAATTGTACAGAGAAAATAAAAATAAGGAAATTAAATTAATGAATGAACATGAAATAGACATGTATAAGCTTTGCCTAATGGAAGAATTGGAAAGCTGAGCCGGCAGCTAAACAAAAATCTAGGTTGTCTACAATATAAAAGACAGTGACCATGTCAATCACGTGATAATCACGTGCAATGTGTGCATGTCTTGGATGCACAGTGCAAGGATTTAATTTTATAAGATTTATTTATACATAAATACACACAAGAACAAAACCAGCAAGCAGCATTTAGGGACAAGAACTTTGGGGTATCACTTACTATACATTGTTTTTGATAATGATATGTTAAAAAATGAGACTAATTCAGCAAGCAAGAAGTGTCTGCTTGTTTTATAACCACTGGTTTTATTCAATATGAGCAAGATATATATATATATATTTCACTTTCAAAAGATGAGATAAGATAGCATGAGTCTTTTATCATTTAAACAGTAGTATCAAATTCGAATTCTAAAAATTAAATATTTTTAAATACTTTAAAGGGAGCACTTTATTCCGTTTATGGATCTATTTGACACAAGTCTAAACTAATCAGATAAGTGAGTTTCGGATATAAAATGGTTATATATATATATATATATATAGAGGCCAAATATGTAAAAATGTTATTAATGTTTACTAAAAATAGTAATTTTGTCCCTAATATTTAGTTATGTTCAATATTGTCCTCAAAGTTATTAAAATAGTACAAATTTACCTTTAAGATAACGAGACCGTTAGTTTGACGTCATCGTGTCAAAATAGTGCAATGTGCTCACATTAATAATCAAAAGACGAAATACAGTCAAATTAATGGTTCCGTTACTTTAAAAGTAAAATTGTACCATTTTGATAATTTTACGAACAATATTATAGGTAACTACATATTAGAGACAAAATTACTATTTTTGATAAATATTAAGGACATTTTTCACATTAAACCACACACACACACACATATATATATATATTAAGGACAATATTATACGTAACTACATATTAGAGATAAAATTACTATTTTTGATAAATATTAAGGACATTTTTCACATTAAACCATATATATATATATATATATATATATATATATATATAAGAATGCATGTTTCCAAACTTGATGGGCCAAGCAATACCATTGCACAAGCGATGATTTTTTTTTTCTAAAATTGTAGGCCAGCTATGAATTATACAAATGTGATTTATTTATTTATTTTTTAAATAAGTGGGTCACATTTAGGTTATAAAATTATCAAGAATAGTTGATTGATCCAAGAAAAATCAAGAATAGTTGCTACATGAGTGGTTATGGTTGTACATCTATAATGCATGCAAACTGATCAGAGAATGTAGTTTTTGGCCATCTCTGAAAGAGTGGATTGTCATCGTTTGTTTTTCAGGACTTCATTGACTTATTATATTCACTGATCAGCAATTATCATTTCTTCAACTTTCATGAAACAAAATGATTTTAATAGGCTGTGATCAGAAAATTAAGGATCCTGTTGAGTTCTTAACAATCATAATTAATACTTTGTAATTAAGTGTAGAGCTTGTGCTGCCTCTGGAATATTAGGGTTAATAATTATGGATTTACTAAACGCTCGGTTTATTCAGTTGTCTCTTGCTTAAATTCATTATTATATTAATCAGATTCAATTCATTTTCTCATTTATTGATGGATTTATTAGATTCATATTTTATGGGATTAAGGCAAGAGTGTAAGCTACTGGCATAAAGGAAAGGCAATTAGCTGTGTTTTGCTACTAAATTACTTAAGCTGAGAGTTGACTACTTAATTGACTGCAATTAGCAAATTAAATAGAGATTAGGATTCTCTTAGAGCGTAATTAGAGGGAGCAGAGTCAATTAAACACTTCGACCTAATTGAATTGGGAGGAACACAAGACAAAACATGTGGGATTATGCTTTGTTTTTTGTTGATTAAGTTAATCAGGAGTTTAGGTTTGTGTTGGGTTCAAAGTTATCACACTGATTATTAGCCAATTTTTTGAGCTTTGAGCATTCAGCTTTAGAATCTTAAGATGTTCCCTTGTTTCTCTACTATCATTGGGAACATCCATTACAATTGAAACTCTCCAATTAACTCCCTAATTTTGGGCTTAATTATTCACTCTATTAAAGCATGGAATCAGAAATTTGACCTTAATTCAAGATGGATAACGTTTGTTTTTCTTAAATTTATAATGTTGTCAAATAGCATCTTTAATCTCTATTAATATTGACTATCAACATCAATATATGTTTCCTTTTACAAAAAATAAATCTTAAATCTTGATAGCTTGTTATTTATTATTATTATTATTATTATTATTATTATTATTATTATTATTATTATTATTATTATTATTATCAAAAATTTATAAATATCATGAAGAAGCATTGATCATTGATTATTAATTAATGCATGTATTTCAATTTTTTTTATATTACATCTTTGGATGCAGAAAATGCGATATTCGAATTTTAGTTAAACGAAAAAATAGTCAAGAAATTAACGGTTTGAATTTTAGTTACAATTTGAATACAAAATGATCAATCATTAAACTAAGTGGACAATATTTTAGAATTGGGAGTCAAATATAAATTAATTTTTTGCCCATCAATGATATCTTTTGACACAAAATAAACTAAAATCCATTTTAGTCAATGGTGAATTTAAAATCGAATCTCAATTTGAAAAACAAAACAATAACATAATCATAATCCCATACAACTCACATATAAAACAACAAAATATATAAATTAATTTCTTCACTAAAAGTCATATTTGATGGCTAAGGTCTATGAGAATAGAAATAAATGGTGCTCAGAAATTGCATGACGTAGGCACCTATGAGATAAATAATTAATTTGCCAGTTGCTAATAATAAAGGTAATTAATTAATTAATATGCCCATATACATACATACATGAATGTAATAATATAATATGCACTCAAATTAATAAGGAAACATCACGGCTTCTTCTTCTCCATAATTGTAGCAAAATTTTATCCATGCATGAATAACTAAATATCTTTGCATGTTAAATGCTAATAAACTCCATTTTTTCCTCATTTTGTTCCTGTAAAAAAAAAAAAATTAAGGACCATGAATTGCCACCAATTTTCTTGGTGGATGTTGGTGCCCACATAAATCATAAATGTTTGCTACAGAGGATGACGAGGCACGAATAGAAATAAAATAAATATTTTTACTTTTTTAAACAAAAAAAAAGAAATTAATATAACTTTAAAAAAAAATAGCGTGTGGAGACATTTCTTGGACCACAACTCCATCCTCTCTCTCTTTATAAGAAGCATTTGTTTCCTTTGTTTTCTCACTTCAACCCATCTTTTTAGCTTCTAATTCTCTCAAGCAAATTTCAAGAAAGAAAAGGAAAATAGCAATGAAGATGAGGGGAGGATCATCAAGAATGGAAGAATGCTCAAAGAAAAAGATTTCATGCAGAAGACTTGGTGGTTATCTTAGAGATCAAAGAGGAAGGCTTTACATTATCAGAAGGTGCATAGTTATGCTTCTTTGCTGGCATGACTGAGTTAATCCGAGTTTTAATCATCAAACTCTTTGATGGAAAAGAATAAATTATTATTCTCACAACCCTATACCAACCCAAGTTTTTCTACTTCTTTTTTATTTTGTATTTTGATTTTCAATAGACATGTGTAAATAGAAAGGGAGATTATATGCTAATTAGCTATATATAGAAATGGCACGTATCTCTTAATTACCTAATTATTTGAATAGTTAAGCAAATGAATTGTTTTGCTGTTTCTATGAACTTTTTCTGGAATTAATTTCATTATTAGGTGTTAAAACAGCTTTACTTGCTTCTACAGCAACTTGAAGTACTTAGTTTAATTAATGTTGTATTTTGAGATGATAACAACATAAGTCCCATCATTTTTGTCTTATTTTAATCAGAATCATCAACTTACTTAATCATTAATTAGCACACGTGAATTGCATATATACTTATAAACTTTGTACGTAGTTATCCTCATCAAAACCTAATACTATTATATCTATATAATAATCAAATTAATTGATCCACAATTTGATTAACATAATTTCATTATAAACCCCTAAAAAGGAATTGAAGCCGATAAAAACAAAAGTTCTTATTAGAATATAATCAATGTTATGCAAAGAAATTGAAGAGGTTCCATAGCTAGGTTTTACTGTATTTCTTAAGTAAATTGTTCTCCATCTTATAAATGCATTGATAACTATATAAATGTAATAAAAGCTGCTATATTAGAGGCAGTCCATCATCAAAATTTTAATCCAATGATTGTACATTTAAATCTTGATAACAGTTCGGTTTTACCGGACTGTTATTGAAATCCGACTTAAGTGGCAACACTTTTCACAGTTTCTTGGTTACCTAAAAACAAAGAATTCTGATGGAATATCTAACAGTCAAGTCAGTAAAAAGCTCCAAATCCCCCTTATTTACAGAGATACTGTTTTAGTTATAATTCCTATTGTTTATAGGATTTTCATTGAGGAAGATATATAATTTGATTAGAAAATTGAGCTAAGTTTCCAGAATAGAAATCCTACCATTTTTAAGTAAATACGAGTTTTTGTCCAAGTATGACTTATTAAAATGACGTCACTTAGTAATCCATTCGGATCCGGGACTAACCGATCGAATGTCATGTGACCAAAATTACTCGAGAGAGTTTGGATACATAGTCCGGTTATGAAATCCATACTTAACTATTAATGGATCAACCAATGCTTACATACACTACTTATTATCTAATCAATTTTAATTTTCACTTAAGCATACTTAAGAAAAGAGAAATAGAAAAATATGAATTAAAGAAATTGCAGAGGAATGGGTGTCTTTTGTGAAGGAATTGAGCTATTGGTATTGTGCTGTCAACTCAAATTCAAATGGAATTTGAAAGCATTGGTGCTGCTCACATGTGATCTGTACTAAAATGACAGTACAGTTTTAATCTAATTTGAATGTTATGCCAAAGGTTAAAAGAAAAGGCATCAAGAATAAATTTTGCTTGTCCTTTTTTTGCCCCATCTTTTTTACTCTATTCGTTAATTTACTGTAGAATAAGCTTTATTTTTTTGACTTTCTTCACTGTTTAACATTCAATGTTTCTCTTTAACACATTGGAATCCATGGCTATAAGCGTAATCAATTCCCATTTTGCTGCTACATATTTTTGCAATTCTACTTTTGTCCTTATCTGTAACAATCTAATCTACCTTATGTAAATAATATATATGTGCGAAATGTCACGTTGGATTATTAAGAGATAAGGTTATCTTTTGCCAAATGGTTAGAAAATTGCGGTTGGACTTTTTTTACTCTTAAAGTTTCAAAATAGAAAAAAAAAATAGTATTGTATTGCACCACAACCATACAATGATATGTGTTCTTTACTTTAAGAAAAAAATATATCTATTTGGATAAATTTAATAGCAAAAATTACATAAACTTGAAAATAGATTGTCAAAATTTTTCTATTTTGAAATTTTAGAGTTAAAAAACTATTGGCAAAAAATTGAACGGTGAAAAATGAAATTAACCCTTTATTTTAACGGCTGACTTTGATAGAAAAACGAAGAAGGAAAGAAATTTTACATTATATTTAAAAATAAAAAGAATCAAAAGCAACCTCAAAATAAACATTAGGTGCTGAAATGAGATAAGCTAATTGGTTAAAACTACAAGTTTACTGAATTGCTTCGAATACCATGCACGATGAATTTATGCAGAAAGGTTCCCAAAACTCAGTATAATTAATAATATTGTTGAATGGATTTAACAGGTAGCTCTGATATAATGTTGAAGAAATGGGCTCAAACCGACGTGATTATAAGTGATATTAGAAAAATCATGAGGCCAGAGTTAGGTGCAAATATTCTTAAATAAGATAAAAGAAATGTCTGTTTAATTATATTTGTATCCTTAATTAATCTTAGATTCATATAAATATAATTATATGTATCCATATATTAGCTATCATTATCATCATGTCTTGCAACCATAAAATCTATGTAAAACCCTAACCACATTCTCTCACTTTCTGTGTCTCTTTCTTTTTCAACGACTCTTTTATACATCTTTAGATCTGCAACATTCTAAATAATAATAATAATAATTATTATTTTAATTTCAAGCTGGGAATCTTCTTCATAAAAAATATTCGCAAAAGAAATATCTGATGAAAAACATGTGGTATAATAGATATCGAAAATTCAACCCACTAGTTTCTGATGAGATATTTCTTGAAAGTATATGAAGAAATAGAAGTCGAAAATAGCATGATTATGCTTGGGATTCCAAGCAGATATTCAAGAAAGAAAGGATACCTGCATGTGTATAACATATGGTTATTATACATGGAAGAAAAGCAAGAATAAAGTACAGGATAAGTGCTGATTATTATTATTATTATTAATGTCCCATCTCTTGATCTGGATATTAAGTTGGGTGATCAACTGACCATGTTATAACCATTAGTGATAATGTCTAAAAATATAAAAGTTAAAAGCCCAAGGGTTCCAAAAGGGTCCAAGGAAAAAGTTCCCGAAAGTCCCAGAAGCTAGAAAGTCAAACACATTGATCAAAATCGTTTGATCGAACTTGAACTTTCTCTAACAAGAAAAAATTATCTGATACACGCTACTATCTAATCGTCATCACCTATAAAAATAAGATATATTTGCCGCAAAATATGATAACTGTTTGAGAATACTACTTAAATTTTTTCAGCTCTATAAATAGCAGTTTTTTTCCTAAAAAAACACACATTATCTCTCCAAATAATATAAATTCTCTCTCAAAGTTTTATTGCCTTTTGCTAATTTAAGCATTGAAGTGTTGATGCCTGAGATAACTAGGCTATCACCCTTTTTTACAGGTTTTATTTGTACCATTCCGATCGGGATTAGATCCCCCCAACCATTAAACTTCTTGTTCACTCCAACATTGAGATATCCAGTAGCTATAAAAATTTGTTATTTATCAATTAGGAATTGGGCACTAAACACACTAACACAGATATGTTCATAGCTACTTTATAGTAATAAGATAATGTATGGATAGAGATTGTAAAGTAATAATTAAAATGAAAATGAAGGGCATCAGAAGCAGGGATTAGTTGAGTTTTGGGTTGTAATAAATTAAAAAAGACAAAATTCAAACAGTGGGTGTCCACCTTATTTATGATTTCTTCCAAAATATACTCGTGCAATCAGCAATGTGTGGGATCATTATGCTTCATTTTCTTCTTCAGATTTTCACTTACTGTTCCCCACTGTTTGCTTTTGGTCCCAAGAAAAAAAAATAATATTAAAATTCGAGAGTTTATTACTAGTTTATAATTGATAAAATAAAATAAAACAAAAAAAAGTTAATACATAAACTCACTCTAAATTATCATTATTTATAATTTTTTTTAAATTAATTATATATTATATTATTTTTATAAACTTATTAAAAATATTAAATTATTCTCGATATAAACACTTATCAAAAAGAAATAATATATAAGGATAATTTAATATTTTTAATAAATTTTAAAAAAATAATTTAATATTTTCAATAGTATATGATATATATTTTACATTTCAGATAAATTCGAGTAATTAATATAATATTTTTAATAAATTAAAAAAATAATTTAATATTTAATTAATTTAATAAAAAAATTTAATAAATAATAATAATTTAAAAGCGAATTCTTTTTAACCTATTCCCGTCTGCCAATGCCATCGCCAACTCTTGGATCAAAAGACTAGACAAATGTTTGATCGGTCAAATGGCAGCTTTGTCATGCCCACGTGCACCTCCTAATCTGCCGGACCCACTTTTAACAACAGCTGTCTGTCTTATACTTTTGTAATAAAGGATGTGGGACCACATATTAAGGAGGGTTTACGGGTCATGAATCACGCACCCATGTGTACCCCTTATATATTTCCCTATTTCGGTGACACCAGCCCTCACTTTCTGCTTGAAGTTTAGTTAGGTCCGTCAGACCATGTTGGCCAAGAAAATGGCTTTCGCTAATTCGCTTCCTTACTAGTTATCTGGAATCAGTTTAACAGTTAAAAAATTAAAAATATATATTTTATATTGAATAAAATAATTTTTTTTTTAAAGAAAAATCTTCCCATATACTGAAATTTTAGGTAAATGGTAACCATAAAGATCTACAAGAGTGAAATTCGATTTTCTATTATAACTTAAAGAAATTGGAATAACTAAACATATAATATTTATCCATTGAATTTTTATCATATCACCAAACGAAACTGATATTTGTCAAAATATCTAAGAGAGAGAGGATGTAAATAGAAGAAAAAGAATTTGATCGGATTAAAAAGTCAAACAAGACATGCAAAAAAAAAGCGTCCGATTGTACCAAGATAAATATTCTAATGTCTTAATCGGTAAGCTTTTTAGAGAGATAAAATTTCAAAATGTCATTACTTTAATTTATAAAAAAATGGGACTATTTATATAATAAGATGATTGTTAGGTATTATAGGTATTTGAGTACGCAACCTAATAGACTTGGTGCCAGCGATGGCTGAAAGGACAGGCAAAGATAGCGCGCCAGAGACACAATTGCGCAGGTGGCATTGTCAGTAGTCCGATCGGACAGACATTTACAGGCAAGTTGATTGACTTAGTTTATTCTTTTCCTAATCTTTGGGCTTGAAATATTGGACCGAAATAATGGATATTATCAGAAACTGAATTGATTTATAATTTAAAAATTTTTATTAAATAAAATGATGAGTCGATCTTGTATGTATTTTTGTAATTAAGCTGCTGGAAGTGGTTTGTATTGTAAGTTTGTGATAGTAAAACATTTGTATTTGATTCGTTTCTTCCTAATCTTTGCTTAAGAGCTAAAAGTGGAAAATGATTTTAAAAATAAAAGAAAAAAAAACTTTCTACTGCTACAATTTAATTAGATAGTTTTCTATTAAAATTTAACATAAATTATGTGGCCAACACTTGTGGCCTTGGATCCGATTCAAAGGCCCATCTTCCCTCACTTAACTCATGGACAGCAAAGCGTTAGAAAAAGGCTTGATTGCCCATGTCCGGGGAGAATTACTAAAGCTGATATTGAATAAGAGTAAATTTCTACTATTTTTAGAAAAAAAAATTAGTTTTAATAATAAATTTGCTCCAATTTCAATATTTTAGAATAAATTTTGACTTTTATTTGTAGATTAAATGGGAGATTTTTGTAGAATTGGTTGCAATTTATTTGACTTTCATTTGTATAATCCTTTGGTTCACAAAATAAAACCATAGAAATTCTAAGTATAATGGGTTGAGTTGAGAGGGATGTAATAACACTTATATTTGAACCATTCGCTTAAATAAATATGTGTAATTCGACAATTCAAATATTTATACACCATATTTGAATTAAACTAAGCCTGAGTTTTATTTATTTATTCTAATAGGAATTAATTTTGTCACGGAAATGTCTTATTAGAGACGAGCCTGAATGAACTGCATATCGATTTTTTGTCCTTTGATTGAAAAAATTGCGTACCATTCAATTCTTATTGGTCAAAGCAAATGACTGTAGGATTATGGGGTTCTTAATTCTCAGAACTATTATTCTTTTTCTTACGTTTTATAATTAGAAAACTAAAGCAGAGATTTACGAATACACTTTACATTTTGATTTAAAATTATTATTTAGTATATTTTTAGTATACTAGTAAAATTAATCCAAATTCAAAATTTTATCTAAATTCGTAAAAAAAAAAAATTTAATCCAACTCAATTCAAATAAATATTCACTGAATTAATCTAAAACTAAATTATTTTATTTTTCAATTCAATTTAATTCCCGTTAAATCAATCCAAATTTTACTCATTTCATTTCCAACATGGATTTATGAGGGCCAGTAATTAAAGCCACACCTAACAAAACCATTAATAATCCAGAAAATACCATGAGGAGAATTTTCTTGGGGGGGCGGCGGTGGGTCACCGGAGATCCGGTGGGTTGGGTTTCATCTGAGATTGGAAAGTAGCTATTTTCAGAAACAGGAAGAAATGGATTTGGGTCTGCCATTATCTGCCGAATTGCAGAGAAGAATGATTATAAATATATGATCTCTTTCTTCTGTTTTTTTTTTGGTCGATAAAATATATATGACCTCCCTAAGTAAGAGAATTAGTAGAGAGAGAGAGAGAGGAGGAGATGGGTAGTGAAATCGTATGGATGTGAGGAAGAGAAAATGGTGGCTGCATATAGGAAGCTTTTTAACGGAGATCGAAGGTCAATGAGAGTGAGGGTAAAAACGAAAGATGAAAATTCTTGAGGGGAAAAAAAATAATAAAAGAAAAAGAATTTCCAAAACTACAAGAAAAAAATTGTAAATTTTCTGATCTAAATTTCACAAATCTTTCTGTTTATGCATTAATAGACTTGTATCCCGTTTAGAGAGTTTCTTTACCTATTTATGTCAATGAATCATATAAATTCTAATAAAAATAAATTCAATATGTTTTCTTTACCTATTTAAATTAATGATTTTTATTTTTCTTTATATATCAATTTATTATTTATATTATTTTTTCAATTGAATATTATTATTATCGAATTAATTAATTAATCAATAAAAAATTTTATAATAATTTGTATTAAATTCATAAGTCGACCCAAATGCATCCAACCCATTTGAATATTAATTCATTTATGACTCATATTTTTTTTATCTATTTATAATCCAACTCATTAATAATCCGTCTATTAATAATCCAATCCAAATCCACCTAACTTGCTTATTTGTCACCTATACTTTCTAGTCTTTTTTTTTTTAATTTAGAATTTACTCATTCTATAAAATTATTAAAAAAATTTATTTTTTAATCTATAAATCAGAATGCAAAACCAAGCAAAAACAGAACACCAATAATTTAACCTATCAATTTGATCTCTCAGTCAATTATCAGGTAGAATACTAATGATCGGATTATTTGAATTGCGAAGTTAATCACACGTTAGGATTCTAATAGAAAAATTAATAATAATGAAACTCAGTAGGTTTATCTTAAACCCATAATTAAGCTGCCACATAATCTTTCTGTTACTTAATACATGTTAAACTGACTGGGAGATGAGATCTAAATGAAATGTCAATAAAAGATTAGAATTCGATTTATAATAATTTTAGATTAAGGACCTAATTCGTCTTTAAAGCTCTTGTTATAGTAATTGAAGTATAATTACAAGGTCTTGTAGTTTATTTTAAGTCCTTGCTAATATTTGGTTTAAGATTAAGTGGTGATGATGGGTGGTCATCAAATATCTAACAAAACAACAAAAACATTGACATGATTCAATTAATAATAGTTAGGCATAATGTCCTCTCCCATCTCCCATAAGGATCCAACAAAAAATACAAATGTGAAAGAAAGATAACGAAAACGACTTGACCTTTGTCTCCAAAGGTTGGGAAAAGGAACATGAATGACCTTTCAATTGAATTGACAGCTTCTTCCCAAATCAGGAGGACTGCAACTCTAAATGTTTTTCCAATTTTCAGGGCTGTACAATGCTCCCTCTGGTTTGAGATTCCAAAAAAAAAAAAAATCAACTTTACTTAAAAGTTAGACAATTTTCAATATAATATTTATGTTATATTTTTTAAAAAAATTCGATATAATTTAATGCGTTTTTTTAAAATATCATAGGATAAAGTATTATTTTTGCCATATTCATGATATTTGGGGTAAAAGGAGACGTAATTCAAACCTTTAAAACTTCGGGAAAAGCTGTGAAAAGAGTTTTGCTCATTCTTCATCAATTTCCTCCATTAATTCATTCAATTATTCTTCGGTCTCTTTTGCTGGGGAAGCTTGAAGTTCTAAACTTTTCTATGGATTTTCTTCTTCATCGAAAGTTGTAGACATTGTTTGCTTAATGTTTGGTTAATTATTGATTGATGCTTATGCCTTGATGTTAATTAACTGGAAAAGAGAAGTTAGGGATACAGAAATTAATTGATTGTTAGCCATGATTTTTAATCAGATGTTGGCTAATCTTGTTTTAGGTATTATTGGAATCGTTGCTCGAGTTAAACTAGGGATCAGATAGAACGGATCTTGTTTAATGAAACAATTATTTAAAAGTCTATTATCTAAAAAAATGCATACATAATTCTAAAAATACAAATGTTTGTCTTCATAAATACAACTATAACATTAAACATTGAGATCGGTTGATTAATTACACATTTTGCGGTGCATACTTGCTAATTTAGAATTTAGATGGAAATTCGAGATGGCATTTATTTTTTATTATAATGTTTCTAAGCTGTATGAAAATGGAGGTACAGTTTAGATGTCATGTTACGAAGATATATAGTAGTAATATTCTCTGCTACTGCCTTACCTCTCTGTGTTCCATCAATTTCTACCTAGTAGTCTTTTTGAAGTGGATATATATATTACTATTAGTACATATTATGTGGTTGCTAACTTTTTCGTAGAATATAAACAAACTAACTAAATTAAGTTATATCCTACACTTTCCCGAAAAAGAAGGAAATCAAAAAAGAATAAAAAGAATAAGTAGATGAATTTTTAAACGGAAATAATCTAATTCCAACTCAAAAATTAAATAAATAAAATAAAAAGAAGATTCAAAAAGATGAAATCATAATATAAATCTTAAGAAGACGAGAGATGAAAACTTATGCACAATTTTTTCTTTTAAGAGGAATATATGGGGTTAATTTCATTCTAAATTTAGGGTAAAACTACTATAATGTGATAAAGAAAATTATCCAGAAAAATATCGTTGAAAAAATGTCATTTTGGACCAGTGAAAGTCTACATTGGCTCACCATATAAGCATTTTTCTTTTAAAAATATTACATACGATTAGCCACATTATCAACGAGTTAACTTAAATGTAACAAGTCAGCTTGCCGTCTAAAACATTTTTCTTCTAAAATATTATACATGGTTGATCACGTTGCTGATAAATCATTTTATGTATGATATGTTATTTTGCAATATAGACTTTCTAACATAAAAAATGATATTTTAGTGCAAAATTATAATTTCTTATTCAATTAAATTTCCAGTCATAGTTAATTTGCTTTGAAATAACTGTTTAGATATAAATTCAATATAACAAAATAACACCCAATAAACATAGGTCAGAAACTAAGAAAGTTTTTATTTTTCAATGAAAGAAAGACATGTAGATAGGCATAGGTTGCTGTGAGTAACATTATACAGTGTACAATATAATATTGTAGGCTGTACAATATAGACGGTTGAATTAAAAATAAATTTATTTTTTTTATTTTCAATTTAACAAATTTTATAGTAATCCTCAAGTGTCTATCATAAGCTTTATGGTACATAGAAATTAATAATGGTTCTGAAAGCAACACTGTAACTACTCCCTCAATTAAAGTCAAGTCCTCTCCCTGGCTTCATGTTTGTATTATTTACTTTGGAATTTAGACAGTGATATATAGAATATATGTTGTAGGTTTATATATCCACCTAATTAACATATTTTCTTATGCATGCACCATGACTTTCTCTCTTGCTCTCACCATCCATCATTTTCACTCTCTACACCTATATATATTATGCTTATCTCTCTCTAAATCTTGTCTAACTTGACTATCCCAGAGTTTAATATTTTCTGGTTGTAAGGTAGTATATTGCCAATTCCAACATGGAAATCTTTAGTTTAATGTGCTGCAGTAATCAACAATAATTGCCTCTAACTAATGTAAGAAAATATTTAAAAAATGCATTAATTCATCATATTAATTATTTTTTTAATCCGCATAGAAAAAGAAAATGGACCATTTCTTTATAAAAAAAAAGGAGTTTTTCTTAATTTTTTTAAATGTTAAAGAATCTTAAAACGATTATTAAGTCTATATTGCATTTATACCGTTAGATTAAAAATTTATTTTTAATTTAAGAATCTAAATACAATGATTAATTTCATTCGTGACCACTAAAATTTAGCGATTTTAATATTATATTTACTATATTACGATTTATAACGAAAAAATAACTAAATTTTTATTTTATAACAGAAAAGTGGCAAAAATTGAGAATCTTGCCGCAAAAAAAAATGACTTAGCTTTTATTTTGTTTTGTTTGATGTTATAAAAATCGAGAAGCAATTGGATTGATGTTATACAAATTACGCCATTAAAAACATAAATAAATAAATTTAATAATGAATCAAAATAAAAGCTAAATTATTTTTTTTGGTCACCGAATTTTTAATTTTTTGGATTTTTTAATTTTTTTGTTATAAAATAAAAGTTGAATTATTTTTTCCGTTATAAATCATAGTACAATAACTATAACGTTTCATTTACTAAATTTTAGTGATAACGAATGAAATTAACTCTAAATACAGTGCATTTTCAGCTCTTCTATGCACACACATCAAGCCTCTATTTTAATTATTGAAAGCACCCTAAAATCAGCCTTAATTCTATGAAAAACCCACAGGTTCTTTTTGTAATTAAATTCACTGTCGAAATTATATTTAATGAGAAAATAATGAAAATTAAAGGACTAAATTTGAAGACAAAGATTCCCATCAGATGAAGAGGGTTTTAAAAAGGGTTTGCCAAAATGATTGCAACCAGGTAATGAGACCCTACCCATGCGTTGCTGCTTCCTATCTAAGGGGCAGAAATTTTTCAATCCAACGGCTCATATTTATCCCCTCTTCCTCTCTTTGCCCCATGCCTACAGTTCAATCCATTCTTAAAATAAATAAATAAATAAATAAATAAATATTTTTGAAAACAATACAGTTTTAATATATATATAGTAGGCGGTAAAACTGTGCTCTTAAATTATAAATGAAAAGTAAGATGCAATGTTGTAACGTTATAAACTTCAAAAATATATATATTAAAAGTGATGGATTAGAAAATTAATAATATTAAGATTAGTATAATTTAGGGTTTATTTATTTAAATAATTAATATCAATAATTACACAAAATTTCTTTAAAAAAATTAACACAAATACAAATTATTATCATGTATAAAAAAACATAATTACTTTAAGTATATAATAATTAAGAAGTGATATATCAGCTTTTTAATGTACCAGTTGTCTGAAATCCCATTTAAATTACTATATGCCAAATGCATATATAAAAAAGAAAAAGATAAATAAATTTTCCGGGCCATTCTTTTTTGCATTTCTTTTTCTCTCCAGCCAAACATGATTTAAGAGCTTGTTTCTCACACAGTACACAGATGTCTTTCTAAATTCAAATGAAAGAAAAAGAAACAAAATGAGTGGAGGTCTTTCAATGGCAAATTAAACTAAAATTATCTTGAGTTTGAAAGAACTTAGGGTTTTTGCTTTTCTTCCATAATTGAGATCCGCAAAAATGCTGTCTTCTACAACTCTCAATCCTTACATTGAATCTTCTCCCTACTTCATTTATGATCA
Source organism: Excoecaria agallocha (assembly GCA_037975025.1). Lineage (NCBI taxonomy): Eukaryota > Viridiplantae > Streptophyta > Magnoliopsida > Malpighiales > Euphorbiaceae > Excoecaria > Excoecaria agallocha. Next base: position 23,728,685 of record CM075816.1, read on the forward strand.
TCATCAGCCCAATCATCCCCGCCAACTCCCAATTTCTGACCCTCTCAGCTCTAATGGAGATCACCATTATGGGTATGCTTCATCTTCTGCTGTTAAAGGGCGTAAAAAGAAAGATAGGCATAGCAAAATTTACACTGCTCAAGGCTTAAGAGATCGGAGAGTAAGATTGTCAATAGAAATTGCTCGCAAGTTCTTTGATCTTCAAGATATGTTAGGGTTTGATAGAGCCAGTAAAACCCTAGATTGGCTACTTACTAAGTCCAAAGAAGCCATTAAAGAACTAGAAAAAATCAATTACAATGGTAATATTAATAAAAGTTTGTGTTCAAATTCAAGTGAAGAAGTTGTATCAGAGCCTGAAGAAGGCAATATAGTTTCAAAGAATCAGAAAATTACCAAAAAATTGAAGAAAAAAGCTGCAGCTTTATCATCATCAACGCTCAATCTTGTTGCTGCTAAAGAGTCAAGGGAAAAGGCAAGGGCAAGAGCAAGAGAAAGAACTAGAGTTAAACTCCTGTGCAGTACTACTACAACTCCCAACACCTCCAAAATTAATCTTGACCCTACATTTCAGATTCTGAACCAATCAAGATCATCCCTACCACCTTCTTCAGGTTGTTATTCTTCCAATCATATCCTACCTAATCCCTCTTCCAGCTTCAGGGTTGTCGCTGCTCATCATCAAGCTGAGGATCAACCTAATAATCATCACAACATAATTGAGGAGTCAATTGTGATTAAAAGGAAGTTGCTGGGTACTTATCAACCAAATCTTTTAATGTTAAAAGATGCAAATTGCAACAATTGCAACCACAATTTTCCCAATTTGGTTCCAAATTGGGATATCAACAGTGCAATTGCACGCTCTAGCTTGTGTGCTAACATTACTAATATGAATGGATCTACAGGTAAAGATTGATTATTGAATTTTTACTTATTTCTTTAAAATAAATTGTTTGATTTATTTCTAAAATTTGTAGGATTTCAACTCTATGGAAAGCTCTGGGAGGCTGAAAACAGTGACTGCCTGCTTTAATTTGATCTGCGGGAGTTCAAGATATAAGGTGTTGTATCTTTTGATATCTCTAAATTGATTATGGATTAGACTATATATTGTGATTTTCTTTATATATTAATTAATATTTTATTGTGCTATGTGTATCTTGTTTCTTTCCATTGATAAACTGGACTTTGCTTATCAAAAAATATATACATTTATCTATTCTGTTTGAGATAAAATCTGTAGCATTGTGTATATCTATTTCTGGTGTCTCTTTATCAATTAGAACCGATTTGGTAATAATTAATTAATCAACAACAATCTGCCTAAATATGATGAGCAGCCCATCGAATTATAAAACCTAAGCCCACTTCAATATAAAGTTTCTTGAATGAATTACAGCGATCCAACCTATTGAACTAGAAATTCTTTCTGTCTGTCTTGATGCCAAAAGGCATAGAATGAGTTATAGTGCTTTGGATGTTTAACTTGTTAAATGTCTCATTAATGCTTAAGAGCAGTATATTTGTGTGCAAATATGTTAAGAAATTAAGTGAAGGCCAGACTTAGTGAGAAAGGAGAAAAAGTAATTAACCCTAAACCAAATTGAACCTAGCCGTTTTCAATGAAACATTTCTGCAATAGATATTGATTTTAATATATTGGGAGGTTTCAAATTCGAGTTTTCACTCCTCTTTTATATATATTTATAATCGAATGTAGCCAATCCCAATTAAGCCTAATTAAGTTTAGCGCTACACTTACTAATAGACTCTAGAATTGTAAATGTTTTTTTGTATAGTAAATATTTGCATATAGAGAATTAAAATCTCTATTTTTTATTTTCATTTACATAAGTTTTGGAAATGGAAGATTCCATGTCCATGAATTCATTAGATGAGTTCATTTCTAGAAAATTGAAGTGGTTTACATTAGCCTAATTAATTTGTTAGCAAAACAAAAGGTCTTATGTGTTCCCTAAAATATACATATACACACACAAACACCATATTAAACTTATATATACTGACAACTGAATGGCTATATATGGTGGTGGAATTAATGATAATTTGATTAAGCTAATAATAACAGATAGTGTTTAGTGTGATTTACCTCATATCTTATTGGAGCTGGAATTTAAATCTCTTATTACACAAGTAAGCCTTGGTTGGCAGCAGCAGATATAATGCCATTCATGAAGAACAGAGAGATGCCTGTTCTTACACTTCATTAGCTGAATTGCATGTTAAGGAGACTATGACTATGGATAGATATGACATATAAACACTTGAAGGTTATTGAAAATTTTAGGCAAATAGGCCATAATCTAGTCACAGTTCAAATTTCAGAATTGCAAATACAAATCATATCTAACTATTAATATATATATATATATATATATATATATATATATATATATATATATATATATATATATATATATATATATATATATATATATATATATATATATATATATATATATATATATATATATATATAGTTTGTAAATTTCGGTTTGAAGTAGGCATTTTATAGAAAAAGAAAATGTTAGAGCATGATGGACAAATTAAAACTGGAGCTTAATACAAACGTGTCGTCACTGAGTGCGCATAACAGTTTTAAATATAGTGCACAGTGAATTAGTATTCATGAATATCAGTTACAAATAGTGAATTTTGAGGTATAAATAAAATGAATGGTTTAGGTCTTAATGAAAGTAGAAAGAAATTCAGTTTTTAGTCTGAAAAAATCTAAATGTAATTACTTGTTTCAGTAAGGCCAAGTACATAAATGACTGTGGCACAGAGAGTTTAGACATGAATATCTGGGCCATGTAAGTTGAAAGGAGTTTTACTTAATGAAGAGGGCTGATAGAGACAAAAAAGAAAAATATTAGTCTGACAGCAGAAATGGGTAACTAGCAATGCAATTCAAAAGGATTCTCCCAAATTTTATGGATCTATGACTAATTTGACCACTGCAAATTTCCAGGGGATACATAGTTGCATTAATTGTTGAAATCTTTTGTTCATATTTGCTTAACTAGCTAGCATACTTTGATAAAATAATCTTTATTTCTTTCCTTTGAGAGAGAAGAATTAAGAATGTTTTCAAGTGATATAGAAATCACAAATGGTAGCAGCTACAGAAAAGGACTTAGAAATTTTCAATAAAAGAAGATGCATTGTATTTCTCTACTTTGTCCAAAAGCATAATGTTGGTTCAGTACTTTTAAGTAGAGCAATATTGTCTCTTAAAAGTAGAGCAATATTATCCCTTAAACTGCGAAATCAAAACGAATAACGTTATATTAAATTTGACTATATTCCATTTACTAATCGAAAAAAATTATATCATTTTTACAAATTTTTGACATGTGTGACCATATTAAAACTACTAGAAGTGTAAATTCACTGCTTAATTGCTTTCAAAAGAGTAAATTTAACCTTTATAAATTTTAAAATTGGAGCAATTTCACATGTAAATTGCATCGAAACAAAATTAGTTGCTATTCAACACAGATAATTAAGTTTTGTAATTATTTATCAATTAACATGTGCATTGGCAAGAATTGTACTCAACTTACATGTTTCATTATCATGGAAGTTAAGTGACTATCTATTAATATGGTAAAAAAAAGTGGCATTGAATTAACCGAGTAGAAGCTAAATTAGAGAAAACCATAATTTCTATATTACTGGAAGAATAAATTCCTATTACTGTTCGACTTTAAGGTTAAAAAGAGATGTGAAATAGAAATTAATTTAAAAATTTTTTCTTTTACACATATCACGTAAGAATTATCTGATTTCTGATAACATATATCTGTCGTATATAAAATACACTACTTGTTGCATGACTCAATAGAGGAAAAAATGAATAAATTTAAATATTTGACATATTAAGGGGTTAATTTACTCCGATTTTTCAAATTAAGAGATAAAATTGATTTTTTAGTATAATTTTAATATATGTGAACACGTGTTAACTATGCATGAAAAGCTACCATGTGTCTCAATTAATGGAGGGAATATAGTCAAAAGTAACAGACCATTTGAACACATGCAGGCTTATTTAATTTAAGGAACAATACTTTATCACTTGACAATACTTTTTAACAAAGTAAAACGGCAAATTTAGACTTTCAGTCTATATTGTGTATGAAATTATCAAACTTGGAATTACCTAAATGGTAAACTTGGAAGGCAAAAACTATATATATATATATAGAAGCAGAAGACAATAGAAAATCATAAAAAGCAAGATGCCTATGACTTATTTAGAATATTTTCTGCATAATCCAAATCATAGAAGTGATGTATGAGATTGACCTGAAACAATGTTCTCAATTCTCAATATGAAGTTGTCTTTTTGCATTGATTTATATATAAAATGTAAGATTTCATGTCAAATGGAATTTCTTATGTTTTTCACCTTGTAGAAGCAATTGGATTATTGCAAGATTCTCTTGTTAAACATCTAGAATAGAACTTTATGATTTTGTAAGTAATCAGTATCATTTTATTTTGTGTATATCATCCAGCTAGTTATTCAGATATTCTCTATATATTTTGAAATGGTTTTAGGGTTCATTTTTTTATTTTCTAAATTTTCATAAGTTCAAATCTTTTGTTCCATTGGCTACAGTAGTTTTGACATTAATTATCTGTATATATGTTTTGGATATTAGTTGTCTTCTATACAATCATTACATAATCAGTATCTGTGTTTTTTCTCTAATCAAATAGATTATGATTCACATAAGCACATTTGTCAGTCCTATATATATATAATAGTTCCTGTCTTTTCATATTTCTGTTCAAAAGAGGCATGAGTTTCTCTAGTAATCAGTATAAGCAAGAAAATAGGATATCAATTATAATTTGAAGTTCACTCTTAAAGATAGTTACATGGTAATTTTGGAATATTTATTTAATTATTTTAATTTATAGTAGATAAAATTGAGTTTTATTGGAATTAAGCCTTTTTTGGATCCAATTGTTAGGATATAATTGATAATTGATAACAGTCACTTATTGTTGATAGTTAATTCTTAGTAAATATCTGATAAATATCCATAATTATCTGTTATGATTTGTAATTATAAATGGATAGCATTACATTTGAATTGTCTATTATGATTTATAGTTATAAATGGATAGTATTGATACTAATTAAAGAAATTAACTTGAAGAAGCTATTAATTAATTGATGACAGAAGAAGTTCAAGAAATATGAAACTTCCAAATTAGTAGTTGTTTATCACTCCCTAAAAACTATTAAGAATGCATTTGGTATTGGTTTTAAAAGGTGAAAAAAATTGATTATTAGATAAAAAAAACTGATTATAGAATAAAAATATTTGTTTGGTAAATTTTACTTTTAGAAAAATTAATTTTGTGAAAAGTAAAAAAAAATTATTAAAAAAAGTAAAAAAATTGAAATTTTTTTAAAAATTTGAATTGTATCTTTTAAAAGTAGCTGATTTATAATTTATTTTAAATAAAAATATTTTTTATTTTATAATGATAATTATACTTATTATAAAAAAAATTATCAAATAGTTACTTATTTTTTAAAATATAAATTTTTAAAATATAATTTTTATGAATTGAAAAAATTAATTTCAAAAATTTTGCAAAACTGGGCTTAACTGTTTTGTCAAACTAATTAAACTAAGTGTTTGCAGTAGAAACAGTTATAACTTATCAGATTATCTTGAATTGCTAGACAAAACAAACAAACAATTTTTTTTAATCAGCATTTATTTTCCACACTGACAGCCTATATTAACTATTGATTTCAAAAAAAAAATCTTAAGCAAGTAGTAGTTGAAATAGTTACCAGCCGAATAAATTAGGATAAAAATATAACAATTAGGACAAAAAGATATAATAATTTATTAGGTAGATTTTATTCTGTTCATCATGATTCCTATTCGACTCGTACCCAGCGGTCAGTCTCTTTTATTAAATCTCTAAATTTATCAATTATAAATGTTGGAATTAATAAATCCAAAAAATTATAAAAGATTTCAATTATTGTAAATTCCGCTAAATGGAATATATATATATATTGATGTAATATACTACCTACTGTAGAAAAATATTTTTCGTATATACGATTATGAGTTTTTTGTTTTCCCAAACTATTAAAAATATAACAATTTTTTCCTCAAACATCCTTTTGACTCACGGCAGCAAAGTGAGTGTAGGCAGGGCAGATGAGTTGGCTGGGGTAAAGAGTAGGTGACACCTAATGTGGTGTGTGTTAAATGATTTTATAATTAATAACTATTATTTTAAACACTACATTAATTACACCTATAATCACTGAATTTATTATAATTTTACAATAATAATAATAATAAATTTATAAAAATAACTGAAATTTACGAATATATACAATAAAATTACTTTTATCGATTTTCGACAAAAAAAATATTAAAAAGTCCAGTTGATATATCCAGTCACGACAATATGCACACATAATATCTAGTATGACACCACATCAGCATGAGATATTGTGATTTCAACACATTTTTATGTCCACATGTGCGCTGATGTGGCAAACATAACACATGTTATACTGATGTTGTGTCCATTGAATGTCATGTCTGTATATTGTAATAACTGGACATGCCAGCTGAACTTTTCGTTATCTTTTTTTTTTTTTGCAGAAAATCAATCAAAATAATTTTATTTTATATATTTACAAATTTCAGTAATTTTTATGAAAAAATAATTACTAAAATTGATTATAAATTCAGTAATTATGGTTAAAATTAACCGTTTAAACACTTGAACAATTATTTATATCCATTGTTATTGTTTTAATCATTATCTAGGCTTCAATACTCTGATCTTAGGTATCAACTCTAATTAGTACAATTAATACATAACCCTCCCTCAATACTTTTACTTACGCCTCCAATTATACAGCTTTACTACAGAAATTAAACATTAGCCAATTATGTCTCAATTTCTATGCATTTCGTAATTTTTTTTAATATTTTTCAAATAAAACTAATCATAAAAATTCGTTTGATTTTTGCAATTTGGGGATTTTAACAGTCAACTCAGTCATTTCGTGAGACCAAATATTTGTCAAACCCTTTTTCTATTTATTTCTTCAAAAATCTCTCTTCCTTTTTCCCTTTGTAGATGCTACTAAATCAACCTCGAGAAAAAAAATTAATTATATTATAAATATTTTTTGATACAAAACTATGGGGCATTTTTTTTAATAATGTATTTTTTTTTAAAAATTACAAAATTGGTGTATTTTATAAAATATTTACGAAAATGAGGTATTAGCACGAAACTATTACACGTGGTAACGACATTGTTAGAGTAATGTCGGCAGGCAGGGGTGACTTTTGCGCTAAAACTATTGAAAAGGACAGTTGTTTCAGACATTGCAGACAATATCTTCTTTCGGAGCCACCAACATCACTTTGACAATACTATTGCCACGTGTAGTGGCTTCGTGTTGACACCCCACTTTCGTAAATAATTTTTGACATTCACCAATTTTGTAATTTTTTTTAAAAAAACACATTATTAAAAAAGTGCCCCTAAAACTATGAAATTGCTCTTAATAAAAGAGGATTAGTTAGCTAGTTCCACATTAATTATGATGAATTAAAATTATAAATATATTTGTTAATCTAATCATATGAATAATATCTGTTTAATCATCTTTCAAAAAATTTTAAAAATATATTTAAACATTATTTCTTGATTTGAATAATATTATATCACTGTTAATAACCAAATAAAAATATGTTCATAAGCATTATTTTTCTGCAAATTAAAACATTATTAGGCTCAGGCTTCTACATTTAGTTTATTAATTATTAATTAATTAGTCAACAAGGGAATAGCAAGTTAGTGTATAAGTCTGCAGTTGGCAGGTAAGATTTTAGGGGTTCACGACTGACATAATCTTCCTGCCCTTAACTCTCTGTCTCTCTCTCCCTCTCTTTATTTATTTTTTTTTAAAAGAAATTCCAAAATTAAATATCCACAAAAAAAAGGATGCAAAGGAGCATATGATTCACACAAATATATAAAGAAAATACATAATTATTACATAATATTATAGCAAAACGTAAAGAAAAATTAAAAAAAAAAACAAAGGAATGGCCTTAATTAGGTCAGTAACTCAGTTGATTGAGCTTACCTAAGAGATGTGCAGAAGCTGTATCTTCAACCTTTGTGCTTTTGTTCAATTTATCTTTGACAAACACAAGAAATTCCATTAGTTAATGCTATGAACAGGTGCAAAGAAACATCCAATAAATAATAGTATTTTCATTACAAAAAGAAAGAAAACTGAGGATCTTTCACAGACGAAGATGCAAGAAGAAACTCGAAAGTTTCTGCCATTTTTCTGGGCATCCAATCAATATATACTTTTGTTTTTCAATATAAACAAGTAAGAAAAGCAGAAATAAAATCAAGAAAATTGAGAGATATAGAGAGATAGAGAGGTTACATGGTACATATTATTGCATGAATCTGTGAAGAAGAGGAACAGATGCAGAAAAGCGAGCACAGTGTTTGTTAGGTATTTGTGTAAGTTCATGAATACCACTAAAGTGTTAGTAATGATGATAGTGAAGATACATATATATGTGGGTAATATGTAGTCTAGGTGTTCTTTTACGCATCATAATTTCACTGCCTGTGTAGGGTATATCATACTTTTAGGGGCTCTTTTTGTTTTATTTTATTTTATTTTAGACTGACAATTATATTTTGATTCCTGGAAAAAGATTTTACCTAAAAAAATTACTTATAATATAAAACCTCATTTATATTATATATAGCTTTCAATTTCAGATTTAACAAAAAATAAATAAATAAATCTTTGCAAAATCAGTTTCTAATTTTAGTTGTTCTTTTAATTAAAGAGTTCCATTAATTTTTCGGCTAAAATTTAGCGAAATTTTATTTTTTTTAATATATTTTGTTCACTTTTTATTTAATAATTAGTAATAATAATTATTATTATTATTATAATTAATGAATGTTAATAATAATTATTTAAAACAAATTAAATTTTTTTTGAAATTTTTATTCAGTTATTAATTTAATTAAAAATGAATGATAATTTTTATTAATAATTAAATTGAGACATTTTCCTTAGATTTGCTAATTTTATTTAAATACAGCTAATATCTTTCAAGAAAAACGTCACGAAAAAATAAAGTGAATCTTTTGTAATTTTTTTAACTTTATATTTTTGTAGTGTTTTACTAATAATTAATGAATGTTGGTAACGAATATTGAATATAATTAAATTAAAAATAAATAAAAATACTTGTTTATTTTTAAAAATTGATAAACAATTGAAAAAATTATTTTATTCATTTATGAAGAAAATTACTTTAACAATAAAAAATTGTTATTAGTTTAAAAAATAAAAAATTATTAATATTAATTACTTAATAAAAATAAAAAAAATAATTTTTAAAAAAGTGGAATTTTTGTTACTTTTAACATAAAACTAACGGCTCTAAAAATTGAAAGTATATTTAAAATTTAGAATTGACATTACAATATTTGTTTTATTGAATCTAAAATTAAAAATTATTCTATAGTTTATTTTTTAAAAGTTTCCCATCACATGTGTTGTATTTGAAGAAAACTTACGGTCCCTCACTCCTACCCCTATATCTAGTTTTTTTTTTTTTACTTTTAACCATTAAATTAACCAAAATGCATTTTTAGGTCCCTAAACTTTCATATTTTTTTTTATATTAAGTTTTTGTACAAAAAAATCACACATTATATCTTTTTATTTTTGATTTATTTCATATTCGGTTTTTATGCGACGAAACTGATGAGTCCTTATACGGTGAAACATGTCATCAACTTTGCTGCATAAAAATTAAATGTAAAATAAATTAAAAGTAAAAAGATCTAATATGTAATTTTTTATTTTCTTATAAAAGGGTTTAATACAGAAAAACGTAAAAATTTTAGCATCTAAGAATGTATTTTTTCGTTAAAAAATACCATATACAGTGGAATATACTGACGGATGTTCTTATTTCCTTCAAATTTATTTGTAAATTTTTTAAAAGTAAAAATTTGTTCATTAAATTTATTTTATTAAAAATTGCCATTAATATTAAAAATTTGGTTCACATGTACCATTTTAAGACATTTAGGGCATGCTTAATTTATTGTATTATATTAACTTGTATAATATTAACATATATAGTATTAGTTTGTATTATATTATATAATATTTGGTACAAAATTTTATTAGCCTGTAATATTATATACTGTATTTGGTGTATAATATCGTAATATATTATTTTAAAAAATAAAAATAAAAATAATTAAATTATTTTTATTGTCACTAATTTAGATAAAAAAATTATAATAATATAATGCAAATTTTAATACATCAAATATTTTGTTAAAAAATTTAATGAGAAATAATTATATATTATTATAAAGACCTATATTTCTAAAATCAAAATTAGATAAAAAAATTAAAAAATCTAAACAATGAATTTGACAAAATATTTGAGTAAAAAATGAAAAAAATTATCAATTATAATATAATTTTTATATAATAACTATTAATTTATAGATTCAATATTATAAGTTTAAAGATTTGGTCACAGTGTGATAATGATAGTAGCGATAGTGGCACTTGGGACGGTATCTGTGGCGGTGGTGTGGGTAATGGTGGTGGTGACAGTAATAACAGCGGCAGCGATGTGGTGACAGTGATGACAGCAGAGGTAGTGGTGATGGTAGCGATAATGATGGCAATATGATAGTGGTGGTGATGATGATAGTGAAGGCAGTTGCGACATTAGTGGTGACAGAGGCAATGGTAGTAGTATTGATAGCGGTAGTGGTAGTGGACGCAACATGGTGGTCGAGGCGGCAGCATGAGTGTAGTGGTATTTAATATTAATACGATGTTTATTGTATTACACAAATTTAAGAATTTATAGTGTATTATTTTATAGAGTATACGTAGGATAATGAAATATATGATATATTATATATTATTTTTATATTAATTTTTAAAAAAATATTTTAGATACTGTATATATATTAACTTATAGTATATTATGTTATTTCATGGGCATCAAATGAACTAAACGTCACTTTAATGGCTTGCAAATATTGAAACTATTATTATATGAATTACAGAGGGTAAATAAAATAAAAATATATATTAGATTAGATTGTATAGGCGTTTGATATGAGATGAATTCCAAAATCTTACTCAACTTTTGACCATCAACGCAACTTTTCCTCGTCTTTCTGCAGACTGTAGAGTCTAAAGGAACCTCTTTCTTTCTTATTTTCTATTTTTATATTCTTTTTCGAATGACATCCGGCTTTATTACTGAGAATCGGATAACATTGCCAAATTAAATTATCATTTTTCTAATTCAATTTTGTCATTTTCTTTACGGACTGAATTATTATAATTTTAGTATTAAAAAAAGTTAATTTAAAATACTGTATAAATTTAAATTTTACGTCCAGATTAACCCTCCTGTTGATTTGTAATGATGTTATATATAGGCATTCAGTTTCCTAAAGCCTGCCTGCCTGCCTTGGGTAGTTGTGGCCTTTCCTAAGAGTCAAAATACAAAAATGTGTCGCATCAAATTAATACGTATCAACGGTTTGATGCTCTAGAAAAGAAAAATCCACCCGCAATAACCTTTGCTTGTTTCTATATTATATATAACTTGAAAAATAAAAAAATCATCTCATTACTTGTTCAAAAGTATAAACTTGTTGCTTCACAACAATTATATATAACAACAATTATATATATATATATATATATATATATAACAATTACACTCCAAAAATTTTTGTTCTGTAAACATAAAAACATTATTTTTTCGTTTTTTTTATATATTATTTTTGAAAAATAAATCGATATTTTTTTCAATAAAAATTTATTTATTTAAAATTAATTAAATTTAAAAATTTTAATCAAAATTACACAATTTAATATTAAATTTAAACCTAATTAATATTTTTTAATTTTTATAAAAACAACAAAAATAACATTAAAAAAAAGAAAGAAATAAATTACAGCATTAAATGTTTTTACTTATACTAAAAAAATGAAATACTTTTTTTTAAATGTTTTGAAAGCCAACACTCAAAAAAATATATATATAATAAATTTTAATTTAATTTCTTCTAATAATATTTTTATAATTAGACGTCATATTGTCTTAAAAAAAAATGAATACTGTTTCCAATGTCAGCTTAATTATCAACTCTTGTTGTTTGTCAATGGACATAAAAGCTGCCGGAGCGATTGCCATATAGTACATGGCCAAAAAAAAAGATTCAAGTGCCAGAAATTTGCATACAGCTGAGCTGAAGCAAAAGGCCTTGGCACCAATTCTGTCATTTTCACTATAAAACACATTACACGCAATGCCCAGGATGGGGAAAATTGATACAATTAGAAGAGTATGCATGTTCTGTCTGCCCGGAGAGGCGAAAAAAACGCACTCTTCACTGAGTCAGGAATTAAGAAATCAAAATCTTTGGAATTCCAAATTATTCCACAACAAGGACTCTAAAATAACAGACACAAAAAATGATTCTAACATTGTTTCTCCGCCTCCAATGTCTGGGGAACCTCTATTATCCACCAGCAACCCTATGATCTATATCCACAATTGCTCCCTCCTATATTCTCTCACAATGACAGGCACACTTGTGGGTGGAACCTGATAAAAGCACGCAATAGTAAACATCAAAAATGAGGTAATTAAAATTAAAATACCATGCACAATAATTCCTAAAAGAATGCAAATATTAACTATAGATTATGCAGGAACTTACCATGCCATAATCTGTTATTATCATAGAAACATAGTCCGAAGGTGTCGCATCATAACTGCCAATAAATGTCCAACACAAGACATGCAGTCAGGGCGAATTGATAAAAGCCTCTATGAGTGTCATGCAGAAAAATACTTACATCAGATTCAAAAGCTGCAGATTTTCCTTACTGGCACAGCCGTCCAAGAAGTTGATTTCCTCTCTGCCGTGAACTTTTGAAATGGCATCTGGATCACCTGCAATAAACACAATACATGAGCAGAATAACCAGCCAGTTAATTTGTTAAGTGCCTACTTGTGCCAGAAGTGCTTACCCAACTCGTTCGAACATATAGAATCCAGCTGTACCCTCTCATGAAACTTGTATGCTTCACAGCAAACTAAGACTGGCACATGGAATGCATGAGCCACCATAGCAACACATGCAGTCCCAACTCTTGAGTAAACTGTTCCATTGGACAGCACTGATGATGCACCCAAAAACACTCGAGTAACTTCATGCATGATATAAGAAACAGCATTTATATGGGTGTACATACAGCTAATACCCTTTCTCACCAACCTACGAAGTAAAACTTGTCCTTCAAGCTTTGGACGTGAGTCCACTATCACAACTCGAAATTGTTTGCCAAGTTCATGGGCATGCAGCAGTATCATTTCAACTGCAGAGGATGACCCAAATGTGAGAAGAACATCACCATCCCTGATCTTTGTTACTGCATGCCTGACTATCACCTTGTCCGCTAGTATGATCTTTTCATACATGAAACGATCAATATCAGCATGAAGAGTGGCTTTCGCTTCAAATTCAGTTAGAGTCAAAGGCAATTTGGCAATCCTGCTCTTTAGAAACCTAATTGCATTCCCCATGCTGATTGAAAGGGGCCGACACTCAATGAGAAAAGAAACATAACTTCCTATTTTTGCTGTCAAGTCCCTAACAAGAGTTTTCTCAGGTGGTGTTGAGTAATCCTTAATGACCTCTTGGAATGCTTGAAGCATTGCAATGCAGCGAGCATTGCCACCACCTATATCTCCTGACAAATACTGCAATCCAACCTGGAAACAACAGAAAAAGTTCAAAAATTGACAAAAGCTGGAGAATTCTTGATCTTGAGCAGAGACATTGAGCAAAGGCCCTAAAAGCACAATCATTTACGGGCATCTAGCTAAAAGTTCAGAATAAGGGGTCATCTAGCAAAATCTTTCAACCAAGATCCAGGCTCTTATCTTGAATCACATTTCAAATATCATGTATGAAAAGGACAGGTCATTGCTGGCTCTAACAATGTACTTCAGACTCGGTGAATTCAAAATTAATTCCTTGTCAGACAAGTAGAACATACATCAACCAAAATTATAAAACAAACAACTTCAGTTTATACCTTGTAGACAGCTGGATGCATTGGTTCAAGTTGGAAGAACTTTGACTCAAGATCAGGAAGCTGAGTTCCATGTTCATACTGCGGTAGGTGCCTAAACAACTCAACTCTGTTTCTAGCTTCAGTTTGTTTCACCACTGCACGCTTTTTTGCTTTGTCGACTCGACTCTTATCGTCATATTGCATGCGAGGTTGAGGAACATCTTTCTTTCTATCTTTTTCCAGTGGACGATCACCCCCCTTCTTCTCAGTAGCAGCGACTGCAGCATTGTCGTTCTTTTGTGATTGAGCTTTAGCCGGTTTAGCTGGCTTTGCATTTGCTGAAGATGCAGCCACAGGTGCAGGAGCTGTCTTCCCACCTTCAGCTGACAACATAACATAGTTGAAGAGCACAAAATACATCATGCTTGAGCATAGGAGATACAGAGGATGAATTTGAAAATAACAGCCATATGCTACCCATGAATTCTAAGTAATAATCACAAACCAACAGAAGTAACTTATTGAGTATGGAGTGCCATACGTGATTGACAAAAAAAAAAAAGTAAGAAGAAGAAGTTCAATCAAGAGCAAATTCCATTCTTGCAAAGAAAAGAAGTGCAGTTTCTAGATGATTCCAAGCATAAGAAAAGCAGTTAAAGATAAGTCATGCACCAAAAACAGAATAAAGAAACTGCATGCACCTTTTGCAGCAGCTTTTGCAGCTCGTTGAGCTTCTTGAAGAGAACGCCTTTCAGCTTTAGTGGTTTTCTCTTTCAATGACCTTGTGTTTGTCTGTCGGTCATTTTGTACCTCAATTGACACTCCAGACTTTTCTGCAAGTATATTTTGTGGTCATCTAACGTGTAATTCCAATACGGAAACACCAACACTGAGATATAAACATTAAGCAATTCCAAATATCAATGCAATTATCCTGCGTAGAGACTTGTATCCCAAAAAAGAAAAGCAAGATGTTTCTTGCATTCAACAATAAATTATGCTAATCTCTTCCGTCCTCATCTCAGAAATGCCAAGTTTTGACCAACCTTAAATGCAGTTGAGACAAACTATAAAGAATCGGTTTATCAAAATCAATCACAAGACAACATTACTGTCCAGAAGTAGCTGGCTTAAATGAATCCAATTACAGTCCTTTCTTATTCATCTTATTGATCCTCTTTCAAGCAATTCACAAAGGTACCATTTTTAAGCAATTAGTTAGCAGCAACTGTTTCAACAAAACTTCCAGTAGCCGAGTAACATAACAGCATAGCAAGATGAAACACTGGCCTTGAATTTATATAATCAGTCAGAGGTTGAGTGAGGACAACCATTGAGCGTGATCCACTACACACAAAAAAAAATCAATGCAAAATACCGAGTTGATTTAGAAACAATAACGGAAAACATATCAAACTTCAAATTGTCTATGCATTATGCACTTAATCCTCTAAAACATAATGACAACAAGAGTCATCCTCATACCCCAAGAAGCTGATTTTACCAATATTATAATATTGTTCTCAAGAAAGGAGGGGGAAAAAAAAGCCACATTCTCTACCAAATTCATTCTACCTTTTCTACAAGGAATTATATGCGGATCCATAAACCCTAATTCATTTTTCACCCAAAAACCCTAAGTTAAACATATTCGATCACTAAATTACATAAAAGACTTGAAAAGCATACCAGATAAGCCAGAAGGCAAATTGACCACGGACACAGTAGTCAATCCACTGGCTGGAACGCTACTCGCCGCAGGCATATCAAATCCACCACCGGGGAAACTACCCGACGAGGCCAAATCCGGCCTTCCGCCCCTCCCAGACCAAGCAATATCATCGGAAAACGAAGCCGAAGCAGTAGGAGAGGTGGCCAGCAAGAACTCAGAAGCGTTATAGCTGCCGACGGGGACGGTGTCTCGACGCAGAGGAGACAAGGGAGCAGAAGTGTGACGCGGCGGGGGGATCATGACCGGAGAAAGGGAGTTACCGCCGGTTGGAGAACCGGTGATAGCAGGAGGGGAAGAGGAGATCGGGTCGGGTGGACAAGATTGAGTACGGTCGGCGAGGAAGCTCCGGGGGTAAAGAACCCGACATGGCGAACCTTAGGGTCGCTAACGGTGCGGGCGGCTCGCCGAGGTTCCATGAAGAGGTGAGCAGAGGGGGCAGTTACTGGTTCATGAGAAAGGGGCAATCAATCAAAAAGACAACTTTTTTTTTTTGGTTAAATTGGATTATCTTGATATCCTTTGGGTTTTATTTGTTTTTTCTAGCCCAATCAGGTAGGGTTTTAGTTTGCTCCAATAGAGTTCGGTGGGCAGTGAAAATAAATAAATAAATAATAATAATAATAATAATAAATTTTAGTTAACCGAAAAATCGATTCGATTTAAAATTTATTTGAAACTAAATCGATTTCAGGTTAATCAAATAAAAAATTTAAGGATCTATCACCGTCAATGATGTTATCGTCGTCGTCGCTACTCTCAGATTATCGCTATCATCATCACCGTCACTATCAAGTCGCCATTGTCACCATCAAACTACCACTATAACTGTCACTGCCGTTGCCATCATCACACCGCTGCAGTCACCATCATTATCTAAAATCATTATCATAATACACATAAATAATTTTAAAATATATATTAATAATTAAAAAAGACGAACAGTTTTTAAACATATAAAATAATTTTATAAAAAATAGATAATAAAAAGTAAAAATATTTTTTAAATTTTAAAAAATAAAAAAACTAAAAGTCTACCACTTTATTGAACACGTCCTAAATTTAGGATTTTTATTTTTAAAAATTGACGGTTAACTATTAACAAGCGATTAATTGGCTAATTTTTTTTCTCTTTTTTCTTTCTTCTGTAACATTTAATTGGCTAATTTTATCTTTTCAATTATAAATTTATAATTCAAACTTCATCTAATTTTCTTTAAAAAAAACTGTAATAAAAATAAATGAATAAACTAAATATATCAATACATAACCAATCTAAAAAATAATCAATAACTTCGAAAACATTTAACAATTCATTTTATCTTTTTTTTTACAAAAATTAATAAAATTCCATTAACTGAAAATATGGATGATTGTAAATGAATTTAAATATGAAAATAAAGTTTATTATTTTTTTAATGGACATAAATATGAACCAATGTAAAAAACTGGTGGGCAAAATTTAAATATATAGAAGATTAAGGCCACGTTTGGTTCACTGAATTGCACAGAAAATAGTATAATATAATACAAGCTAATACAAGTACGGTATTTGAAAAATTTTGTGAAAAATTAATGTAAAGATAATATAATATACCATAAATCTGATTATCCCACATATACTGTATAAAATAATACACCACAAATCCTTAAATTTATATAATACGGTAAATATCGTATTAATACTAAATACCACCTCACCACCATGATTACTGCTACCATCACCGTACCTCATTGTCATTACCAACACTATCGCCATTGTCACTATTACCATCGCTGCCGCCAGCATTGCCACATCGCCGCTGCCGCCACTACTAGAATCACTATTGCTGTCGCCCTCATCACCACACTGTCGTCACCCCCGCCGCCACCACTGCCACTACCGCCATCCCCACCACGATACTGTCGCCACCACCACCTCTACATCACCACCGCCTATACCACCACCACTACCGCTATCACCATCGCTGTCACTACCAATGCCTCCGCCGCCGTCACAACGCCGCACTTGCTACCACTGCCACCATCACCCATCGCCGCCACAAATGCCACCCTAACTGCCACTGCCATCACCATAGTTGCTGCTGTCGCCGCCATTATTGCCCCTGCCGCCACCATTATCATACTGTGGCTAAGTCTTCAAACTAATAATATTGAATGTATTATTATATAAAAATTATATTATAATTGATAAATTCTTTCGTTTTTTGCTCAAATATTTTGTACAATTCGTCGTTTAGATTTCTTCATTTTTTATTTGATTTTGATTTTAGAAATGCCGGTCTTTTTAATAATATATAGTAATTTCTCATTATATTTTGTTTATTTTTTAATAAAAATTTGATGTATTAAAATTTGCATTTTATAATTATAATTTCTTATCTAAATTAGTTACAATAAAAATAATTTAATTGTATCTATTTTTAATTTTTTTAATATATTACGATATTATGCACCAAATACAGTATACAATATACAGGCTAATACAATTTTTTTACCAAACACTGTATAATATAATACAGACTAATACTGTACAGATTAATGCTATACAAGCTAATATTATACATGTTAATACTATACAGACTAATACAATACAGTAAACCAAACATACCTTAAAAAGCTTGAGGAAGCCAAATTATAAGAAATAAAAAATTAAAAAAATTAATTAGAAATTAATTTAAAAATAATATAAAAATTATGAGAATTTTTAAAAAATTAAGAGGCAAGGCCTCCAGATCTGAATAAGGGTCTTAGGTATTTGCTAGATATGAATGAGAGTTTTTTAAATTTTAACCTAAAAAATAAAAAATAAAAACTAGTTAAATTTTGTTAATATTTTGTAAGTATCAATATTATCTTAATCGTAAGAAAATTAAAAGTCAAAGATATTTTTTTCATAAACTTGAAAGCTTAAGATAGTAAGAGGAATAGATTTTTAATTTTTTAAAAACTAAAATTTATTTTTAATTATCTCTTTTTAAAAACTATTTTATATATTTAAAAATTGTATTATATTTTTTTAATCATACATATATATCACGCTATTTGTATAATTCGATAATTATACATTATACATATATAATATACAAGTTTTAAGACGATGCATAACTTCACATTGTGAATAAATTTCATGGTGGCCGTACTGAATTCAAATGCTGTGCGGCTCCGACGAGGACATGGCATTTGAATGCCATGCTCCGCCGCATAGCATGCCACGCCTACGCATAGCGTGGATTGCTGCAGCACGAGTCCTCGAGTTTAAGGCATCCTCTGGCTAAATTTTAGTCCTTGGGGCTTAGGTTTATCTCTCATCAGCACTAAAACGTTGCCGAAGTAGCATAACGTAATCTACTGGCCTAAAAATGGAAGATCGGTCCCTACCCTTCTTGATCGAGAATGTTAAACTTAACCATCAAGTATCAACCGACATAACCTTATTTGGACTTACCTAGACAACTAAGGTTTGCTTGGAATTTCATATTCAGTTCAAGAAAATAACCTGTTTCCCAGGCGAAGAATACTGCACCGTCCAGTGATGGTAGAGAAAATAACCTGTTTCTCAATTTCCGGTGATGCAAGTAAATGAGATGCATCCTTCGCTTATCCTAAAGGATCAACAATATCTAACAGGAAATTGTTTGACCCAAATAATAACAACAATAATAATAATGAAGAACTCTCACATACATTACAGGGGAACCCTCGTGGGCAGACTAGCATCTATATGTAGCCCCTCCTGCGTTTTGTAAATTTGAAGCATTTCCCATCATTTAAACCAATATAAACCCCATACTTCAGATCCTCTGTTACAAAGAAAGCCACCGAGTCATCTAATAAAGAGGATTCTGCAACTTTTAAGGAAAAAGAAAGAAGGCAACCTGTCAAGTGGGCAATGTCCTTAATGTGGTAGCTATATTTTATTTTGCAAAAGTGATAATAGATTTCAAAAACAACAAAAGAACACAACTTGCAACCGAACTGGGAAATTGTTTGATATCAAAAGATATTATAAAAGCTGATATCTTCATGACATTAACAACATCATTGATCTAAAAGGTCCCTCATCAATTGACATGAAGTGAACAATTGTTTTGTGATATCACTAAAACGACCAAATTACATGAAGCTTGGGCAGACTGGTCCTTTGGAAAGTCCAAGGCGTACTTCCATTCCATGATGCATGTCTGGTGCCCTGAAAATTTCAGATTCACGAGGATCTGCAAGCAGCCACAGATAACTTAAATCAGCATAAATCAGAGACAACCAAAACTATCAACTAAGTAGTTAATTTGATAATATGGCTCTTGATTTAACCTAGCTCATATAGGACTAAGTCCAGGAAAGTTCAATCAAAAAAGAAATTTAAATTTTTTTTTTTAAATTACATTATCAGCTTCCATGTGAAATGTAACATAAAGCTAAAAATTTAAAGTTTCGTCCTCATTTAGCTCAATTTTTTAAGGAGTCTGTCAATAAAAGCAAATTCTAAAATTAAAAAATCAAACATAAAAAATTAACAACGAACAAACTAAAAGATCCGCATAATCACATCTATTAAACCATATAGAAAAGTTTGTAAGATATTTGACTCAATTCATGAGAACTTGAAGTTCTAAAATCATATGGTAATTAATCTGATTCAGGCATCTTATCATAGTAATTGGAAGGATTAAATTTCTTAATGACTTTCATCGACACAAAAATTGATTCATTTGAAGAATTCTATCAAATCATACACTAGGAAGCATCTTTCATGACAAGAAAGATTATCGAATTTCCTGAAGATGGTAAATCCTTCCGCCCTCTTCCCCACCCCAAATACAACCCAAAGTCTCTCAGACAGGTGAGCAAGCTACCTATAAACTATTACGGACTGCAGAAATATCCAATGGCTTTTACACAGTGCTCAAGAAGAACTACTTACCATTTAGATAATCCTCAAAACAGAAATCATCCAAGCTGCCTGTTAGAGCTTCAAGTCCAAGCATTGATGATGGGATTGGCCCAGGTGGCCTCTGAAATCTGCAGAATTCTCAAACAAAAGTAGGTGATAGAAACACATCAGAACATTCTGATAAAAGCAATATTAATAATGATAAATCATTCACCACGCCTGAAAAAAAAAAAAACAAAACAAAAGTAAAAACATGGACTCATATTACATATATGAAATACACAATACCTACATTAAAAATTGTGAAAAAGAAGAACTCCATAAGCTAAAGGAAACTAAAGAAATCAGTCATCAAACCAAACAACTTCACTAAGATTTTCATTTTTAGTATATGGCTTCCCTTTTGAATATATGCCTAAAAACATTTAAGACCAAACCAAAAGAATGGACTTAAGCAAGCAAGTTATGCATGCATAGATTACAAAATACAGTCTCGCATTGCCACAGTGAGATTCCCACATGTTCCAATTCAAAGCATCAAACGCTCTTTTTTATATCCAACTTTAAGTTAACAAAACCAATATAAATGAAAAGCATTCCAAACATAGTCATCAAAATCTTACGATTCGAGAAGATTCAGCAGCTGAGAGATACAAATCTTCATGCAAATCCTAGAAGGATTTGAATCTCATCCGAATATTTCGAATCTTATTAATTCAGTGGTGCAATTTGAATCTTACCATTGTTTAAGATTTGGATAATTTGATTTTTCATTGATATTTTCACCTATATTTACAGCATTTTAAAGTGTCATTAGCACTTCATAATAATAAGAGACATCTTAGTCTCAACTTTCTATTAACAAAGTTTTAGTTTCCAACCCTTAATAAAAGATTTTTCAATCTCAACCTCTTTATAGTTTATAAATGTCTCTTCAATTTCCAATAGCTCATCTCTCAACCAAATACAAATTCCACACATTCTAATGAAGCATGTAATTCTTGTAAGTTCTACTTCTTCACTAAGTGACCAGCTTTTTTTTCTTTTTAAGAAAATATTCTCTTCTCTAAATGATGATACAATTTTTTCCAATTTCTTTGCTCCTCTCTTAGTTTTCCAAGTTCTAACTTCTTCGTTAAGTGACCAGCAATTTTTTAGGGTTTTTTTTTTAAATATTCTCCTATAATACAAATTATATATGTCATTTTGTTATTTATTTGAGTACTTTGTTCTTATAACACCCTTATCAGAACAGTATTTTTCGAAGCGAAACTTAGCGGTAAACGGTAAAATTTTTTTTTTTTCAAACTTCAATCGTTGCCAAATAACTTTGGTACAATTTAATATTTTATTCAATTTACGAAATTTTAGCAGCACAATGGCTAGAACTTACTAGCCTTCTGAAAAATTCAAACAGCCTCTCAGAGGCACAACAAATCATATATCAATGATAGTCATTTACAACTCATTAACTGAAATTATTAGAACAGTAACAATATTTATCATCTAACAAATATTACCTTAAATACCGTTCAGTTCTATACTCTCACTGTCTAAGTATATACATGCCACAAATACTAAAAATAAAAGTACAACTAATTTTATTCATCTTCGCGTTCTGTTTCTCCGTGTATCAAGCTCCATCAATACTTCAAAACCTGCACGCAGTAAACACTACGTGCTGAGCACTAGAAATGCTCAGTGGTGACTACTAATCCTAGAACTTTCCAATTTTAACATAATTACATAAATTGTGCAAACTTCTATTCTTATTTGTCAGAAATTTACTTTTAATTTCTTTCACACTATTTTCATTGTTTACCAACATTTTTGGTAACCATTTTACTTTGTTCGTATACTTTTCAATTTACTTTACACTACTTTCCTTGTGATTCGATTATAAATTGATTTTTCCTTTTACGTTTCTTATTTCTACTTTTACTTATCTTTTGTCCTATACTTTTGCATCACTTGACGTAGTTGTTTCATTTTACGAGTTACATGGAATACTCATGTCTTTAATGGCAAGTTTTCTGTTCCTAGTTCCATTAGGTAATTCAAATACGATTTTCATTATTTATTCTTTTAATTCACTTTAATCTTTAGGTTTATAATCTTTATTGCAAAGTGATGTAAGTATTTTGGATCACTCTGCATACAAATCTTTATTTTCTTTTCTTTTTAAATGAAACTTTTTCATTTTAACTAAATAATCGTTTGTCTTTTGATCATTTTACTTTTCACTTCATCTTTACTTCCAGTATTTATTATTTAGTCATATGTTTACACTTAAATACAGTATTGTCATGTTTGACTTTAAATACATAATTAGCACTATTTTTCGAACTCTTTATTTTCTTAAAATAATAATTGGTACACAAATTACAAATTCAATCTATGGGTCTTTTCATAAATATTTTATTTTTATAACCATTTTCTTGTCATTATTGCTTATTAATTACAACCTTTGGAAACAATTTCAATTTTATCCCAAAGTTTTCATTTTCTTTCAATCAAGTTCTTTTTCATTTATAACATTTACATTCAATTACTTTCACACTTCCAATTTATTTCTTTTAATATGCCTCTAATGCAATATGACAGGACTCTAAAAAATGATATACGGAACATGGACCCAAAGGTCCCACTAAACAGATAGAAAAATGATCTCGGAAGATTAAGTCTCAAAGAGCAGAAAACAAATGCACTTTCACTTTCACTTTACACTAAAGCTATGGAGATCAAAGATCCTACCCATAGCAAAACAAGTCGCCATGACTTGCACCGCGGTACAGAGGTGTCCCTATGGCTAGCCAATTATATCCTGAATAAAAATATCACTACCTGACTATTGCTAAGAGCAAAAACCTTCTGAATGATTTTTAAACTTCAATAATTTTAATTTCTTTTATTTTGCTTAAAACAATGCATTTTGTCAATCGCACTCTTTTTAATGCTATCAACTATACAATAACTTTTTTTTTTCGTTTTCTTTTTCTTTTCAATCACTTTTGCGTGAATTATTTGACAATAATTCACTATAAATAATTTAATTAATTATTTTCTCGATATATATATTTTTTTTCATATTTTGTGAATTATATCAGAATAATTCACTCTTTTCTTTTTTGACACTCATTGAATTATTTCTTTATAATTCAAAAATATACTTTTACAGTCATTTTATTCACTTTTTGACTCTTAGTCAATCTCTTACTCTTTCGGTCTAAATTTGCGATTATTTGAAAATTGCAATACGTTATACGAGTTGTGAATTATTTATAATAATTCACCATTTTATTCGAATTATGAATTATTTTGTAATCTTTTAGGTACTGTTCATTTATACGATTACTATTCACTCATACGATTACTATTCACAAATCATTTACTATGGTTAATTTATTCACTATACTTTTTTATTTTCTACAAATTTATCATTTAATCTCTTTTTTTTCATTATACAAAATGTACATTAAATTACATTAAATTATCAGCTTTTAATTGTTTATTGAATTATTTCGCAATAATTCAATATTTCAATTAAGCATATTCCCTATTTATTTTCTAACTTAATTTCTATATCACATAAATTTCGTAAAAATTTATGTGAACATTGCTTTTCAATTATTGTCATATTTTCTTATTTCATGAAGTATTTTAACATAATTCATCATATACCATACACTTAACAATTCTCTAAATTTTCATAAATTTCATTAAAAATTCATGACAATTTATTTTATGCTTATTATCATTATATAACATAATCAACAAAAATTCTCTACTTTATCAATTACATTATTCAATACATATTCCAAAATAATCATATAAATTTTTATAAATTCTATAACAATTTATGGATATATATTATTTCATCTTCTATCAATTAGGACTTAATTTCATTAATTTATAACACAATAATTCATTTCTTTAACAAGGAAATTTTTGATTCACAAATGAAATTTCTTAATAAATCTCCTTAACTCAATTTATACACTATATTAGGCTTAATTAAAATTTAATTGAACAATAATAACATTAATTTCAATATTAATTAATAATTCAATATTTTTCCTTAATAAATTTAAAGAAAAAATTCAACAAATTAAGAAAAATTAAAGGATTTCGTAGTCACATACCTTAACGGTCGAATTCGTTTCGATTTTCTTAATAATTTGTTCACCGGACCGGTCGCCGGAGCGTCGCCAGAATCTCGCCGGTGATAATCCGACACTGTCACCTTGTAGATCGGGATCCCCTCATTCATTTTCCGGTGATTACGCGTCCAAATTCTTTCTTGATTGGCCGAAATCTTGACTTTAATCACCCGCCAAACCCATTTCCAATCTACCGATCGCCAGCGTTTGAGGAGCGATGGAATATATCGGAAGACTCGCTTCGTCGCCAGGAGTTGATCGGTGGCGGTAGTGTCCTCATTCGACACCTTGATTCGCCGGAACGAACAAAAAACCATTTAATAAAAAATAGAAAAACTCAACAATTGAACTACCACAACGGAGACCGGACGCCGGTGAAAGGGAGAGGGCACGCCGCTCGTCGCCGTTGCGGTGGTGGCCGACGTGAAGAGCGGCCGATGGTTGCCGCTCTCTCCTTTCTCTTTTCTTTCCCTTTCTTTCTTTTGTTTGGTTTGGTGGTCGACGACCACTGCATTCATTCATTCGTTGTTTTTTTTTTTCTTGGCCCACGTTTGTTTCTCTTTATTTATTTCCTTAGTGGCTTTGTTAGATTGTGGCAACTAGGCCACACAAATTTGCCGACACATTTTTTTTTCTTTTCTTTTTTTTTTTCATTTCATTTATTTCTTTAATTATTCCCATCTTTTCCTTTTCAAAGTTTGTGGCCAACACCTTTATTCCGAGTTTCAAGTCTTCTTTTTTTTTTAATATATATATATATATTTATATATATTTATTTATCCAAAATTTTATTATTTTGGTCCCTAAAACTTTTGCTATTACTTTCAAAGCTCCTATTTATATTAAAATTAATTCCATAATTTTATCATATAAAAATAGGTGAGACATAAATTTTCAACTCAATCGGAGTACATTATCGGTCCGATTTAAATTTATCAGTCCAATCCAAAAATACCGATGTTATAGAAAAATTTACTTTTTACAGTCAAAATAATCTATATATTATTTTAGACTTAACTGGAATTTTTGGTAATTTTTGGAGTTTATTTACTATTTTTAAATATTTATACAAAGTTGAGTCAATTCTCCAATAATAAAAATTGACTCGCTAACTTTTTCGTATTTTTGACTTTTAAAGGCCCATTTGACCTCTATTTCACTTCAAATTTCAAACATGAACTCACCATAACCAATACTTTTCAATGGTCCAATAAAATATTTTTCACTTCTGGGTACAGTTTTCAGCCCGAAAATACTATTTACTGCCGGAAAATACTGTCCACGGCTAACCCTTTGTTGAGGTCGTTACAGTTCTTGTCATAAGTATGAATGTCTTATAAATTATATTTCAAACTTTTGTATTTGATGTGTTCCGTATCTTACTATTTGATATAATTCGTGATATGTTTCTCATTTGATAACTATGCTTGCAATAGATTTCCGGAAAATGAAAAATTAAAGCAACTTCAACAAGAATATAAGACTAATTAACTACAAGAGTAAAAAGCATGATGAGAACAGTGTCTATATGGGACTGTAGGCTAACCTCCAAATTCCATGATAATTTGTATATACCCATATATTAAGTATGATCAAAGCAAGAGTATGAAGTGCCTCAAACACTGTATAAGATCCTAGTTTACCTTGATGTGTGATCAATTTCAGAGACAATAGAACTCTACTCACTTAAAGCAGTTAATCCTTTTATAAATTCATCCACCACCCAAACACCACATGTAACTTTTCAGGAACAACCTCAGCCAGGTACAAGAGCATTAGTTACCAGCCACAAACTAAACATCAAAACTTCTAGGTAAACACAATATAAATAACTAATTCAAAAAAAAAAAATCCCTTTCCATCACTGAAAAGAAATCATACAGAATGTTAAAGAACAATCAGTCAATTTATCATGAAATCCAACAGCGAAAACTCATACCGTGAAAGAATTTGCCTGTCAAGATCCATTTTCAAAGGCAATGCCGAGCCATATGTATTAGCAAGGAATTTGTTCTTCATCCGCTCCTGAGTCTCCATCGTCTAAAGCACAATAAACATTCATTTCAGTTTCAATCACAAACCAGAGTAAAAATAGAAAATAATCAACAATACACTTTTACCGACCTAACCCAAACCCTCTCCATCAAAAAATAAATAACTCAAATCTGCTACTCCATCAACTGAGTAACCTTCATCTAACTGATTTTCCCTAAGAATGATTTAACATAACAAGAGAGAGAGCGCGCAAGAGAGAGAGTTACAGATTGGTAGGTAGATTCGAGAGGGTGAGCTCCGACGAGATCGCTTTTGACACCGTTAAGGCCGAAGCGAAGGGCGTCGTTTTGGATGCCACCGATTTCATGAGCAATTGTCTTTTGAGGAGCTTCCATTTTTCTCTGCTATTTTCCTTCGTCTTCTAGTCCCGTCTGCGTTCTCTTGTTCTCTCTTTATTTTCTCTGATCAGTGAGTGACTTTGTGGACAAGCCAAAACGGAGTGCGAAAGTTCAAAAGGGAAAACGACGTCGTTAGTACTGACAATTGGGCCGCATCGAGCTGTTTCCTACTAAATTGGTGAAAAATTCAACCATTTTTTTTTAGAAAATTGGACACAATGCCACTTTTTTTAATCTTAATTTTTAAAAATGCAATCACCTCCTAAGTATATTTGAAAATAATTTTTTTTTAATTTTTTATTTCAAAAAAAAAAATGCCATTTCCTCGTTTTAAGCCCTAACTTGGTAGCCTCTCTCTCTCACATTGGTAGCCTCTCTCTCTCACACTCTTTCAGTACGCACGCTGCCATGGAGTGAATCCAATATGTCCACGGCAAGAATCCAACCGACAGCTGCCATAGCTGCAGCGACGACCGCCTCTGCTGTTGCCTCCACCATCAAGCATCACCTGGGCTTTACTTTTCATCTTCCTCAAACCAACGCCGTTTCTGGACGCCATTCTAATCGAAGAAAATTCTCTCTTCTTGCAATGTCGGCAGTATCCAACCCTCTCGAAGTCTGCGCTAAAGCTTCTGTTACTGTCCCCGATAAGCTCGGCGACTGTGAGAATTTCTCCTCTTTTTTAACTTTCTGTTTGTCTTCCGAGAAAATGTTGATTCTGTTTTCTGTTTGCCATTTGCTGCTTTTTTTGTTTTCTTTTTTATAATTTACAGTGCATTGCTTTTGAACTTTGATAAGATTATTGCCTCTATTGCTTTTCCAAAATTATTTTGGTTTCGAGTTTTAATTTGTTGTGTCAATTTTTATCGTTTAGGAATTGGTTACATGACGAAGATGATCCATATATATATATATATATACTAGACAATAACTTAGTGGAAAATATTTGGTGCTCCTAAGAATTTTTAAAGTGATAATTTCTGTCTTTCGTTTTGGTGGATTAACTACTACTTATTTAAACAACTGGTACAGTTATCATGTTCAGATAGAAACTAATGCAAGAATAATTTCTTCATTTAGGTGTTAAACCACAAAACGTGCGCTGCTATTTTAGTAGGCTAGTTCAATTGAAATAAGTTAGTGATTATAAATTTCCTTTCAGGTTCTTTCTGCCAAAGAGTATTGTTGACCATAGAGGAAAAGCATCTCCCTTATGATTTGAAGTTGGTAGATTTGACTAACAAGCCAGAATGGTGACTATTTAAAGCCAGAACTTCAAACAACTTTGATGAAACCTCAATAATTGGCAAAGGAGGATTTGGTAAGGTTTATAAAGGAATTCTAACAGATAAAACAGAGGTTGCCATAAAGAAATCAATATTAGTTTATCAAACCCAGATCGAGCAATTCATTAATTAAGTAGTTGTGCTCTCCCAAATCAACCATAGGAATGTAGTCAAGCTCTTGGGCTGTTGCTTAGAGACAGAAGTTCCATTATTAGTGTATGAATACATTACTAATGGTACCCTTTTCGAGTACATTCACAATGAAACCAATGCATTGATTCTTTCGCGGGAAATTCGTCTAAGAATAGTAGTAGAAACAGCAGGAGCACTATCTTATTTGCATTCTGCAGCTTCAATGCCAATTATCCACAGAGATGTGAAGACTACAAACATACTCTTAGATGCAAATTACACAGCAAAAATGTCTGATTTTGGTGCTTCAAGATTGGTTTCGTTGGACGAAATTCAGTTGTCCACAATGGTGCAAGGAACATTAGGATGCTTAGACCCAGAATATTTGCACGCAAGTCAATTAACTAAAAAAAGTGATGTCTATAGCTTTGAAGTGGTTCTTGTAGAATTGCTAACTGGGAAGAAGGCGCTATGTTTCAACAGGCCAGAGGAGGAAAGAAGTCTAGCAATGTATTTTGTTTCTTCAATGAAAGAGGGAAAGTTGAGTGAAATTATTGATAAAAATATATTAAAGCAGGAAAAGAAAGAGCAAATAAAGGAAGTGGGTAGGCTAGCAAAGAGATGCTCGAGTTTGAAAGGAGAGGAGAGGCCAACAATGAAGGAAGTTGCAATGGAATTAGAAGGCTTGAGAATGAGAGAAATTCATCCATGGATTCAAATTAATAACTTTGGGGAATCAGAGCTTTTGCTCAGCAAGCAATCTAATGCCTTTGCTCTGGTTGATGCTAGCGATGGCAACTTAACTTTTGGCTTTGGAGACATCGGCAGATGACTATTTTTCTTGTTTCTGAGCCTACGTTGCATTTTTTGTTTCTGCTTCTGAGAGTTTTTGCTTTGCATCTTTTCGGTCGGTTATCAAGCTAGCTTATATGGGCATGAGTATGGATCTAACCAGGGTTTTAAAATAAATTTCTTGTCCAAATTCGCATAGATAAAATACGAGTCTGAGTCGGATCAATACAAGCTTGTCTATTGTAAAAAAATTGAATAAAATTAATTTTAATATATAAAATATATAGTATTATATTATATAAAATTATAAAAATATAATACAAAAATAATTTAATCAAAATTAAACTTTATTCTTGATTTTGGTATACCATCGGGATATCAGGTATACCAGCAGTATACCAAAATTCATAATTAAGATTGTATTCTAGATTTTGGTATACTAACGGTATACTAGGTATCGATGATATATCAAAATTCATAATTGAGATTGTATTCTGGATTTTGGTATATTAGGTATACTATCGGTATACCTAAATCCAGAATTGTTTCCATTTTTTAATTGAATCACTAAATTATAATGCAGGAATTAGAGAGTAAAGTTTTATTTATTGTTTTTACTTTTTATGGATGATAATCAAAATGAAATTTTATTTTGGATTTCAATATACCATCAGTATATCAAGTATACTACCGGTATATTAAAATCCAGAATTGAGATTGTATTCTGAATTTTGATATATCAACGATATATCAGGTATGCCCGTGGTATACCGAAATTCATAATTTAGATTGTATTTTGAATTTTTGTATACTACCGGTATACCTAAATTCAAATTTGAAGTTGTATTATGGATTTTAGTATATCATCGGTATACTGGGTATACCTTCTAGTATACCAGGTATACCACCGATATACCAAAATCCAGAATTGAAATTGTATTCTGAATTTTGATATATCAACGGTATACCAGGTATGTCGGTGGCATACCGAAATTCATAATTTAGATTGTATTCTGAATTTTTGTATACTACCGGTATACCTAAATTCAGATTTGAAGTTGTATTATGGATTTTAGCATATCACCGGTATACTGGGTATACCTTCTAGTATACCAGGTATACCATCGGTGGTATACCAGTTTAAAAAAAAATTATATTATGCATTTGAAAATATTAAATTCAATATTAATAATAGACTTTTTTAACTATTAATTAAAACTAAAAATGTGGATTACATTTCATAATAATTGTAACACTCATACTATCAACCGGTATACCAAATTTTAAAATGTTAATTATGTTATGAAATTTGGTATATCAGCCTGTGTACCGTCCGGTATATCAAATTTCATATTGCAAATATGATCTAATTTGTTTTTTTTTTAATTTGATATATCGGCTGATACACTTATTTTTTTATTTTTATAAATGCTAAGGAATTTAGTATATTGATTGGTATACTTATTTTTATTTTTATAAATGGGACTCAATAATATTTTTCCAATCAAATAGTAATAAATGCAATAATTTAAATGAATTACTAGCTTTTTCATATATTCGTTTAGCTATTTTGATTAACTCAAATTTATGGACTCGGATTTAATTAGTTTTGCTATTAGGAAATAAATTCTAATCTAAATTGGTAAGGAAAATCATAGTATATTTAAATAATAATATCATATTTATATTCCCTTATTAATTCCAAAGATTTAATTGCTTAAGCATTGGCCAAAGATTCAATATTTATTAATTATTTGTTGATGTTTCCACATTGGCATTTTTTATGCTGAGTTACTATCTTTAAACTGCGGAAACAAATGTTTTTATTTCACATGGGACATCGGTTGGCATTTAGAAATTCCTCATTTTCGTTAGCATGTGCTGAGGCAAAGCAACTCTAGATTCAACATGTGTATAATGTTGCATATAGGCAGCTAATTGTATCTTATCATTCATAGGGGATAAATTGCAAGTGATTGTCAAGTTGTCATGTTGCTATGAATTTTTTGTGGTCATGTCGGTGGGTCATTACTATTCCAACAATACTTGTGTAGACTCCTTTTATTAATTCGTCGGCCGATCCGATCGCAAAATGCATGTTTTACTTAATGGTAGTTTGTTATTGGATGAGGCTATAAAATTACTCGTTTGCCAGATTTGGAAAAAAAAATCTCCTTATTCTTTGGTCTTTCCTCCTGGCCTTCTATTCTGAAATTGTTAATTTGGTAACAAAAGCTCCAAAGGGACTGGGGGAGTACCGTAACTGAACTTGATAAAAGAAAAGAAAAGAAGAAGAAGAAGAAGAAGAAGAAGAAGAAGAATACCAAAGAAATCAAAGAACTCTGTTATGATGTTGATACATGTAATCAACCCCAGAAAACTCCGCTACTCAAAGCAAAATAGGAGGAAGCTGAGAGGAGTGGTTTGACTGAAGAACATGAGCAGCCTGTGTGTTTTCAGAGCCAATGCCATTCACCCGATAGCACCTATAGCAGCAACAAGCGAAAAAAAGATGAGACGGGGTCTATCATGAAAACTCACGGTTGGTTTGCTTTTTATGCATTTGATAATATCTTATTTAGCTGAGTTGCAAATTGTTTATAATCTTTGAATTTCTGTAATCACCAAACAGGAAATATCCTTCGCATTAGGCTCCAACTTCAAAGGCATGGTGAGCCCATGCGGCCAGCTAGTGTAGAGTGTTTGCATTCTGATTCTGATAAGGTAGAGTCTCTACCACAGCACAACGAGACTATAGCTATACCTCGTCATGAAGAATGTAGCTCTATGTGCTTTAAGCCAGGAAGCAGGGAACTCGATTCTCAAGCAATCAAACCACCTTGCTTTTGAAGAATTATTTATAAAATAGTTAGTTTGTTAGACGGTTAGACAGTTATTAGTGTTAGTTAGACAGTTATTAGTGTTAGACGATTATTAGTTTTCTTTTCTTTTTTTCTTGTAACCATCTGTATTACCTTTCCCTCCTATATATATATGAGGGCTTGTATTGCTATACAAAATAATAAGAAAATCAAGGTATTCTTCATTCTGAACATGGTATCAGAGCTTAGGAATTAGATCCAAAGCGGTTATTTTTTCTATCTCTCTCTTCTTCTGACTCTGTTCTCGGTGAACAGAATTTTTTTTTCTTCTTCTTGAATCTTGTTTTTTCTTGATTTTTGCTATGGCTGGAAATCAAGGAATGACTACTGTTGGCACTGAGAATCCTGGTGCTACGATTGTTTCAGCGGTTCTCACTGGAACAAATTATCAAACATGGAGCAGAGCTATGAAAATAGCTTTGGCAGCGAAGAAGAAGTTAGGGTTCGTTACAGGGAAAATAAAGGAACCAGATGAAGAATCAAATGAATATGATGATTGGTACAGTTCGAATGCGATGGTAATCTCTTGGATTCTTAATGCATTGTCTAGGGATTTACATGAGAGTTTCATTTATTCTACTTCAGCAAAAATTCTGTGGGACACATTAGAGAAACGTTTTGGTGAAACTCATCTTCCTCAACGATATCAGGTGAAAAAAGACATAGGTTCAATGACACAGGGTAATGATACTGCATCCATGTATTTTACTAAGATGAGTAGGTTATGGGAAGAGTTGGCTTGTATTATGCCGATTCCTAGATGTAGCTGTGGATGTACGTGTGGATCTTTGAAGAAAATAGAGGAGATTAATGAAGCAGATAAAGTGATACAGTTTCTTATGGGACTTAATGAGACATATGATCATGTTAAGCATCAGATTTTGATGCTTGATCCAGTGCCTAGTATTGACAAAGTTTATTCGATGATATTGAACATTGAGAAACAAAAACAGATTAATCTGAGTAGTATAGAACACGTTGACAGCAGTGCTATGTTGGCAATGAACAAAAGTGGAGTGAATGGTTTTGGATCTGGAAAATACAAGAAGAAAGATCTTAGCAAGAAAGAAGATAAGCACTGTAGCTATTGTAATGTAGATGGACATATGAGGGATGGCTGTTTCAAGCTCCATGGGTATCCAGAGTGGTATAAAGAGCTTAAGTCGAAAAGAAAAGCAGAAGCATTCAAGGGAAGAGTGAACATGGTAGAATTTCCAATGGTTGATGATGTTGACTGTGAAAAAAATTTGGTTAATAATAAACAACAGATAGATATGTTTGGCAACATGAAGGAACTCATCCAGCAAGAGGTCGGGAGGTTATTGAAAGGGAAAAATGTTTTTGAGCCTGAAGGAGTTAACTTTGCTCAACTGCAGCACTTTGCAGGTAATCTTGCCAATAATCAGTTGAATTTGTCTAACCCATACTGGATTTTAGACACAGGTGCCAGTAATCACATTTGTTTTGATTCAACCTTGTTCACAGACATTAAATCAACCGTTCAAACTCACTCAATACACTTACCTGATGGATCTTTCAAGAATGTGTTCAAAACTGGAAACATAAATCTAACAGATACAATAACCTTGAGTCATGTTTTATACGTTCCATCTTTTAGATATAATCTGTTGTCAGTGCATAAGTCGCTGAGATTTAACTCTATCAGTATTCATTTTTATACTGATTTTTGTACCCTACAGGACCTGAAGACTAGCTTCATAATAGCAGTTGGGAGAGTTATTGGAGGATTGTACATAATAGATAAAAGTTCATTTCGGACTACAGTCATACAGTCTTTTATGCATTCTTCTAGTATTAATTCTGTCAATGTAGCTATTAAGAATAAAAACCAGTTGCTTCATCAGCGATTGGGACATCCTGGAGTAAATGTAATGAAACGATTGTCTTCTATGAATATGAATAAATTTGCTTCAGACTCTGTGTTGTGTGATGTTTGTGCTAGATCTAAGCAGACTAGATTACCTTTTAATCCTAGTAATACTCGAGCTCTTCATATATTTGAGTTGATACACATGGATGTTTGGGGTCCTTATAGGCAGCAATCATTAACTGGATCTAGTTATTTCTTGACGATTGTAGATGATTATAGTAAAGCCATTTGGACTTTCTTAATGCAAACTAAGACACAAGTATCAACTATTGTTTGTAATTTCATAAAAATGGTTCGGAATCAATTTGGTGTTGAGGTTAAGAAAGCAAGGACTGATAATGGAACCGAATTCTTGAGTAATAATTGTCAGGCTGTATTTGTTGATAATGGAATTGTTCATCAAACCTCCTGTTCTTATACTCCTCAGCAGAATGGGTCTGTTGAAAGGAGACATAGACATATCATTCAAATGGCTCGAGCTTTGCTTTTACAAGCTTCTTTGCCTAATTTTTTTTGGGGGGAAGCAGTCTTACATGCTACACATTTGATGAACAAATTGCCTTCTTCTGTCCTTGAGTGGAAATCACCATATCAATTGTTATATGGAACTGAACCTGATTTAGAAATGCTTAGAGTTTTTGGGTGTTTAGCCTATGTAACTGTGGTTAAATAGGGCCAAAAAGGCGCACACAGTAGAATCACTATACAAAGCTTTGATGGAGGATTGGATTCCTCCATCTCACGAGTTTGATCAGAGCAACTCTGATGAGCAAACGATGAATTGAGAGGTTAAGTATAATAAATGATACTTAAAGTGAAAGAAAATCTTAAAACAGAGTCACTTTCATTTTTTGAGGTTGATGAAATTTGTGGATACAAATTGGAGTTGAAAGTGTAGACATATTCAATATTATTGAGTAACAATATCTGCAAATTACCGAAGAAATCTCTCAAATGAAGAAAAAAAAGATGAAAAAATGTAGAAGAAGGAAGAAGAAGATGGAAAAATTAACGAAGAAGAAGGAATGAAAGAGAGTGTTTGAGTTAAATTAAAAAAGTGATATTTTTAAAAATGAAAATTTAAAAAAGTATAATTTGGAAAGGGAAAAGAGGAAGGTGGTATATTTAGATGGGGTTTTCTTTTTTGGGGTATTTTTGTAAAACTCTCTTTTTTTTCTAAGGTAATTAAAGTTTATATTTAACTTACCAACTGCACCCTTTTTTTATATGTTACTTTTATTTTTTTTAAATAAAAAAATTATTAATTAAATTTAAATTTAATAATAACTAAATTATTAAAATTAATTAGTTATAAATAAATTAACTTTAATAAAAAAATTAAATTATATTGAAAGTTTAAAAATAAAATATAAATAAAATATAAATTTTATTTAAAAATGAGGTATAAAAAAGAGGGAGTATTATCTTTAACTTGCTTTTTTTCTTTTTTAAGTTTTGAATTTTGTGTGTTTGTGAGTGAAATGCAGTGTGTATGAAACTTGGGTTTAGGTTTGTTGCTTATTCCTATGATGGATGATGATAGGATATAAATGTCAAATTATATTTTACACACTACACATTTAAAAAAAAAATATGTTTTATAAAAGATAATAATTTCCTCTCAGTTAAACTACAAAATCAAAGACAATAAAATAATAATAATAATAATAATAACTCTACTAATTTTCTTTTGATTTTCTTCGTTAAAAGGAATTAAAC
Organism: Excoecaria agallocha; assembly: GCA_037975025.1. Classification (NCBI taxonomy): domain Eukaryota; kingdom Viridiplantae; phylum Streptophyta; class Magnoliopsida; order Malpighiales; family Euphorbiaceae; genus Excoecaria; species Excoecaria agallocha. The sequence goes on from CM075816.1 coordinate 23,764,791, forward strand.
TTTCATTCCACCAAACATTGCATAACATTTTTTTTCCAAAGTTTTTTGTGGGTCAAAGAAAATAATGCTTATATTAGCCCGAGATAAGCAAATTCTCAAATTTAGTTGTACGTCATTAAAAATTAAAAATAAAAAATAAAAAAAATATTTTTTCGTTCTTTTTTATCTGTTATTTTTTAGTGAAATTCATATTCTATTTATCTGTCACTTTTAAACTTTCAATACAATTTAATTTATTTTTTTAATTTATTTTTTTAATAAAATTAAAACTAATCAGATTTGATAATTTAATATTGATCATGTAATTTAATACTAAATTTAAATTTATTTATTATTTTTTAATTTTAATAAAAATAATAAAAGTAATTAATAAAAAAGAACGAAATGAGTAATAAATTAATGAATTAATATTAGGTTTGAATTTATAAAAGTGATGAAGCCGTTAGATTGGGATTGTTGTGCAGTCCGATGATAGTTTTATTAAAAAAATAGCCAGACTATCAATCATTTAAACTATCGATAATTTTCACAGCTCCACTTACTTTTTCCCATTGCTCACCACCGTTGGTAAATCACACCTTATAACAAGAACAATCCCTTCGATTCACAAACAATAGCCATAAGAATAGGTCAGTGATGATTTTGATGAGATACACATACATATTGGTTTCTATTCAGTTGCATTTCTGGTGACATCTCCCTTGGCATGCAGAGGTGTAATTGTTGCAAGAACCACAAAGCCGCCTAGAACAACGATCAAGATACCCAACGAGTTCACTAGCAAAGCTTCGGTCGAATAGCGTGAAATTACCTTGTTGGTTTGGAGGAATGTGACTTTCTCTAAGAAACCAGTTGCAGTAGTAGCCACAGCAAGTGCATAAATGTAAACCCCAAAGAACACATGCCAAGGCAGCAAGGTGGCTCTGCTATTTCTTGACCCACCTGGGTACCAGAACGTCACAAATCCGGCAGCCCACTGTGAAATAGAGATGATTTTGAGAATTCAGTCAGCCTCCAGGATAAAGAAGAAACATAATGTCATCGAAAAGAAGATAAAAATAAGAAAAAAACCTGGATGCCAAAGAGAGAAAGGCAGGCTAAACCCAACCAAGAATGCAGGCTGTAAAAATTGTCAATCCCCTTATCATTATGGAATTTCAGAGCTGCCCATACACCGATCAAGCCTAAACAAAAAGCAAGGAACTGTAGTACAAGATGAACTAATTTTTTCGAGCTTTTTGTCCCTGTAATTGTCCTGTAGGCTAGCATAGCTGCAACATGAAGCATTTACAAGGATATTTAGAAATAGCACCATTGCATCATGATGACCTGGTTAAACACAGTACATAGATTTTATATAACATGTCTCTAGATCATAGCATATCTGCAACGGGGAACAATTCTAACTCTTAAGTTATTTACCTTAACGATTATAGTTTACAAAACTGCCTGCAACTCACTCATTTCCAAGAACGCACAGAACTCATATTGGCAAATAATTCTACAGACAGCAGCAAATTATATTGATATTGTTTTGTTTCCCTTAAACTAATAGATCCTAAAACGCAATATATCTCAATGCTCTACCCTCCTTAAAAGAATTGTCTTCATTATTTAGAAAAATTATTGATAGATTTCAATTTAAGAATGCTAGGCATTCCCTGTCTCAACTAAAAGATTAAAGAAAAAGTTCAAGCATCAAGCTGGAGATGCAAGAAAGAATCGAACATCCAAGCATCAATGTGAAGATCGGTACACTTTATAAGTTATTTTACTTTCCCACGCTGAAATAAACATCAACAAAAAGACTATTAGGCTAATCACCCATAAGACTCCTGCAAGTTTAAAGATTAAGCATGGAACTTATCATATTGATGCCTTTAGAAATTCTAACAACTGACTAATTATTCACAAGGAATTTCCAATTAATAGCTAAAAGAAAATACTGGAAAGATACTCGAGTCATTTCCATGAGAGAGAGGCAAAAATACGCTTGCACAATCATGCTTGTTATTACAAGCAATAAAAAGGATAATAAGGCAAATTTAAGATTAGTCAAATTAATCACTTCCACTTAACCAACAAATGTATGCTCATATCTATACACAGAAAAGGGTATTTAGAATTTACCTTCTCCATTCAAGAGTATAAGCCCAATCACCATTAAAACAGGGTGTACCTAGAGAAGCCGCAACAAGTAGCAAAAAGTAAACTTACATTAAGTTCAAAACTCGAACATGTATAATTATTAAGAAAGATTAAAAGTCCTATCAAATAAAAAAAAAAGACGAAAAAAAGAAAGAAAGATAAAAAAGAGAGAAAATCGGAACTTTTACATTACATTAAAGATGAGATCTTTATTATCGGAGACGAGAGCCAGTCCTCCTCTGTAATGCGAAGTCCACGTCAGCACCAGAACCGTGACGATCACAGCCATTAACCTAATTACTGCAAAAATTGGGAATTTGATCACCGGAACTCCCATTTTTCTTCTTAACAGATAAAATTCTTATTGGAGAAAGAAAAACGAAGAGAGAGAAACAGAGAAAAACGGAGGCAGGAGAGAATATTGTTTAGAGTTGTTTTTAATTAGGGGTTTTGAATTTGTTCTTTGGTAAGTGAAATGGATTTTGGGCATGGATCTGTGCTTTTCTTTCCCAGTTAGTAGATCGGAGAAGGCAGCTTGGAACCCATTCTTCGGAATTTTCAACTCAGCGACGCCAGTTATCGATCCAACTCGGACCTCTCCGATTTAAGTTCGCTTCGCTGCGTTTTGACCTTCCATTAATTACAAAAGAATCTCGTAATAAATTAACACTTCGAAAGGGATTGATAATTTAATACTAATATATAGGATAGTTGTGTATTTAAGGATGTTGTGTAATTTGTAGATTTTTTTTGTTGATTATTTTGAAAAATTGAAGAAAAAAAGGTAAGTTATCTCTTTGATATATTACGAAAAGTGTATTAATATGCAATAATTTATAATTTTAGTTGTTAGTATAATAGTTGTATAAAATATGTAAAAATAATGGTTTTATATATTAAGAAAAATTTTATGTTAGTGTTATATAAAATTTCTTTATAGGTCGATATACAAAAATAAGGATATATTTTATAAGTCTATATAATTTATATTATATTTTATTTATTTATTTATAATTATATTGAAGTTAAATAAAATAAATGCATTATTATTTATGAAATATTTATTTAATATTAAAGTAAATTTATATTATTAATTGATATTTACATTTAGTTGTGGATGAAATTTGTGTTAGGTTAATTATTATTTATTTATTTATTTGTGTTAGCTTATATTATATTATTATTTTTGAAAATAATAATATAATTTAAAAAATTATATTTACATGGTCTAATTGAACTACTGTAGTGTGTTAGACTAATTTATATTTTGGGTCATGTTTGAAAATTTTCATATTATTAGAGAAAATTTTGTTAAAAAAGGGAATATTTTATATTAAAAATATAAAATTTTAAAAATAATTGTAGTATGTTTTAAAATGATATTAGTTTTATCGTGAAAAAAAATTTGATATATTATTTCATTTCTATATTATGTCATAAATATATTATAATTATGCGAAATTTATTTGTTTTAAATTTACAACTAATTAGTAATAATTTTTTTAACGTGCACATGTAACACATGCTGCTGTTTTTACACACAAATTATAAAAAAAAAATGAAACATTTTAAAAGACAAGAATTTATTAATTTAGGACCTTACATTGATGAGCTTCTGACTTTGAATGGCAAGCACCGAGCCGATGCAGTTTGGAACGAATTTGTAATTATATTTTTACTCAATCATTAAATATTAAATAATTATATATATATTTGTTTGATAATAATTTTAAAATATGTGTTATAAATGAACCAACATATATTAAATTTATAGATCAGTTCAAATTCGTCCAACTTATTTGATCATTGATCCATTTATGACTTGCCTATTTATGATCAGTCCATTTATGGTCCAACTCAAATCCGTCCATTTGTCATCTCTAACCGTAGATTAGTTCAGTCTATTAATTATTTTACTTTTTTTTAACAAGTAAAAAATAAAATTAGAAAATTTTAAACACAAAACCCATTCTTTGAATTTATAATTTTTTTTTGTTTAATATATAAAATATCCTTTTCATTTAAAAAAAATTAAAATTCATACTTTAATATGTTGAATTCACCATTTAAATTTTCAATAATAAGTATAATTTATTTACCGCCCCTCAATCACAATATATTTATTATCTGTGGTAAATAAAAAAAATCTCACAATTAAAATACATTGAGCGGTAAATAGATATTACAAAATAAATAGAAATAAATATTACAATTACTAAATAAATAGAAATAAATATTATAATATTACTTTCACTGATAGAAACATAAACAGAAAATAATTTTATAACATTCAATTTTTCTTGTGGCAGATGTAGCATTGATTAAAAAAAATGACTATAACATTTATGAAACTAAAAAATATTTACGTTAAATCATGCATATATTTAATAAGTGCATGGTATCACATAAAAAATTACTCAAAAGTTCGGTTTAGAGAGAGAAGATGCAAAAAGGATATATATATATATATATATTGAGTTAAGGGGGCAAACATATCAAAATTGGAAATTGAAATTTTCAACTTTCATTTTTGAGTGGAATAATAGACATAATTAGTTATTACAGGTTATGTTCTCAATATTACAATGCCTTGAATATACGTCTTCAACACCGGCACACCCCGTGGATAACGTTGCGTCTTCAAATCGGGGGGCCCACATGCGATGGATACTTAGACACTATAATACAGCAAAATGCCTCATTTTCATTAAAAATTTCGACCCTTGTAAATATTATCTGACACACTCCATTATGTTTTTTTTATAAAAAAAATTATTTAAAAAAATCCCCCATTATTTGATATGAATAAAATAAATAAATTAATAAAACATTCATAAATAAAAAATATTATAACATTGTTAAAGTTAAACATAACATAAAAATGATATATTTAATGACTTGTAAGAAAAAAAAAAATTGAAGGAAATGCTACCTGCGTGCAACAGTTGGGGAAAGATTGGGTGACAGTAGGCTATTAGGATATTAGAATATGTTTGGTAAAATATAATCAATTCTTTGTTTGTTAATTTAATGTAATGTAATGATATTTACGAAAGTATTTTTTAATATATTTATTAACGTATTAACTAATTTTTAAATTTAGATAATATTTTTCATTACATTACATTTTTTTAAACGTAAATCGTATTTCATTGGTCTTTCTTTTCACCTCTACTGCCGCTGCCACCACCCCCTGTCGACAATGTAATGCCTCTAAAATTATAACTTATATGATTAGCACTTTTCGTCAATAAACAGTGTCACCGGATTAAATAATACCATCAAAGAATTACCAAAACCTGTAAAATATTTATTGCACCATTAGGAAGTATTGTTCATGACAAGTTCGGTGATATGATTTGAGGTAAAAATGAAATTATTTAGATCACCAAAAGTAGATCTAGCAAAATTGATCTAAATTCATGGGTCGACCCAAATTTATCCAAAAAAATTTGATCCAAACCCAACCCAATCCATATAAATACCCATTGGATCAACCCAAAATTGACTCATTTTATTTTTCAACCCAACCCAACCCAATACCCATTGGATCAACCCAAAATCGACCTATTTCACTTTCCAACCCATTGGATCATTGAGTATTAATCCAATGAGTATTTTCAAGATTCAAAGATCTTGACCCATTAGGTATGTAACGACATCAATACCGGGCCAGCCCTAAATAATACTTTCCGGCAGTAAATAGTATTTTTCGGGCCCGAAATGACACCCGAAAGTTAAAATTTTTTTATTAGACCATTTGAAATGAATAGTCAAGGTGAGCATATGGTTGAAATTTGAAGTGAATTTGAGGTTAAATAGGCTTTCAAAAGTCAAAAATAAAAAAAGATAGCGAATCCATAATACGAAAAATATATTTTAAATAATTTACTTTAATGTTAATAAAAAAAGATAGCGAGTTCATTAATGACCCATCCATTAATGACCCAACCCAAATCCATCCAACCCGTCCATTTGCCACCTCTACCCAAAAGTCAAAAATAAAAATAAGTAATGAACAGTAAGAGTTGACCAAAATTTTGACCGGCTAGAAAATATTATGCATACCTCAAAAAATTGTGCAAATTGCATGGAATCTCTTGAAATAATGTAAATAAATTTTTGAAAGTGAAAATTTATTTTTTGGATAAACTCAAAAAATTGGATTTCGGATCGGTAATTTAATTACAAGCTCTAAAGTATACTGAAATAAACTCGTTTTGTACTGAAATTTTAAATACACCATAAATAATATTTTTGAAATAATTTTGGTAAAAATATGACAACAAAAGAAATTGGACCAATCATAAATGGATAAGTGGATTAATCATGGTTATATGATCAATAACTTGATGATCAAATCATGGCCATTTATCAAGTCACATATAAGCATCATACATTTGAGATTTTCAGCCATTTTTCATTCACATTTCCAACCAAATATAGAAATATATAGTATTTACACTACATTACTAATGTAAACAAATATAATAATGTAATCACAATTATATTTCTTAATTTATTACATTATTCAATATATTACAATCCATTATCCCTTATCAAATATAGCCTAAATGTAACATAGGAAGATATGTGAGGGCATTTTTGAAAAGTAATGTTGAAAACTATGAATTTGGTGCAGCTACTAATAGAAGCAAATTTTCAGAAAATCAATACAACTAAAATCCACAAATAATTATGAAATTCGAATTATATTGGATACAAACATTGTTTTAAGTAGCTTGATACAACAAAATATCATCCCTTACCGTCATTCAAACATAGTGTAAAGATAAAATGTTCTAAAAAGCATTCAACATTTTAGTCAGCACTAAAATGTTGTCATCCTTTATTTTGCATAAAAATTTTTATAAATGACTGAAAGTGAAAAAAAAAATGATAAGTAGGAATGATTATGAGGCTGATGGAGAACCGGTGACTATTAATTGGCCACTCAAGAAGGCAAAAATATAAATTATATTTAAACTTAAGAAATAAATTGAGTAAAAAAGGATCAAAACAAAATTTGAGAGCGCAAAATGTCTATTTAATATATATATATATAACAAAAAAGTTCAAAAAATAAGAGGGGCAATTGCCCCATTTCCAACCATGTGGCTGTGCCAGTAACTAGAGAATTGTTGCGCTGGGGATGTGCTCACGTGCTATTTCATGTGTATAATTGATACATCCTACCAACTCCATATTTATATCTATTATTTATAAAATTTGATGAGTATAAATGTTTAATAAATATTTTTTATTTATTATTTATAAAATTGATAAATATAAATTTTTAACAAGTTATTTTTAAAATTTAGATGATAAAGTAACTTACAAATCCAAATGAACGTGAAATTTATATTTTTAATGAGATATTTTAGCAGTAAATGCAAAAATAGAGTTTTGTGATTATATTGATCTGTTTTTCAAAATGAAAAATAGAAAATGGTGTTTTCCATTTTCTAATTTTACAAAGGAGTTAGAAAATATATTTATTATATTTTTCATAGAAAACACGCCAATTTAAAAGAACGACGTCAATCCCGTGAGTAGCAGCATAAGTTTTTTTCCATTGTTTTTTTCAGTCTCTCTGTTCTTCTCTCTAAGTGTAGCTTCAATTCGATTTCCACCATGGGAGTTCAAATTGAGCTTAAGTATGGAATTTTTGGATCGTATGATAACACACTTGGGCATTTGGCGATTACTTCAGAGATTTGGATTTTTGAGAATCCGTGTTCCTAAAAAAATGATATGATTAGGTAAGGGTTCTCAGCTGTTTTAAATTTGAACGATTTAGAAGCTGACAGATCCAATTGTGGAGGAAAATCAGCTCATATCTCCTATTTAATTTCCAACCAATTGCTCTATTAATTTTTAATTAATTATCCTATTTAATCTCTCTCAAATCAGCTGATCTTTTCATGTTTCGTTCAGATTCTCCTTCTCAAATCAAATCCCAAATTGAAATTTAAAAAATTGTGCACTAGTTATTTCAAGAATTGATCTATATAAGTGAAATTTGTTTTCTAGGAGTTTGTTTAAAGAGGTTCGTTTTAATTCTTTCCCTTGTTGTTTTCTCTCTTAAATTACATTTTAATTCTTTCCAAATGTGGAGTTCAGATAAGTTGGTTGGCTAGTGGTTCTGTTGCTTCCTTTGCTCTGGGAGATATCTGGTGGATTTTTCACATTCTTGTGCTTGGATCGACCTTCTAGCTTGGTCGGAGAAACTGGTTATTTATGCTCATCTGTTTTTCCTTATTCGTAGCTTTTTTGTTTCTGTTTCTTGAAACTTGATTTTTGATTTGTTTTTGTGGGTTAACAGTTTGAATATCAGTAGGTTTATCCTGTTACATGTCTTGATTAGCTTTTTGGTTTTTATGATCTATGCGATGCGTATCATTTTAAATTTAAATTGACTTTCTTTTTTCTTTTCTCTAACATTTATGTCTGTCTATGCACTTGCATGTATTTGAGTTAAAGACGAGTCAGCAGTAATTGATATTATGTGAACAATACCCTCTATCTCTCTAACTATATGTATCCGTGTTAGAATCATAACATATAACAGTCCAATCTTTATTTACCAATTAATTGAATGGGATTTTTTTGTTTTCTGTTGTTGTTAATATACAGATTGATTGCTGGTTTTAATCAAGATTATTTCTTCAATTGACTTGCTATAGTTTGCTAATTACCTTCAATCGGTTTTGGAGTAAATGTTGTTTTGCTTTATCTTGTTGGGTTTGCTTTTTTATGGCTCCCAACTCTCTTCGTTAATAAAGCTCAACTTAGCAAAAAAAAAAAAAAAAGTGTTTAATGTTTGTAATTTTGCACTTGGATTTGTCAACTAAAGTCTGTTCTCAGGATTCTATTTGGCCTTTTTTTGCTTCTTCTTTCTGCCCAAAACTGATTATGTTAATTAGAAAATAACATAACAGTGATTTTTGAATTTCATACAGGTTAGGTTTTGAAGTAATCGAAAGATTTTCACTTAAACTAATCAAATTATTAGAGGTAAATTAATGCAAGAATGGGGCCAATTTAATTTGTAGCTATTGAGCTTATTAATCTATTATTATATTTTTTAATAAGAACACTAAATATTAATTTATATTAATTTATTATTACGCAAAAGCTGATGTCGACTATACTGAACTTCAGTTGTAACTTAAATGATTATGCTTGATATTACCAGCTGATAGGTCATATTAGTTTGACACATGCCAATCCTTCTGTTGCTGTGTTTTACTTATATCTGTTTACAATATCAATAGGATAGCAAAAAGGAAAATAAAATTGGAAATTTATGAGATTTAATTTTTATCAGTGGCATATCAGAACTAATAATTGGTTATCTGGAGTCCACAAACAGCCGTGGTGGTAAAAATTCCATGGCATTTCAGTAGAATCTGATTACTTCTGCCGGGGCACTTTTCTGACCCTCTGGCATGAAATTTAGTAAATAAAAAATAAAAAATAATATTTTATTTTCTATAAGTAAACACATTCCAAGTCTCTCCTCAAATTTACGAAAAAAGAAAAATGAAATTTTTATAATTAATTGATGAAGGGCTAAGACGGTAATTATGAAAAGGCAACTAATAACTTTGTCCTTAAGTATTGAAAAAAAAAAAAAAGATGGAGAACGTGGACAATATATATTTTTGTCTTTATAAAAAGTAAAAATGACAAAAATAATTGTGCAGTCTGACTGGACTAATATCTATTTTACAAGTTTTTCATCCTATCTAATCCGATTGGATCCTATTTTTTCATTTCTAATTGACTATGATACGGCATCGTTTCACTGACCCCACAAAACTACCCTTTATGAAATTTCAGGATTTATGAATTTCCACTGGCAATGTATTTAACTTCCATCAATTGAAACTTAATAAAAATAATTGGATATTTTCTGAGATGTTAACTTTATGCATGGCACATGTAAGAACAACTTGCCATGTAAGTGACACCAATGACACGTCATTATGGAGCCCTACCCGAAGGCATTTGTTTTTATCCAAAATAAATTTTAAGGACATTTTATTACTGAAAAAATATATATTAGGGATATTTTAATACTCTAGTGAATATATTAGAGATAGTTTAATACATTTTTTTATGAATAAATTTCGCAATAATAAGTAAGTTACACTACAATTTGTTATTAGTAGTGCTGCAAATGGATAAAAAAAAATTAAATAGCTATAAAATATTACAATTGTGAACTAATATTGGATTGCTCACAAAACAATTCCCAACGTTTTACCTATATTAAAATTCAACACTTAACGTTTAAACTTTTACAAATTGAACACTCATATTTTGGTGCTATTTTAATCGAAAAATTTCTTTTAATTTTTATGTAAAATTAATGAAACTTTAATTTTTTAACAAGACACCTATTTTTTAATTTTATACAGTAATCAGTATTATGTAAAATCAATAATAAAATTTTATTATTATAATTAATGAATGTTATACTAATTATCTAAGACAAATTAAGCTAAAATAATAATAATTTTTAATTTTTATTCACTAAATAATATAAATAAAAATTAATAATAAATTTTTATTAATTTTAATAATTAAATTGAGAAATAATATGTATCGAAAAAAATGAGAGAAACAGAGTTACCTCTTGTGGAGCAAAAATCTACGTGGTGGAAGCCATTGGTTGACTTTTTCCACGAACAATAAATGTGAAACAGAAGCATAAATTCCCAGTCTGAATGTCCTCAGGAGAGAAAAAAAAAAGGGAAGAGAGAATTTCTATAGAGTTTCGGTACGCATACCAATTTCAGTAGGGGTGAGCATTGATCGGTTAATCAGTTCATGAGCAAAAAAATTAACTAATCAATTAATATTATTTTTTTAAAATTACTAACAATTAACCAGTCTGTTATATTAGGTTAACCAGTCTATCAATTTCGATTTTTTGGTTTGGTTAACTAATATTTTTCGGTTAACCATTAAAATTTATAACATAAAATTGTAAAAAAAATTCAATTCAATTTCAAATATGTAAAGTAATTTAATATAAAAATTACGAAACAAACATAATTTACTAGCCAAAATTCATGTTTTATAAATTAATAGCTAATATTATAAAATAGAATTGATATTTGTTAAAAATTAATATGCTTAATTTTAAGTCAAATAAAATTTTGGATAATATTAAATGTTACAACATAAACTCTAAAATATAAAAAAATGTAATTAAATGCTATTAAGTAAAATATGAACATCAATATATGATAAAAAACAACACATATAAAAGTTAATCGGATACTATATATAAATATTATTATATAATTAAAGATAATAACATAATATACATTTAGTTTAAAGTGTTATATAAATTTTATAGAAAATATAAAGAATTAAGGTATAAAAATAAAAATATATTTTAAAGTATTATTTTATATCAATTTTAGAGAAAATAAAAAAAAATTGAAGATATATATATATGAATCGGTAGTCACGGTTGACTGGTATTTAAAAACTTAAATCATAACCATTAATAAAAAATATAAAAATTAAAAACTGAAACTGAATCCATCGGATCGGTCAACAGTAAAAATTGGTTCGATTTTACGGTTAACCATATTTTCGATTTTTTTGCTCACCCCTAAACTTCACTATATCTTGGAAACTTTTTTAAATTTGGTGCTATTTAAAAACAAAATTGGGAAAATTGGGCTATTTTTTAACTATTTGGACAAATGAGATCGGTCAACCCACTTTCGCAACAACCCACTGCGAAAATGGACATGTGGGGCCCGCGAGGTAATGGCAATTGATGATGGTGGGGCCCACTTGTTCATTTCCGTAGCCTCTTATTGCCGAAATGGACTTGTATCGGTCACCCTCTAAATGTAACGAAATAGCACATTTACCATAATTGTAAATGTGTACAATAATATACTCAAAGGTTTTGGGTTCAATTCCCCTGAAGAGCAATATATTAATTTTTTTTCTATTTTTTAAGATTAAAATTTACAATTAATTTTTATACATTAATTAATTAAAATCTATAATTAATTTTTTAAATTAAATAATTTTATAATCAATTTAAATAATTTTACATTATCTTTATTTTTTTCAATTTTTTAAAAAGGCAATTATAAATTTTAATTTACACTGAAAAAAATTTTAAATTAATTTTAATTGAAAATTCAATCCTCATACCATTACTCTTATAATTTATATTAATACCTACAAAGGAGGTGTACGAAAAAATAAAACAAATTAATAATAATAATAATAATAATAATAATAATATAAAATATAAAAAATTTTTAATAAAATTTCTAAGACGAAAAATAAAAATTAAGTTTAAATTTTATTTTAGAGAAAATTAAGAATCGCAAGAAGTTGGAATGATGAATTTTCTGCAGCGGATTAATTATTTAGAAACAGGAACGCATAATAATATGATAAAGTTCGAAATTAGTGGAATATTATTTGTTAATTATTTATAGCAAAAGCCATTTATAAATAGTGGGCCCCCTTAATTAAATTATTAATTGTTTAGCAATCACCAAAATTCCTTAATTATTCAAAATTTGAAAGTGCATTAAAATACATATTTCGCATGAGTGGGTATGATAATGACGTTGTTTTCATCTTAGCCACTATCATAATAGGCCCCTCTAAAGCAAAATGGTTATATATATTATAATTATTCAATATTTAACATTTAATTAATTTAATAGATCCATGCTTATATGTCCAATTAAAATTAATTTAAATTTTAATCTTAAAAAATAGAAAAAAAAATTAATATATTGCTCTCCATGTGAATTGAACCCAAGACCTTTGGGTTTATTATTGTGCACCTTTACCATTATGGTAAATGTGTTATTTCGTTACATTTAGAGACTGGTACAAGTCTATTTTCGCAACAAGAGGCTGCGAAAATGAACAAGTGGGCCCCACCATCATCAGCTGCCATTACTTCGCAGGCCCCACATGTCCATTTCCGCAGTGGATTGTTGCGAAAATGGGTTGACCGATTCCATTTGTCCAAATAGTTAAAAAACAACCCCATTTTTCCAAATAAAAACTTAAACAACACCAAATTTAAAAAAATCCCTATATCTTGCATAATTTCTTAGACCTTGATAACAATCTCGAAAAAATTCAGATCCGAGCCTGATACCTACAGAAAAAAGGATAAAGGACTTGTGGAGGTTTACAAATACTCCGATGGTCAAGTTAGTTCCCTCAAATAGGAAAAATCACAAAAAATAGAGAGAATCCCGTTAAAAAAAGGAAAATATCATATCTAAATGAATAACTGATTTAACTATTTATAGGGTAAGAGTTTGCATAACCTTAGGACTCTAAATGCCATAAAGTTTTATATCCAATTAAATTACCTTATCCGACCTATTTATAGAGTTTTGTGCTTTAAAATAGAAAGTTATTGTTTAAAGAAAATAATATAAAAAAGAAAATTATATTTTTTCAAATTAGGAATTTTTCTAATTAACGATTTGATATGGTTCTATTTCCATATTTGATTTATTTCTTTTCTGATATGAATTATTTTCATATTAGGATAATTACCAAATCGATATATCCATTTTCATATCAAGAGTAATGGACGTATCCGAATTCCTTCACTTTTATTACCAAATTTGTTGCAAAATAAATTAAAGATTTCGCCTTCAAATTAGTTTATTTAAATAAAAATGTTTGGTTGTTGAAAGCCGAGAAATTAAAGTTAACAATTTCTAATTATTAATTTAAGCTTATAAAATAAAATTTTAATGCATGATTGGTGAGTCAAATGTTAATCCATTTCCTTTGAAAGAACATAAGGGACAGAAGTAGCTAGTCTTTGATCTAACAAAAGAAAACGGGTGCATGCACCTCTACTGAGGTCTTAAGCTTTTAGCAGACGTCAAGCATGGAAAGTACCAGGATGATGTCTTAAAATGGATTTAGCTTAGTAGCATCGCCTGCTCACCATGGTCTTGTGCTTTGGAGATACCGGCCTAATGGATTCTTCTAATTGGGTTGGAGGATATCAAACTCAATTTATTGATCAATTTTATTAAAATTAAATCTTGGAATTAGTATATCACTCCAATAATTTTTTTTATTAAATTAAGGAAAAAATTATATTTTAACTTTTGTATTTTAACGATTTTATATATTGAATTTCTATAATTTCAAAACTACAAATTTTGTCTCTTAACTTTTCAATAACATATTAAGTTCAAAATGAAGGCGACAAGCGACAATGTAACACAAATTCGATTAAAGTTACGTGTATTTTAATATAATATTGTTATTTTTAATGTTCGTTTGATTTTAATATATTGTAATAGATAAATTCAGGAACCTATTATTTAGTTTTAAAAATATAAAAATTTAATATGTAAATACGTAAAATTTATAGAATTTAATATATAATTTTTTAAATATAAAAATGTAATATATAAAGATGTTAAAATTTAAAAACTAAATTATGAAATTTGGCTAAAATTAAATGGTGCAAACAAATACATTGCCAATAATTGTAATATACACACCGTTGGATGAAAAGATGCTGATGAAAAAAATTGAATTTAAAACAGAAAAATGTTTAACTCTCTCTTTTCTATTTGGCAAAGTTTCCTTGAAAGTTCATCCTCATTTAGTGGTGGCCCCACCTACATTACATGCGCCATGCATCCATACATGCATACTATTTTAAAATTATATACCATTTAACTCCTTAAAGCCTAATTATTAACTTTTTTATTTTATTTATAATTTTTTTTATCAAAGAGTAATTATTTTTTATCCATTTTTCTTAATTTTCCAAGATTAAAAAAAATGCACAGTACATTTACGGCATTAAATAAAGCCACATAGGACAAAAGATGCTTATCATCTAAATTCCCAATCCCTTCATTTCCGACTAACAGCTCCTTAACACCGTGGCATTTCAGTGCCAGCAGATGCTGTATGCTTCTTCCTTTCACATTCTCCATATTGCCCTTCCCTTCTTCACCCTTCTATGCGCCTGCCCCGAGGGCAATTCCGTCACTGGAATAATTCCAACTTCCAATTTCAGAAAAGCCACCTTCTAAAATTCCTAGAATACCCTTATAATAATGCACAAAATTTAACAAAAAGCTTGACAGAATGGTACTTTCACAGCAGGAATTGGTGTTTGTGGGGCCCAAATTATAATAGTGAAAAGAAAGAGGTAACGTAAGTGATCCGCGCGCACACACATAGAACACAAAAAAAAAAAAAAAAGTGTGGGCTGTAGAGAGAGAAAAGTTCGTTTGGAGACGTTATCGGACTCCAAATCCACATTCCGCCCGATATTGGGAACCGGGTTCGTGTCCGGTGTAGGATTTTCAAGTTCTTTGGTGAGAGAGACTGAAGAAGAGTGTTAACGGATTTGAAATTAGCTGATTCTTTGGAGTTGGTTAACTATCAATATCTGTGTAGGGTTTCTCTGTAATATCTATTTTGGGAGACTCTGGTACTTGTGGGGCTTTTCAATTCGAACTTTCTACTGTGTTTTCTGGTGCTTATGAGGTTAAATTTGGGATCTGTAGATTTGAAGATTGTTAAGGAGCAAGTGTGGAGAGTCTCGTGATGTTTACGCCGCAAAGGAAGGTGTTTTCGGGCTGGTCGCTGTCGCCAAGGAGCGGAGCCCAAAGAACCGGAGTTGGGTCGGATACGAATGGTCCAATTAACCCCAATTCGGGAGAGGGAAGCGTTTTGAGGGGCAAGAGTGTGGCTGTTGCTGAGCCTGTGACTCCTAATGGCGTGGGAGCTGCCTTGGATGGTGGGGGATGGGTGGAGAAGATTTCAAAGCTTGAAAACGAGGTTGGTTATTTTTCCCTGTTGCTGATAATTTATTGAATGGAAAGTCAGGATTTTGTACTTATGGATGGTATTTTTCTTTTTTTCTTTTTTGTCCTTTTATTTTAAATGTGTACTTAATGCTGTTTACCATTTCTTTTAATTTTTTATTGGTTTTAAATTTTTTCGGTTGCTCGTATGTTTGGGCTTAAGTAATGATTTGGAATGTTCAACATGTTTGCTGTACTAGTGTTGGTACATGGTGGAAATATTGCTACTTAGATTTGTTTTACCAGAGTGGAGGCTAGTTGGCACACTGGCATAGATGGAGTTAGTAACTTTAGTATGAGAATTATGAGTCTCGCGGTAGTACTAGCATGCTGGTCAATCATGATATTGGTTGGTGTTTCAATCGCTACTAAATTGGGACCATTGTGCTGGAGGTGCTACTTGAAATGTATGCGGGCACAAATTGTTAGCTATGTTCTGAGCAATAGGCTTAGCGGTGTCTGTTTACATTTCTCTTTTGGGTTTCTTGGTGGATGGAAGTGTGAGTTTCATATCTTTGGCCTAGATTGGTTACTTGATGTGGATGTTTTGGGGCAAGCTGAAGAGTTGGAAGTAAACCCTTTTTGCTGTATAATATCCATATACAACATCTGATTCCGTACAGCCTTGGATCAGCACAGTAATATGCCAATGACTTTAAGATTTAAACAGCATGCCATTTGATGTGGCTTCTTGAAGTTTCCAAAGGTTTTCATCTCCTAAATATTCTGTTGGAGATCTTTTATGTATTGATTTTTGGTCAATTCATGAAACATGAAATAAATTGCAAGAGTTGGGGTGAGTTTGGATGTTACTTAGAGCTGTAGGTTGTTTTGTATTTTGATGTAATGCTTTTTTCAGGGATTGTGAAAATTTTAAGGTTGCTTGAAGTTTATTGATGTCTTTGGCTGCCACTTGATGTACAATTTCTATGCTTAATATATATTATTATGCCTTTTCTGAGGAAGGCAATGCAGAGTATGGTACATAAGCCTGATTTATTCAAAGAACGAATTCTAGATGAGTTATTTTTCGGCTAGGAATTTGTCAAGGAGATGTTTAGACCAATGCTGATTGTATAGATAGCTCAGGCTTCCAATAAGCTTCGAGAAAGAGAAATTTGATCACAGATGAAAAGTTTGACTTTTGACTGGAAGATGGACTTCGCCGTGGCAGGGAATAAGTTAATTGTATAGAAAATTAGAAAGAAGCAACAAATGAAAGATCAGTACACAATAAGGTAGGAAAAGAGGATGAGAAGGAGAAGAGAGTTCACATCATTGTACAATAGGGTAGGCAGAGAGGATAACAGGAAGAGAGATCATACTATGTAGAGTGCAATCAAAATGCTGTTCAATGATTAACTCTAGTGAGACTCTTGACATTTTTCCTCGTCCTATAAGAATTGATATCCCAAATCAAGGAACTATGCAATAAGCACTAGTTGAGGATTGGCTTGAACTTGTGGAGAGCAATTTCAAGAGACTTAAACCTTTTGGAACCCTCCCTTGATTAAATTACAAAATACTGCAATCGTTGCGGAGGATTTGCAGAAAGTTAAAGTTCACAGCCTGCTTATATGAGCATAGTTCATAAAATAGATGCCTTTTGTAAAAGTGGATTTTTGTCTGAAATGCTGCAAATTTAATGTTCGAAGTCAGAAGTGTAAGCTAAAAAACGGTTATTCTCAAGCAAAATAGCTTCACCTTAAATTGTAAAAGGAAATTCTGAGTTAAACAATAACTGGATAAGCTTTTATTTTTATTCGAGAAACTTGAATTTGCAGTTGTTGCTGTGCTAAATATGCAGGCATGATGTTTTCACTTTTTACTTGGTATATGCATGTATTATAGACATAGAACGGATATATTCAAGTTTTGTGATCCTTTTTTCTGTTGGGTGCTAGCTTTTTGTATTTATTTTGTGGTGCTAATATAACCTGTCATCTATGTCCCAGCTTTTTGACTATCAGTACAATATGGGGCTTCTCTTGATTGAGAAGAGAGAGTGGGATTCTAAGTATGATGAACTCAAGCAAGCTGTTACCGAAACTACGGATGCATTTAAGCGAGAACAAGCAGCACATTTGATAGCAATCTCTGATGCTGAGAGGCGAGAGGAGAATTTGAGAAAGGCCTTAGGTGTTGAGAAACAATGTGTGCTCGATGTAAGACTTGGATATTCTTTTTAATTTCAGTATTTACTTATGTTATTCATTTTTTGGTTTTCATTTTCTTCTGTGGAAATAAACCGTTGTTGCCATTCAATAATCTACTTTTAATATTTTCCCTTTTGCCAATAGTAGACATCTGTTAATGGCAAGGCTTTCAATATTTTGTTACTATGAAATTTCAAACTATTTGATTCTATAAATAATCAATGGAGAAACATGTGTTGCTGCAGTTGGAGAAGGCAGTGCGAGAGATGCGTGCAGAAAATGGGGAAGTTAAGTTTACTGCTGATTCAAAGTTGGCTGAAGCAAATGCTTTGATAACTAGTGTTGAAGAGAAGTCACTAGAAGTGGAGGCAAAATTGCGTGCTGCTGATGCCAAGTTTGCTGAAGTGAGTAGGAAGAGTTCAGAGATTGATAGGAAGTCACAGGAGGTGGAATCCCGAGAGAGTGCTCTTCGAAGGGAGCGTGTGTCCTTCATTGCAGAGTATTGTCAATTATCTTCACAACTAATGCTTCTGTTTTTATTTTATAGGCATATCTTTGCTACTACTGAATTTCCAACTGGTTGACAATTTCATGTGGCTAATTTTCTCAGGAGAGAAGCACGTGAGTCTGCTTTGTCTAGGCAAAGGGAGGATTTGAGAGAATGGGAACAAAAATTACAAGAGGGAGAGGAGAGGCTATCCAAAGGACAGAGAATTATTAATCAAAGAGAAGAAAGGGCAAATGAGAATGATAGGATTTTTAAGCAAAAAAAGAAGGACCTTGAAGAGGCGCAAAAGAAGATTGATGAAGCAAACTCAATATTGAAGAGGACAGAAGATGAAATGAGCAGCAGGCTTGCTAACCTAGCTCTTAAAGAAAAGGTAATTTGCATGTTTTCTTCTTGATATGTTATTTTTATTCTTTAATTAATCTGTTTTGACATGTCTCCCTGATATGTGTAGGAATTTGATGCCACAAGAAAGAGACTGGAGATGAAAGAAAAAGAGTTACGTGCACTAGAAGAAAAGCTGAATGACAGAGAAAAGGTGAGTTCCTGCAATTCTTTATGTGACAGATATTTCCTGGGATAGAAGAAAACAAGAATGTCCTTCTCTGGTCATAGAATTTTACATGCTTGATGCATTTGTTATTTTGGAGAGTTTTGATGAGAAGGATATTGAGAGAGTCTCCTTTTCTCTATGGGCCTTGATATTTCTCCTTTAATTTTTGGAAGCTCTTTTGTTTCTATGTTCATCCTCCTTATTTAAATGAAGACTTATTCACAACCATTCTATTAACTTATAAATCTGCTGTGTAGTCACTAATAAAGGTTTGTTTGTTGATTTATTCACAAACTTTTTGCCATTATATAACTATGTATGTGGTAATCATCGAAGACTGGAATTTGTTTCTTAATTTTGGATGTTTATGCTTACTGTTCGTTTATGATGTACAGGCTGAGATTCAGAAGCTTGTTGATGAGCATAATGCCTTATTGGATGAAAAAAAGCGAGAATTCGAGCTGGAAGCTGACCAAAAGAGGAAATCTCTGGATGAGGAACTGAAAAGCAAGGTGATTGAAGTGGAGAAGAAGGAAGCTGAAATCAGGCATATGGAGGAGAAAATTGAAAAACGAGAGTATGCATTGGATAAAAGACTGGATAAGGTTAAGGAGAAAGAGAAGGAGTTTGAGTCAAAATCAAAAGCTCTAAAAGAAAGGGAGAAAGCCATCAAATTGGAGGCAAAGAACTTGGAGATTGAGAAACGACAACTGGCTTCTGATAAAGAGGAATTTCTGAATCTCAAGGTTGAACTTGAGAAGATAAGAGCTGCCAATGAAGAGCAGCTGCTAAAGATCCGTGACGAGAAGGACCAACTGCAAGTAAACGAAGAAGAGAGAGCTGAGTATGTCCGCTTGCAGGCTGAACTAAAAGAGGAAATAGAAAAGTGCAGGCTTCAGGAAGAGCAGCTGTTGAAAGAGGTTGAAGATTTAAAGCAGCAAAAGGAGAATTTTGAGAGAGAGTGGGAAGATCTTGATGAGAAAAGAGGTGAGATTGAGAAGGAATTGAAGAGCATCAGTGGACAGAAAGAGAAATTTGAAAAGCAGAAAGCTGCAGAAGAGGAAAGGATAAAAACTGATAAACAGGCGCTGGAAGATCGTTTAAAGCGAGAGATGGAAGCTCTTGAAGTGGCCAAAGAATCTTTTGAGGCTACCATGGAGCATGAGCGATCTGTGCTGGCTGAGAAAGCTCGAAGTGAGAGGCAGCAAATGCTGCATGAATTTGAGTTGCGGAAAGGTGAACTTGAGAATGAGTTGCAGAAAAGAAAGGAGGATGTGGAAAAGGTTTTGCAAAAGAAGGAGAAATTGTTCGAAGAAGAGAAGGAAAAAGAATTAAACAATATTAGCTTCTTAAGAGATCTAGCTAGAAGAGAAATGGCGGAGATGAAATTGGAAAGACTTAGGATAGAAAAAGAAAGACAGGAAGTTGATGAAAATAAAAAGCATCTTCAAGAGCAGCAGCTTGAAATGCGAGAAGATATTGATAAGCTTGGTGATCTTAGCAGGAAATTGAAGGACCACAGGGAGCAATTTATTAAAGAGAAAGAGCGATTTGTCTCATTTGTCCAACAACTCAAGAATTGCAAGAGTTGTGGTGAATTAATCTCAGAATTTGTGCTCTCTGACTTGATATCATCCCAGGAAATTGAGAATGCAGAGGTCCTTGACAAGCAACGGTTGGTAATTGATGATGTGGCACGAAATGATGATCAAAATCTGGTTGCTGGGGCAGTAGAGACTGATGCATCCCCCGCTGCCATTCAGTCAGCATCTCCTGTTTCATGGCTGCGGCAGTGCACATCAAAGATATTGAGGTTTTCCCCAGGTAAAAAGATGGAGTCTGTTGCTGTTGATAATTTGACTAACGCTGGAGCTGGCTCTATTGAAAACGTGGAAGAACCATCAAAAAGATTAGAATTCTCTGTGCATGAACAAGAATTATCTTTTGGAATGAGAAGTGATATGGCTGACTCTCAGAGGATACAGTCTGATTCAAGCATTAGAGAATCTGAAGCTGGGCAGGATGTGTCTCTTGAAAATCAGAGCAATATCAATAGTGAGGCAGCAGATGTTCAGGGAGAGATTCAGCCTTCTAATTCAAAGCCTGGTCGCCAGGCTCACAGGAGAGGTAGGCCCAGGGTCAGTAGAATGAGCACAATGAAGGCAGTTGTAGAAGATGCCAAATGTATACTTGGGGATTCTGTGGAGCTAAATGAGAATGAAGAGCGCCTGAAGGCAGATAGCCGAGATGAATCTAATCTTGCGGATAAAGGAATTCAAAGAAATGCCCGAAAGCGGAACCATACTCGTACATCTCAAAATACAACTGAACATGATGGTCATGACAGCCAGGGACATTCTGATAGTATCACAGCTGGGAAGCGCAGGAAGAGACAGCCAAAAGTCGCTGCTATGCAACCTGCAGGTGAAAAGCGATATAATCTTCGACGACCTAAAGTGTAAGTTCTCTATTCTCACAGCTCACGCATTGCTTCATAGCCATGTATGCTATGAAGTCTTCGCATGGAATTTGCACAATTGAATTTGTTTGTCTAAATGATTTTGCATACAGAAGCAGTCCAAGGGTTGCTGCTGTTAGTTGTTTTTGTGGGTCCTTGAAATGGAAATAATTTGTACCAACTTAATTGCCATGTCTACACTAAAGTAAATTGTTTATCAGTTTAATTTCTCCAGCTATACTGACAGCTAACGCGTGAATTTGAATCAAACTGGACAGTGGTGTTACAATTGCTAAAAACATGGATCGTGAAAATAAGGAACGGGATTGTATTAGGGAGCCGGTGGATGGTGTTAGGGAGCCAGCTTCAACAGCAATGGCTAATGAGAATGGTGGGAGTGCACATTTTGTACAGGTGAATTCTGTAAGAACCATCATCTGACTTGTTCTGAACTTTCACTGAGCTTGTGGAAAATGTTTGTATTCTTGGTTGGGTCTGATTGTGTACATAACTACTTGTGTAGCTTGTTGAGAGGATATGTTTTATTTGTTAACAGGAGGTGTCAGATAGTCAGAATGGTGATGCTGATGCCACAAGAAACCTGATGGAGAATACTGCACTTAGCGAGGAGGTAAATGGCACTCCGGAAGGGGCTGGGGATTATGGCATTGCAGATGAATATAGGAGTGAATCCCAAAGAGAAGATGGTGATGACGACGGCGATGAAGAAGAGGACGATGAGAATGAGTCTGAACATCCTGGCGAAGTTTCAATTGGAAAGAAGCTTTGGACCTTCTTCACAACGTAATGATGCTCAATTTTACTCGGGCCGCTTTCATGGATTCTTGATTGGTTCAAATTTTTTTTAGGACTGTTATTAGGAGATATCAGTAGTGTGTAATGACAGATCAAATGTAGCTATGAGGACTCGAATGTTTAATCAAGGTGGAGAGGTATCTTGTTTTATTTGTCCTCCTTTTCTTTGATTAGGATTAGGATTTTGGGGGGCTTTCTTTTGGTTTTTGTTTTTTTTTTTTCAGCAATGTTTATCATGATGTATTGGTATATGATTTGATGGAGCAATAACCAGTGGATATTAAACACTGGACATCTTCCACATTATCCAAATTGTTTGTATGTTCACCTTTTGCGAGAATGACAGTTTGAAAAACCCTTCTCATCTTTCGTCCCTAGCTTTCCTTAACAGTCAGTCTAAGTTTTTCTCCTGGTATTGTTACGATAATGGTTGTTGAAATAATAGTTCAACAGCTGGAACAGGTTGGATTGAAGTCCTCCACTTCACTAACGCCTAATAATGGAAAGAATATGAATCATAGTGCTTTGAATTAATTCTCGTTTGATGATTCAAGCGCGTATAACGACACTTTGAAAATGTTCATCAAAATTAGCATCTTGTCTGCTCTTATTTATTTATTCATATACTTATTTTTCTGATGGAATGTCCAAAAATGATATGATATGAAAAATTCACGGTAGAAATGGAAAAAAAGAAAATAACTCGATCAGAATGCATTGAATCAATTTCGATTGTTCTACAGGGTAACGATGGATCCTTGTGCACGTGAGCTCTCTTCTTTTCTGCAATTATTTGTTTCCCTTTTTTTTTTTTATAGAATTCTAAGAAACCATTAAGCCTATTTCAAGGTAATTTTTTCGAAATGGATATAAATAGAAGCTGATTTGAGCTTTCATGGTGGCATTGGAATCAAATTACAGGCATTTTGAGAATATATATATATTTCCAGAAAATGTAATTTAAAGGTCAAACTCAATTACAGCCAGCATAAACCAAACACCATTCAGCCAAATCGAAAAATGAGACAATTTCTGACAAGATAGCTCTCCTTTGTATTTCTTTTTGAGAATAATTCAGCTGAATCATGCAATTTCATTTTCTACACAATACAGGCAACAGTACATGCGGACAAAATAACCTAGATGAGTCCAGCAACATACAACAAACGGGACAGATGAATTCTCATTTCTGAGGCTCAAAACTTGAATCAGCATAGCATAACACTAGTTAAAACTAGGTCCCTAACTCTTTAACCTATCCCCTCAACCTAGGACCTCCCTTTCCTAGATAAGACAATCGCTAATTTATATGTATTTTTGGTATCAAAACTTGATTTCATCTTCAGTTTCATAAACTCACCTAACTGTACACTTGATTATCTACGCCGGTTATCCTGCTCAACTATACACGGGGGGCTTCAGAATGCTGGTGCCTGCTAGGTCTCAGATTGAAAAGCAAGTATTTGGCTGTGGTTCTTCAGGTCCCTAAATATTTTGCAAAATAAATAAATAAATACAGGCTTGAACAATTCTAGAATGATTCTGAATGTCAATCGCTGCAAAGACGAGGGCTTGAGTTCAGATAGAAATTTTGGAAGTAGCTAGTGTTGACTAACCTGCAGCGTGGGATGCGGCAATCTATTTGCCCACAATTTCTCCAATGTAAAATCAATATGTACCACACCTTTTGACAGTGAACACAGCCTCCCCGTAACCGAATGGTGCATTTTGAGGTATGGTGGAACAACTTCTTGATTTTAAGGCAATTTGGGTAAGAGCAGGGGTCACTACTGGTTGCTCCACATTGTGAGGCATGTAGTAGAACATTTAACAGTTCCAGTCGCTGCACCATGGAACAACATAGTAAGTAAATTTAAATGCTCCACTCAATTGACTAATAGTGATTCCTAAGGGACATTGTCAGTTATTTAAGCGACGTACACAATGCATTTTGCACTAAATTTATCAATTGCACATACTATTGATCCTGATTTCCTAGTGGAACAGCGAGAGAAACAAAAGTGATTCCAACTTTCATTATCTAAAAATGTTTAAAGGAGGAAACATCAAGGGAAGTTAATCAACCTTAAACCTTTTCTCCTGGGCATATCTGCTCTCGGTTTCCAAATTAGCTACAGAAGAATGATATGCCAACTTATGAATGCGTGAAGATCCAAGTCCTTTACTATAGCATGTGG
Source organism: Excoecaria agallocha (assembly GCA_037975025.1). Lineage (NCBI taxonomy): Eukaryota > Viridiplantae > Streptophyta > Magnoliopsida > Malpighiales > Euphorbiaceae > Excoecaria > Excoecaria agallocha. The sequence goes on from CM075816.1 coordinate 23,789,499, forward strand.
CACAAACATTCCTATCCTTCATATTGCTATCCTGCTGACAAGTGTTGCAGGTGTTCCCAGCAGCAGGTAGTGTTGGATTGTGAAGACGATGCAGGATCATCATTGAAGAATGCTTGGCACGCCGAAGGGTGTCAAACTGATAATGATTCCTCTGACAGAAACCCAAGAAAAAATGCCTATTTTCAAATAACCAATTATCCAAAATAACATCCTCATCATTGGTATCAGATCGAACATCCACCAAAACCTGAAAAGAAAAGAAAGAAACAGATGTCAAATATGCCAATTTTGAATATTAAACACAACTGATTCGAGTTTGAGTTTGGCTTCCACCTTAGACAGTAAATGCTTTTCTTTGCTACTAATAGTGTGTGTATCCTCTTCACTGGAATCTTGCTCTGCATCATGGCATCTGCATACCGATTGTAGAATAAATAAGGAAACCAAAATAATTGCACTTATGAGCAGGCTTTCAGTCATACGAGCCATTTGCACCAAGTAGCATAGCAAAGTAAAGTATTTTCTTTTTCAGGGAGGAAAGAAAGGGAAAGCCACAAGAATAATATTAGCCTGCAAGTTACCTTTCACATAACTGAAAATTTTTGCAGTAACTGCAAAACCATCGCCATCCAGACAGTATGACTTCACGGCAGTATGAGCAAACAAATTGCAAATGGACAACAATGAAGTCCTCCTTAACAGATAAAATAGTTTTTCCTAGCTGATAAAAGATTAAATTGTTACATTAGAATAACAGAGACTAGTAGAGTAGTCAAATCAAACAGAATGAAAAAAAAAAATGATTCTCTTCAATATAACCAGCTCATCTACAGTACTTCCGGTCTCGTGGAAGATAATGGGATATAACAGTATCGCATGGTTAATTTACCCATCTCTCCATTGAATATGTAATTTATCTTTACATCAGCTATCTCCGAAATAAACATATAAAAATTTCCACCATCCAGAACAGCATGGCTTAGGATCTTGATGGAAAACATAGAAGCTATAAAAGGGTCACATCACGAAATGTGGAAACCTTCCTAACTTGTATAAATGCAGAAGCAACAATGGCCTGATAAATGTTCATGATATAATATATTCTAAGAATCCATATCAATATGTTTCTTATCTATGATTCACCTTTCAAGGATGATCACAATGACCACATGGTTCCTATTAAAAAAAGAAAAAGAAAAAGAAAAGAAAAGAAAGACAGAGAAATAAGAAAGCACATGTGTACAAGCTCATTGAGAGAGAGAGAGAGTACTTTTTGCATCAACAGAATATCTTTGGTGGCACCATCAGAAGAATTTGTATGACCCATGGCTTTCAAAGTCCGCTTTGTCATTACTTTCTTCACCTTCCTACCTGAACATTCTCCAGTTTGCTTCTCAATATTCCTGATGGCAGTCTCAGCAGCACTAGACCAATAGTCACCATCAAAATATGGCAAGCGAGCAGCAGTTACCTTGGAGTAAAATTTACCAGTAGAAACAAAGAAATGTTCGTATAAATTAGTGAAATTGACCACAATATTTTCGTTGGCTGCTTTTTTTAGCATTGAATGATACCTGCATGCGGACCAGCTACCAGTCAAGACATACTCACAAGACAAGCCAACCTTTAATTTGCACTCAAACAAACAGACCATAGAGATCATCAGAGAGAGTGAAGGAGAGACTAACCATTGCCTTAACTTGTCAGATTTTGGCGTCTTCTGAACCTCTGGGTGGCAATATAGAATATAATCTTCACCTTTTAAAGGAGGGCAGGCCCATAAATAGCATGCCACAAAGCCCCGTTTCTTACAGTATTCTAGGTATCCAATCTGACAAAGGAAAATGAGTATAAGAAAGAAACAATGAGTGAGGGTGTTACCAAAAACTACATGAATACAACAATACTATACCAATATTTCATGGTAGACAAATGTACGAAGAGCTTCTCCAGTTGCAGTTTCTCTTTCTGGCCTAAAGTATTTAACAGAATCTAAATATGATATATAAACACATCGGTGATTTGGTTGACTGCAGTCTGATCCAAATTCCTGTACATACATGCCAAAAAGGCACACATCTACCCCTTCAATCTTCTGGAACAATAGAATCACCTGACACACAAAACCCATTGACCAGGTTTGAGAAAATGAGAATGTCAGGAACCATACCAAAATGACTTTAACATGCTCAAGCCAGGATAATACCATCCTCTATTTTCCATGCTCTAAAGAAGTTTCGTGATGTCCAGAAAGAATTAAACAGAGAAACAAGTAAAATTATCTCATGATCTTAAATGCAAAAACTCACACCTTTGACCTATATGGAAATTCATCAGGATAATTGCCATTGTGGAAGATCCCTAAAAACTCCTCCTTCACTTTCAAATTTTTGTTAACAGATGACACCACTCTGACAACAAGATCTTCAGCTCCAGGAACCTGGCAACAAGAGAGCAGTATTTATCACCAAGTCCCAGAATTCAATCATAAATAACTGGCACGTCCATTATACAATTAAAAATGAACAAAAGAAAGAAGCAACATTGCAAAATCAGATGAGGTGTTTTAGATGATATATAAGAAGCATGTCCCGGATACAAGTAAAAGATGAGAAAATTGAACAAATCACAAAGAAAAATCAGATAAGGTTTGTCCTTCAAATTTTATAAAGAAAATACTCACAGGTTAATGCTGCCCTGGCATCATATAAATGATCCATATAAAGATGAGTTTGTAATATATTTATTTTGATTTTCTATTTTATCTGTTCTGCTTAAGCTCACAAAAATCTAGATATGTTTATGCAAGCGTGCAATATATCTAAAATTACAGCACTTTCATCCAGAGTCAGCATCTGACCTCATTAAGCTTCTTTCCAATAGAGTTTGCTCTTTCTTTTCTCTCTCGCTGAAGATGCCTAAAGAGTCTTTGCTCTATGTAGTCACTGAGCAAGGTCCTCGGCAAATCTTCTGCTAAGAAAGCAGATGCTTTTGGTAATAATGGCACCTGTTCCCTGCCTCTGGCATCTTCTAAGCAACATTTGGGACAAAAGTAATCAGATTTCCCTTCCATATCTCTTTTATCATTAAATAGAGCACATATCTGGTGTTGCCAATGTTTACATTTGTCACACTGAACCCACTGAATGAACACAAAAAGCAATAGAGTCAATATTTTATAATATCCCAAGACAGAGAAAAGCAAAGAAGTCGTCACTTAGCTTACCGGTTCTTCAATTTCCTCATCATTCTTCTTCTTATCCAGCTTTATTTTGGGAATTGTAATCCCGTAGAATGTGATACTCCCACCTCGAGCTTTATAACATGAACTACAAAAACAATGCCGCATGCCATTTTCCTCTGAGGTGCTGTAATAAATCACACTGCGCTTGATGCGAGAACCACAAGATGAACAATATATTGGAACTGGAGCTAGTAACAGCTTATCTGCTGCACACAACTGACATGTATTCTCACTGGCACTAAGAATTATTTGTTTTTCCTCTTCTTGCTTTGATTTTCTCTAAAAGATGATGCCAAAGAATAATCAGAAGTCAATTAGGAGAAAATGTTATAGCAGTAATTGGTAAAATAATATGTGAGGTGAATCTTGCATCATTCACTGGTAATAGACTATTGTAAATGCACTGTCATAGAAAGAAGCACAAAAGATAAACTGCAGTGTGATTAAGGGAAAACTGCACATGTATTGCACAAGAACAGAAATAGAAGAACAGAAATGGGCACCAGATACTGACAATTGTATAAGCAAATTCATCAAGTTTAGATCCACCAAACATAATATTTGTGTCCTAGTAGGTGAAATTGAAAAACCATATGTTGCTGTAGCCTATGTTTCCAGTATAGTCAAGCCTAACAGGATAAGTTGCAGCAGAAAAGGTAAAAAGAAAAATAGTGGAAATTACAAGGTTTTGCTGATAACCATAGGCTTCAATTACAGATTAATAGCAGTAACAATTATATACTGACCTGACCAATGCACTGCTGAAGACTAGATATATGGTTTTCTATTTCAACTGCTGAGAAAAATTCAATCAAGGAGACACCCCTTAATTGTGGACTCTTTTGCTCCTTTCCTTTTTCCTTTTTAGCTTCTATATCTGGCCTGGAAGGATCAAAGTTAGACCTAACTATCACCTCCTCTTTTGAAGTAGTGCCAAGCTCTTCGGGAAGCTTGTCTACGGCATTAAGCTCTATTTCACGAGCCATGTCTTTTACAGAATCTGCAAGCTCACCAAAACTCTTAGAGTCAATCTCCTCTGACACGGACCCAACAATTAGTTCTTTAGAAGGACAAAAGCTCTCAGAACGCAGTCTGGACAAATTATTCCCAGCTTTATTCATTAACTGATTGAAACTCACAGGATTTTGCATGGATGTTGTTAGAAAATCAAATTTCCCCTCCAGAACCTCAGAATTAATAGATACTGGAGATTCAGGCAATTGCAGCAAGGATGGAAGTCCTTCAGAATTAGAAGGTTGAACCACTAATGAAGCCAAAACAGAAGAAATGCTGTTTTCAGATGGCAATATACTACAGGACTTCTCCAACTTTGGATGCTCTGAAGGAGGTAGCAAATTTTCTAAACAGTGAGAGCTGAGCTTTAAACGTTTTGCAGGTGGCAGCATGTTTTCTGAAGAGCAAGAGCAAGGCTGGCCAGTTCCAGAACTGCTGGAATCCCTCATGACATCATTGTAAAATGTCTCAAAATTTTTGCAACATTTACTGTTATTAGATTGATCTCGGACAGGAGCACAGATATTACAATCATCACGGCAACAGTTATCAAAATGCGATAGAAGAGAGCAGAAACGTTCACACATACACATTTGGTCATTGCACGCTGTTAAATGCAAATGCTTAACGAAGGATACTAGGCAGTTCCCCGAGGACATTGCTGAACTCTTGTGGCCATTATAAGCAATCAAAATCTTCTGCTCAACAGAAAACTGCAAATGTTTACTTGCATCTGCTGGTCCAGGAATTACCTTCAAGTTTGAGAGAGGTGAAGAACTTTCTGAAGCAACATAAGCTCCATTTAATTGTTCTGAAGGGAGCTGAGAATGCAAATGATCTGTTTGTCCAGCAACTGAACTGCAACATTCACTTGATTCAGCAAATAAGGATGGTCCTTCATCCTCCAATGGCTTATTTAATTGGTCATATGACAAATAAGGCTGCTGTTGCTTCGGTTGACAAACATGTGATTTAGGTATCCAGTCCTTGCCACGAAAATTTGAGTCTCGCCATTTCACTTGGGGAGGATACTCTGAGAACTGCAAAGTTGAATTGGTGAACTCTGAGGTTTCTGTCAATGTAGATGAAAAAGCCATTGCTGGAAGGTTCGGAGTATTTGCAACACCTGTAAAGCACACCAAGATTGAAATTTCCTCACAACATAGAACTCAAACAAGAAAACTTCAAATAAAGCAACAAGATGGAAAAATATAATGGGAAAAAAGTATAGAGATATTAGAAGATATGACAAGAAACTTTATGTCATAATTATTACAGCTGAAAAACTCTGCTTGTATTAGTTACAGCCAACATCAACAGTAACCAAATGTACTGTGATAGTAAAGAAAGAAATAAGCATGCCTTCCAATTATATGTCACAAAGGTAATAAAAGATTTGAGCATGAACAGCCAAGTTTAGTCGAACTAAACTTTGTTAATGTATTATAGACAATAGTAGTCCCTTCCCACTAGACAAGTAAGGATAATAACATTGCTGTGAGAGTTCCAAACAAATGTGATAAACATCAGGAGCAATGCAAAAGCGATATAGTGCACAATCAAACATAAGATCATAACTAAAGGAATGAAGAAATGTAGTAAAGATTATAGCATAATTCTTCAGTACCTACGGACTAATCAGGAGCTAATTTGGTGCTTGGTAACTTTGGCCAAGCAAAACAAGGGATAGAGAAAAATAAGCAAACTAAAGAAATATCATAAAGAAAGTACGCGCAAAAATAAACATATCAAAGACAAATATTCACAGACCACAAGTACAACTTTCTATCAATTGGAAGCTATGCAAATTTTGCAATTTAATAACAGACTAACCAATATAGAACTGCAATAAATAAGATAACTGATGAAAATTAAATAAAATTAGGAAAATCTAGTCAATATATATCATATACCCTGAGCAAACTGATGTTGAAAATTATCTTTGAATGAAGACCCAAAATCACATTGATAGTCCCTGCGGGAAAAGACTGGTCTGTTATCAAAAGCTCCAAACTCAGAAAAGCCATCTCCACTAGAGCTTGTAGTTATGGTAGAACCCCTTTCAGAAAGTGCTGTAACAACAGACATGATTTCAGGAGAATCAAGCATGTCATAAGAAATCTGCCTCATGTGCAAACCAGTGTACATACTTGCACCTCCAGGCTTATTCCTATTATCAAGTAATCCTATAGACAAGCAAGATATAAATAGGAAAATGTAGTAGAAAGTATCAAACAGCGTCCTGCTAAAAATGTTTGATGGCTCACCTTTTAAGAAGCTAAATTGATCATTGTTGTCACCCATCATAAGATGATACTTAGTAGTATCATTAGTACAATGATTAGAGGGGTACGTCACTTCTGAATTATAACCTCGAGTCAAACTCAAGGTTGGCATCATTTTGCGGCTGGATCCAGTACAACTGGGCATGAGTTGATTGCAGTTAACGTCGACCATCTTGCTTTTGATCAAATTCTGCAACTGCTCAGTGCATCCTGGTTCATTTACCCCTAAAAAAGATTAAGAAAAAAAAAAAAAAAACAAAGTACAAACTTGAGATATGCTTGTAAAAACCTTCAATTGAAGAAGAAGTAAAATATTTTTCCCTTACATTTGTAATGAATCTTGATGCAAAAAGTGGTCAAACTTACAAAACAAGTACAACTGAAGACCAATACATATAGTCAATTTCTGTTTTAAAAGATGACTGTAAGCAGCATGAATTTTCACAGATAGGTACGAGTCATTGTTAGATTCAAAACAAAACAGAACACATTTTAACGTATTGAAAAGGCATGAATTCAATATAAAATAACATAAAACACCTCATTTTGAGTACAACGGCGTTATCAAATAAATTAGAAAAAAAATGTAAATACTAAAATTTACATGCCTTTATAAAATAAATAAATAACATCTAAGTACCAAAATTATAGATTGAACAACAGCCTCTTGCTCAGGCTGCTAACGGACATACTGACAAAAAAGAGAAGAAAATGAGAGCCGATAGGGAGTAGATAGCACACAAATAACTACACTGAAAATTTTAAAAACCTCTCTTGTGCAGCTTACCACAAATGTTGTTCCACTACCATCGCTAGGAGCTAGGAGATAATTGAATGAAAGAATCCTTACATTTTCTTTATAATTTCAGAAATCGAAACAGAATTCACAAGAATCCCCCAACTTGAACGGTCATCATTATCGACCCGCCAAAACCTACCTAATCACGGACCTTACGCGTCCGCACAAAGCTCCAATAACCCAAAAAGAAAAAAGTAGCGGTCTATTTATTTAGTATATATCCTATTTCGAACTAAAGGATAAGAAACGACGGCGTTTTAAAAACAAACTCAATGGCCTACGCGTACTGCAGTAGCAGCGAGAGGAGAAGGATAAGAGAAACACGAGCTGTTGAACAGCGAAAGCAAACTCATAAAATCACAGAATGACATCAAATTCGAACTCATAAATTCCTCAAACTACAATGCGATTGGTACAGAAGCTCAATCGTAAATTGAACACAGTAACACAAAAGAAATCAAGATTCAATTGAAAAAGAAGAAGAAGAAGAAGAAGAAGAAGAAGAAGAAGATAAAAAAGATAGAGATTTTAGAGTTAGGGATAGGAAATCTACCTCTGGAGAAATTATGGAAAAAGATTTTAAGAATTATGGCAATTTGGAGGGGTTTGTTTATATATTTATAGATTGGGGTGTCTCGTATCCGACGGTGTGGGCCAGATTGGATTTTTTTTCATATAAAAAGTGTATCTAAATCAGACAGGATACGTCCTCATATAGCCGGTATAAAATAAATATATATGGAACCCGCAGTCACTTTTGACACGTGGATGCCATGTTGCCTCTTTTTAAGTTTATTTATGGGGGATATTGTGATTTATTGCAAGTGCAAATCGGTTTTTAATGTAAAGTGAAAAAGGTAATGTAATTTACAAAGTTTATTTTTAAAATTAAAGTAATTTTACTGCTAATATTTAATATGTATCATTTAAAGATTATTTTTTTTAAAAAAATTAAATTGTTTTAACTTTTAAATTTTAAGAATGACATTGTATCAAATAAAATTTTAGAAATTATGCTGTCCTCTTTTTTTTTTGTAAATAAGAATTATAAAATTCTTTTTTTTTGTAAATAATAATTATATAATTCTTTAATAGTATCTAGAATATGGTGAATTTTTTTTATGTGTATATTTTAGTCGGTGTGTGTCAAGAATTAAAATCAAATTAGTGCGAGATTCAAACAACTGTTAAAATTATTTGATGGAAAAAAAGAACAGATTTTTCCTATTAAAAATATGTGAAATTCAATTTTTTAAGAAACAATTAATTTTCGTATGACAAAAATTGGAAAATTCAATTGAGTTAGGTTGAATTGAGGGAACCATATCCAAGCATGAATCTCGTTAAATGTCCCAATCCATGAGATTTGTATATAATATAATTATACTCTTTTGCTATATAATTTTGCTCTACTTTTTTTTTCCGTAATTTATGGTATCTAGCTCGGTTTTTTTAAATTTAAAAAATCGAATAATTCAAAATTAAATATTATCATACCCATAAAAGTATCCTAGCTGCTTACTAACCAACCATTGGTAAAAGAATAAACATCTGTTTTTAGTCATGACTTGGCTTTTATAGGATTTAATTTTATAAAAATGTTTTAGTACATGAATCTGAATAAATTCATGGTGAGAGATTGCAGCAAAATAATTTTGCTCATGTCCGGGAACTCGGTCGACTCTACTGCAGGTATCATCAGTGTGATAGTTTCCTCCCTGTGCGTAACTTCGTCGATCTAAATCGCTCATTCCATGAATAAGAAAGCACATTGTAACACTGAAAATAAGAAAACCGTCCAAAACCATAGATTTCTCCGAATCACAGGCTCAGAGCCAAATCGGATGTAGAATATGTGAAGCTTTGATATCAGGAAGAAATAGATATCTTAAGCTCCTTCATCAGAATCTGCATAGCTTCTAAAAATTTACAATCTACAATTACAATAGTAAAGACCTAACTCTTATCAAAACAATATACAACAAAATGCAATTGCCCCTCGGAAACGCATACCTAAACTAACAAACCCATCTATTTCCCTGTATAATAGCATTTCTCATTTCCTTACCGATTGATGGAGAGAGAATGAGGGATGTGCAACTGCCATCACGAGACGGAAAGATATTCCCCCTCCTATTGTCACAGATTCTTTTACAAGTTAAAAATCATGTTTATGACATACTGTTATAATTATAAGATGCCATTTATCGGCGGCGACTGTCATACTCATAACGGTCATACTCATCATTACTTCGATACGAGTAATCCTTACCATACTCACCCCATCTGTCATCAATCTCATTTTCCAACCTGGCAGAGAATTGTGAAGAGTACCCTGATGAACTGCGAGTGGCAAAATCTTCGTACACCAAAGGGCTCCGTACTCTGTTGGAACGGGACCTTGAAAGGGAAGGTGTTGAACCTCTAGGGCTGTCAAAGTTATAGCTTGAACCGTAAGTACCATATCTTGGAGGATAGCTTGATGGAAATGAGTCTACACTTGGAGGTCCTTCATCAATGGAATCCCTAGACCCTCTCTGTTCATAGTGATGCCGTCTGTTGATAGGTTCTGGAGTATGGTGTGATCTACGGTATGATCGGTTTCTATAAGGATCAGCTGCCCAAGCTCTTTCATCGGCACTTTCAGGGATTGGTGCGTTTATTCCTGGAAACTCAACAACCATTTTTCTAGGTGGTTCAGGATATTCTGTTTCAAGGATTTCTCCATCCTCATGTTCTTCCTTGCCTTTTATATCCTCATCAGAAAATATTGTGATCCCCGATGGTTGATCTTCAACATCTGGATCTGACATATGAAGGATAAAAGGTGTTATCATGGCATAAACAAAACAGACTCGCAACCTAAAGCTCATAGCATGAGGGAGCTAAGAGTGTAAGCTCTAGTAAAACCATTATACTAATCTCTTGCAAGGTACGAACTCCCTATTAGAACCTTTCTTGATTTCCACATAATGTTAGCTGAGGCTCATTTCCTCCTGCTTCTCCATCATCTTTGTGTGGAATAAAATAGGAAAACCATAAAGCACACTAGTAATCACAACAGGCTACCCTTCATAGCACCTTTCTACCATTAGAAAGAATGTAGACGGACATCATCCTCAATTTTGCTGCAACAGTCAAGACAGCAAAGGACTGGAGATAGAATTACAAGGAAACAGGATCAAGAAACACCTAACGTTAATATTTAGTGCACAGCATCAGGGGTCACCTAAAAAGTGGACTCGAAAGCATAATAAGGAAACAGAGCTAACCTAGCTACTGGGGAAACTTAGGTTACAGCATAAAGTGTCAATTATAATTGGCAGAATAATTTCTCCAGGCATCCTCACAAATAATATGCATGCTCTAGATTTGAATAGAAGCTGTAAGGTTCCTTGATTATAAATACCATGAACCTTGTGATTATAGTCTGCAAAGAACAGTTAGACAATATTTCTTTGTTGACTGAGTATTCCTCAAATTAACAAAAGTAAAATCCTAATTCATGGATTTGTCAATTCTAGACCCCTCCACCAATGTGTCTCAGGTAGCTAATTTCTTCAACACCCTAAAAGGGCCCACTTTGAATAGGAGAATACTAACAAAAGGGACTGGAGAACATCACAATATGCCCAGAAAGTTTGAATTGAAAATAATAAAATTCCATGTGGAACTACAGTTATCTACAACTGAGTTTCCTGACAGTAGCTTTTAAGAAGAACTAATCAGAGTCAAAGTTCAAATGAGACTAGGATATTATAAAAACAAATAGATTACCTAGATATCCTGGTGGATATCCCAGTTCTCGCATTCTGTTAAGCCAAGGAGGTGGATCAAGCTCCTGTAAAAGATAACAAGAAAGCAAGTTTAACATAAATGTCCATATCTTCATAATACAACGAAGTCATCTTAAGTTTCAATATTCTAAGATCAGAGACAGCAGTGAAGCTCACAAAGTTGCATCAAAAGCACAGTGACGTCAAGTTGACACCACAAACAAGAAGAGATCAAGCACACAGAAGCCTAAAGCATTGTTCAAGCAGAAGAAAAAAATTTGTGAAATCAGGCTGACAGAAAATTATTTTCTTGTTTGCCAACCAACCTTCACTTCCAACTCCCCCCCCTTCCTCCTCCTCCTCCTCCTCCTCCTCCTCCTCCTCCTCCTCCTCTTCTCTCTCCTTCCTTTTTGGCATAGGTTACACTGATGGTCTAGCAAAAATTATTTTCTCTTTCTGATAAGGTCTGTACTAGATTGCATGTTTGCCTGAGTTTAGAATAGATTGAGTTATGCTGCTTTCTTGCAAAGAATCACAAGTTAAAATGAAAGGCAACCCATGGCCCACTAACACAACACAAAAAGAGGCTCCCCGATGCAATACTCCTGCTGAGATGATAATATATACACAAGTTTATGATATTAAACTTATCCAAATTTGCCATTAAATATTGTAGCCCAAATTTTTTTTTCTTTTTATTATTTATCTACTTAGCGATGCTATAACATTGAATCCGCGCTGAGCTCATTTGTAAGTTTGATTCCAACAGAAGCATTTGGTGTAATAAATCTCAAGTCTCTATAGCAAGGAATGAAACCTTTTTTTGGTTAACGATAAAGATCTTACCCCAAGACCCAAAGCTCGCCTTGTTTCAGCATCAAGAGCACCTGGCTTTAAACCATCATATTTACCACCAGATGAATTCTGATAATATCGAGTTACATTGTGAGAGCCACCACTCTGATTCCGTCTGGCCTTGTGCTGTTTTCTAGCATGATTAACAGCTACATTGTCACGAGGCTTAGGGCACTCCTTCAAAGAATGGCTGTAAGAACCACAGTTGAAACAACGAGAAGCCTCATCTACAATTTGCAGGCCTCTACAGAAGAGGAGTAGCAAGATGTAAGAGAATTAAAGTCCCCAAACATTTCAAATGCATATAGGAAGTAGAATATGAAAAGAAATGAGTTCTAAAAGCCAGAGTAAGTAACAACCAACTACATCTGAGAAATTGCTAGATCGGTAACCGCCAACTAAATCTTTTACCATCAAAATAGATTCATTATATATGTAAATAATATATCAATAGACCATCATATTAAGTAATGTGCATGATCTATGGATGTCAATACAGAAAATGGCTTAATGGACAGACAATGCTCCAATTATCCTTCTCCTGAGCTCTATTTGTTATGCTATCATTCTTGAATTTACACACTCCAAGTTTTGCCATGATAAATCACAGCCATCATTTCAAAAGCACATATACATGTCATCGCCCCTTGGATTTCAAAGTCCTCACTCTTCAAAGCAAGAAATGCAAATTAAGCTAGCACTTATCTGTTTATGAATTCACACACAAAAAAAGGAGAGTATACTGCTGTATTTCCAACTTCCAAGAAATTGACCAAGATAGTCAAATTCAAGAAACTTGATACTGAACTATTATATCGGTGAAAGATACCAAAATATAAAAATAAAAAAGCATTTACCCTTCAACACTGCTTGAAGCATCTGTCGAAGTCAAACCTAATGAAAATCCACGATCATAAAGTGGCACAGAGACACTATCTGGAGGAACAAGGACGCTAGTTTGCTGTTTCTTTGTTTCATTTTCTATCCAGAAAGACTGCATATAAAATAAAACTTTTAAGGAAGAAATAGGTATAGTATAACAGTGAATTAATAAGCAACGTGGAAAAAGTTTTCAATAGCTGCATTAACTAACATAATATCATAGCTATCACAGAGCAAAGGCTATGCCAAGGTATCTCCTTGTTCAAGAGATGAAGAGGTTAAGGTCCAACCCACTCTTCCAAATAGGAGGTGCTTGATTAGGGTAAACCAAGATCTCACCCCCAAGGAGTAAATAAGCAAGGAATCCTACAATAACAAATCAAATAAAAGTCGGAACAAGAACAGAAACAAATTCAAACTAGATACGAAAAAATCTAGAAGAGCTGCAAATTGCCAATGATGTTACAATCACATCATGGTTGGACTAGACATCTTAAAATAATTTGTTCATGCTACTATTTTAAGCAAGTAATGATCTTAGAGAAAGCATTCTTAACTTTTAGTCTTAGACATACTCAAAATAATAGTGCAGAATTATATCAATTTCACATTATAAAAGAAAATCCCAAAGTTCACGATTTTATGTTGAAATCATGGAAAAGTGACATAGAATTAGGTAATTTCGATGGAGTATATAAAAAGTCAGGATATAATCATCTAGTACATGTTATAATGAAAGATATGACATTTAGATTTAGACATGTTAAGATAATGTCTAAAGGGTGAATCATTTGAAACAAGCCATCAAGAGAATAGAAAATTACATAATTAAACATCTTTCAGTTGCTAAAGGACATATAGACACATATGATCTACAGATCTGATAGGTAGTCCAGAGTTGAGAATATTATAAGAATAACAAGTACAAGTCTACAGTTAAACTATTGTTTGTAACAAGAACATTGAAGCCAGAACTATAAAAACCTCTCCAAGTTGAGAAACCAATTGATGAACAACAATTGGACATCATCAAGAAATCTAAAAAATTGCAGAGAAAGAAAGAAAAAAGGAATAACATGTCGATATATTGCAAAGATCTCACAAAAATATCTTGCTACAAACTCAATGCAGGCAAGACTAGAAAATGCAACCTTACCACTGCAGAGGATCTCTCCATGCCAACCCATAATGCAGGAAAGTAAGTTTCTTCACCAGACTCCAACATTTCATTTGAGTCCTGAAAAGTTATAATAAATGGCTTAGACCAGCTTGTTCAAAACTACAGATTCAGAGTACCAGGTAAATAGCAACAAAGTACCAGAACTAAATACAACATCAACACAATACCGCAAACATCTCAATAACATTACCAATGCACACAAGAACCACCAATGGAGACAAAACCAAAGGGCACTTAGCACTTCCCTGGACAAGCAATTAGCTAATAAGCAGTTTCAACTAAAGCAAAGATCAGCGATAATTGTCCATCGGTACTATCTGTTTGATTTACTGTGTTTCTTTGTAAGGGAGAGGTTGAGTTGATGCCATAAACTGTAGAAGAGTGCTAGCAAACTCACATGCCAGCTTGGAAGAAAGGGGAGCCAGATACTGTGCAAAAAGATTCTCAAAACTTTTTTTTTTTTAAAACCTCACAACCACATTCAATAAGCGGTTAACATCTCACTCTTCACCACCCATTTCATGGAGAACTTAAAAAGCTTCTATCTCTGTCTTGCAATTTTCTTGAATCCTGTTAGTTTGCTTTCAACCATTTTTGAATATTCAATTAAGCATCTCTCCCACATCAATAATTAAGGTTATGAACATTGGCTGAAAAGTTACGCAAAAACCTAAAAAAACAATAGGGAAAGAAATTCTATACTGTGGAAGAAAGAAAATCTTGAAAATGGTTCATTTCAATCTGCCTCACACTAAACACAAGATTTCGACTATTGATGGTACCTATAGCAGAAAGAAAAGCTTAATGAGAATTTTCAACAGACTTACTTGAGATGATGAATCATTTTGCGCATGCCACTCTGACCATTGTTGTAATAACTCCTCCAACTTCCTTTTGCTAGCTCTGGATTAATATAAAAACCTCAAAAAGTTAAGCCAATATAAAACCAAGCTATTTTAAATAGTGCATGTTGTCTCCATTCAGTCAAGAACAAGAAAAGCTGTAAACAACTGGAGGAGAAACCAAAACATACAGCTCTAAATTCTTTGAATGAGTACTTCCACCCTGACCTTGTTAACGAGTTATATACAACATGCACTGAAGGTTGCTTCTCATCACATGCAATCCTTGCTCTCTTAACACCTGATACGCCTTTTGTATTGAATTATGGAAAGCACAAAACTAATTCAGAAAATATATGCATACAAAAGATGGGTATGAATTGTACTTAGGCAGTCGCTCATCAAAGTTGCAGAGCAACTTGAAAATCTAGACACCCAAAGCTTATTTATATTAGAAGCCCTATAGCTAATAAATCAATATAGTTGAGTTAGAGAATATGCAAGGTCATGCTTCTCATGGAAAAACTTATTAGATGTTAAAGCAGGATACGACCACCATTAATCACATGGTTGTGGATAAGACTCTCCTTTCCACTCTCAAGGTTGTCATTCTGAGTACTCACTCGAAAGCCAAAGCTACTCTGGTTGTCAGAAACTAAAAAAGTGTCAGCCACCTCAATATTCACATGCCTGACAGGTGAATCAACCAAATCCATGTCAACCTGTGTCTCCATTGGAAGTTGGCTATCTTCATTTCTAACCTCACCTTGATTGAGCACCAAAGCATCTTGGTCTTCTGTGGGTTCAGCTTGAGCACCAATGCCCTTGTCTCCCAAATCATCTTGGATTGATGTGCCTTCAATTTGATTATCACTGTCATGATGTCCCATGATCTGTAAACTCATGTTACTATTGTCACTTGTAATAACAGCTTCACTTACTTCAAAAACTTCAGATCTCGTTGCATGTTCTTCTGGTCCCATATCATTATCATTGAACCCCAAATTCTCTAGATCATTCAGGCCTCCTTCAGTTTCAACATCACCTCCATTCAACTGAGAACTGTTCACATTTCTTGTGCTTTCCTCCTCAGAATTAGTATGTTGAGAATCAGCTTCACCTGGCCCAAGTTCTGACTTATGCAGTTCATTGTTCTCATTGCAATCTTCAGAATTGCTAGATGCAGGCAGGCTGATCATATCCTCACTTTCCATCCTTAGCTTCTCTTCTAAAAGAATGCAGTATATTAAGTGCCGCAACTGACCTGCAGAGACAAAATCCAAATTATGTGATTGCATAAAGATTACCATATCACCCTCCAATAAATTAAGAGCATCCAAAGTTAACTTAGCTTTGCTATTAATCATGTATTATAATCAGGAAGAGTAAAACCATCTCTCTAAATCTTTAACCATAAATGTCAAGGCATCAGACAAGTAAAAATGCAATATTGGCCATGAAAATTTGAATACAAAAACTACAACTATATGCATTACTGGGTAAGTATAAGGGTTTAAATCCCAGACACCCTCACAAACCCAAAAATTATTGAAACTCCAATTTATCCTTTCAGATTACGCAGTAGAGTACAAGAAATTATTACCATTGAACTTCAGAAAAGCTAGTAATGACTCTATATCATGTTTTTAAGCAACCAATAAGAAGGAATTAAGCCATTGCAAAAAGAATACAAAATCATGATCAAAACCGAAAAAGATGTAAAGAGCAGAAACGAAACGGAAATAATGATATTTCATCTCAACCAAGCCATCTAGAAACCAATAAAAAATATGCTGCTATTTTTATCTCTGTCTTCTAAATCTCCATATGTTCAAGGGCATGTAGCAAACTAGATCCACGAGAACATCAAACTAAACCACTATGGAGAAAATGAATTCCAAAATTCCCTGAGTTCCACAAAGGATTTTCCTTCAACGATTCCCTTGGGCTTCTTCAATTAGAAGAAACAAAATTGAGTAGTGCAATCTTTTCCAAAAGTACTTTACATATCAAAATAATTAACCTCAGAGGTGTAGCACTAAACAAATAACAGAATTTTGACAAAAATATACAGAACTTTGACAAAAATTTACATATTTGTCGCATATTACATTTTCAACTAGTTGCCACTAAAAAGAAGCTAAAATTCGAGCTTCTTTTCTATTTCACTACTCACAGATGCTTATTTGCAACTATATATCTTCAAAACCAATGCAAAAAGGAAATGTGAAAACCGAACTACTTCATGGAAAGCTCGTTGCTCCTAGAGTACTGGAACGCGAACGGAACTAATCCTTGCAACTTTTGCTTCCGAAATAGAAAGCGAGTAAAAACTTTAAAAATAAAAGAAAACAGAAACGCATGATTCAAATATTTCCTTTTTCTTATCCCCAGCTTTCACGTCAACCAAACAGGTAAAAGACAGAGGGAGGAACCTGAGACATGAAAAACTAGGGTTTCTGAAGTGAAGCTCAAATCTCAGAAGTGTAAAATTACCTCCGTCCAAATGCGAACCCCACAAACAGGAGCAGGATCGAGCTCTGGATCTGTTAATCTCCCCTGCCTGGAGGACTTCTTTTGTTTTTTTTTTCTCAATTACTTATCACGCGTAGAGATGATGATCAGGTAATTCGCAGGATATGACAGTGCATTGCCTATGTTGAAAATGAAGCGTCTGATGTTTGTTTGGTATTTTCCACGACCTTTGATGATTGGCTGGATTGTGATTAATTAATTATTCCGACGCCATTTGTATTCCTTATGAAGACTAATCAACACCATTTTAATTCCTTGCGAAGACAAGTATCAGATTTTCTTTGTCAAAGAGAAGAAAGATACCTGTCAAGCTTATGGATAATCAAGAGTAGAATTTGCGTACATTATTGGTAAGTGGATATTGTAGATTTAAAAAAGTCTATTGAAACTTGAAAGGTTGCACAAAAAAACATACCATTTACATAAGTTTATGCTTTGTTTTGTTACAAAAATGTTCTAAGAAAAATCTAAATTACTCAACAAAGAAAATGAGTAGAACAAAATAAATAAAAATATTTTCTAGTTTAACTGCAAATTTAGGAGGATTTTACATTTTTATAGCTTACAGTCCATCCTCGGTTTTTTGTATTGTACATGAAATAGTACACTACTGTATAAGGTAATACAAGTACGATATTTGAAAATTTTTTCTAAAAAATTAATGTGAAAATAATATAATACAGCATAATTTTTATTATCTCATATATATTATATAAAATAATATATTATAAACTTTTATATTTATATAATACAGTAAATATCATATTAATATTAAATACCATCATTGTCACTGTCGCGATACTGTCGCCCCTGCCATCACGCCGCTGTTGCCACCACCTAGCCGCTGCCATAGATGTTGCTTCCTTCACCACATTGCCACTGCCACTGCCACCACCACTGCTATCACCATCGCCGCATCCACTACCATACTACTGCTACCACTATTATCACACCACAACCAAATCTTCAAACTTATAATATTAAATACATATACAAAAATTTTATATTATAATTTTTTTTATTTTTTGCTCAAATTTTTCATCAAATTCATTGTTTAGATTTATTTATTTTTTTATCTAATTTTGCCTTTAGGAATGTCAGTATTTCTAATAATATATAATCATTTCTCATTAAATTTTTTATTTTTCAATAAAATTGATGTATGTATTAAAATTGTATTTTATAATTATAAATTTTTATCTAAATTTGTTACAATAAAAATAATTTAATTGTATTCATTTTTAATTTTTAAAAAAATAATATATTACGATATTATATACCAAATATAGTATAAAATATTGTAAGCTAATACAATTTCATACCAAACACTGTATAATATAATACAGGTTAATATTGTACAGGGTAATATTATACAGTTTAATACTATACAAGTTAATACAATTTAGTGAACAAAACGTACTATAATGTCTCTAATTTATAGGATTGTCTTTAGTTTTTTTATTGCAAAGAATTTGAAATTTCACAATTCTGATAAAAAGAAAAGTCACTAAATTAAATGGATTTTGGATTTGGCATTGATGAGCTTAATGTGTATGGCAATGGCTTATTTTCTTCTCGCGGAACAGACCAATTGAGTATGAAAAGGATCCATTTGGTTTGGATGAATTCTTGACAGAAATGATAAAGCGCAAGAAAACCTTGGACATAGAACAAATTAGAATAATGCTTGGAAAAAAGAAATCTCTCGTATAAAATGGTTAATATTTTATATTTATGGTTGGAAAATACATGAAAATTTCGCTTTGAATGGATGCTTTGATTTATTTATTTATTTATGAATATAAAATGTTATTTATAACTAGAAACGCCAAAATATAAATTGGCTTAATGTGCAATTTTGCCTCTGAGGTTTTCAAAAAAAAGTAATGTTGTTCCTAAATTTTACTTGCGTACAATATTTCATTGGATGTTTTTAAAAATGTGTAATATAGTCTTTGTCCTAATATTTCCATTAATTTGACCGAAAATCATCGGTTGACTATTCACATGGACATCAAATGATTCGTCCACGTAGGCGGTCAATTGATGATTTTTTGTCAAACTGACGGACACATTAGGGCAGCAGCTATATTACACATTTTTGAAAACATTCGGGGAAATATTGCATACAAGTGAATTTTAGAGGCAAAATTTTTTTTTTTTGAAAAATTTCAGGGGCAAAATTGCACATTAGGCCATATAAATTTAAAAAGACTTCAAAGGGTTTTTTACATCATGTATGAGGACCAAAAAGTTATGTAATTAGATTCACTTAGAAAAAGTAGACTCACCTTGTGGTATCATAGAAAAAAATAAATTGATCAGTTGTTTAGCCAGAAAGTTTGTTCTCATAAGATATACAGAAAGATTTTGCAGAACTATCAATGATTTTCTAGATTTAGAACTATATATCATTACAATTTGTTGAAGACAAGGTCCTCCTTTTCAACCATATGCTTGTTCCACTTCTAGGTGTTGATTCCGCAAACATTGGATTTAGTTGTAAACTTGATGATGCTGGATCTGATGAACTTTCTTTAACTGGTGTAATATATTGCCCATCATCATCACTTGAAATATCTGATTCTTTTGTTGGTATTTCTGATTCTTCTTCAAGTTCCCAGCTGCTAGAATCTCCTTCATTGATGTTTTCTGCAGAAGATGATGTATCGCTCAATGTATGAAAAAGACTGAAACTTTCTTTCTTTCCACTTTGTAAAGAATAGTTTCTTGATTTCCCATCATAAACTGGAAGAATAGATTTTGATTTCAGGCTAGTTTGATCCCTCCCTAAACTGTAAGATGTTGATAGTTTTCTTTCAATGCCTTGTTTTTCAAGAACCAAATTTCCCAATTCTTCAGTAATTTCAGTTGCTACAGCTTCCTCTGCAGCCTTTTTTTCCAGTTCTGTTATCGTCCGATCAAGTTCTTTCTTTTTATGTTGGAGAGACCTCTGAAATTCTTTAAAGGGTGAGAACATGGACAGCATAAAATTCTTTGATTAAAAAAAAAAAACTGATTTGTTGAATGGATCTTACTCTTTTTTCAAGAAAATTTCCTAAATCTTGATTTTGAAGCTTCTTCTTGCTCCAAAATATTCAGCAGAATCGCACGAGACCAGCTAAAACTATCAACACTATGGACTCAAATAACAGGAACAACACTATCACCTTCTGATTACCTGAAAAAGAGAGTAAGAAAAGCTTATTATAAACATTTTGAAGCAAGCAATGCTGTTGCTTTTCTCTATTTCAGAATTGTAGTCTGCCTGTGTAAATCTTGAGATGCTTAGGCTTTGATTGTGAGCATGTGGAGACAAGCTTCTCATCTGTTTGAAAATATTAAACAAATGAATAAACAGAACACTTATGTTTTAAATGATGAAAATGTGAAAGGGGATGTAGAAGAACAACTACAATTGCTTCTGCATGGTAGTGGGTTGCCTGCCCCTGCACCAATCAGAAAGATCAAAGATATGAATGCAAGTACATGTAAAAGATTAATATGATGTATGTATAGAACCTGACCTGAAGCCGCGATGAAAGCAAGAAGGGTGCCCTCATCCAATGCAAAATTTTTCAGATCACTTCGAGACAGTAAGGATAAAAATTGACCTACCATAACAAAATGAAAAGGAATGTTATATCTAAAGAAAGAAGATTAAATGCAAACTTTCAGCAAAAAATTAATGCTTGAGTTACCTGGATAGCTTTCAGACCAGTAGGTAGCTCCTGTTGCTGGAGCCAACAGGGTGAAGACCACACCTTTAGGCCTCATTGCTGAGACATAATTATACTCGCCTATTTTTTGGCTAACTTTTCCTTCCATTTCTGCCTGAGATATATAAATTGCATAGCCAGAACAATCAAGCAGTGGACGAACTTGGATAACATGATTCGATTCAGATGCTTTCGCAAATTTTTTCACTTCTCCCGTTGGTGAAATTGAGTACAAATATCCATCCAATGAACCTATAGACATCCAACCTGCCGTACGAATTCAGAATAATTTCAAGATCCCAAAATACTCCAATTATTTCTAACTTGGAGCATGTAAGATCTCGCCAGCTTTTAATCACAAAAACTTGGAAGTAGCAATATAACTGTTTCATTGAAATAATTTTTTCATCATCCATACAAACAGTTAACTCAGTCATCAATGGATTATGCATTTACCATTAGAATCAACAACTGGTTGGCATTCAGTTGTACTTAACGGTCCAATACTTGTCTGCCACAGAACGTTGCCCACAGAAACGTGTAATGCCAAGATAATGGCCTTGAGGGGCACAGTAACATACAGAAGGCCATTATTGGCTGGTGTGATGCTAAATTCTTTGCCAAATGAGCTTAAATCTTGAACCCAATTAAAGTGAGGGCTAGCAAGAGACAGTGAATAAACTTCTCCTGCAATATTTGAAATCTGCAAGCCCTTTCCATAAATTCAAAAATCTCCCTTTAAAAAACATTAAACACACTTCAGAATTATGACAGAAATCTTACATATATACTATACTCGCACTGGTCAATCACAGGAACAGAAGCAAAATAGCAATCAGTAATGCCTTTCCTGCAACCAACACTGTAACCAAACTGTGAAAGAACAGGTCCAACACTCCATCGCAGTTGCCCACGCATCAAATAAGCAAACAATCCTCTGTTTTTAATGTTGATAAACAAAGATGAACTCAATGTGCTAACTGCAATCCCTATAACTTCACCTGCTCCTTTTTGCCCTTTCTCTGGGCCAAAAAACACCTCTACGGTAGGTGGAGAAGGTCCAAAAAAACTTACATCCAAAACTCTGTTCTCTGCAATTAAATATATCTGCAAAATTTGATTTCACTGATTAAGATTAGGGAATTCTGCATAAAATTAAAACCCTAAGTTATACCTTTCCGCGACCGGCAAGAACAGGAGGCATTGTATCATTACAAGTAAAAGGCAAATGCAAAGTCCAGGCAATGGATCCATTGCTTTCAAAAGCAAATAAATTCTTATCATAACAACTATAAACTCTGCCACCATCTCCAATGAGAGGTTTTGAAAGTCTAGAACTGGTTTTTGTTGAAGTATCTCTACCTGATGCCACACAAAATAATTTGTGAGAAAAAGAAACCATTCTTTTCTAAATATATGATAGAGAGAAACAAGTCTAACCAGGATAATTCTGCAAATCTGTGTAAACTGATGCAGTGAGCATCAGGAAGATAACAAAGTATACAATCACCATTCTGAGTAGTTATGGGCTAATAAATCTAGGGTTTGATTTATCATGATTTTTTTTCTCTCTGCAAAGTAACTGTTTCTTAACTGCATTGTTTCTGGCGCGAACAAGTAATAATAGAAATACAAAACAGATCCATAGCAAGGATTGATCGATTAATTTTGTCTATTGAAGAAGGAATTGTCTATAAGGATTGGATCAGTGAGTAACAATTGTTGATTAAAATAAATAAGGATTTTTAGAGTTTGGCCTAAAACTTACAATAAAAACTCCCAACTAAAATTTTCTCTACAAAACCACTATCATGTAAATGAAGGACAAAAATTTAAAAAAAAAAAAAAAAAAGAATTGAAATCTTTGATCAATGAACACTAGTAAGACTGAAGCAGGCAGCAGCAGTCTTCAATTCGTTATCGGCTACATGCTCAATGGATTTTGTTGTGTTCTTCAATGATTCTTCAGAGCTGAAACACAAATCAACACATAATAGCTAATTCAAATTCGCAACTTAATTTCACAAATAAGTTGAAGAAAAAAATAATAATAACAACCTGGATTCGTAAGGCTCTTCGGATTCAATATAGGATTGTCTATCATCAATAGTATCAAAAAATGGATGAAGCTCATCATAATCTTGAACAACTGGATGTTGGGTTGGGAATGGCTGTGAAGATTGAATTGAATTGGTAACATTAACCTTATCATTATTGTTACAATTAGTCCAGAAGCAATCCTTGGAATCTAAATAAGCAGCATTGTTGCTATTACAGTAAGGCTGTTGCTGCTGCTGCGAAACGGGCAATGGATTGACAGGATTATGAGCAAAAAGGGAAAGTTGGTTAGGGGGAGTAGCCATGCCTAATACTAATTGTGAATCAGGGTTATTCTGCAGCCTGCACATCTCTAGTTGAGCATAAACAGCTTGAAGCTCTTCTTGAAGCTGACTAATCTGTAATTGCAAATTGCCAATAATGCCCCAACAGCCAAGAACAGGGTATCTGTCCCTGATATTAGCCTGATAAATAATTGAACGTACTGCTTCTTGCTTCTGAGGAACATCAAGACTTTCCAGTATCTTAATAATTTTCTTTACACCAAACAATTTATGTGCATTTTGGAACATTTTGGGTTGATCAGCAGGAAAATAAGGTGCTAGTGGACACTCAGAGGAACACTTTTTTCTCTGGTATTTGCAGGCAGCGCAGGCTTGGCCGGTGCCACCCTTAAGGGTCATATTTACGATGAAAATCTTGGCAATAGGAGAAAAACAAGCAAATGTTATTGGGTTTTTCTTGTTTGTATAAGAAGAAGAAGAAGTGAGGAAGCAAAAACGTTGATTATGGTGATAAAATGAAATATGAAGAAAATGGTAAAAGTGTTGGAACAGTTGAAACTGAAATTAGTAAACCATTTTTTAAGCTGAACAGGTTTGATTTTAACGGATTTGATGGATATGAAGAGACCGAGTAAAAAGGAAGAATACTGAGAGTTGTTTTGTGGTGCATTATCTGTACAATTACGGTTAAATAACAACCAATACATTATGCCATTTATTTGATTCTACTCCTTCATTTGCTTGATTTGCTATTTCGCCAACAAAACATTGCATACGTATACTCATTGCTCTCATCGCAATTTCAATTTGTCCACTTTTAGCTACCACCCCAAAAATCGTAGATATTACTATTGTAATCTTTTTTTCTTTTGCATTATAAATTAATAATTCGAATAATAAAATCGTTTTCTCCATTTTTTTAATAATACAGAAGATATTGATTATAATAAAGAATATATTGTGAAGGAACCCTCCTCAAATTTTTGAATATTAATAACGTGTCACTCATTTCTTGAAAAAACTTTTGCTAAATCGATACAGATAAAAAATTTTAAAATAAAGTTAAAATATTTTTTGAATCAAAATATGAAATAACCAAAATAAAATTATAAAATATACCGAAACTTTTTTTTGAATTTTTTGTTAAAATTTTTAAAATAAAATAAAAACATATTTTTATTAATTTTTTAGTTATTTCTTATCTGACTATATTAAAATATACATATCTTAACGCTATATTAAAATATGCATATTTTCATTTTTTAAAATATAGATAGTTAATTTTTTTGTGAGATTTATTTTTTTAATAAACAATTAAAAAGATCAAAAATATTAAAATAATTTTATTTTCTTTTCATTCCAATCTTTCCAAAATTAACGAACACTACTTGAACAAGAAATGTATTTCCCTCTTTAAAAAGAGAAAAGATTAAGTCTGATTCTCAAGCAATGAGTTCTTTCGTTGATGAAAGAAATAAAACCATGATAGAATTAAAACACTTCAACCCACTTAAAAGAGGTATGCAAGTTATTTACTCCAACTGCAATTTTGGCCCAGAGGCAAATTAAAAAAAAAATAGCCAGGCTGTTTAATATTTTAAATCAATAATCGGAGGACAAGGAGAAAAGGAAAAAAGAAAAGTGACACGTAATATGGTGAAGTTCATTCTTAACCAAAATTCCACAAGACAAAACAAATGGAGATTTCCCTTCATATAATCAGGAAATCACAGGCATCCACCATTACATCAGATCACTGAGACTTCATTACATAGCCAGACAGCAGAAATCTCCGTTAAGCAAAAAGTACATGCCGGAGCAAGCTAAGGTTAATTTGGTTTCCTCATATTACGTCCAGCTCGAATCACTTCATCCACCAAAAGCAATTGTGATGCAATTACGGGCCTGCAGAACATACCGGCACTCATTAATAATAATAATAATAACAATAATAAATTGACAAAAGTGGAAATAGTAGTTTGTTCTTAATTAGTCAGTACGTATAAGCAATTCTGGGAGAAGTGGAACCAAGCAAACATTAGAGTTTTTAATTCATGTACCCTGAATTTAGGATTTGGCGTTTAACGCTGTAGTTATCAAAGATGCCCTCCATCTGAGGATCAAGAGGCCCTCCTGTTTGTAGGTTTATCCCCACAATATTATCCCTCTCGTGTTCTCCCTGAATAAAAATAGCAAAGAGGCTCTAATAAGTCCGCTTTCCATTTCATAAATTTTTTGGAAGAAAAATAACCAGTGAAGGCTGGGATGGAGATAATCACCGTGAGTGCGACAATCTCATCTTGAGTGTCAAGCCCGGAATTCTCAGCCAGAGTTTTGGGAACCACGAGAAGGGCATCAGCAAAAGCTTCAACACCAAGTTGAGCACGCTGCTCAATTTTATAAGCACCATAAAAGCTCAAAATTAACTAGGGCATATAAAAAATAATAACCTGAAAAAAGTAAAGTATGAATAGATTTGTACCCCTTTGACCATTTTCTTTACTTCATTAATTAGGTGTTTTCTGGCTGCAAATTCAAAAGCTCCTGCTCCCTGAATCACAGACAAGATATTGAACCTCAGGCAAGAACTTTGGCCCATTTTGTAAGAAAACAGTGAACATACAAGAATCAAATCTTAATCCTTTGCTGCCAATCAACAAGTTACAGATTCAAATAATAACATAAGAATAACCATCAAAACCAAGAAAGCGTGTTTAGCTGATTGTAATGGCCAACAATGGTATACCAAATGTTTATTTTTTTAATTCCGTATCTTCCCTCAAATTCAACCAAATATGACCTAGAATCAACATCAGCAATTGAGACAAATTGCATTTTCAGCACCCAAATTCCGCCTTGCCTTCCGTCCCTCATAATTCCCAGTTCCCATAAAAATGTGTAGACTTAATATCTTGCTCTTTCAAGTAAATGGCCATTACTTTCTTTTATATATAAAATCATGTATTAAAAGCAAAACAAGACCTTGATATTCCACTATAACTCCCACCATAAGAAAAGCTAGATAAATGCCTCATTCTCTAAGATGTCAAAGATCAATTGCTGTGTCATGCATGCTCCATAACAAAGTATAATCGGCATATGCCAAAGCTAATGCTCAGCAAACATAGGAATACTTGTTTCGTATGAGCATGCATAAATTATATTTATTTAATTCATTTATCATACATCATTGTCAACTTCAGATTTTCTGGACCAAATACTTTCATTTAAAAAAAAAAAACAATTAGCAATCAAATATTGCAATATTAAAAATAAGCTTTATATAACCCCCAGGTTGAAATGGGATTGTATGGATCCCATCTTTTTAAACAAAGGTTTTGAGTCTTGAATATGAAGCACCTTTAAATACTAAGAAGTGCTTTGCCCCTCTTTGTGGGCCTGCCCAACGCAGATCCAGATTAGTCGGACAGGTGGGCTTCGAATATCAGATGGTTTATGTCAAAAATATGCTGTATATAAGAGAAAAGGTTGAAGAAAAATAATTTTCTACAAGCAGAACTTACAAGAACAACAGCTTCATCTTCAATGGTATTTTTGACAGCTCTCAGTCCATCACGAACAGCATCCTTTATTTGGGCAATAGTATGGTCATTAGGTCCTGTAACATTAAAAAACTAAATAAGTGATCCTCCTCATTAAGCAAATAGAAAGTAATGCCAAATATAGGTACAGTGGCAAGAATAGGAAAAATGTCCAACAGCAGTTGAAGAACTGAGGTGGGATGAGAAAAAGTTAGAACTTCTAATAATTTGTATAAGTTTGGCGATATACACAAGTTTTAATACCTTTTATCAAGATTGTACAAGAATGGGGATTTTTGACATGCTCCACAAATGTATATTTCTCTTCACCAAGGATGTGCTCATAAACCAGTCCAGCCCAACCAAGACAATCAGGGGTCAAATCATCTACAGAATTCACAGCTTCTCCTCCACAAGCTAAAACCAGGCGTTCCATATTTCTTCTCTTAGCTCTTCGAAGGGCAATTATCTAGAAAATGTCAATGTTAACACACGGTTGCTGTAACAAGGCTAAATAATGACAGATAATATGCACTAAAATACAAAGTAGCAACAAAAGTCTAACATAGCACAGGTGGCTCCTAATGAAAACAAATTTTGTCTGAAATAAACTATATATTGAGAAATATACAATAGCAAAGCAGCCAAATCAAGTTAACAACCAACAAATGCATAATTTAGCAAAAATAATTTAACATTGAAAAAAGCAAGACCAACGTGCATCAGGAACTTCCTGGAAGTTCTTTTGCTCTTCCTATCATTCCAGTGCATGAAAATTTCTCATTGCTTTCAGTAATAAAAATAAAATCCAGAATCAAAGTTCAAATAATATTACCGAATATACCCAACAATTTTTAACTCCAAAATTTTTGCCAAACAGAAACCACGAAAGTGACTGACACAACTCCAGGTAAACCAAACAAAATTTTGCCTAGAACACTAAGCAGCAGTCATCACAAGATTAGCCACAAACGATTTCATAAACAGAGCTGCATCTCATGAATTCATTATCCGAGAAGAGTTGATTCTAAGACCCATGTTTTTAAGATGCATTTGCTAATTAAATTTCCTCTTTAAGGTTAACCAAGATATTATCTTTCCTTTCAATCAAAAGAAGTTGCTATCTATAACCATCACAAACTAAATCAAACATCTGAGAACATACTTGTTCACATCATTACTTGAATGCACTTAGTAAATAATGCAAATGGACACTTCACAACTTACCCCTGCACGGGCAAGAAGGTCAAGCGATGGGGGATCGATACCCTTTTGATTAATAACAACAAAATTGTTTTCATTACCAGAACAAACCTGCATGTGAGCATACATGTTAGCATTTTCTTAATAGCGACTGCATATTTTAGACAAAATAATATCACATGCATAATTTCATAGATTACTTAAGTTTCATAACCTTGTTTTTAAGTTCAATGATTTTCTTCACTCTCTCATCCACCTGACGCCTTTCAGCAGCAACCATTGCCTCCCTCTGCTCTGCATTCGAGTAGAAAAATCCTGCATTTATTTCACTTGAGAAAGAATAGGAAGTAAATTTTAGTTTGGTTATATGAAGGAACAAAACCAAATTAACTGAACATCAAGCACAATTGTTATCTTAGTCACTTATTAAATTTCAAGTTTAACATCAACTTTAACCTGAATTAAGTACCTTTTCTCATATTCCAATGACACGTTGCAAGTCAAGATGTAGCAGTTCTCTGCTCGTCGCTTCATGTCAGGATGTCTAGAACCATGATCAAGAACAAGGCCTTCAACCTGGAAAACAACCAAGAACAAGAGGGCAGAGTTCAACCACAATACTAACAGTGGGAAAATTAAAAAAAAAATTACCAGAAGAACAAGGAATTGGAGGTTCAGCGAATGGTGAAAAAAATATACAGTAGTTATCAATTTGTATGTTGAATATTTTATTTCAACAGTAATGGTAGTGTATATAGTGTCATGATATTGCTTGAACCCTCAATGACGATTAAGAGATATTAGTGCATTTGCATCATCTTAACACTTTAAGTAACTTATAAACAGAAACCTACAGTGAATTTGCTCTCCACCATTTAAAAAGCAAATATTAAACAATGTCAAAAGTTTTCATCCAAAAAAATACTACAAATTTTAAGGAGGCCCCTTGCCTCAAATCAAAATTTGATTTTTTTTTCCATAACAAAAGACAATAAACCCTCAAAATCATTTCAGGTTCAATGAACTTGAAACAATTAACATAAAGTTTGTTAATCTAGAAACATAAATTTCTTCAAAATAAATAGAGAATCATAAAACTAGTCCGTGTTATAACATTGCAACTAAAAGCAAGAGAAGCATAAAATTCATACAATAGACTTACCAGCCGTGTGTCGACATCGAATTTATGACGCATGTGCATAATCTCCACCATGAACAGATCAATGGCTTCCTCAGGCTTTCTAATACATAGCACCTTACATAAGTTCAAAACAAGTTACAATCACATGTACTGAGCCAAGGACAAAAGCTTCCAAAACTTTATTAAAGCATTTGCTTGCAACCTTGGAAATCAATATTACAGCACAAACTTACCGAATTAACAACTATATCAGTCAATTGATCTGCCAAAGCTTCGTACAACTGTACAAGGAACAAGACGTTAGTTCGGAATAAGAATAACAGTAGGCATGCAAGATCTACAAGAAGACCAAACCATCAAATTACCTTTGTTCTTAGGGTTGTTCTCGCCACCATTTTTAGAATTTCTTTGTCAGGTTCATCACCAATGACCACAGGAGTCTTAAATTTCTCAAGAAACTGGAGAGTAGCTCTTTTGGCAATCTCAAAACCATCAACCAAAACACGTGGATGCATACCTTAAAACAAGGTAAACAAACCGCAATCATAAAGCTATCACTCACACACCAAATCCATGATATCAAGACAATTCAAAACCTACTTTCACATAAAATTTCATGGCAGTTCATTATGTATTCCAATGGGAAGGCACACCCAGAGAAATTCCATCTGGATCAGTTCAATCCAGCATTATATAATCATGAAGTCAGCACATGAGGAGGCAATCAACCATCACTTCAATCACCAACTCAGTCAGTCATCACAAAGCTCATAACTACAGCACACATGCAACTCTCAAGAATACCAACTTAATCTTAACTTCATTAATTAATCTTAAGAGCATCTATTATTCTGTTTTTGGCCAACAATTACTCTTTCATTCACCAAAAAGTCCTACACTGTAAAGTTCAAGTATATCTATGGGCACATGCAATGCTTGAAAACTCCAGCTTAATTTTGGTTAGATCAAGATAACTTCACATTATCAGCTACTGTGGTTTTGTCCCACATCATCCTTCATCTAGGATTCCAAAAAAAAATGCAGAAAAAGAAGAAGTTGGTTAAAAATAATGAGTAATTACCAAGAACAACATGAATAAACGATACAAAGAGCTTGAGAAAGAGAACAAGCAATAGAGCAAGATTAATCACATAACTGAAAACTACTTAAGAAATTAAACTAACCTTCATCAATATAACGCTCAGACTGTTTCATAAGCTCTCCAATAAATACAACAGTAGACGTAGTGCCGTCTCCACTAATATCATCTTGAGCAACAGCTGTCCTTGCGATCAGTATTGCTGTTGGATTTTGAATTTGCTGCAGCCAGTTATAGAAACATAGAAGTATTCATACACATATTCCGTGAACAGTAACTATCTCAATGCCCATGAGAAGCGGCAGCTAGCAAAAATTCGTTTATACAACAATTCAGCGGTAAGTGTCTCTTGCTAGGTATTTCAAATGAAATCAAACCATAAACATTTCCGGTGAGAAGAAAGTTTTAAATTGCAAATATTACCAATTGAAACCTAAAGATTGACTTCACTATTTCCATCAAAGTTGAAAGTGCATTAGTAGTCAAATAAGTAAATCTATACAACAGATAGTATAATTGATTTTTAAAAAGAGAATACATAATGCAGATAGAAAGATCGAGAGAAGAAAACGAACCATTTCTTTCAAAAGAGTGTTGCCATCCTTGGTAAGCTTAATATCACCAGCTCCACCAACGAGCCTAAAACGGATGAGTATAAATTAAACAAATCAGAACCAGAGAATGCAAAGATGAGCAAAAGAGATATAAAGAGTAAGAGGTTACATCTTGATTGTGCCTTTGGGACCGAGATTAGTCTTGAGAACATCTTGCAATCCCTTGGCAAAATTGATGTTCATATGAAGCGCCGCCGATTTGTTTAAAACCTCGGCATTAGGGTTCAATACTCTCAGAGACATCTTCTTCCCCTCCTCTTTGCTTTCTTTGCAAAAAGAAAGAAAATGTTTTGCACTGGAGAAATGTAAATGTAAGACTTGAGTTTGTTCTCAACTTCTAGCCAGAAGAAGAAAAGAGGAGTGTGAGGACGAAGAAGCGTGGGTTTTAGGGCTTTCTGGAGCTTCCTTTCATATTTTTTGGTTTTTTTGATTTACGAATAGAAATCCCTCCTCATTCCCATTCAAACGCATCGTTTTGTCTTTGTGCTCAGTTAGGCAACGACGCCGTATGCTCCAGATTCTCACTGAAACGTATCGTTTTGTTCCTTGGGCTGAAACCCAATAGCCTCATTAGTTGCGGATCAGTTTGTCTGGACCGGAGCAGTTGGAAGCAACGTTTAGTTTGTCAAAATACAGAGTAATTTAAAGTAATGTCTAATTTACTCTATATTTTTTAAATTATTTACTTCTGATTTGGAAATAAATCAGAGTAAGTGGGAGAAAAAATAGATAGAAAAGTATCAAATGGCAATGTTATCCCTTCTCTTTTCTTCGTTCTTTATCCATTCCTTCCCTCTTTTTCATTCTTCCTCTGTTCTTTCATTTTTTGTTGTTTTCGTTTTTTTTACAATTTTTTATTTTAGTGGGTTAGTAAATATTTGAGGAAATAATTATCATGTGTCTTTAATGAGTGATTTCGAATTATTTTAGTTAATGTGTTTAATTGAAATTGTTGTATTTTGCTGAGATTTTATTTAAAATTTTTGTACGGACTATGGAAAAATTGATATTCAGATATAATAATTCTTGATAACACATAAAAAATAAAATACAAAATGAAAGCCAAGGTCAACTCATTAAAAGCCCGCTAAAAAGGCCCAATATTGAAAATCAAAAGCCCACTACCAAGAGTTACAATTGGACTACAATTTAACCATTTTTCAAGGCTTTGGCTCTATAAATTGGGTAACTTCTTTCATAAGTCACAAATTAGTCTCTCTCTAACACACACTCTCTAATTTTCTCTCCATATTTCGATAGCTAACTTGAGCATCGGAGCACTAACGTCCTACAGGACCGGGTTAGTCTCCTTTTTGCAAGTCATCAAAGTCTCTCCTTCGATTAAACATCATGCCCCTAATCCAGGTGTCGATCTCTCTTTACTCTGTGAAAATTTGTAATTTATCATTTAGTGCTTTCGTTGAGAGACGACGCCAAAGCTGAGTTACTCAACTTGAAATCGAAAGAGAGGAATGCTCGCTCCATGGATGCTTCTAGCATAAGTTTTTAACTTCAAACTCTAGATCTGCTCTTCTTTTTTGTAAATTAATGGTGGAAATCATGCTCATGTTCAGTCCATTGTTAGGATCTAGTAACAGGCAAGACTTGAAGCCTGAAAATGGAATGAAGACCACCATTTCAGCCTGAGCAAAAAGCAAAGAAAGCCTAGATCTGTAATCTTGAGCTTGAGTTCGCGGAGAAAGCGCAAATCTAAAATCTTGAGTTTGATATTACAATAAAGGTCTAGATTTAAAATTCTTGAGTTTGATTCAAAAAAAAGGAGGAGAATGGAGATAGAGATCAGAGAGCGGGGAGAGCTTATGGGGCAAAGACCAGACCATGGCAGCTGTTAAGAAAAGAAAATCAAAAATAATTTTCTTCAGGCAAAGTATGAAAAATCATAGCCATTTTTTAACTTTCAGGGTCAAGGGTCCACATTTCTTTTCAAGTAAGGGAAAAAGTTAGGAAAAAAGGGAAGGACGCTAAAGCAGTCAACAGTCAAGATGTTGTACTCTCTTTCTTTTCCCCAGAGACTTACAGGCCAAAGACCGATCAACATTCCCATCTCAACCAATCGGAATGTACAAACATCCACCATCGCCGACCACCATCCCACACATCATCATCAACAGAGCAAAAAAATAAAATAAAATAAAATATTACAGACGTTGCACTCCAAGAAAAACAGAGCAAGGCGGTAGTTCCAGAAAATCGAGAGCTGAGAGTGGAGTGGCTCACTTCGTTGGAGATCGGAGAGCGGTGAAGACTTATCTGGTGAAGACCCGACCATGGTGAGAGAAGAGATCTAAAGCAAGATCTTGACTGGTTACGGAGCAAAAAAAAAAAGAAAGGGAAAGATGCTTTGAAAAATCGAAAGCTAAATAGAACATGGGTATGTTGATGAGGTTGAGATGGTTCACAGTGAGGCACAAGAAGAACAAGAATTCATTGGCAGCTACTGCCCTTCTAAAACCCAACCATGGAACCTGCTCAGAGGACACAATGTATGCAACACATGCAATGCAGCTGACGAAGATAAGTGTTTTTACTCACTTTTGATGAATACTTTTTGGCTTATTTTAAGCCCGTATAGAAATTAAAGATAGCAAAGAGCAAAGGCAAATTTAATAGTATTTTAAGAGCATTAGCCTTTGCTTTAGAAAAAAAACAAGCTAAAAAAAATGGGCAACCCATCTTTTATCTTTTGAAGGAAATGACAGGTGGGCCTCGTCTTTGCAAGAAATCTACATATGGTCACCTACCACATCTTTACATCTTGAATGACACACTTCGAAGACATAAGCCTATTGTCAGCATGATTTTTTAAATATAATTTGGCTATTAGCTTGGTCAAACATCAAGTGCAATCGGGTCCCATTATTGTTGGCTATTGACTTGGTCAACACCAAATGCAAAAAAAGTACTTTACCAAAGAAAGCTAAAGACGAGATATTGTCACATCCACCTTTCTAAGTTGGAATTGTAGCAAAATGACAAAAGTTGATGGGTGGGAGCAAAGGTAACATCTTTCCATGGCAATATGTTAAATATATGATTTAATCAAAAGATTTAGCTTATGCATTTTTTATATGTGAGCACTGCAATATAAAAATTATTAAATTGATGATGTATTTTATTTCGATCGATGAAAAATTCCGACCGATTATTTTTATTTCGATCGATGTATTTCTTTTTCGCCACCGATCGGATGTGCGTTGCCTCCTCTTACATAAAAGAAATTCATTTTTATTTCCCCACTTTGTCTTCAAGACATGACAAGTGGAGGGTTGCACACCACATCTTATAAGTCTTAAATGACATGCTCTGGGAGTTTTTGGCCTAGTATAAGGTACGTGTACTATCTTATGGATTTATTATTTCTTCTCATCAAATTTCTTAAAGTTATTTCTTCAGCATAATTGGCCTAGTATAAGGCATTGAGTTCAATTTGGTCAATATAAAATGTGACATGACAAATCTAGAGCCATCTATCCCACCAAGAGTAGCGTATGGCTCATTTATTTTGCAAGATTTAATTAACCTGTATATTTTCCCATTTATACGAATACGACAGTATAAAAATTATTAATTGTCAAATTAATTTCAATTGATGAAAATTTTGATTGATGACTAATTAATTTCACTCAATAAAAATCCCGATTGATGACTCATTAATTTCAATCGATGAAAATTCCGATTGTTAACTCATTAATTCCAATCGATAAAAATTTCGATTGACGTTTTACCTCGATCGATGTATTTAATTTCACTGCCAATGACGGATCAAATGAACGGATGATCGACCACCGCCTACGGCGGATCGAATCGAAAACGGTATGAAAATGCCTTTAAATTCTCATCCACCGCTAATGGCGGATCGGATAAAAAATGGCATGAAAATGCCTTAAAATTCTCATCCACCGCCAACAGCGGATCGGATGAACGAATGATCGGCCACTGCCTATGGTGGATCGGATCGAAAACGGCATGAAAATGCCTTAAAATTCTCATCCATCGCCAACGGCAGATCGGATGAATGGATGATCGACCACCACCTACGATGGATCGAATCGAAAACGACATGAAAATGTCTTAAAAATTCTCATCCACTACTAATGGCGGATAGGATGAACAACCACCGCCTTCGACGGATCGGATCGAAAATGGCATGAAAATGCGTTAAAAATTATCATCCACTGCCAACGGCAAAATGGATGATCAACCATCGCCTACGACGGATCCGATAGAAAACAGCATGAAAATACCTTAAAAATTCTCATCCACTGCCAATGGCGAATCGGATGATCGACCATCGCCTACGGCGGATCGGATTGAAAACG
The DNA here is from genome assembly GCA_037975025.1 of Excoecaria agallocha. NCBI lineage: Eukaryota > Viridiplantae > Streptophyta > Magnoliopsida > Malpighiales > Euphorbiaceae > Excoecaria > Excoecaria agallocha. The sequence goes on from CM075816.1 coordinate 23,824,911, forward strand.
GCATTAAAATGCCTTAAAAATTCTCATCCAGCGCCAACGGTGGATCGAATGATTGACCACCGCCTACGGCGGATCGGATTGAAAATGGTATGAAAATGCCTTAAAATTTCTCATCCACTACCAAAAATGGATCGGATGATCAACCTTAAGAAATCTTCGTCCACCGCCAACGGTGGATCAAATGATCAAAAAATAATAATACCCTAAAAAATAAAATTACAAGGCTCAAAACGTAAAGAGCCTAAATGAGGAAGGCTTAGGGAAGCCTCCTAAAAGCCAACTGGCTAGACACGAAAAATAAAACTGTACCAATCGGATAGGATTTCTTCCAAAAAAGCGAATGGCCGAACACCAAAAGCCTAAGCTAGGAGAGCAAAGGGATACGACTTCGAAAAATCTCTCGAATAAAAAAAGCAACCAAAATGTAGGTTAGTAAAATAAAATAATTTATATTTATAAATTTATTTGCAGGACAACTATTTCAAAACTCTCGATCGATGTATATCCTGATCGAAGCAACAAAAATTTTCTTAATCGATGTACATTCCAATCGCAATAATTAAATTTCAATCTCAATAAATTAAGGGACTCTACCACCGGCCACAAAATGACCGAATGGCTGCCATAAACAGTAAACACCCTGACCTTCGATCTCTCTTGAGAAATGATCAAACCAGTTGGAGGGGGACAAGTGATAACACATAAAAAAATAAAATACAAAATGAGGGCTAATGCCAACCCATTAAAGACCCGCTAAAAAGACCCAATATTGAATACCAAAAGCCTACTACCAAGAGTTACAGCTAGACTACAATTGAATCACTTTTCAAGACTTTGGCTTTATAAATGGGGTAACTTCCTTCATAAGTCACATATTGGTCTCTCTCTAACACTCTCTCTCTAATTTTCTTTCCATATTCCGATAGGTAATTTAAGCATCGGAGCACTAACGCCCAGCAGGATCAGGCTAGTCTTCTTTTTGCAGATCATTAAAGCCTCTCCTTCAATCAAATATCATGCCCCTAATTTAAGTGTCGATCTCTCTTTACTTTATGAAAATTTGTGATTTGTCAATTCTACCTCAAGCATTTATTAGGTATATTATGTTTATATATATATATATATATATATATATATATATATATATATATATATATATATATATATTTCTTTTCTTAAATTATAATGAGGAATTACCGTTCACTGTGTATTTATTTTAAGATAATCAAACAATGAAAAATAAATAAGAGTAAAATTTACTTTACTCTCATTTACTTAATTAAAGTAAATCCAATTCTCATCCAAGTTATTTTCATCCAAATACAAGTTAAGGTTTTAAAACAACTATCAAATTAACTCTTCAAAGGCCATTTAGTTAGCCATTTACTTTGAAAATAATAATAATATTAATAATAACTTACTTTTTAAAAAAATAAATAAAAAAATTTGAATCAATTTACAATTAAAATCATATTTAAAATTGGTACAAGAAAAGTCTTCATACAATATGAAGGAATGGCTTGTGCCACTTATTTTAATTAAATTTTCTTGCCAACTTTAGAGAGAAATCTACCTTGCCAAGCAGATATACGATGACTGAGCTTGTTCTTCAGAAAAGAAAAATTTTGTTTTTTGCTTCTCCTAATAATAGAAGGTAAGCCTAAATACTTTCCATGATCAATGTCTGTTGAAACTTCTAATGTAGAACAAATAGAATTCTTAAGAGGATCAGCAGTATTTTTACTGGAGAAAATTCCTGATTTCTGGAAGTTGATAGCTTGCCCTGAAGCAAGTTCATAATTGATCAGAATTTGCTTAATAGTTATAGATTTAAAAACATTAGCATGAAAAAATAGGAAACAATCATCAGCAAAAAGAAGATGTGTGATACTGGAATTCCTCTAAAAATACTGCAACCATTAATAGACCCATTCAATTCTACCTGACGAAGCAAAGTAGATAGCCCTTTTACACATAAAAGAAAAAAGGTATGAGGATAATGAATCCCTTTGCCTTAAGCCTCCTCCAGGAATAATAGGTCCCACTTTCATCCCATTAAAAGCAAGAGAGTACTTAACAAAAGTAACACAAAGCATAATGAGATCCACCCAGTTAATATCAAAACCCATCTTGATTATAATATTCCTCAAAAAATTTCGATCAACCCTGTCATAAGTCTTATTGATATATATTTTTAAAGCAACATCTCTACTAACTTTAGATCTTTTGCATTTCACATAATGAATCAACCCAAATACAAGTAAGACATCATTGGTAATAAGTCTACCAGAAATAAATGCAGATTTGAGCTTCAAAAACAGCATTAGGTAGTACTCTTTTAAGCCTATTTGCAAGGACCTTGGATATAATTTTGTATACCACATTACATAATGAAATAGGTATAAGGTCTTTCAAGGTAATAAGATTCTCAACCTTAGGTATAAGGACAATGGTAGTTTCATTCAGCTTATCAAGAAAATCACAAAATGCAAGCCAAGATAAACAATTAGATATTGTATCATTGCCCACAATATGCCAAAATTTTTGGTAGAAAGCAGGATTCATATCATCAGGTCCTAGGGCCTTATTGACGTGCATCTGAGTAATTGCCAATTTAAATTCCTCAGCTGAAAAAGGAGCTAGCAATATATTTTTGTCTTCTGCTAAAATACATAAAGCAATCAAATTAACCATTGGCTCATAATTCGAATTTAAAGGCATAAAAAGATCATCAAAATATTGTTTAACCATCACTGCCATACCCACAGAGTTCGAAACCCAAACACCCAAGTTGTTATTGAAAGCATCAATGCGGTTCTTTCTTTTGCATTTAGATTCTTGGGCATGAAAGTACTTCAAATTGCTATCTCCCCCTTTCAGCCAAAAAGTTTTAACCCTCTATTTCCAATAATATTCTCATTGTTCAAGAGCGGTCAAGATGTTTTTTTTAATGATTGTCACCTGCAAAAGTTCATCTGCTCTAGTTGAATTGCTACATTGAGATAATTAAAATTAAGAGAATATAATATCCTACAAATTTGGCTTGTTTTCTCCTTTCGCCATTCCTAAATCGACTTTACACATCTCCTAATACGATCTAACAAATTACCCGAACTAGAGTTCCAGCTAGAAGAAACAATATCAGAGAGATAATGTAAAATCCATACCATACGGATCTAACATTTCAGTGCAAAAAGTCGGGATTTTTTTTCTAAACCACTTAACCTTTTATTTCTGGTCTTAATCCATTTATATAACTTTTAAGTTACGTTGTCGTAAACCTATAGCTGTCCAAGGTTACTATTTATTTTACAAAAATTCGGCAACATGACGGCTATAAATCTAACTAGCCTCCTGAAATGCAGACAATTTTCACTGTCTCTCAGAGGCATAACAGTTCAATAATAATAATATTCACGCATCGTTCATTACTCATTTGTACCAACCGACTATACCCATCATCCATATAAGATTTACATATATATATATAAAAGGTACTAAACATGCTAAATCATTTACTTAAATTAATTATTATATACATATACATGTCACTCAAAAATTCATCTTTAATCCTCAATTCTTTTTCTTCCTGTGTACTAGTGCTCCTTTCTCTTCAGTACCTGTACGTAATAAATCTTACATACTGAGCATTAAATATGTCTAGTGGTGACTAACAATCATAATATTTTCCTTTAATGTAGTTGTTCTAATTATGTAACAATTAGTTTAACAAACTTTCAATATAATTACAATTTTGCAATTATTGTTTATTTACATTTTTAAAAATGTTCGTATTCTATTATTAGCAATCATTTTCAACCAACAGCAAAACTTTAAATAATTCTTCAATTTAGTTCTTATTTACTTAACTTTTTACAAATTTGTCCTTTTATCTAATATTTACAAAATTGCCATTATTCTTATTTATTTTCATTTTTAACCTATAACTTTACATACAATTTATCAATTACTCCCTACTTTAACGTTTTCATGCAAAATTATACTTTTAGTCCCTATATCACATAAAACTTCATTTTTAAACTGTTGGGATACCAAATTATTATTTTACCCTTTATGGTCTTTTCTTTATTATTTTTATTCATTAAATACAAGTTTTGATAAAATTATCGTTTTGCCCCTATACTTTTTATTTCCTTTCAATTAGGCCCTTTTTCATCTTACACTTCATTTTTATCTTTCTTTTCACTCTTTTAATTTATTTTTTACATGGTGCCCATAATACAATTCCGACAGAAATTTTCAGACCGGATATACGGGACGTAGACCCCACAGGACCACAAACAGTCTAAGAAATGACCCCTAAAGATCATTTTTCATAAAACAGATACCAGATCAGACAGATACAGATACTATGTAGATCAAAGATCCTACCATAGCAAAATAAATCGTCATGACTTGTACCGCAGTACAAATATTCCTATGGCCAGCTAATTATATCTTAAGCTAGATTTTACTGCCATACTATTTTTAAGGGTACAATTTCATTAAATTATAAATTATTATCCGAATTTTTTACACTTTTTATTACTTTTTCAATTAATTCATTTGTCAGTCAAATATTTCAGTCTTTTTTACACAGTCTGTGAATTATTTCACCATAATTCATCATTTTTTCATCAAATTATAAATTAACTCACAATAATTAAATATTTTCACTTCATACATAACCAAAATTTCATCTTGAAATATTCAAATAATTTCTATAAATTCTATAAAAATTCATAGGCATATATTTCACTTGTTTCATACATTATTTCCCAAAAGTGAATTATTTTCTCAAGTTACATAATCCATTAATCATTTCAAAAATATTCAAAGAATTTTTATAAATTCTATAAAAATTTATGGACATATTATTTCATCTCTATTATCATTTTAAGGCTTAATTTTATTAAAATACATTATTTAAATACTATTTCTCTTTAGGGTACAATTCGGTCAAGCTAAGAAGTCCACCTTACACTTGCTTTTAAATTCATTTAAGCTTCCTAATAGGCTTATTTAAGGTCTAATTCCATTATCCTATCATCAATTTCAATTATACACATTTTTATTAAATTTTTCTAAGTTACATAAAGGAAAAATCATTCAAATCAAAGGAAAATGTTATGATTTATTAGCCAATAACCTCAAGAGCTTGTTTTCACTCCTTAAACCTTCCTTTCTTTGCTTTAGATCCTTAGGACACCACATTTCTCATTAGAATCCTAAGGTGGCCAAAAATATAAGGATGAAAATCTATTAATTTCTTGCTTCATTTTTCCAACTTAACTACAAAATCTTACTCTACAACCTTCAATCTACCCATACAAACCCTTAAATCAAATTAAAAATCTTAAAATCGCTTACCTCAATTTTGATACATAACCTTTCTCCTTTTGATTTTCCTTCAATTCTTTCATTATAATCATCTCAAATTAAGATTAGAGGCTGCCATAAACCACTAGAAAAGCTGAATTTTACTTAAGAGACTTGAATTCAGGAAGAAACTTAGAAAAAAGATGAAAAAATTAAGAAAAATGGAATTATTTCACTTGGCCAAGAAGAAAAAACATGAAAGAGGGAAAGGCTGGATGAATGTGTTGGAATATCATATTTTTATATCTTTTATAAGGCTTTTAATAGCCTGGGCTTGGTCTATCCCAATTGGCACAAATCTATTTCAAGCCCAATTCTATTATTTAGGCCCATTATGCTTTTCAAAATTATTTCTCTCGCTTTCAAAGCTCAATTTTACTCAAAATTAATTTCATAATTCTTAAAATAATATATTAAGCCTCCATGAAAAATTTTGACTCAATCGAAGTATGTTACTGGTTCGATTCAATCAAATCGATCCGAAAAATTAAATTTTTATTATCAAAATATTCTACATGAAATTTCATTAATATCTACAAAATTTGGTAATTTTTGGAGTTTATTTACTATTTTAAAAAATTCAATCAAAGTCAAGTCAACCATTTTTACAAGAAAAATTGACTCGCTAGCTTTTTCATATTTTTGACTTTTGGAGGCCTATTTGATCTCAGTTTAACTTTAAATTTCACCCCTTGACTCATCATGACCAATACTTTTAGATAGTCAAATAAAATATTTTTCACTTTTGAATACGATTTTCAATTCGAAAATACTATTCATCATCGAAAGTTACTGTTCACGGCCAACCCGATGTTAAGGCCATTACAGATAAGAACACATAAGTCATTCTGTAACGGCCTCAATACCGGGTCAGTCGTGAATAGTAATTTTCGGTAGTGAATAGTGTTTTTCGGGTCTGAAAGAACACCCGGAAATCGAAAATATTTTATTGAACCATTTGAAAGGAATAGTCATGGTGAGTCTATGGTTGAAATTTGAAGTGAATTTGAGGTCAAATAGACCTCGAAAAGTCAAAAATATGAAAAAGGCAGCGAGTCAATTTCCCCGGTAGGGAAACGGACTTGATTTTGCTTAAATAATTAAAAATAGTAAATGAACTCCGAATATCGCCAGATTTTGTGTGCCTACATGAATTTTTATGTAGAAAATTTTGGTGATGAGAATGAAATTTTTCGATGACTCCGGCAATTGTTGAATCGGACCGATAACGGACTCCGATTGAGCCGAAAATTTACGTCCTACCTATTTTTGATGTTTTAAGAATGATAAAATCAAAATTGAAGTGATTTGAAGTGAGAAAGAGGGAGAAATTTAATTGGGCTTTAGAAAGGCCTAAATGGGCCTTAAGAACAAAATGGGTTAAGTCCATTAATTTGGCCCCATTTTTGGCCCATAAAGAGGGTATAAATAGAGTCAAATATCTGGAGAATTACTCCAGAAAACTCCAGCATTTTCATTCTCCTTGGTGGCCGAACCACCCTCTCTCCCTCTCTCTCTTTGATTTCTTCTTCTTCTACCCCAAATCTCTCTTAAACCTCAACATAAGAAATGAAGTTCCAGCTCTCTAGATCACCCTAGTGATCTTAAGCAAGAGATTTGAGCAAGGGAAGGCAAGAAATCAATTGAAGAAAGGAAAAGAGGTAAGATGGAACTTGAAAATCCAAGTAGTTTTAATTGAGTTTTTGGTGTGTTCTTATAGTTTTTGAGGTGTTTAAGCTAATTATGAGATTGGATTTTTCATTTGAGGACAAAAATTTGATGTTAGGAAGGCTTGAAATTTCGGCCAAAGAAATATTTGTGAAGGGATGGAGTTTTTCTTGGTGTCAAGTGAAGAAATGTGAAGCTTAAGGAAGCTAAAGCATGGAAAAAGGTAAGTGACTACCAAATCCCTTAATTTCCCATTTAATATGAATTTTTCTTAATTATGTAATTAAGAGAAAAATATGTAAAATTGTTAATTAGTGAAATTATGTTAGGAAAAATGAAATGAAACATGAGAGGAAATGAATTAAAGGTTTTAATGAAAGAAAGAAATTTTTTTAAGGTGGAAAAGGTTGGTGGACGAATTCCTTAAGTAAAGAAAATGATGAGAAAAATGCATGAAATTAATGTATGTTAGTTAAAAATAATAATATACATGATAATTGATGTCTATAAATTTTTAGAGAATATTTAGAATTTATTTGGGAATTTTTAAGATTATACATATTGTATGTATTAAATGGAAATTGTGATTTATTGTGAATTCAATGATTATTTTGATGAAAAATGACATTGACCAATAAATAACGCATAAATAAATTTTATTAGAATTTATTAAAGTTATTAAGATTTTATTGGAATATTTATGTGTATATGTATAAAGGAAATAATTGTATAAAAATGACTAAAGTAATAAATAAGTATGACAAATAAATCAATGTCAATGACGAAAAATAAAAAGTCAACCGACCGATTTTTCGAAATAATTATTAGGTCGTGAAAATAATAAAAATAATGAATTATTGAGAAATAATTCATAAATAAATAGAAAAGATGGAAATAAACTAATACGTGAATAAAAGAAAGATAAAATGGGTTTTAAATAAAAAAAAGGATTTAAATGAAAGAAAATAAAAGTTTTGGGACAAAATGGTAATTTTGCCAAAGTAGATAATTAATGAGTAAAAATAAATAAGATATAGTAATAAGGGCAAAATAGTAATTTCGGAGATCTAACTGTGCCAAAAGATAAAGTTTCCTTAGTATGGGGACTAAAATGAAATTTTATCCGAAAATGATAAAAGAAATAATAAACGATGAATAATGGAAGAAATGGTATAATAAAAATAGAAGTAAATAATTATAATGGCAAAATCGTAATTATGCATTTGAAATGAATAATTCAATAGAAAAAGTTAAATTATGTATTTTTGAGTTATAAAATAATAAATTATAGTACTTAAGTTCCTAATTGCTTAAAAGCAGAAAAAAATAAAGACGTGACTAATTTATTACAATAAATTAGTCAACAAAAAGTATTAAAAAGGTTAATGCTTATTAAAATAATTCGCTGACGAAATAAACGTTGGCATACCGAATGATTAAAAAGTTTGAACAGTAAATGATAAAAAAGCCAATCATTGAATTATTAGAGAATAATTCGCAAAGAATAATGTAAAAAGAATACAAAGAAAATTTGAATTATAATGCCATAATTCATAATTTATAATCTGTACAAAAGATTGAAAAGTTTAAGTATCTGAGTGAATTATCGAAGGATAATTCACAAAAGTGACCAGAAAAGAAAAAGTGAATAAAAAGTTATTGAATAGTCAAAGGCACGAAAGAGTGCATTTGATCAAAATAACGTATAGTAATAAACAAAAGAAAGAAATTAAAATTTTTAAATGTTCAAAAATGTTTGCAATGAGATTGATTATGTTTGCCATTAGCGATAGACAGGTAGTATGATTCTTATTTTGGATATAATTGGCTAGCCATAGGGACACTTCTGTACCGCGGTACAAGTCATGGCGACTTGCTTAGCTATGGTTGGGATCTTTGATCTCCATAGCTTATGTGAAAATGTATATGTATCTGTATCTGTATCTGTATCTGTTATGTGAGACTTGATCTTTCGAGATCATTTCTCTATCTGCTATGTGGGACCTTTGGGTCCAGTCCCGTGTATCCTTTGTGGAAAACCTGTTATATTGCATTAGGGGCACATTGAAATGAATAAATAAGTATTGTTTCATTGAATTGAATACAGAAAGTTATAACGAAATGATTCGTTTGAAATAAAATGCAAAGTCAAAATAAATCTGTAAAGATTTCTGGAAAGTGTAATTAGTAAGAAAAAGAAAATAAATGTTTTATAAGAATAAGATATTAAATCAATGTTTAGTTAAGCTTTTACAAGAAATTCAAATATATCTTATTTTACGTGAAAAAGATAATTTTAATTGATTAGTAATTCTTGTACCATTTACCACTGTAAAGATAATGACGAGTCTGAAAAATAAGCTTAATTGTCCTGCTTAAAGTCAAAAAGGGATGATAACGACAAAAGTGAACTTAATGCTTAGATAACGCCTTTCTGAAAGATAAGTCACCTGAAAAGTAATACGATATAAAGGTATAGAATTATGTAATGGGGGAAAAGTAAAAGATACAAGTTTTAATTAGATAATTAATTATGGGTAAATGTATAAAAGAAGAAAAGAAAGTGTTGACTGCAAAGTACTCCAAAGCAGCTATATCGCTTTGCGATGAAGCTTATAAGCCTTTTAACAGTAATGTAATTATTAGATCAAAGTTAAAGTAAAGTAATAAAATAAATAGGAAAAAAAATGATGAAGTCAGAATATAAATTGAATAATTGACTAGTAAAGGAAGTATTAAAAGTAATTTATTTTGGTACTAGTAAAGACACGAGTACCAATACACATCGCTAAATTAAATGATAATTAATTTGCTTTGGCTAAAAGATAAAAATGAAAGTACCGATAAAAGGTAAATCCAATATTGATCTACCTAAGAAGATACTGTAAGATAAAGTTGAAAGTTTGGAAACAAAGAACAATGATTACCAAAATACAAGTTAATAACACGACTAATGTTAATAAAAGTAAGAGAAAGTGTTAAATGAAATAAGAATAATAGTAGCATAAAGTATGTAATTATGCTTATTTTTGGGAAATTCTTGGATTAGTAGTCACCACTGGGCATATTTAATGCTCAGCACGTAGTGTTTACTGCGTGCAGGTTCTGGAGTGTTGCGGGAGCACAGTACGTTGAAGGTCCCGATCGAAACAGAAGATTTCTGTGTTAGTTGGTTTATGCTTTTGGCATGTATATACCTAGTCAATTAAGGTAAAAGTTTGAATTGTATATTGAATGTATATTTTTTATCTGTAATGGATGAATGGCTAGTACAAGTTTGGTATAATGGTTGGTATTGTTTTAAATTGTCTTTAATATTATTGGTTATTTCTAGAATTATGGTAAGAGTATTTTCAAGTGGTTTGAATTGTTTGGTAAAAAAAAAAAAACTTACCAATTTCTGTTTAGTTCGTATCGGAAAAGACTGTTCCGAGAAGGGTGTGACACATTCATTCTCAAACTTAAATTGATTTCTACCCATAGTGGATAAATTACAGTGATTATTAAAAAAGATGGGATTATAATCTAATACTAGGGCTGATAAATTGAGGAAATCGAGATTAGGAAACAAGGCCCGTCAAGAATCCGAAACCACATATCTGTCAAGCTTATCACACACCACTTCACTTGAATTATAACGCCTTTCCCAGGTAAAACCACATTGAGCAAAAGTATTTTGCGAGCCAACAAGTAAGTTAGTAGGATGTGCACTATCTCCCCACTTTTCAAAATCAGATAATAGATCATTAAAATCCCCAAATACTACCCATGAAAGAGTATTAAGAGAAGATAAATAGATAAGAAGATTTTAGGAATCCCATCACCTATTCTATTCTTGTAGCCCATAAAATCTAGTACAATGCCACACACCAACTAAAGGAGAATTAACATACATATCAATACAATTTTGACAAAACCCCACAACTGAAAGATCAATAGAAGATTTCCAAAGAATAGCTAGCCTACCTCCTCTACCCAACCTATAGATAGTAAAACAATGATCAAAACCAATTTTCCTGCAAATTCCTCAATTTTAACTCCATGAACAAGAGTCTTTATGAGAAAAATTAGATATGGCAAAAACTTTTTGATAAGCTCGTGAAGAGCTAGAACTACGCGAGAGTTGTCGAGCCCCCTACAGTTCCAACCAGTGAGCCTGTTTAACACGTCCCACCGAAATCTCAGATTGTTCATTTGTAGAGAAAGATGGTGCATGAGAAGCTATTATTATTCCACCAATAATTTGCAAATCATAAATGTGTGAAACACGTGCTCTTTTCTTTCCTTCATCAAAAGCTAAGGATTTATCTTTAATAATGTCCATACTATTGCAAGGATTAAGGCCCAACATGTTTGGGGCCAGCCCACTATCATGCTCTATAAAAAACATTACATTCTGATGTTTGTTAGAAGGTAGGATATTTGCTCCACAATTTAAGGTGATAGATAAGGGAGGAAATCTATTTGAAATTGAAAAATTGCCAACATTCACTCTTGAAAATAACTCTTTCAGAATTCCCAATGTTTCCCCCATCAGCAAACTGTAGCCAAACACTAGCTGGTATGACATTCCGGCGAAGAGGAGTAGCTCGTAAGCTGATATCCCATTGTTACACTAAATCTAATTATTTCTTTTGTATTCTCAATTAATAATCCAATTCAGCATGCCCCAATTTACCACATAAGAAATAAAAAAACTGTAAGATGTTCATATTGAAATTTAGCATACATAATAGTACCATCAGGTCTAGTAAGCTTCTTTTTTCAAATTAAAGGATGACGGATATCAAACCTAACCCTGACTCATATAAAACTCTTACCCTTCTCATCCATATAAGTTCTGGTATCATACTCAATATACATGCATAAGAAATTACCAAAGTTTTTTGCCATTGTTTCTGAAATAAAACCAGAGGGAAGGTTATGTACTTGTACCCAAATCTCACAATTACAGACGAAAACATTATGAGGGTCTTCTCCATTATTCATTTTATGAGTCACAAAAAAATGATTGTTGAAGGTTTAGGGACCTTTATCAATGACCCTTTGAACATCCACCTCATGGAAAAAAATGGAACAGGAATGGTTTAGGTTATATTTCTTTAATATTAACACCTACAAGAGGGCGCCATAGATTGGCCAAAGTATTATGCATATAAACATAATTAACAATGGCATCAGTCAAGAAAAAACCCACCAAGCAATTATCATAGTTTTCTTTTGCATTCTCCATAGCCTCATCAAGATTCTAGCCTACCTCTTCATCTTCTTTGATTGTTAGATTGGCCAAATTGGCAGTTGAATCCATCAATAGAGCATTAGTGGAGAACAAAATTGGCAAGAGAAATGAAATCGATGAGAACAAATGAAATCGACAAAGAGAGAAATGGATGTGTTAAAATAGCAGAAAAGAGGCTACAGAGAACGTGCTATGAAAGCAGAGAAAAAAGTTTGTATTGGTGGGGTTCAAAGCAAAATGGTTAGAAAAGTTTTCATTGGGCCAATTGTGATCGTTTATATGCTAGAAAAGAAGATGGTGGTATGGCATTCCGAAACCTTCATTTTTTCAATCTTGCTGTACTTGTAAAGCAAGGTTGGCGGCTCCTTTCTAGGCCAAATTCTCTTCTCTCAAGAGTTCTCAAAGCTAAACATTTCCCTAATAGGGATTTCCTAACTACTAGGGTGGGACAAAATCCTAACTTTACATGGTAAAGTATCATTATGGCCAAATAAGTTGTTCGTCAAGGTGTTCGAAAAGTAATTAACAACGGTAAATCTATTAATATTTGGGTTGATCTGTGGTTACCAAATACTGAAAATGCTTTTGTTTCTAGCACTATTATGCCAGGTTTTGAGCAATTGAAAGTAACAGATTTGTTATTTGACAACGGTTTGCAATGGAATAAACATTTGGTGCATGGTCTTTTTACTCCTCAAGAGGCTAACTTAATTTGTTATATTCCTCTTTGCAAGTTCACTAGCGATGATAGATGGGTCTAGCTAGTAGCTACATTTGAGAAATGAAATTTTTTCGGTCAAATCACCATATTTTATTCTTAACTTAATAAAAATATAGAGAATTCTCATATACAGGTGTAAGGTTTAAATTGGAATGTTATGTGGAAATTAAAAATTTTACCAAAGGTTAGAAATTTTTTGTTGCGTTTATTGAATGGCTTCATCCCTACTCAAGTCAGGCTTGGTGATGAAGGATTCATATTGATAAAAATTGCTCTTAATGCTCTAAAAATGAATCTTTTTTTTATGTTTTCTATTCTTGTCCTATTGCTTTTGATGTTTGGGATATTTGAAAGTTGGAATGGGTTCCTCCGAGTGATTTATTCATGGATTGGATAATATTGATGCACTAAATTTTACCTAGTGAAAGGCTTAAAGAATTTGCAATACTGGTTTGGAAGTTATGGGTTGAAAGAAATAATTTTTTCTGGAATGGAAAGGCTACTAATGTGTGTTCCATCATCAGTTCATCCTTAGAGTTTCTACGGTCCTAGTAGAATTCTCAAGCTGTTGGAAGTCAAGTTGATAGTCCTCATCATCCCTTATCAAGTGAAGTAAACCGGAACTGTTGGAGCCATCGTCCTCTAAGATCATGGAAATGCAAATGTGATAGAGGCTTGTTTTCAGGTATGCATTCTGCAGGTTTTGGTGCAATAGTTCGTGACCATTTTGGGACCTTTTTGGCTATTATTTCTAGTCATCTTTATGGCCCTGCTGATCCAACAATTATTGAAGCACTTGCTTTTTTGACTTGGGTGTATAGTGATAGACCTGGTCCTAGCATTATGGAGGTAGATTCACAAGTTGTCTATAAGGGAGTTCTTTTCCCTATAGAAAATATATCCATCCTTGGAGCTGTTCTTAAGGATTGCAAAATTCTTCTTAATTCAAGAGCTGATATCTATCTTGTTTTGGGCTAGCAGACAAGCGAATTCGACTATGCATTTTTTAGCTAGGCATTCGAATTAATTTTTTAGTCTTTATTTTTGAAATTGTATTCCTTCTTTTATTGCCCATTTGTTAGCTTAATAATATGGCCTTGCTTTAAAAAAATTCGTATTTAAAATCATTTTGATCAAAACATAATAATTATACTCTTAACATTAATTTTAGAGTGAGTATAAGTCTTGCAAATGCAAATGCAATTGCCAAAATCATGTGGTTATTTTCTCTATTGGATTGTCCACCTTGTTTGGCAATTACTATTTGCCTATTTGGTGTACTAGCATGAGTGCAATTCAACTTTGTGATAATCCTATTTTTTGTGCCTGCATTAAGCACATTGAGCTTTATTATCATTTTGTTTATGAGCAACCGTCTTTTAGAATAATTCACATCATTTTCACTAAGCATCTAGTTAACGATTATTTGATATTTATTGAACCAAACTTTGACATGTTTCCTTACCATCTTTTGCTTGAAGAGATGAAGTGTTATATTTTATTATCTTGTAAGTATACTCTCTTTATATTCCATATACTTGTAAATCATCATTAACGTTAATGATAATCCAAAAAATATCAAAATGAGAAAGAATGTATAAGCCGATCGAATTGTGAATCGGCTAAAACCTGCAAGAAGGATAGATCGATTGGTTTGGGAGTTAGCACTCCGAAATTTAAGTCAATAAGAGACTTAGGGTAAAAAAGTAGAGAGAGAGAGCTTAAAAAGTGCAATACCTGAAGCCCTTAGAGGATTATACTATTTATAAGAGATAAGACATATTAAGTAGGAATACTCGAGTGGGAGTGATTGGTAGGCAAAGAGTATAGTCTTACAGTATTTTAACTATTCATACCCTTTTGAATGTATCAATATGATTAATACAATATGTCCTTGTCAAGCCGATCAGATTTGGAGCCGGCTGACATACTTGATTTGACAGGTGGCACGTGTTTGATAGAACTTGTCTCGTGTGGGCTATTGTATGGTGAAGTAGATATTGGGCCTCACGGACTTTATAAAATTATATGTATTATCAGTTAACACAATATTTTCCATAAGAATTACTTGTTTTAACATTATATTATTTTTGTTTAAAAAAATGAGGTATAATGTTTAATTAAAAATATAAATATTTCATTAGTTGCACATTTTATAAACTCAACTAAAAATTCTCCAAGTAAATTAAATATTAGATTGCAAAATAGATTTCTACAAAGTTGTAGATGCCATAGGATCCTTGCTGAGTCTAGCACAGAGGTATATGGTGACATGAAAGGAATAAGTCGTTAGTTGGGTTCTGACCCATTAGGGGAAAAAACAGAGCGACTTTGGCAACCATTTGATCCATAGATAGATCCTGATAAAGATATTCATCCCCTTTCGTGCATGAGTACGATTACATGTGGATTGGCCAGAGAAAAGAAAAAGAAGAAGAAGAAGAAAGTTGAGAGAATAAAGTTAAAGGGTGGCAACCCATTTGCCTATTCACGAAACTTCATTTTCTTTATATTAATTTTTATTTGCCATGCAGGTTTTGTGATTAAATACTTTAATTAGAGGTAAGCAATTTTTACCTTCTTTAGATTCTTCTGGCATATAATATTTTAATGGGACCGACTGAATATTGCATCTTGGTGGCAAATTTTATCTATGGTCCAGAAAACAGTACTGTTGTTAAAGATCTTTTTGTTTTTCTCTCTTTATTTTGGCTAAGAAATATATTGTGGTTTTGCTCAAGATAGATAGTTGTTTGCTGATAATACTGGCCCCTTTGCCTTTTTCTGTGGCACTATACTCTCTCTTGTTAAGGTGAAAGCTAATCAAATCAGGCTCTTCCTTATAAAATTGGGCCAATCTTTTAGACTGTACGATTAGATTAAGCCATTATAATTTTTTAAAAAGCAAAAAGCATTTTTTTAAATCCTAAATTTATAATTTATTTTCTATGCAGGGTTTCAACTTTTATTATATTTTATAGAAGCTTTTTATTTTAATATTTATTACGTCCGATTTTGTCAAATTTGAATAAAATAATTTCATTATTTTAATATATATTAGGTTTTTAAACTTTTTTGAATTCTATATCATATGTATTAAAATAAGAATTTAGAAATCTAATCCCTTTTATCGAATTTGGAAACCTAATACAATGCAAAAAATAAAATAAAAATAAAATAAAACTTTAACAAAGGCATCGATCTTTGATATAAACAAATGTAAATTATTTTGTATGATTGTGATTAAATTCAAAGGGGTGGCCAAATATTGGTTTCGTCCAATTCACCTGCATATATTCTTTGTTCTTAAATTCAACCATGATTTTTTATTTCTTACAACCGACTTTGAACTCAGATTTATGAATCAAAGGTGAGATTTTTTAGGAATCGTAGATATAAATATATGAATAATTAACTTCGAAAAATATTCCATCCGTCATATTTTAAAATATTGCTTTTTTTATTTTTTTTCCATTTTAATTGTTTTTTTTTTCAAAATTTAAAAACTAGTTTTACATGTGTATCCCTATTTTTATATATTTAATTAAATATTTATCTTTTGTATCACTCTTTACTTTTAACTACAATATAATAAAATTTTTAAAAATATAAAAATTTATTTTTTTCAATAATTATAATTTTTTTATAAAATTAAGTTATTTTGTCTTTCTTACAACCGACTTTGAACTCAGATTTATGAATCTAAAGTGAGATTTTTCAGGAATCATAGATATAAATGCATCAATAATTAACTTTGAAAGATATTTCTTCCGTAGTATTTTAAAATGCTATTTTTTCTATTTTTTATTCCATTTTAAATATTTTTTTCTGAATTTAAAAAATAATTTTACATGTATAGCCTTATTTATTATACATTTAATTAAATATTTTTCATTTTTATTACTTTCTATTATTAACTGGAATTAAATGAAATTTTTGAAAATATAAAAGGATATTTTTATCAATAATTATGATTTTTTATATAATTGAAGTATTTTAATTATTTTTTTAATTTTTATAAAAAATAAAAAAATTACTCATTTCATTCTATTTTATGTATTACTTTTGTTGTTTTTACTATAATTAAGAAATAATAATTAAACTTAAATTTAGTATTAAATTACGTGATTAAAATTAAATTATCAAATCTAATTAATTTTAAATAAATTAACTTTTATTGAAAAATAAAATTAAATTATATTAAAAATTTAAAAATAATAGATAAGTAAAATTTAAATTTTAAAAAATAACACAAAAAAGTTAACGGATGAGTACCTTTTAAAGTTAGTATGATACTATAAATAATGATCAATTTGTTCATGAACACAATTATTTTTGTCAATTCATAATTATTATAGTCTTAATTTAAAATCAAACTAAACCGTTTGAAAAGTTGTAGGCTAAAATCTATGATATGATAGATAGAGAATGACATGGAAGAAAATATATAGAAACAAGCTTTGGGATGGGCAAAGATATCTGTGGCTACAAGTACAAAGAATAAAATCTTTTTGATTTTGCTCCTTTGCCACATGATCAGTACTTCTCTGTCTTTTTTCTCCAAAATCGAAATTCTGGATCATCTTAATGCTTTTGTACCCAAAACGGTCTTAATTAAAACAAACCACAAATTCGTATTTTTAGCAATTTAAATATGATACATAAATGAAATTTCTTAATTAAACCCGATTCATGCTCGCTACAATTTATATTCTGAGCCAATAATGTACAATCGTTTAAGTAAAATTGAAAAATATATATATTTTTTTACATAACAAAGTATTATTGCTAGATAAGCCCATAAATAAAAACAGGAACAAGATTTATAGTTTATACATATATTTGCCTTTTAGATTTGTAATTAACAAAGGTCTCATTGAACCATTAAATTTGAGTTTAGCAAGTGAATTTTAGCATATATTTAAACAAGGGTAAATAAATATTTTTCTTGCTGAGCTATCACATTTTAACAAATCATTACTTTTAATTAATTAAATACCAATTAGCTCCTAAATTTGTTTAAAATGTATGTAATGCTCCTATACTATTAAAAATAGCATATTATTCCTTGAACTTATTAAAAAGTTTTAGATCACTCCCATTTTACTGTTCACATACTAAAAACGAGTGATTTTTATTCATTTTTCATGAAATGTCATGTTTCCCTATAGAATGATCAATAATATGATATTTTTAATATATTTAATGGGGTAACCGGACACTAGGAATGACAATGTGGCGGAAAATTTTTAAATTAAATATCAATTAGCTCCTAAATTTTTATAATATATGTAACACTCCTATACTATTAAAAATGACATATTATCCTCTAAACTTATTAAAAAGTTTTAGATCACTCCCATGTTATTGGTTACGAGTTAAAAACAAGTGGTTTTTATACACTTCTCATGAAGTGTCTAAGATGAATACACTAATTACATCCTTAGGTCAACACTTGTTCTTAGTTAAACCCTTAGTTTATTTTTATAGTCTATTAGATCATGGACCACGGGTTATATACCGTAACATGACCATATATGTATCCAATCATCATACTTGTACATTTTATCTTATATTATTTTACCATCAGGTACGTTTATACAACATTATCTCATCTTATATACCAGCACACTACTTTTGGGTAAGAGGTTTACATAGTAAAATACATGACATAAGCAAAAAGACAAGCATGTTTCTCTATATCAAAGCTAATAACTACTTTCCATTACGACTCAAAGGATAACTTAACTTCTATGGTCTCATGACTAAGCCTAAAAGACCTTTCAACTTGAAATTATACTATTTGCCTACCCTTTATGTATGTTTTTTCTTGTTAGCCCTTCTGAATCTTATGAGGTGATAACTCCAATTCATTGTATATTTACATAAAAATAATATGACATTTTTAATATATTTTACGGGGTAACCAAACACTCATTTGTTCAAGAATAGATGGTAATATTTTATGAAAAAATTTACGTATTTCCCTTTTAAATAAATATTGAAAACAAATTATGGTAGTGTTGATGTTTGCAAGAATAACGTTGTTGGTTTTTAGCATAGGTTTATAGAAAAAACTCATAAATAAATTTGGGCAAAAAATTTTTCATTATCTTCTACGTGTGAAATAGCTTGGCATAGAATCAATATTCCATCTTAAGATTACAAATATGATGAAGGTTCCTTTAAGTGAAAAATGAGTAGGATAGAATGTCAATAGATAATGACTTATCTTACTAAGATTCACCTATGTTATATGGTGTGCATTTGTTTTAACTTTTTGCTCTTTTGACTCGTGCTTCCTACTTTTACACTTTTTTTTTCTTGAATCACTTCTACTTAATTTTCATAAAAGCATTATATATCTATATATATATATATATTTATTTAATTAAAATATTGAAAATTAGGACCTTTATTCAGTTCATAAGTTCAATTTTACTTATTAGAAAATGATTTAATAGAGTAATGTGTAACTAATTTTATAGTTTTTCATTGGCTTAGTATGTACATACCCACAAAAAGAAATCCATTTACTTGCATGCACCGAATAATAAAAGAAAACCATCCTTTTTTTTTCAATATCCAATGATATATCTAAATTTGTTAAAAATCATATATATTATTATCTAAAATTAGTACATGGAGGAAAGTAAGAATTCTTTTTAGTTCTCAAAGTCAAACACTTTTTTTTTTTTTCAATTATTGAGGTGGTAATAGATGCTAATAAAAGAAACCACAAATTCATATTTTTTAGCAAATTAAATATGACAAATAAATGAAATTTCTTAATTAAACCCGATTCATGCTTGCTCTAATATATACTCCGAGCCAATAATGTACAACCGTTTAAGTAAACCTAAATATATATATATATTTTGGCATAACAAAGTATCATTGCTAGTTAAGCTCATAAATAAAAACAGGAACCAGATTTATGCATATATATTTGCCTTTTAGATTAGTAATTAACAAAGGTCTCATTGAACCATTAAATTTGAGTTTAGCAAATGAATTTTATTATTGATTTAAATAGGGGTAAATAAATAATTTTCTTCCTAAATTATCACCTTTTAACATATTATTACTTTCAATTAATTAAATACCAATTAGCTCCTAAATTTGTTTAAAATGCATGTAACACTTCCATACTATTAAAAATGGCAGATTATTCTCTTAACTTGTTAAAAAGTTTTAGATCACTTATATGTTATTGTTCACGCCCTAAAAACGAGTGATTTTTATGCACTTTTCATGAAATATCACGTATTCCTATAGAATGATCGATAGTATAATATTTTTAATATATTTAATGGGATAACCAAACACTCGTTTGTTTAAGGAGAATTGTAATATTTTATGGAAAAATTTATGTATTTTCTTTTTAAATAAATATTGAAAACAAATTATGGTAGTGTTTATACTTGCAATAATAGTTTGGTTTATAGAAAAAACTCATAAATACATTTGGACAAAAAATAATTCATTATCTTCTTCGTGTGAAATAACTTGGCATAGAATCAATATTCTATCTTAAGATTACAAATACGACGAAGGTTCCTTTAAATGCAAAAATGAGTAGGATAGAATGTCAATAGATAATAACTTATCTTACTAAGATTCACCTCTGTTATATATATGGTGTGTATTTGTTTTAACTTTTTGCTCTTTTGACTTGTGCTTCCTATTTTTTACACGTTTTTTTAATATATATTTATAAATTATGATAGGAACCCCTAATTTATTTTAAATGCTCCCTCTCAAATTTTAATCCAACAATAATTACGTAATCTTTTTAATTAAATTATAAAAATTAAAATAAAATAATTCAAATTCATTTAAATAGAAAATCATATAAATGATAAATCCCAAATACTATGTCTTGTATTCAAAAATAAAATTACATTAATTTAAAAAAAAATTGAAAAATAAATGTCAACTTATTTAATTAATAACTTAAATTTACAGTAAAAAGTCAAACACACTTTTAATTTTTTATTTTCACTTTGATGCGCACTTTTTTTTTCTTGTTATTGCAACTTTTGAAGCATTTCAAATTTAAAAAAGAATTAGCAAGTATTTTTTATCACTTTAATTAGTATTTAGTAAAAAAATTTAACTTTTGCTTTAATTGATTTTTAATAATTTATAAATTATTAGATTTTAGTAAGTTAAATGTGTATTTTAACACTAATCGTTAATAAAAAAAATAGATAATTTAAATGATAATTGATTAGAATAATTTTTTTTTGTTAATTTTGATAGTTTTGATACTTAAATAATTATTAAACGATTTCAAAATATGAAATTGCGTCAAAAAAAATAATTGTAAAAATTATATTTTTATTTGATTTTAAATATTATATATTTTTTTAAATTTTAAATGAAATATATTATCATGATATAATTTATGTATTTTCATTTTTAATTTTTTATATTAAAATTATAATTAATGTTCCCGCTGATCCCGAGGTCCTGATCCGGCCATTGCAAATATGTAGTATTATTTTAGTCCAACACGTCAAGTTTTGAAAGAAAGATTTTCTTTAAATTTGACTGTTCACTATACGGACAAAAAATGCATTATCCCATATCCCCTAGTCACTCAGGGGGACATTTTCCGTGGCTCTCGAGAGCTGCAAAACGAAAGAAAACGTGGCTAAGTAACCAACTTGAAATTGACTTTGGAGGATGGATTGATCACAATCTTCTCATGGACTTTCTTTTCTAAGCCAAATGTTTGCAAGTTGTTTTTTTTCATGTCAAGGCCAACAAAATACTTATATGATTTTCTTTGGTGATATATATCTTATTTTGAAGTAATATCACATACTATCCAATCACAAAAAAGCAAATTACTATGCAAGTTGGTGCCACATATAATATACTCATCTTCTAATGGAATATTAAGAAAATAGTAAAGGATAGGAATAATATTTTTCTTAGATATATACATATATATATAGTCATTTCACTCATCATTTAGAGCATCAAATTGCAATCAGAAATTTAGTTTTGGACGGTAGCTACAATAAACAAACTGAAAAAATAAAAATTATTTATCTGCTTGGAATACAAAAATTTAAATTGTAAAATTCATTTAAAAATGATTTATAAATGAATTATTATGCTTGAAATAGAATAACTAACATATAAAATTGAAAATGAATTCCTTATTTTTATACTTGAAATAAATGAATTAAAAACATTTATTTCTATTTTATTTTCTAAAATATCCTGAATATTAATTTTGATTTTTCGGTAATAACTGCAATAATAGGAAAAAAATTAGATAGAATTCACATTTCTATCAATGTTTTTGATAATTCCTGAATACAAAAACCAAACATAAAGAAAACATGGATTAAAATATAACAAATTAATAAAATCCATGAAATTCAATTTTTTCCTTTTTTTTGCCTTCCAAACATAGAAATAAGAATTACAACAGAATTATATATATTTTTTTTGTTTCGTGGACTCTTAATGACTTTTTAATTTGGGAATTTGAATTCACAAACTTACAAAATATTGAAAAAAATTTAAAAATAGCATATTTATTTGTATATATTTAAATTTGGCACAAAAAATGATTCAAACACATGAATTTTTCAAAAAGAGGATAATTAATGCATCTCACCATATCAACGTCGCATTAATAATTAATAATGAGTGTTTAGAAATATCAAAATTTATTTTCTCAAAAAAAAAAATCAAAATTGACAACTTCATATATTTATGACAAACTAGGTATTTGATATACTTTGAAAAAAACAACCTTTATTGATTAAAGTGTTTTAAACTGGGATTTGATAAATGAATTAAGAAAATCATATATATATATATATAAAGAAAAAATAAAGAAAAAGAAAAGTGAGGGAAATTCCCACCTTTGATACGAATCTACGTGTGATGACATATGGTGAATTCGACTTCCCTGTTCGTCAGCTGGAAATGGATATGCTTAATTACCTTCCCCATTAACCTTTCTCTTCCTTGTCTATATAAAGAGAGCTCAAGCTCATAACAAAGCACAACCCGCCCACCAAAAAACACAAGAAAACATTCAATCATTAATTAAATCTCACAGCATATATAATGGCTGCAATATCCTATGATCCAAGGAATCATGTTCAAGTAGGCAAGGCCAACCATGGAGTCATAGTTGAAGAAATTGAAGGTCTTATCAAACTTTACAAAGACGGCCGTATAGAAAGACCTCCAATGGTGCCTAATGTTCCTTCTTCACAGGCATCAGAAAATGGCATCACAGCAACAGACATTGTTATTGATAAACTTACTAACTTATGGGCTCGAATTTACGCTCCGACCAATCCTTCTGCTAAGCTGCCATTGGTTGTTTACTTCCATGGAGGTGGATTTTGTGTTGGCTCGGCAGCTTGGAGCTGTTACCAACACTTCTTGGCTACTCTTGCTGCTAAATCAGCTTGCATAATCATGTCTGTAAGCTACCGTTTAGCCCCCGAAAATCGCCTCCCTGCTGCTTATGATGATGGTGTCAGCACTATCATGTGGGTGAAACACCAAGCTCTTCTTGGTTCACACGGCTGGTTAAGCAAGTGCAATCTGTCGAGCTTTTTTTTATCGGGTGATAGCGCAGGCGCCAACATAGCTTATAATGTGGCTACAAGGCTGAACTCCAATACGATAAAACCATTGAGTCTAAAGGGTATTGTCCTAATCCAACCATTTTTTGGGGGAGAGGCTCGAACCTTCTCCGAAATAAACACGAGTCAACCATCCAATTCCGCACTAACTCTTCCATCTTCCGATGCTTATTGGAGACTATCATTGCCTGTGGGGAGTAACCGAGATCATCGGTACTCGAACCCTCCAGCTAATGGTGTGGATAAATTGCAGCATCCAATATCTGTACTGGTTTGCATATCAGAAATGGATATACTTAAAGACAGGAACTTGGAATTTTGCAGTGCCTTAGCTTCTGCTGGTATAAGAGTGGAAAAGGCCATTTATAAAGGAGTTGGCCATGCATTTCAAATTCTTCATAACTCTCATTTCTCTCAAGTTCGGATCCAAGAAATGATGTCTCGTATCAGGGCTTTCATCAATCAATAATTTTCTTTTTCTCTTTTTCCTATATATATGTATACAAATATATATATATATATATATAAGAAATTACATGTTATTATGTTTATTCATGTACAAGTCGTCAATTATATACTTTAATTGATAGATATATCTTAATTATATATATATTTTTCCTGTGTAATTCAGACTATTCAGCCTTCCTTTTGCTTTTGACCATATAGTATATCTATTATATATGAATGTGATAGACCAAACCTACGGACCATATTCTTTTTTTTTTTTTTTTGGGTTTATAAGTACACATGGAATATTTGTGAAGGATCGCAATATATGGGGATAAAATTAGTCAATGAGCTGTATATATAACAGCAAAAAGTAATGATGCCTTAAAGGACCACTACATTAGGAAAATTATTGATATTATTTTTAATTATGGCATCTTTCTTAGAGAAGAAGACTGCATAATTTTACCGCCCGACGTGTTGTGAGGCCATTGTATGTGAATCACTATATATTCTTTTGAATGTGAATGACCGCACGATGATTATTATGCTAATTTTCGCTAGCATTTTATAGCATTTGCTTAAGAATGAGAAAAGACTTGAGAGTCACATAAAATAATATTGCATATTTAGTAATTGATAAATATAAGAATTCAATAATAGATATAAGCTATTTCGTAGGGATCGATTTGGGGGCGTGTTTAAGAGATGTTGTTTGCATAGCTCGATCGGATATGACGATAATAAATCTTACAAAAAGTCAGCACTCCGAAATTTAAATTAATAAAATAACTTAGATCGGGAGAATGAAAAAGAAGAAAAATAGATTGAAGATTTAACCTTTTACGCGACTGAAAAGTCAATATTTATACAAAAAGCCTCTAGAGCTACTAGAGTAGTCTAGTCATGTGTCAAGATAAGTGGTCGGTGATGTGATAAGGAGCAGGTAATGGATAGAATGGTGGCGTGTATCAATTGCTTGTTGAAGACAGCCTTATCAATCTGATCGGACAATCGTATCTTATCGATTCTTGTATATGTTTATTCACTTATGTGATGAGCTCTCCAAAGAGCTGTGCCTAGGCTCTTCCCGGCTATTTTGGGTCGGTGAGCTTTTGTCCAACCCAAATTATTCTTGAGATTGATGGGTTTTACAAATGATAATTTGGACATTATCAATAATTATAGTTTTTTTTGTAAATAACTAGTATTTTGATAAATAAGTGATCATTCAAAGGTAAATTTTCAATAATTTCTTTTTTCTAATTAGATAAAAAGTTTAATTCTAATAAAAGACTATCAATAATTAACTTATTATTAGTAACCTAGATTTACAACTATAATTAGTAACCTAGTTTTACAACTTATCAATAAATAACTAGTATTTTGATAAATAAGTGATTATTCAAAGGTAAATTTTCAATAATTTCTTTTTTCTAATTAGATAAAAAGTTTAATTCTAATAAAAGACTATCAATAATTAACTTATTATTAGTAACCTAGATTTACAACTATAATTAGGTAATTATAATTTTCACAGATAATTATGAAATAATAATATAATTATAACGATTTAATGGCATTCAATATGGCTTCTTCTTATTGGATGCCATTCGATATGTCAATCGAATCATATTTTGGTAGCAAAAAGGAGGCAAAGGACGATCTTAAAATGAATTCAAGAGCAAAATTCGATTGGAAAAAAAAAAGTTTCAAAGCATAATCAGACTGCTCTTTGAGGTTAAGGGGTAAAAATATCCATAATGTAAAAAAGAACAGTTTTAATAATATATTAGTACTCAAATTTGATTTTATAATTTATTTTAAATTTGAATTTTAATATGTACTCATAAGTAATAAATAATAAATATAAATATATATTATTTTTAAAAAATTAAAATATATAACATTCAATCGTATTGATGTAATATTTGAATTATTATAATAAATACATATATGCCACATCTCCATTAAGACCGGCAATAATTGAAAATAGAACATATTAATTTTTTATTTATTTTAATAATTTTTTTAATTAATTATAATACCGTGTGATATTGCATTAATATTATTGAGTTTCATGCATTTTTTTTTTAAAAATTTAATGTAAACTATATTTATTATTTATAAAATTAACCATTTATGAATATATGATTATTAAAATTCACGTGCAAAAATAAACTATGAAATCAAATCGGAGGCGGCAAATGTGTTGAAGCCAAAAATAAATACAAGGAAGCGAAAAGAGAAAAATCGGGGAAAAAAAGATACGTAGATCCAAAATCCGACCCGAGGAAAAGTCAAATCAAAGGAAGCAAATCCTCTCGTCGGTGTAACTAGAGGTGTACACGATACGGTACAATTCGAAAATTTACAAACCTCCGTATTATCTTGAAATTTCGAAAATTTTAAAAATTAAGTATTATAACTGTCTTAAAAATTCGGAATAATTCGGTACGATTCTATAAAAATTCGGTACAATTCGATACGGTTCTTCGGTTCTTTCGGTACAAAATAATACAATACAATACAATACAATATTTCGAATAATTTAATATTTTTAAAATTTTGCATGCGCATTAAATCATATTATTTAAAATGCAAAAGTTTAACAATTAGTATAGATTTCATAGTAATAAAATCATTTTAATGATTTCATGTATGAACTATCAGTATAGATATAATATAAAGTGAGTGTTACTAATGAAGTTTATATGCATTTTTTATCTGTTGACAAGAATTATATGGTGCATAAATATATTGCGTGCTATATCATCCCGTTAAAAAAATAAATTGAAAAAAAAGAATTAATTTCTATATATTAGAAAATAAGTACCTGTTGGTCAGAAGTTCTTTCCCTTTTTATGCAGGTATCATTCAATTAATGGAATATGACATGGTATGAATGTGATGATAGCACAGCGAAAAAACAAAAATTTTTATCATACATGCCATACAATTCCATGACAAGAATCGAAACATGCAATTTTAGAGTTTTAAACTTACAACTTTAGATGCCTTTAAAACTTGATTTTGATGATGACCAGCAACCAAGAAGGATATGTCCACCTTAGATCTTCACCACCAATGCCAAGGAACAGCCTTTACGCCACTCTCTCTATTCTCACACACACACTTGCAAAGATGGCTTAAAATCAAGAGTGCTAGCTCTATGATTGTGTATTCGGCAATAGGAATGATTTGAAGCCACAAGATCTGATCTTGTTCTTCCTTTAGGTTACTGTTTCAGCCCGAGAACACAAGAGAACAAGAAAGATTTCTTTCCCCTTGAGTATTTCGGCCAAGAGAGAAAAATAGCAAAACGGCATCCACTTTTATTCATTTAATTCATTAATATATATCACTTAATTTAGGTCAAGTGTGAGTGCCAAAAATTAAGTGTTAATTTCAGCCTCCATCACTTCCTAATTAAGAGATATATCTTAATTTAAATTCTATTAGAATTTAAATTCAAATGGCATTAGTCATTTAATCAAAACAAACTTACTTATTTAAGGTGATAAGTTGCCGAATTCAACTAGTATTTTAGTTTGAATTTTGGCTACTTTAATTCCCTCTCAAGTATTATATTTTGATTAAATACAAATTAGGATTTAATACCCAATTAACTTAATTATACATAGATAATTAATCAATTGAAATTAAACCTAGCACATGCCAACAAATTTCTCTCGTGACCAACTGTTAACAGATTTGCCTAAAACAGCAAGCTGTTTTAGGCAAAAAGACAGTTCAATATATTTGCCTAAGACAGCTAGCTGTTTTAGGCAAAAAACTCGTTTCACAGATTTGCCTAAAACAGCTAGGCAAAATCGTGGCTTAACAGATTTGCCTAAAACAGCTAGCTGTTTTAGGCAAAATCGCATTAGGCAAAAAAACTGTTTTTACAGATTTGCAGCTGTTTTAGGCAAAAATCTGTTTACCCATTTTATGCATTAATTTGACTTTAAATAAAAGTCCAAATTAATTCCCAATACACAATTTAAATATTTTAAGCCCAATGCTTTGTGTGCGATCCTATAGGTCCATTTAATGTTGGCAATGAATTAATAAATTAATTCAAAGGCTATATATATTCTCTAGCAAGATATTATAGCATTCCAAATTAAATGAAAATGCATATGGCATTTAGTGACCTAATGCAATTTTGCATAGTCCCTTACCCATAAATATCAGAATTAATATAAGGCATGGAACCAGTCATCCTTATATATATTAATTCCTTTCTTGATATTCCAGTGACACTGAACTCTCAGATAAATAATGATTACTCATTATTTAATCTCGGTATGGCCATACACTTCTCAGTTCACTGATCAAGTGGCCGATGATATTTTCTCTCATATCGAGAGGGGTAATCCCTTCACTTCTCTCATGCTCTCTAACATGAATCAATGCATACCCAATCATACCCGTACTTGTCACTCTGTTACGAGCACGTTAGGTGTATGTCAAAGTACACAGTAATTCATAAAGAGTTTCATAGAGATTTCAGGTCTAAGAACTCCGATACAAAACTTGCATATAAGAAACACTTATGACTTGTACCATGTAGTGTTCTCATGAGTGGATCTAATCCAGATACCGTGTTCTAAACATGTATCTATGATCTCTGATTGACACTCTTGTCCTTATGATCCGTAAGACAGAACTCAACTTATCAGAGAGAGCATACTAGTCTTAATTCATTTGTTATTCCCATAACAATGACTGACTAGGGATATTTAGAATGAAATCTCATTTGTTTCAAGGTCTTACAACCATGTGCCTCACACATGATAACTTAAACTGAAACAACATTCTTGGATAGTTCTATCAATTGATATGCACAGGAATACAATAGATAAAACAAATGCCTCATTTTATTAATTTCAAGTGTTTCGTTACAATGCATTGTGGCTAGGGCTTACACTAACATCAATAACTAGTCAAAAGAAATAAAATTACAAAAAGCCAATACCACCATTCCATACTTCAGAAGGCTGAGGTAAAAAATATTGTTTCAATAAGTTCTATTAATCAAATTTATTTTGCTTGCATAGTACATCAGCATATCTATTTTGAGTATAAGATAATACATTCATCAGGAAAGTAGTAATATTTGTTTTTAAACATAATGCAAAAGCACAAACATTTTGCAAGATACATGCATGAAAAATCAACGAACGATTCTGCAGAAACATTACCTTTCTTTCCCACCTCCAATTTTGAGCAATTCACTATACAAATCCACATCCTATGTAACCCCTAATTCTTTCTGCAAAATCAGTTTAAAATGATATGACTTCATAAAATACATTAAGGCATCTAAAATAAGGCAGTAATTATCCATCCTAATGCAATTAAACTTAAAGTCAATTTCTTACCCTCGCTGCAAACAGAAAATTCAGTCAATTTCAGCAGGATCACATAAATATTCCTATCTTTTAACATTTTCTTTCCTATAAAAAAAAACGATGTCTTCTATTGTTGGTTTTTGAGAATGCAAAAAGTCAAATCAATTAGTTCAATTGGCAACCTAAGGCCTCAACGGATCAAAAGGGACTTGCTCCACAAAATCTCTGTTATCCTACTTCGTAAAATTTTGATTACCCATCAAAGCAAACTACCTTCTTTTGTGTCAAATTCTCTATTATCCATCAAAGCAGTAAAGAACAATACGAAGCTAATTTGCTGGTGGAGATTTTACATAAGAAATTAAATCAAAACATATCATGAAAACAGAATACCATGAGCTTTGAGTTATATGCTTACACTTGCTTCCAATAATAGCCGACTAATTCAATTTCTGAAGAGTCACAGGGCCCACCCACCAAACCCACACCAAACAAGTAAAATTAACCCACTTGCTAAAATCTGAGAAAAATTTCAAAATCCCTAGTCATTCAAATCAGTACCAATCGACAACTAAACTCTAGCCAATAAAAAATCAGATCATAAAAACAAATAAACAAATTACTTCGTTAAAAGTATCGTTGAAGGAAATTCTATGCCCATCTTTCTCAGTATCAACAAGCACCTCGTTGCAGTCGAATAGAAGAGCTGATGGAAGAATAGATGAGGAAGGGTGACGATCTTTCAGGAGTGACGACGGGAGAGGCGACTCAGCACCGATCGTTGGCGATGGTGAGGCGGCCTTCTCCAGTCACCACCATTCCCCTTTCCCGCTAGGTGAGGGAGAGAGGCAAAAGAAAAATGAGATATGTTTTTGTTATATATATATATATATATATATATATATATATATATATACCATCCATTAGAAAAAAAAATTTCCCTCTTAATTTTTCCTCTTAAATTTAATTAAATTTTTTACTCCCTCCAAAATTTCAAAATAAAAAAAAATTTCCCTCTTAAAAAATTTTAAATTTGATTTTTATTTTTAAATTCAGGTTTTTACCATTTAAAAAATAGTTTATATTTACTATTATTTATAAAAATGAGAGTAAATATAAAGTATTTTTTAAATAACTATTAAATTAATATTATTAATTAAATAATTTATAAAATGAATAAATCTTTGTCTTTGTTTATATATATTTCTTAATATTTAAATTGTTTATCAAATATTTTAAATTGATACTATAATCATTATATTGGCACAGTTGAATTATTAATATAATTATATATTCATATAATTAAATTGATTGATAAAATTTTATTGATATAATAATTATATACAATTATATTATTAATTTAAATATTTAATTATTTATATAAATATTGTGCCAAAATAAATAAATATTAGTTGATACTAAAAGAAAATAAAATTAGTTGCTAAGTTGATTATATACATATATAATTACATTAATTGCTAAAATTTTGTTAATAAAATAATTATATACAATTATATTATGAATTTAAATACCCAATTGTTCATATATGTATTGTGCAAAAATAGATAAATGTTAGTTGAGTGATACTGAAAAAAATAAAATTAATTGCTCACGTGATTATATACTCATGTAATTAAATTAATTGATAAAATTTTATTATATATAATAACTGAATACAATTACATTATTAATTTAAATACTTAATTACTTATATAAGTATTGTGCAAAAATAGATGAATGTTAGTTGAGTGATGATGAAGGGAAATGAAATTAATAGCTAATGTGATTATATACTCATATAATTATGTTAATTGGTAAGTTGATTATATACATATATAATTACACTAATTGGTAAAAAATTTCATTAATATAATAATTATATTATTAATTTGCATACTAAATTACTCATATAGATATTATGCAAAAATAGATTAATATTAGTTGAGTGATACTAAAAGAAAATAAAATTAATTGTTAAGGTTATTATATACATATATAATTACACTAATTGATAAAATTTCATTAATATAATAACTGTATATAATTATATTGTTAATTTAAATACTCAATTACTCATCTAGGTATTGTGTAAAAATAAATGAATGTTAGTTAAGTGATATTGAGAGTATATATACTCATATAAGTACATTCAATCATTCATGATATAAAAGTAAATAAAGTTAATTGATAAAATAATTACATATTCATATAATTATATAATTATATTAATAGATAAAATTTATTATATATAATAACTATATGTAATCATATTATTGATTTACAACTCCATTACTAATATATATAGGTATTATACGAAAATATATACATACTAGTTGAATGACACTAAAAATAAATAAAATTAATTGATAAAATAATTTTACACTCATATATAAATATATTAATTGATAATATTTCATTATATGTAATAAATATAATTAATTACATTACAAATTTAAATATTCATATAGGTATTGCTCTAAAATAGATGAGTATTAGTTAATTGATATTCAAAGTAAGTGGAATTAATTGATAAAGCATTTATGTGATAAATTATTTAACTTACATATCTATATAGATATTTAATAAATATTATTTATAAAGAAAATAAAATAGTTATTGAATAATATTAAAGATATATTAAATTAAATACAAATTATTTTAATTATGTATTCATATTCATATATATAGAATAATTATTATAATAATTAAATTTCTGTTTTCAGTAATTAAAATATTTAGTTTAACTTATTAACTAATTATTATCTTAATTTTATGTATTAAAATATATAATGTAAATAATTATGAGATTAAATTTATGCAGTAAATAATTTTACACAAATTAGTAAAATTTCATTAATATAATAATTGTATATAATTGTATTGTTAATTTAAATACTCAATTACTCATATAGATATTGTGAAAAAATTAATGAATGTTAGTTAAGTGATACTGAAAGTATATGTACTTATATAAGTACATTTAATCATTCATGATATAAAGATAAATAAAGTTAATTGATAAGATAATTACATACTCAAATAATTATATTAATTGATAAATTTTTTATATACAATAACTATATATAATCATATTATTGATTTACAATTTCATTATTACTATAGGTATTGTACGAAAATATATATATAGTAGTTGAATGACACTAAAAATAAATGAAATTAATTGGTAAAATAATTATACACTTATATAATACAATAATTGGTAATATTTCATTATATATAATAAATATATTTAATTATATTATTAATTTATATTACAATTTCATTATTACTATATGTATTGTACGAAAATATATATATACTAGTTGAATGACATTAAAAATAAATGAAATTAATTGATAAAATAATTATACACTTATATAATACAATAATTGGTAATATTTCATTATATATAATAAATATATTTAATTACATTATTAATTTAGATATTCATAAAGGTATTGTCCTAAAAATATATGAATATTAGTTAATTGATACTCACAGTAAATGAAATTAATTAATAAAGTATTTATATGATAAATTGATTAACTTAAATATTTATATAAAAATTTATAAAGAAAATAAAATAGTAGTCGAGTGATATTAAAGATAGATTAAATTAAATACAAATTATTTTAGTTATATATTCATATTCATATTCATATTCATATATAGAATTATTATTATAATAATTAAATTTATTTTCTTAATAATTAAAATATTTATTTTAATTTATTAACTAATTATTATCTTAATTTTGTGTATTAAAATATATAACTTAAATAATTATGAACTTAAATTTATGTAGTACATATAGAATAAAAATTATAAGTAATATTTATATATAAATTACTAGTATTATAAATAAAATTAATAAATATCGATTTTTTCGGTACAATTCGGTACAAGATAATTCAGTACAGTTCAATACGGTTTTCGATTTGATTTTCGGTTAAATATCCAGATTCGTTCCAAATAAAGTCAACGGTATAATTCGGTTCGGTTTTAGTCAAAAAGTTAACGATACAGTTCGATTCTGAATCTTTTTTTCGATTTTTCGGTTCGATACAAGAAGATTCAGACCCGTGTACACTACTAGGTGTAACGGCTCGTCAGTCTCCACATCACTGGTGTGGACTTGGTTTCTGCTCTCTGAAACGCTCTCTCTTGTTTGTCTTTCATCGGATTCTGGACTCCGACTTCTCCAATGCGAAAGAATTACGTGCGGGAGAACGTCCCGCTCTCGCGATTCGGCGTGCTGGTGGCTCAGCTTGAGTCCATAGTTGCTTCCTCTTCTCAACAACCTCCCGATCCTATCCTCTGCTTCGATCTCCTCTCCGATCTCATCTCCGCCATCGACGAAGAGCCCAAGGTTTACTGCTATACCTCTTTCTCAATCTTAATTGCCCTTACGCAACGTGTTTACGATGTGTTTTTCTTCTCGAGCCGGTAAATTTCTAAGGATGATATTGAATTTTTTTGGTTTCAGGACTCTATTTTGTTATGGCAAAGAAAATGCGAGGATGCATTGTATTCATTGCTTATTCTTGGTGCGCGACGGTCGGTGCGACATTTGGCTTCAGTAGCTATGGCGCGGATTATATTTAAAGGCGATGCCATTTCTATATACTCGAGGGCTAGCACTCTCCAAGGGTTTCTTTCCGACGGAAAGAAGAGCGAACCGCAGAATGTCGCTGGTTAGTGAAAAGTTAGAAAAGATAACATGCCGTGTGTTAGTTACTGGCGCATATATTAACTATATATGTATGTGTCTCTATATGAGTTCTTGCTGTACTTTGATAACCTATTTAAAAATAGTAAACTGAAATGCATTTGATGGATTCCTTGTTCTTGGTCAAAATTCCTATTTAATTTATGAACGTTATGTCCCTCAGATGACATTTGTATTGATGTTTTTGGTCAGTCGGAGCAAATTTTGAGTTTGTAGATGTTAGGTATAGATGGCTATTTTGGAACTTTTTCTTCTTTTGATGGTTTAAAGCAAGCCCTTGCTGCATGGGATGACAGCTAGCCATTATGTCAGGATGTTGTTGTCGCAATAGATGCTTGAAAGCCTTCATATTTATGATTAACTCTTTGAGAGTTGATACAGGAAGAAGCTGAGAATGTCTCAACCAAGTCATTGTTCCTAAAATCACTTAATGAAGCCTAATGATATCAATCATATACTCCAAGAAGAAGGATTTTGTTCAACCAAACAAAGATTAAATGCATGCTTTGTCTGATGGTTTATGCAGGTTATCCATTTGTTGATTCTAATAACCATAACTTTACTAGGCAATAATAAAAATCTACAAAGTCGAAGATCTCTCAACTATTTTGACTTCAATATAACCTCAGAATGTGAATGAATTTCCTAAAAGTTGCTCTTTCTTTTCAGCAAGGCCAAGAATGCTGAAAACCATCAGTGTTTTAGTTATTCCATGTGGTGTCTTTTACTGCCATTTTATGCTATATAACCCTTTACTCATCAAAGTCTATACTTCTCTCTATGTGCAGCTGCTTCTTTGTCTTTAAGATAAAAATCTCAACAACTCGGGTACCAAATTGTTGTTAAATATACCTATCAAGTAATTCATCGGCCCTATTGTCCTTCCTTGACGGGTCGTTCTATTGATTTGTACTATCACTATTTTTATTTAGTTTTTCTCCAAATGATTTAACAACGCCACGTTCCTAAGACTTATAAACTAAAGTAGGAAAATAATTTCCTATTAGCATGCTCGTGAAAGGAAGTAATGGTTATGCTCACTTTACTAGGAATTTTGTCAAACATTTCAATAACTGGAAACATTTTTTTCCCTTTAAATTCATTTTTGTGAATAAATGGGTTTAAAATCAAGAGATGTAGATGAAATATCAAAAGATAAGCATATGCTTGTAGGATCCATCAGATGCTTTAGCAACATATTTTCCTTCATGTGCTTTATTATTTGTGTTTTCAACTTAGATGACCAAAGAATCTACTACATGGAGCTACTCTCTAATTAAATAGTAGTTGGGGCCCTTCCCTTTGCTTAATGGTTCAAAAAGGTCTTGGTGCTTAGCCACAAGGTGGGAGTTGTGGTTCTATTTTTCCATACTAGCTTCATCGCTAGCTGTTTGCTACTTTTGGAGGCAATTGTGCATAAGTGAAGAATGTAGTCATTGAATTGAAGTTTTCGTTTTTCTTTTTTCCTTCTCATGTTGGTGCCTATGTGGGCACTTTCAAATGGTGGGTTTTAGGTATGATATATATCCATGAGGATGACTACATTCTTACTCTAATACACACACAAAGTTGCATACATGCTCACTCTAACAGTGAAGTGGTGAATTTTTACCAATATATTTATGCTAATTAATTATTCTTATATAATGCACCAGAATTTGGCCGTATAATGAATGTTATCATTTCATTACGGTCCTTTGCTTGCTGTAACCTTTTTTTTTTTTTTTTTTTTGCGTTAAACATTTAGCTATTCTCTCTCTACTTCTTGTTGTTTTTTTTTTTTTTTTTTTTACCCATGACTGGGATAATGTAGGTGCTGCACAATGCTTGGGAGAATTATATCAACATTTTGGGAGAAGAATTACTTCCGGTTTGCTTGAAACCACGATCATTGCCACCAAACTTATGAAGTTTAATGAGGTAGTCAAATTCAATATGCCATGTCTATGCATTTTTTGATATGAAAATGTCCCCCAATTCACACACACACATGTATGTATATAATTTTTTTTTTATTTTCAAAGAAAGGGTGAGATGTGAGAATATTAAGCAAAAAGGTTTGAAGGGTTTTCTATTGGTCAAAAATACGATAACTTTGTCCCATCTTGATTGAGAAGCCAATGTATCATGCCAAACCAAATGAGGAATATATTATATACGCCTTGCCAATGGTTGTGGGTAGGAATGTCTTTAAGTTGCATTAACTTGCTTTGGCTTGATTTTTTCTCGACTTTATGAACATGGAAGAGCTTGTATGTATTTGAAAATATACCTTGTGAGTTGATGTTATTCTTTTTCTTGTTAAATATTCAATAGTACTTTCAATATTTAAAAATAATGCAAATGACATATAATATATAAGATTAATTGTTAATTATACATGATGTATATAACATCTAATTGGATTACTTGCTCCATGCTGAAATTATTTTTCCTTGCCTTTTCACATTTTTAGTCCAATAAAGACTAGGTCTTTACCGATTTGGATGAAAGATGCTCGAAGAGTGATGTCCTTTTCCAACACCTTATAAGCATTGTTGTATGGTCACCTCTCCTTGTTTGTTCTCCAGTAACTTATTCCACATCTCGTAGATCTAAGCATCATTATTTCCCACTTTAAAATGTATTTAAAATACTGCATTCCAAATGTCCGTAATTTTTAATGGCAGTATTAAGTAGCAAAACCTTGAGCAATTTGTGGTTGCATTTAGTTTATAAGTCAGGGCGTCATGATAGAGTTCTCAAATTCCCATTGGTTAAGCTTTGGGCGTGTCATAATTGACTCATCTCTTGTAACATAATCTTACAAACCTTAAGCTTGGATGAAAAATATTCACGATCTTTATTGGGAAGATAATTAGTTTAGCGAGCTTTATTGGTATGATTTGTAGCTGGGGATTTTTGCTCAACAATCTAATTGACACGACTAGTTTTCTCTTTTGTGATACTTGACTAATTGAAGAAAATTTAATTCTCCTTTGTAGGCAGAAAAAGGGCCACAAATAAAATCTTAAAGGCAATATGCTGCCATTATAAGGACCTAATCTCCAAAGCTGGCTCACCAGAGGAGGATGATTGTTTAGATCATTTTAAAGAGTACATTTTTCCATATAATAGTCGATTAAGGATAGAAAAAGCACCATCCTTCACACGTGGGGCTGGACATTTGGAGCATGAAATTAGAAAGACTAGAAGTTTGTGGTGGCCCTACATATCGAGATTGGTGGTTTTAATACTATGTTGAAAAAGTTAGAGAGTATGAAGAGGATGAGCACATTTAATTTTTTGCTCATTACATCCCTAGTCATATATGTGAGATTTCTATAATAGGAAAACGATTAAGAAAGGAATAAAAGTTTTGCAGTATGATATAAATTAGGAACTGATAATAACATCATATGAAACTACTAAATCTCTAAAATTACTCTGCCGTACAACTGTTAAAACATATTACCTAATTTGCTAGCTATCCTGAATCAAATTTAAAACTAATTTGTTAGTTTATCTGATTTGCCATATTGACTAAATCTATGTGAAAATTGAAATTCAGTAATAATGATATTTGATTTATCAAGTTTCTTTGATTGGAGAAAAGATATTGTATCATAATTCTAATACTAATAAAAGCAGGTTGTACAATAGGACTTGTTTTAATTTCAAGTTAACTGATGTTTTGTGATCATTTTTAGTGAGTTTGATTGATAATAGGTTCAATTCCTTGAATAACATTGTATTGTTGTCATTTTATCATGCTTTGTCTATTCTTGATAACGGATAGTCTGTATGTCTTTAATTAGTGTAAACTTAAATACACATTAAATTGATGAGCCAACCTTATAAATTGTTGAGAATATGAAAGTTGTCAGCATTCCATTGAACCATCAACGGTGTCTCCAGTCAACAAAGTAGAAAAGAAAAAACATTGTTGATAGCACATCAAACAATAGATGTTAACTGCCTGAGTAAAAATAAAATGAATCTTCACTATCTTATTTGTCGTTTGGTTTAGTTGGGTGGTATGGCCATGATACGCTGGCCCTTAACAAGTTGCCATCTATCCCTCATTTAAAAAAATAGGAAAAATTCCAATCTTGCCAATAAGACCAAATTCAGGTGCTTCCATTGAATGCATTGCCACTTCTATTTGTGTCTTAGAGAACTTTTGGCTTTAGTATGTAATCTCTCTTTCTCCCTTTCTTGCTCTTCTTGTGAGGTAAGTTTTAGTTGTTTAATTATCCATTTGCATGTAATAAATTTCAGGAGTTTGTGAGACAAGAAGCATTACTCATGCTTCAAAAAGCTTTAGAAGGCTGTGGTGCTAGTGCTGTTTCCTCAGCATATACTGAAGCATTCCGTCTCATCACACGTATTGCTATTGGAGATAAATCATTTGTCGTTAGGATAGCTGCTGCTTGTTGTTTGAAGGCATTTGCCAACATCGGGGGACCCGGCTTGGGAGTTGCTGACCTTGAGAGTTCTGCATCTCAGTGTGTCAAGGTAGGTGTTTGTTTTGATAATTGTTTCCACATTGACTTTTATTCATTAGCCTTTTAGCATTTGATAAGATACAATATCCCCTTGTCTGCATCACTATCATATCACTATTGCTCTGATTAGGCCCTTGAGGATCCTGTATCATCTGTTCGAGATGCTTTTTCCGAGGCATTGGGTTTGTTGCTTGCTCTTGCAATGAATCCAGAGGCACAGGTAAATGTTTGTTAGATGACCTATATTCTTTTTTTTTTCCTTGTCTCTTTTGCCCTTTTTTTTGCTTTTCCTTTTTGTTTCTCTCAACACTTTCTACAGCCTTCCCTATTTTCATCCTTTGCTAGGTTCAACAGAAGGGAAAAGTTCCTGTTACTCCAACAAAGAAACTAGATGGTGGTTTGCAGAGGCATCTAACATCACCGTTCACAAGAGGTATTTACTAGCTCATTTGGTATAACTTATGTGGGTTGTTGTGTTTGAATAGTAGCATTGTCATTTGTATGAATAATCCATCTTTAGTGTGATGAATTTTATTAATGAAGAGTGAAAGTCCCATGGATTTAATAATTTAAATAAACAAGCAAATTGTTGTGTGTTTGTCAATGCTCATTTGTGTATTTGTGCGACTCTATTTGAAGTTAGGATATAACAAAAAATAGTCAATTTACAATTTACAATTTACTTTGGAAGTAGTTGAAAATGCTCAATTTTTCCCGGTCGATTTTTGAAGATTCTCGAGAAGTTTTTAATTACCCTCTCATGTATTGACAATCAATTTACATAGATATTTATACAGAAGACAATGAGATAGTTGAGGTAGGTCCTTATACATCAGAGTGAATTGTCACAAAAGGAATAGTACTTTTGTTTTTACTTAAAGGATAAGAAGTTCTTGAATGTCTATCAAACTCACATGCATCACAAACTAAAGATTCAAGCTTAGCTTTCTTAAACAAACTAGGATATATTCTTTCTAAAATAGAAAAGGATAGATGACCTAACTGTCTATACTATTGAATAACTTCTTGGTGGACAACGTTATTTTCACCGAGCAATGCTTGAGTTGAACTAGGAACTATGCCATCACTCTCCAACAACACATATAAGTTGCATTGCAGTCTACCAGTACCAATCCTTTTCCCTATTTGCAAGTCCTGGAGAACACAATGAGTGGGAAAAAAACTCAATTTTGCAGTTAAGAGCTTGAATAATGGCATTGATAGATAAAAGGTTAACATGAAAACTAAGCATAAGTAAGACAGAGGATAGTTTGATATTAGGCGTACAATTGATAGAATTATTCCCAAAATAGGGATAAAAGAACCATTTGCTAGTTGGACATTGCCTCTTTTTGACATGGAGAGTTTATTGATTCTATTCTTGTAAACGTTAATGAGCAAGTTATGTCGATAGTTGGTATAAAAGAATTAAAGCCTAATTGGGAAAGATACAAGAAAGGCAATATCATCAAATCTCTACAAATTCGGAACTAAACATATCTGTCAACAACTGATCACTAATTTGCTTCCCAAAACACAAAAAATTTGTGAGTTAGAGGTTAGTGCCATGGTGAATTTTTTAGCATCAGTTGGCAACCTAGTAGCCATGGTCATTAGACTAATAGATTCCTACAAAATTGCAAAATTGGGGAGACATTCTTTTATGTGTCAATCTTGTATGTTAGAATTCATTGCCCTAACTAATAAATTTTTATAAACTTAAATTTATTTTGAAAATCTTTTTGTAAATAAATTTACCAGTAAATATGATAATAATGACAATACTTGTAATTAGTATTATTACTCAAATAAAAATGGACACTTATGACAGTCTAAGATAATCATAATTGAACAATAAAATATCTTACTTATAATTAAAAGTTTCAGTATTTTACTAAAAATTGGATGGAATAATCATAAATTATTGACTAATTCTTAAATAGTTTTACAATAATGAATAAGATGATATTGGGAAATAGAATTCCAAAATAAAGGATATTAGTGACATGTTATCTATTTTAAATAAAATTGAGATAAAATTTTGTTTCTTACATAAAAAACATATGCATGGGTGGTCATTTAATCATCTTTTTCAATTATCAAAAATTGAAACAAATTTGAATTATTTTACTTTTTAGCTGATTTTTTTCGATTTGTTCACTTTCTGATTTTCTTTGCCACCCTTAAGGTGAGGGTCAAGCTATGCTATGGCGTTGAAACAAGGGCAATTAGGAAGCTCATGATGATAGAGGCTAAGTGTGCTCTAAAAAAAAGAAAACCAAGGAATTGGGAATCTTATTCTTATTAAATATTGTAGATATGCTAGTACAGCATGTCCAAAAAAAAACCTGCAATTTTTTGAGTTAGAAATGCAAGATAGTGTTGTGAACTTTGACCATTTGTTCGTTCCGGTCAGCCAAACCTATTCATACATATATTTTCTATTTGTTTTTAGAGAATGTTTTTACTCTTTAGTTTATACTCAAGCATTTCACTGATATAGTGAGCTATATAAATAATTAAATGACCGAGTTATGTGGGTGAGTGGAGATAAAGATAAAACTTTTGGGATTGATTGAACAAATGAAAAAATGATGGGTTGCATTTTGGTCTTTTTTAATTATTATTTTATGAGGGCTTGGATGGTTTCTGAATGATGGTTCGTAAAATATCTAGTAAGGTATGTTATCATTGTTCTTACACCTCTGGCAATTGGTTCAAATGCAGCAACTGGAGTTCGATCTAAGGACATAAGAATGGGCATAACCTTATCTTGGGTATCCTTTCTACAGGTAATTCCTGATAACCACCAGCACTCTTCCTCCCTTTTTACCATCGCCTCTTGATCTGTTTGTTTTCCATCTTCTCTTTTCTTTTGGGACTTGTATCTGCTGTCAACTTGTTATGTTTTTCTAAGTAATGTAACCCAAAGAAAGTAAAGATTCAAAACATTCTTACCTTGAATTTTTTTTTTTAATGTGTGGGTCAATATTTTATTTGTGTCAGATTGTTAAAAGTGGTCATTGCCATATTTGGAGTTGTCATTGCTGTTGTTCGTCATTAACACTGCCACAGAATCGACATCACCAAATTATCTGTTTTCAATTTATTCCTTTAGAGTAGATTGGTTTGAAGTGTGTTCTTAAGTTAACTTGAATATTATTTTTAAGGTCTATTTTTTTTTGCTTGGATAATCCTTTCAGGCAATTCGTCTGAAGTTTCTACGTCCCGATTTTGAGCTTCAGGACTATGTTCTGCAGGTTATGGAGATGCTTCGCCTAGACACTGTTGTTGACGCCCATGCACTGGTATGTTTTTGATGACTTTTGTTTTGCTAAGGGTGCACTCGCGGAAGGATTTTGTTTTCGTTTTTTTTTTTCCAAAAATAAAACCAAAATGCATTGGCAGAGTGCATTCCTTTCTGACTTCTGTAAAAATTTAAAGAAATAATTTTCACTCCCAAAACAGAAAATAAAAATTTTGAAAATGTGATTTTTATGATTTTGCTACTAATTTGTTTATAATTTAATTACGCCACTGCCACACCACCATTGCCACCATCAGCACACCGCTGCTGCCGCTGTAGCCACCACATTGTTGTCGTCACTGCTGTGACCTCCACACTGCTACCATCAGCATACTGCCGCTACCGCCGCTACACCATCACACTGTCGCTGCTGCCGCTATCACCACCACCACTGCCACCACTGCCACCACAACTACCATGCCACCGCCACTACCACCACCATGCTGCCACTATTGCCGCCACCACCACCACCACATCACCACTATTGCATCCACCACCATGCCACTGCCACCACTACCACCACTGCACCATCATCCTGCTGCCGCCACAATACACACACACACACGCATGAATAATTAAAAAAATATGATACAATTTTTAAATATGTAAAATAGTTTTTTATCAAATAGATAATAAAAATTGAAAATAGTTTTTGAATTTTAAAAATAAAAAACTAAAAGCCTAAAATTATGCTGAATGTGATAAAGAGCAAAAATCAAGAAAACCAAATAATCACGTAAAAATAGAAATCAAACGAAGAAATGGAAGAAAGAAGGGAATGGTTTCATTGATAAAATCTGGAAAATACAAAAGAAACAAATCCCAGGAAGAAAACACTTCCCTCTCCAAACAATGGAGCCCTGCTAAAACAGCAGCATACTACAAATGATTTCCAAGATGATAAACCCTTCCCTCCCTCATTAGCTATATAATAACAACTAAAAGAAGAAACCGTTTCTTTTCCTTGTTTCCAGCCTGGCACAAGGTGCCCGGTTTATTGCTGTCCATAACTGAATTATTCTAGCCCATTTGGTAGTGTCCAGCTAAGCCCCTCAAGTTGCATCTGATGTTTCTTCTGGTGACTTGCAGTTCCCTTGGCCCAAGCAAATTTGGATCCATGAGCCTTGCTCGAATAGCACCCGCTCTATCAATGCCGCCCTCTTGAAATAAAGTCTTGTCCTCAAGACTTAGCTGAGGGTACTCATCCCTCATTACAAATTTGTCTATCCAAGTTGCAACGTTGATCCTCTATGACTGCCATTGCACCAGCTGTTGTGACATACTTTTGCCTTCTCTTTGGAGCTCTCGGGTGGCAAGCTCCTTCTCCAGGATATAATCTTCCACAACCTTCAACTCTGACTTAGATGGCAGCTTGTTAGAGCAAATCTGGATCCGTTTGGCCTTGGCTTCGAACTGATTTGGCCCAAGGTAGAGAAGTGGGTCAGGAGAGTCGTGATGAAATGCATGGTACCCATCACAAATCTGGTGAAACCCAGGTGTCAAGTCCATCAGTTCCAACAAATCAACCCCATCTTCAGTTTGAGCACAGATTTGAAATCGGTTTAAATCACAAAGCTTTCTCTGCAACTTAAAATGATGCACGCCCATTGCAATCTCATTCTCAACCAACTGCTGTATTAACTGCTTCATTGGCCTTGCTCCGAAATTTGGGTCGAAACCTAAAGTTGCCAAAAGTTCGATGGCTTCCTTCGTGTAATGAAGATCGATTTTCTTTTGTTTGAGCCTCTCCTTTACTCGGTTCATCTGTATCTCAACAATTTTACTAATTTCTTTGGAGTCCAAAGGCTGGAAAACAATATATTCATCGAGCCTATTCATGAATTCTGGGGCGGAAAGTTTGTCTAGCCAACTCAACAACTTGCCGTTTCATGATATCATAAACAGCTTCCCTGTTGTCCTTTGTATTGCAAAAAGTTTCAAGTATAAGGTGGGAACCAATGTTAGAAGTCATAATCACAACACAGTTAGTGAAACTAACAGTCCTCCCTTGAGAATCAGTTATCCTTCCATCATCCAATAATTGTAATAGAATGTTGAACACATCATGATGAGCTTTCTCAATTTCATCAAACAGCACAACGGAATATGGTCTTCGCCGAACCACTTCAGTAAGCTGAGCCCCTTCTTCAT
Organism: Excoecaria agallocha; assembly: GCA_037975025.1. NCBI lineage: Eukaryota > Viridiplantae > Streptophyta > Magnoliopsida > Malpighiales > Euphorbiaceae > Excoecaria > Excoecaria agallocha. The sequence continues at coordinate 23,869,024 of CM075816.1, forward strand.
ATCTGACATAACCTGGTGGAGCCCCAACCAAGCGTGAAACAACTTGTTTTTCCATATATTCACTCATATCAATTAGTACCATAGCATTTTCTGTGTTAAAGAGATAACCAGCTAAGGCCTTTGCAAGCTCAGTTCTGCCAACACCAGTAGGATCCATGAACATGAAACTAGCTATAGGTCGATTTGGATCAGATAATCCTGTCCTCAAACGACGGATTGCATCAACCACTGATTTTACTGCCATATCTTGACCAACTACTCTCTTGCGAAGTACCTGTTCCAGTAGTATTAACTTCTCCCTCTCAGATTGTTGAAGGTTAGACATAGGTATACCGGTCCATTTGCTTACGATTTCAGCATTATTGAGATCAGTCACTTCTTCTCGAAGCATTGGTTTTCCAGATTTTCGAAAGTCAGCAAGGTTTGCCTCAGCCTCTTCTAACTGGCGTTGAAGAGACATTAGAGTTCCATATCTTAGCTCAGCAGCACGATTCAGATCATACTCCCGCTCAGCAGCTTCCATCTCCAGGTTGACCCTATCAATCAGTTTTCGAGAGACGATTTTGTGTGTCGCTCCAAAGTCGACCAGCATGAGGACTGGACTGCCTTGTATGGTACTTGGAGCTTGAGTGTCTTCCCCTGCTCGTTTCATAATCTCCATGAGTGTGCACTCTCCTCCCGCACCATCTTCTTCTCCCTGATCATCGTTTTCGGCTGGTTCATCCTCTTGCTCATCCCAAACCACAACTAAATCATTTTCCAAGATCGCAATTCGTAAGTCCCCTGTGTTGCAGCGATGTTGGGGACTATACGGTTGGGTACCGTTGAAGCCAAGCCCTAACCGACGACGATCGACGATCTCCCTTGGCGAGAGAGGACGCGGTCCCCTCACTCGTGTAGCTTGCTGAACTGGGTTTGGAGAGTCAGCTGGGTTTAATGGTGATGGGCCTGGGCCTCTACTGATGAATCTTGGATTGGGCTGACCCATATCCTTGAGAATGAGGACACGAGTGACCGGCGGGGATATGAAGGCACCAACATCGGCTTGAAGATTCATCTCCCTCAGATCTGCAACCACAGGAGCGGCGGCGGTGTGAACCTTGAGGTGCCGCTCTCCACAAGATGTAGAGTTAAGCAAAGCAACTTTGAAGTCCATAGTCTGATTCGTCAACAATATCTCATCCTCTGGTTCTTCCACCATCATCCCTTCATCGGTCTGTTTTTTGGTTTGTGTTTGGGGCTGGTTTGTATCGTCGATCAACTCAGTTTTGTTGTTAGATTGCTGTTCTTCTTCTTCCACATAGTTCTAGAGCTGGGCAATCTTGCGCTCAAATCTTTCCCTAGATTTCTGAAGTGCAGCAAGGGATGTCTGTATTGCTGCCATGGAATTTTGAATTGCCGCTAGTTTATCTTCCTGGGCATCGATTCTTTCCTCTAATTCATCCATGGTTTGTAATCGACTTTTAGAAGGTGATTTCATTTTGTTTGTTTTTGGTGAGGAGTTGTCGATCGGGTTTCCCACAGACGGCGCCAAATGATAAAGAGCAAAAATCAAGAAAACCAAATAATCACGTAAAAACAGAAATCAAACGAAGAAATGGAAGAAAGAAGGGAATGGTTTCATTGATAAAATCTGGAAAATACAAAAGAAACAAATCCCAGGAAGAAAACACTTCCCTCTCCAAACAATGGAGCCCTGCTAAAACAGCAGCACACTACAAATGATTTCCAAGATGATAAACCCTTCCCTCCCTCATTAGCTATATAATAACAACTAAAAGAAGAAACCGTTTCTTTTCCTTGTTTCCAGCCTGGCACAAGGTGCCCGGTTTATTGCTGTCCATAACTGAATTATTCCAGCCCATTTGGTAGTGTCCAGCTAAGCCCCTCAAGTTGCATCTGATGTTTCTTTTGGTGACTTGCAGTTCCCTTGGCCCAAGCAAATCTGGATCCATGAGCCTTGCTCGAATAGCACCCGCTCTATCAGAATGCACCCTAAATTTTTCTGTTTGTGATGATTTTTGTTATTCTTCCAAATTTTTCTTCTATTCCTTATTCTTCATCAATGAGGGCACAAAATGATGTTAAATTTTTACATGTTTGAAAATTTGTTTATTTGTATTTTGGACAAAAGAGTTCTAAAAATTGCATTAACTGTGATGGACTAGAGACCTACAGTAAAAGTGGAAATTAAGAATATCCCCTAAAAACTAGGAGAAAATATATCCAACAGAATAGAGAAATAATCCTTCAAAACTAATATATCTACAAGTGCAGTGAAAGAAACTGCCCCACAGCTTTGATACCATGAATAAATAAAAGCTTCATCATTTGGGTCCATTTAGCAGAGCTTTTGCTTTTACTTTTGAGTAGTAGAAGAGGATAAGTAAAAGTCAGACTTTCTGATTAGGTGTTTGGGAAGTATTTTCTAAAATAGTTTTTTACTTCTGAAGAGTTTTTGTATGTGTTTGGATTGAATTTGTCTAAAGCCATTATAATTATAATATGGATAATGACTATTTTATGGTTTTTATATTTTATTGAATTTTTTTATTAATATAAATTAAAATATTACATCTAAATATATAAAATAAAATTGTCTCTATAAACACAAACATTTGTAACACTGTTAGTTAACCAATAAACAAAATAAATAATAAAAAAAATTCTTTCAATTTTATTACAGTTAGGTAGGACAAACAAATTTTTGGGACATGAATGAAATTTATAATTTCTTTTATATACATATAGGGATAAAAATGCCATTTTAAAAATTTTATTAGAAGAAAAAATGGCTTCCCTTATTTTTATTAGAAGTCCTTTTAAAAGAAGTCCTTCCATCTTGACTTCTCCCAAAAGGGCTTCGCGGGAGTAAAAACCATTTTAACAATTTTGCCAAATAGTTCAAAAAGTGACTTATATGGTCTAAAAGCCAAAAGGCTTCCCAAAAGTCCAGCCAAAGAGGGCCTAATCTAAGAGACAATAGATATAAAAGTGCAACTCTTTATGAGTAAAGAGTATCTCAGAAAGAATAGGAGAGAGAAAATTTTTCTAAAATTGAAGGGAAATATAACTGAATCTTCCAAACAAGGACAAATATATGTATGTGGTATATATATGTGGGCGGCAGGGGTGAGCATTCAGTTGGTTCGGTCTGAAAACTGACCAAACTATTTTTAAAAAACAACCAAACCGACCAAAGTTGAACTTAGAAATCAAATCGAATAGACTAAAATTATTTCGGTTGGTTCGGTTCGATTTCTTCGATTTGTGGCCTTCGAGCTATTTTCTTGGGCTTTTAATTTTTCATACTGTTAAATATATTTTAACCAAAAAAATTATAATAAAATTTAATAAGTATCAAATAATAAAATTCAAAACACTATTATTCAAATATTAAAAATTATAATGGAGTGATTATATGGTGTATTTTTAATTATAACTAACTAATTAAAATTAACTCAATTATTACATTTACAAAATAAATATTATAATAAATATGTATTATATATAATTATATATATAATTATTTGAAATAATTATTTTATGATTGAATTGTAATTAGTGTATATAACATATTAAATTAATGAAATGATTAATTGTATATTATATAGATAAAATATTTAAAAAACCATATAAAAGAGTATAGTTTGGTTGGTTCGGTCTGTTGGTTTTTCAATATAAAAACCGAACCAAAATAATTGAACCAAAAAAATTGAATAGACCGAATAAACCGAACAAACCAAACTGAAATAGCAGAATTGTATTTGGTTTGATTCAGTTTTTGGTTTTGCACACTCTTGTGGGTTGGGGGGTGGGTGAAGACATTTATTTATGTGTATCATGTATGCATGTATATATAATCAATTTGCCTTTTTAGAGCACATAGACCGGAATGCTGTGAGATATGGGTTAAAAGTAATGCTTTATTATATTTTTCCTATATTAGTGTGTAATAGGAAAAAAAGAGAAAGACTAGAACGCTAAAATTCATTACTAATTTTTTTAGTAGAGAATTACGTTGAACAAGGAACCTGCTAATCTGAACAACACAAGACAAATGAGCAATGCAAGAAGCCAATTCTAAAAAGTGGAGTTCTTCTATTATTATAACCAAAATTTATGAACACTTCTATAGAAAAATCCCTTGCAGCACAAAATGCAGAGAACTGCTGAAAACCACTTTATCTAGCAGTAGGAAGATTTGGTCGTGAAAGGGCTGGCATTCCTCCTTTTACAGCTTCTATTTGTGTCTATTTACTGTAAAATAAAGATTGAATTAGAAGAGAATTTACATAGCTTAGGGCCTATTTTAATATTCAGTAATAGAACTGAAGTAATAGTTTCTGAACAATTAGGATAACCGACTCCATATAGAACAGAATGACAGAATACAAATTTAAGAAAATAGAGGAATCCTAATTTAGATAGTCGACTCTTGTGACCATTAGTGTATAATGTTGCTGCCACTGGTCCTCAGTTTGCTGCAGCTGCTGTTTCATTACACCTTTCCCATCGGAATGATCCAATAAGACTGCTTATGCAAACGATTTTTGAGAATTCTAGCATGTTTTTCTGCTATAAAACACTGCTTATCTTCCTCTCTTCTTCTTTTCTTTCTTTCTTTCTTTCTTTCTTTTTTTTTTTTTTTTTTTTTTTCCCCTTGAAAAGACTATAAAACATAGTTTGATAAACCCCATTCCCCATGTAATAATATGAAATGTTTAAAATATGAAATCAAATTGCTGTATGTCAAAAGTGTTCTTTGTAATTCAAGTTTCTCATTAATTTTTATTTTGGTTTCTGAAGGCATGCATTCTTTATATATTACAAGTTGGTGTAACTGATCAGATGACTGAACCTACCCAAAGGAGCTTTTTGGTTTTCCTTGGAAAGCAGGTCTGTTAATATAATTTGGAGAGATACGCCATCATGATTTAATTTTTGTCTTGATGCTATTCATATGGAAATTGCAGCTTGAGTCTGCTGATGCCAGTCCTTCAATGAAAATCGCTGCTTTACGTACCTTGTCATACACCTTGAAAACATTGGGAGAGGTGAGTCATAATGGTCTTTATCTAATTCTTTGGTCCTTGGAAATGCACGCTTTTATGTGAGATAACACCAAGCTTAGCACTGTAATTAACATGATTTAGACTAGGGAAAACCTTTCTTCAATAAAACTATATTGCATAATTTTAGTTGTAGATTTGTTCTATATTATTCAAGTAATTGATCTGTATTATTTGCTTAGCATTTCGTTGTTACAAGATGATATGGTTTGTGGAAATATATGCAAAATTGGGAACTGTGATATATGTGAAGATTAGCATGGCCTTTTAGGAGGTCTATTAATGCTGAAGGGTCCTTGTAACTCTTATAATAGTATCTCGAACCTCTCTGCATAGTTTTAGGTAATGTATATTATTATTGTTAGTTTGATATGTTGTTAATCATCCATATGTCAAGTATCTGCATAAGTGAAGTATTACTTAAGCTTAGCTTCTTATGACACGTAAGATGATGCTGTGCTTCTTTATTTTCTGCTGTTTATTTAATTCATTGAACTACTGCATCTGTGTCCAATCTCCTTGAGCATGTGGTGAAATTGGTATAAATACTGGTCATGAAATTTGGATTTCTTGATGGTCTTTTAATGTCTAAATATGCAATTAGTGGTGAAATTGGCATGCAATTGATGGCCAAGAATATGAGGCACAGTTGATGTTTTTGAGTTGGTCTCGAAAGAATGAAATGGCATCAAATGATCATTTGAGTATAGTTCTGGTGATGCTTCCTGTTAGAAGAAAAAATCTGTGAGATTTGCAAGAGTTAGAAGGAGCTGCTAACCATTTTCTTTTTTTCATTTTATCTTTACTTATTTCTTGAAGCTTTTTGCTGGTTAAATTATGACTGCATGAGAATAGTGAATTTTGGTCTGAATTGTTTGTATTAAGTTTGGTCTCTCTTATGTTTGTTGTACTTTATTTAGGTTATGATGGTTGACTTGTGTTGCAGGTCTGTACATTTAGTAACTAGTGGCTTGTGCTGAGTATCTTGCTCAAACATGTTATTTTGTTTGTTGTGGTGGCACTTATCTCATTGATATATAGAATAATGAATTTATTTGACACTTAAGGTTTTATTGTATAAAAGAGATCGTAAGGAGATTATTATGCATAGGTTCAAAGCAACATGATTGGCTGGGAGTTGATTGATGTGGCATACATTTGAAGCATTACCTATCATAAATCTGGTATATTATTGTGCATTTGCTTTTGAGAGTTGTGAGAAAATAGATCCTTAGTCTATGATTTTTTATTGCTTGGAAATTTATAGTCTGTACTTTTCATGATCCACCAATTCAAGTGATTTTTTTGCCTCCATAGATACTCGATTTTATAAAAGTTATTTTTCCAGGAAAGCTTAATGATGGGAAGATGATAGATTTTACCGTGTTACTTTTACTCCTTGATTCTTTCTAGCCTTATTTTAGTTTTGCTTGGATACTTTGGACTTCTTATAGTTCTTCAATAATCCATTCTTGGTGTTTGTCACTGAGTAACTCATGTTTGCTTTTCTTTTGGCAATTAATATTTCGAAGTCCATCTAAAGTCAGCAGTACTATATTACTATAGTTGGGTGAATAAAAATCCAATCTAAACTTAGTGTTATACTTGGCCTCCAATCACCGAATTCCCTTGAAATATACATTCTAGACAAATGTTGATGACTTTTGTGATGCACTTTCTTCTATTATACTGCTTATTGTTATGTTTGGAATTAGTTATCTGGTGTATCGATGAAAAATTTTGGGCGTCGATGTCATTTTTTCTTATGAAATAAGTTAATAATTTTTATTTTTTGATGAAAGGAAAAGGGGCTGATGGATAATGACAATGTTCTGTATGTTCAGAAATTCCTATGAATTGTCTACATAGAACATTCAGATCTTTAATATATGAATTCTGCAGTTGTATTTAAAGTAGTGTTCTGATGTGAAATGTGATAATTGAGCATTATTCAAGGTGTTTCATTTTATTTTTAGTTAGAGTTGTGGATATGTTGGGGTGAAGCATCCTTTTTTTTTTCTTTTATTTTTTTTATTATTTAAGGGAAGATATAGTCTGCCATGTTTTTGCCGCTGAATCTTTCTCCTCATGTCCAGAAAAATGAAAAGAGAAATGCTACAGAACAATGATTGGTGTATTTATACTTTTGAAAGTGAATTTTCAGCCGTGACAGCCAATTTGTGCAGTGTAATGGAGATGAGGAAAGAAAACGTACAAGTAATAAACCATTCATCTGGACGAATTTTTGAAACTGAGGTAATGTTGCTAAAGATGGTTTGACCATGGACATGTCTATGCACACCATAATGAAACTGCACAAAAGGATGTTATTGGATTAAAAGTTGAACTAGTAAATTATAGGGGTAAAAGTTGAACTATAGCCATAAAATGTATAGTATGAAAACAGCTTGCTGAAGTGAATGGTTTAAAATTTTAAGAAGAATACTCTATGCATTTGAAGAGCATTATGTTGTCTGAGAATTGGGGCTCATTGAGTTGAGTTCAACATAAGACTCGAGATTTTTTTAGGGGTACAGATCTGATACCTTGTTGGCTACCTAATTTCCCGTGGATTGGTGCATGATTAGTTCAATTTTACTTGCAAATCATCATATCTTTATCCCTAACTTCATTAGTGGTCTTTTCTTTGATAAAATTTATGAAGTTAATGTGAGGTGCAAGTTGAGGGTTTTGTTCGATCTGTAATTCTGAATATGGTGAATTTGGCCTGATAAAATATTTCTCTTAATTCTAACATGACATGATGCTAGAGCAATCTCATTCTTGCTTGCTTTTACAGTATGAAGTAGCTTGGGCCATTGTTAATGCCTTTTACGGTGTTTTCTAGGAGTGTGGGGCATTTCCATTTATGATTGAGTCTTTTACTGGTATAAGATGGAGATCATTAAATGTGAGAAGTGATGCTTAAGTTCTGTTGGAACTGGATTTTTGTTGTGATGATTGGAGGAGTTGTTTGAAAGAAATGCTTGTATTCAAAAATAAATTTTTTATTTGTTGTGGTTGAACAAGGTTATTTTTCTAGCCTCTTAATGAGCTTATGCTTTGGGGAGCATTCAGAGAGTCACTTTAATGTTATCTGGAGGACTAGAGGGCACTGACTTTTAGTGTGTTTTTTCCTTCATCTGTGTTTATATGTTGCCGTTTCTTCTTCTCTTTCCTAGTTTAGGAGATTTTCTTATCTTGAATTGTTATAATTTTTCTGTATATCTGTTTTTATTTTTCTTCCTTTAACTTGTTTGCACCTATTTTCTTTTTCCTGGATTGTTATATGTTTTTTAGATAATTTCCTGTCCCATTTTTTTATAATTTCTTTATCTTGAATTGCTATGATTTCCTGTTCCTATTTTTTTTTAACTTGAATTGTCATACATATTTTCAAATATCAACTTTGACTTGCTGCATCTGCTGTTTAAAGTTGGCATCTTTTGACTGGATTGAAATATGTATTATAAATGTTGCTAGACTGTGTTGCTTTTGTCTCTGCTGGTTATCTGACAATCTGTAGTTTTCATTTAATTTGAGAAGCCTTTCCAGGTCCTATTATGCATTGTTCTAATTGGCTTTTATGCATATTTTCTCTATAAATTCTTAGTTTTCTTTTTCTGCCAGTAGTGCTTATTAGTGTCATTGGCTTGAGCCTTTTGTTGTTTTATTGAGGAGGTAATTGACCTGTCCATGTACAGGTTTCATCAGAATTCAAGGAAGTAATTGATGACACAGTTGTTACTGCAGTATCCCACTCTTCACAACTTGTAAGTACTTGAGGATGTTATGAACTACCTAGTCTACCTTACAAGTTATAATAAGGACGTTCTTTAATTTTTATGGTGTTGGAGAGGTGGCAAAACTCTTATATATTGCAACTCTATTTAGATTCCACATCTCCCATAACCAAGGTTTCCATTACAGCCTTCAAACTTGTACAGGCACTGCATATGGGTTTAAGGTTCAATTGGGGTTGAACCAGGGGTAAATATATATTAAACTTGTTAATAGTTGTAAGAAAATTAAATAAATAAGCAACCAGAGACCTTTATTTTGAGATATTATTTGAACTAAAATAAATTATCATATTAAGTATTGCGAAATTTGAATAAAATAAACAGTACTGGGATAAATAATTTTACATTTTATAGCCATACATGCTCTTTTTCAAAGTATTTATAGAATATTATGCTGGTCTTTAATTTGCTGTATGTGTATTCTGTTTCATTTCAAATATTAGCAAATAAATATATGTTAATTACTAAAATGAAAAAAAAATGTTATTTCATTTCAAAGGCCTTGCTGGGTTTTAAAACAATGATATTAACTCATCCATTAGGGGTAATCACATTTTTGTATAGTAATCATACTGTCTTTATGGTAATTTCTGTAGTATTTGAACATTAAATTAATCATGTTGGCTAGGTACGCGTTGAGGCTGCTCTAACATTGCGCGTGGTGGTAGAAGTTGATCCTACTTCTTTTGGTGGTTTGATTTCCTATGGAGTAACCACATTAAGTGCTTTGAGAGAAAATGTTTCATTTGAAAAGGTAATTGAGCATACCTCTCTACTTTGTAAATACAAAAGTTCTTTTATTGCTTCCCTTTTGTTGAGAGTAAATGCCACAGTTCCTTTTGAAGCTTCAATGTAAGAACCAAATCAGTGTACATTGGCAAGGAGTAGCTCTGTTTGATGAATAGTTGGCATTTATTTCCAAGCTCTGCAATTTTGCTTATGCAAAAAAATATTGTATTTCAATGTTCATGTAAACTTCTTATTTGTTGGCTAAATGAGTAAATTGCTAACCTTACGTCAGACTTGGACAAAATAATCTTGCAAGATGGGGAACTTTGGTATGTTCCTTGATTATGCATCAGTTACCCGTAAAGAAGCGGAAGCTCATCAAAGGGAGCTCCAAACCTTAGGCTCATTGGATAAAGGGGGCCCGAAACCTCTTAGAATCTTTAGGCAGAGAGAGTGAACCTCTTTAATTTTTGATAAATTTTTTGCTTGTTTTATTTCTCAATTTTTTTCTCTTTAAATAGTACATAAAAAAAAAAAAGAAAGGAAAACTCATGATTCTAATATAAAGCCTAAATAGAAAAATATAAAATATAAGCTTGTAGAACCAAATTAGGAATGTTTTTGCTGCTGGTCCCAAGCTTCATACTTTTATTCATGTAAAATTATCTGTAAAAAGAAATATATGTGTCATACTTTCTTCCTATAAACACATCTGCAAAAAACTTATTTCACCCCTTTAAAATTGGTGGCTCATTCATTGCAGTCATTTTTTTGTAATAAGGGTCCCTTTGGATAAACCATTCTATATTGCTAAAACTTGAATAGTTTTTAGTTTTATTTTGCTTCTTCTGTTCTTTTTATTATTATTATTATTGTTGTTGTTGTTATTATTATTATTATTATTATTTTCTTTGTTTGTTTATCTTTCCCTTTATCCTTGCCTATCTTTATTACTTACTTTCACTTCTACTATTGTTTTCTGGGTGCTAAATTTATATTTGCAAGTATACTCTTCATTAATCTTTTCGAGAACTTATAATGAAATCACTTTGCAATTACAATGGTTTCTCAAATTTATGAGCAGTCTTTTAGTAATTCTTACTTTTGTAAGTGGAAAATAAGGTTGCTGCGCTGTAAAGTAGAAGTCATGGCTTCAAAGCTATGGAAAAAGTCTCTTTGCATTATAAGGGGAATGGCACATACATTTTTCTTCACTATGTAGAATGCTTTTGCTATCTAGTGCCCATTTTCTCTATGTATAACGCTTTTACTTTCACTTTGGTTTTAGATATAAATTATAATTTTTTTCTTTTTCTTTTTTTATTTCTTAATTATTTTTTTGTTCTTTTAAAATTATATGCAGGGGAATAGTTTGAAAATTGAGCTTGATTACTTGCATGGACAAGCTTTGGTCTTGGCAGCTTTGGTCTCTGTCTCTCTGAAATTACCTCTTGGTTATCCTGCTAGGTGATGACTCTTTCTTGTTCTTTCTTTCCCGCTGTTCTCCTCTGTAGCCATGCTCCTCCCTCTTCAAGTGCTAGCTTGTTTTGGCAATGTTCTGCTCCTCTCTCAGCTTGGTAATCTTGCAAATTGTCTTTCAGTCTTGTTTCAGTCGGAAGGTTCTTCCATCAAAGCCCTCTAGGTTAACATGAAGGCAGACTGGATGATGATCATTTTGTGGATATGCTATTATATGGGTTTTTGAGAGGATATTAGAGGCATTAAAATAAATTTCAAGAAAGAAGCATTAACATAAACTTAAAATCAGGAACATCAAGAGTTTGAACAAAAATAAAGAGAGCTGCAAAGAGTTCACATCAACTAAAATTAAACTTCACTCAGTAAGATAACAACTTTCTTTCTCTTTTTTGTCTGTGTGTTGCTGGAAAATCTAAACAACAGAAAAGAAGGGGAAGATGGCCTAATTAACACAAGACAAATGAAGATTCAAGATGACTCTAACTCTCTCCTCTGCTTTTCATTTAGATTTTTAGGCGCTTATACATGTCATCAGCTTCCAAGGGAAGCTTTGCACATATTACCAAGACTAGTAGAAATTAAACAGAGCTCTAAAATCTTCCCAAAATATCTCATGTCTGTGCCATTAAGGAGTTAGACGGGTTGCAAAATGATTCATCACGCCCATGTTTTCCAACAGTTATTCATGATAATTTTGGAATTGGAACGCTGGTCCTTTGGAAATTTTTGTTGCACATCTCCATTTCAACTATCTTAATGATTTTGTCGGCTGAAATTTTGCTCGTTCCAAGGGGTTGATCATGGAATGCATTCACAAAAAAATAAGCACTGGGTTGAAATAAACTCATTATTTTTCTTGCTGATATATAACTGATGTATTGCAAATTCTGATATCTGAATAATATTTTAACATGTGACATGATAAAATAATTTTAAGCAATATTTGGTTCCTTGGCCACCTAAACTCTCTGTCTAAACCTTGTTGGTTCTGAACTTTATCATTGCACATTGTTTTGTTTGATGGATTTTGGTTCTTTGTTGTTGAGCACATGTCAGTGTGGCTCTGGCAATTATTTTCTTCAATATTTTTTTTCGTGTTATTTTTGTACTTGTATCATATTCTGACTGTTTCACAAAACCTCACGACCATGTTATTGAACTCAGATTGCTGAGATCAGTGCTCGAAGTTTCAAAGAAAATGCTGACAGAATCCAGTCGCAACCCTGTGGCAGCAACAGTTGAAAAGGAATCTGGTTGGCTTCTTCTGTCCTCTGTTTTGTCTTCCATGCCAAAGGAGGTAGCTAGCTATTCTCATAATTATCTTTTTTTTTTCCTCGAGGCTGCATGCATGATGTGGTGATATTCTTGAACCCTGTAGGAGCTAGAAGATGAGGTCTTTGATATTCTTACGTTATGGGCTCCTCTTTTTGGTCGGAATCCAGAGGAGGAATTTAAGCAAATTGAAGATTTTACGGCGAGGATTTGGTAAGCTAAAAGTCAATATTTTGATTTGGTTTACATCACCATTACTAGAGGGCTTGGTATTCACCTAGATGCTTAGATAAAACAAAGCGTTATAGTAGCACTTGGTAAGGTGAGTTAATTTGGGCACTTTGCTGTAGTGCTTGTGCAAGCACTAAGGCCAAGCACCAAATCTTGAGGCCTTAGATATAAACGCATTTCTGGGCCTTCTGATAGTTTAGGGAATGGTTATATTTAGAAATATTCTATATTCCTTGGTGTTCTTTTAATGATTGCATTCATTAGTTTTAGTACTCGTGCCTGTTTATCATTTAGAAAAGCTAAGATGAAAACACTACAGTCATGCAAAGAGGTCAAACATTGAAATTACCTTTACTGTTACAATTTTCCTTTTACTCTCATTATTGTTTCTTTTTACCAACTTTAATTGCCAACATTTAACTTCGATTTTTTCCCCATGCATAGTGTGTGGTCTGCCGCTGTTGATGCACTCACAGCCTTTATAAAGTGCTTTGTTTCTCAAGATGCTGTGAAAAACAAGGTCCTACTTCAACCACTAATTGTATACCTAAATAGGTAAGAGTTTTATTATGTTCTTTCCTCTGTCTCTGTCACCAAATGATTTCAGACAATATCAATAAATGTTTACATTATTCAGAGTTCTCTACATTTATTTGAGAGCAGTGCTCTGTCCTATGTTATGCTGCTGGAAAGCAAAGAACTATCAAATATTCAGCTATCAGTTGACGTATTCATCATCAAAACATTAGTGGCGTATCAATCACTTCCTGATCCAATGGCATATAAAAGTGAGCATCCCCGGATTCTCCAATTATGTACAATTCCCTACAGGTAACTATTTTCCTACACACATGTTGTAATAGTTTGTTCTAAATTTTCTTTGTTTCCTTGCTGTTAGCCTACTAATTTGACTTCACATGCAAGAATTTTTAACTTCTGCTTACGCATGGATTCTTTGTATGGCTGACTTGCTATTTCATTCTTTTATGTTTGGTCATATAAAAGAGATGCTTCTAGATGTGAGGAAAGCTCATGCTTGAGGTTGCTGCTTGACAAAAGAGACGCATGCTTGGGTCCTTGGATTCCTGGAAGGTGTCTGCTTTTCAGTCTTCTTCAACCAATTTATACAACTTGTGTTACTTTTGTTGGTTGTGCATTATTATATTTGGGAGACCCAAAAACGAGATGGAGGCCTCAATTAGCTTAGGCATTTAGTTACATATCTTGTAACTTTTCTTTTTTATATGGTATTTACTTTCAGGCAAGTTCAAGCTCTTTTTTTTTTTCATTCCGTCAACTTAATAATTAAGTTTTTTCTTGTTATCTTCAATCAGAGATTGGTTTGAAGATGAACTTCGGGCTTTTCAAGGTGGAAAGGATGGCCTTATGCCTTGCGTATGGGAGAATGAAGTGTCGAGCTTTCCTCAAGTAATAATTGCTTCTTTTTAGTTGATCTTACTGTAACAATTAACTGGGCACTTTGTTCTATGGTTTTCTTAGTAATTTTTATTTATTTATTTATTTTTGTTCATGCTCATTAAATGGCATAAAATATATTTTTACTTCTCTTTCTTACCCTCTATTAGTTCGGCATTTCACTCTTGATCTATAATTCTTTTCAACCTCATGTTATTATCTTCCCAGTTATGTGATGATAAATTGATCATTTACTTACACTCCACATCTTAATGACCTAAACCTTTAAGTGCCACTCAGCTTTTGGAGAGCACTTATTTGTTGCCTTTATATGTGATTTTGGTTGTTTTGCGTGTTAGTGGTGCTCAAATGCGTGCGCATGCCTGTTTGTAAGTATGCATGCATGTAGGTTTGTATAAATGTGTAGATGCAGATAAATGTATGTATGTATTTGGAATTGAGGAAAGAAGACTAGAACTTGAAGGATAAGCATTCCTGTGAAGTTGAATGAGACTTGAATATACTGCTGCATAGGGTTTTGCGAAACAGATTGTTGTGAGAAGTCAGACGAAACACCTTGTCCTCTAACAAATTAAGGATAAGCTTTAGTTTTTAAATACATGTGTTTGTTTCCATTTAGCACTCTCAATGCTACGAGAAGGCATGGGTTAGTTATCAGCATTTTGTTGCACCTCAAATCTCTCCATTTTTAAACCTGCAGGAGTCTTTAAGGACTCTGAAGTGTTTGTAGTTATGATGTTTTATCATTATTGTTGTGTTAACTGCTGTTTCTCTTCTTTGAATTTCTTAAATCTTATTCTGAGCTTTACTTTCATTCTTGAAGCCAGAAACAATAAAGAAGACATTGGTGAACCAGATGCTTCTGTGTTTTGGAATCATTTTTGCTTCTCAGGTATGGAAGTTGGGTGTATGTTTTTAGTGCATAAGTGGGATGTCTAATGATTCTTCGTCTCTTACGATTTCGGACACAGGATAACAGTGGGATGCTGCAGCTTCTAGGAATGATAGAGCAGTGTCTAAAAGCAGGGAAGAGGCAAGCATGGCATGTGGCTAGTCTTACAAATATATGTGTGGGGTTACTTGCTGGTCTGAAGGTGCTTGCATACTTGTTTGACCTGCTCAAAGCTCTCTCTCCCTCTCTCTCTCTCTCTCTCTCTCTCGATCTCTCTCGATATATATATATATATATATATATATATATATATAGGGTCGAGCAGTACGTCTGATTCTGTTTTTGTCTTAGGCTCTGATTGCATTACGTCCTCAACTTTTAGGATCTGAGATATTAAATAGAGTACAAGCTATATTTCAGGTACTTAATTTTTAGTGGGATACATTGTTCTCCCACTGTAATCTCTGTTTTATTCTGTAATAGGGTTTCTTCTTTTTTAATTAAAATTGGAATCTTTTACTGGTTAGCAGTCACCTCGCGTATCCATTTAATAGTCTATTATGACAGAGTATTCTGGCAGAGGGAGACATCTGTGCATCCCAAAGTAGAGCATCAGCAGAAGGTCTTGGTCTTCTAGCTCGCCTTGGAAATGATGTGTTCACAGCCAGAATGGTTAGTAATTTTTGATGTCTGTGCTACTGTTTATTCATTTTTAATTTATTATAGATGCGAAAATATCCTATCTTATTTGATACTGAACTTCTCATTTCATGCCAACCAAAATACTATTTTACTTATCTGCCGATGTATCTGGTACCTCTTTCTAAGTTCAAGTATTTATCTGTTAGTTCTGATTGTCACTTCCTCGCTCTGTCACTTTCTCACTCTTTGTCACTTCCTCATATGATGATAAACAGACTAGGTTGCTTCTTGGCGATCTTACTGGGGCAACGGACTCAAACTATGCAGGGTCAATTGCATTTGCCCTTGGATGCATTCATCACAGGTGAGATAGCATGTATTTTAAGTCTTTCTCACCCTTGCCCTTGACTATCAGATATACATATGCACTCTCATTCTCAAAGTTTTTGAATTTTTGTTTATCATAATTGGATGGTGCATATGAATGAGTTGTTCTTTTTTATTAATTTGATAAGTTGAAACAAATGCTGTCAGATTCCTAAATTGAACCTGTTGCTTTTAATTGCACTATTTTCGATATTTTAGGAATTTTTTTCGTTGTCTTCAAATTTCAAATTGAATACTAACTAGATATGCTTTTGTTGTGTTTGACCAATTATTTGATAATCTAAACTTGTTGATGTATAACAAGTTTAGGTTCTTAAATCTTGTTGATGTATTTTGTACACACCTGATAAAAAAGACATAAAATAAACAGGAGCTTAGGTTTCTCTTAGAAAAAAGATTATAATTGTAATACTAAATATATGGAAAATGGATAGATAAATGAAGGATGGTATTTTCAATATAACCAAAGCCTTTGACATCCTACTTTAGTGACAAATAGCTTCTTTATTTTTGAATAACTGTTCCAAAGACGGACTTCTCAAAGAAAGCATATTCGAAAAAAATTAAATTTGCAAAAGAAAGGCATAATTAGCAGTGTAAAAAGCATATCATTGGTGAAATATCTTTTTATAGGCAATTTATTTATTTAGTTTCACTAGCAAGATAAAACCAGGTCAAATTAATTTGATTGTACTTGATACAATATGGAAAAGCTCTAATTTTGTTAACCACCAGGCATTAGCTTGGTGGCCAGCCTCTGGTTTTGGGGCTTCGGTTCAGCCATATGTGGGTTCTTTATAAGCCCCACAAGGGAGTGGCTTCAGACCATATGTGGATACTCTGGTCAAAAAATATAAAAAGGAAAAAGCAAGAAAAGAAAGAAAGGTCTAATTTCATTTATTTTTAAGTTCTTTAATTTTGTATTTTGCAATGATATTCATACTTCTATAATTAAGAATTTGCAGTTTTCTAATGTAGAACCTATAACATACACACACACATGCGGGCGCATGAATAACTGGAGTTGACTCCTTTTGAAAAGAGTGCACTTTATAATGGTAATTACTGTTCGGCCTATGACTAATTTTAAGTATAGACTAATGGAATTTTGGATAAACTCCTAACAGAAGGATGATATTCTTGATGGAATTAAATTTTAAGGCTTATTAATTGACTTTTGTTAAAACAATAAAGCTAATGTAAATAGCACCAAATGTTTGGAGGGTTTTAGTAATGTACTCTTTCTTTTATTTCTTAATACTATACCTAGTTTCATGTTACATTTGTATCTGCACTTGTTGGCTGATGCATTACTTGTTTTGTGATATCTTCATATGTAATGAAAATCATCACAGAGATAGATATACATATTTTTGTGTTTGTGTATATGTATATCTGAATTTGTTTATGTTTGTATGTATTTATGCACGGATATTTTAATGTACGGATGGATATTTTCATCTATATATACAGTGCACATCATGCAGGCCTGCATGCCTGTTACAAGTAAAAATGAGTTAATACCATAGAACAGCTCTGAAATATTGATGAAGAATCTACAGATTCCATATTATGGAGTTTGTGTTGGTGGATTAGTTTGCCTGTACTTTGTCAAAGATAAAATGAGTCATGATTGCACTCCTTTCTGATGAACTGCTTTTCTTGTTCGTGAATCATTTCTCATTAGCAGCTTTGTTTAAGACACATGCAATTTTGATATTTATGTGGTGCTGTTAAACTGATGGGGGCTGGATTCTCTGTGTTGTTCATTGATGGTATTGATTCATGCAAATGTTAGTATTTTGTAGCATTTTTGTCCTCAATTTCTTATCTAATTGTCATTTTTATCTTCAGTGCAGGGGGAATGGCTCTGTCAAGTTTAGTGCCTCCCACTGTGAGCTCAATATCATCATTGGCAAAAAGTACAATTACAAGTTTACAGATCTGGTCTTTGCATGGACTTCTTTTGACCATTGAGGCTTCTGGATTCTCATATGTATCTCATGTCCAGGTATTTGATTTTGTTTAGGTTGTACTGGGTTCAATTTTCCAAGGTCATCTATAATTCTTTTTGGATTTATACTTTAATGGAAGAATATAAATTTTCTTTCGTTAGTTTTGTAGTTGAGGTTGCCTTACCACTTATTATTCATTGATTTTCCAATATAATATTCTTTTTATTTTTCCTCTCTTTTTCTGCAGGCAACACTTGGCCTTGCTATGGACATTCTTTTATCTGAAGAGAATGGATTGGTTGACCTTCAGCAAGGATTGGGCCGCCTTATAAATGCTATTGTTGCTGTAATTGGTCCTGAACTTGCCCATGGAAGCATTTTCTTTTCACGTTGCAAGGTAATTTCCGGTTGAGAACGCATGCATTAGTCTTGCTTTTGGACTTCTATTTTTTTATTATTTTTCTTTGTTTTTGAAAACTCATGAGGTATGTCTAACTGATTTTTCCATTATATGCGAAGCACAATTTCGTATGATATAATGTACTGCCTTTCTTCTTTCAATTGCTGGTAATCTAGTTTGCAATGTTAAACTAATTCATGTGATGAATTCTATACCCAGTCTGTTATTGCAGAGATCAGTTCCTGGCAAGAAACTGCTACTATGCTTGAGTATGTCTGCAATTTATTCTCCTTTTTTCTACTTTTTATACATATTTTGATGTTTGTAAATCGAGTTATTTATTTGTTTCCCTCATAGTGCTTATGAAATAGAACAAACCATTGTTTCTGGATTTTGAACTGAAAGATCCAAAAGGCTTACTGAATTTTACAATTATAGCATTTTCTTTGGAAATGCTCAATTTTGATAGAGAATAAGCTACACTGTGCAATCATCGCTATATCAATTTTTTTTTTCTTCTTGTTTTTAATGATTGCAACTTGTAACTGAATTTTAGAGTACAATTAGTTATTCCAAGTTGGGTTCATAGTTCTAAATGATTTTCAGGAGTTTCTTAGAGATCAGCTCAAAATTCTTTCATTCTCTTTTCTCTGTCTGAATGTTTCCTTTTTTTTTTTTTAATTCTAAATTCAATCTGATAGGAGTGTTCGTTTTACTCAACAACTTGTTCTCTTTGCTCCCCAAGCTGTTTCTGTGCTTTCTCATGTGCAAACTCTTCTCTCAACTCTTTGTTCAAGACAGGTTTCATCACTCACTTCATGAAATTTATTCCAGACCAAATTGATATAATTTTTGTTCTTCTAATTCAAGTTGGTTTTGATGGAAGCAGCCTACTTTAAGGCATCTTGCTATATCTACTCTACGACATCTGGTTGAGAAGGATCCAGTGAGTATATTATCTAACAGCAAACATTCTCAATCCATGTTGTAGATATTTGTGCTGATTAGGGGTGTGCACAATTCATTTATAACTGAATAACTGAAGCGAACCAACCAATATAAGTTATTCTGTTTGGTCACTTGGTTGTTCAGTTCATTTCAGCTCTAATTTTTTCAAATTGTCTAAAATTTAGGTGTACGTTTACTTGTATTTTTCTTTCTTTTGAAAACTAGTGTTATTTTTCTATTATGTAATTTAAATATCCTCTTATCATATAATTTGAATGACATATAATTCAGATTTATAGACTCGTATTTTTTCCCCATTCAAGAGTTATCTTTTATTATATAACTCAAATATTTTATAATTATTGTTCAAATTATGATTTTCTTCAAGTTTTTTAGAAAATGTTAAATGTTATTTTCAAATCTATTTATTTATTTTAATAGAGCTTATTTATACTTTTAATTGATTTAGACTTTGGCAATAAGCCTGAAACCAAAAACTGAACCATAATATTGCAGTTATTTCTGATCAGTTATATGAAACATTCAGTTTGGTTTCAAGTCTCAATTTTTGCCCCTAAAATTCGGTTTTTGGTTATTTTGTAACCAAACTGACCAATGCTCACCCTTAGTTCTGATAATACTTTTAACAGGTTTCTGTCATTGATGAGCAAATAGAAGATAAATTGTTTCACATGTTAGATGAGGAAACTGATTCTGAGTAAGTTAATGCAATCTCTCTCTCTCTCTCTCTCTCTCTCTCTCTTTTTTTTTTTTTCACGCTATATGTAAGTTAATTTCATTTTTGTATTTTTTGTACTTAAGTATTAAATGCATGCATTTTTGTAGGATCGGTAATCTGGTATGTGCAACAATTATGCGTTTGCTGCTGGCATCATGCCCTTCACGTCCTTCTCACTGGTTATTGATATGTCGTAAAGTGGTAAGCCTGTTGGACTCTTGTACTAGGTGTGGAATTTCATCCAAAACATATTATGAATAAACTTTTTAGTTCAGCAGGTGCAATATGCTTATATACCTCTACTTTACAATAGTGTTTCTCCTTTTATAATATGTAGTCTAATTTTCGAATTCATTTTCACCTGATATGTCTTTCTCTGGCCCAGCTGCAATCACAAGAATACCTTGAAATTGTGAATTTATTTGATATTATACACCTTTTTTGGCATTGTTATGCAGCTGCAAGAAAGAAAAACTGATTGAATATGTTGATTTTAAGAAGAGTTATTATGCTATATGGTACATGTTTAGTAATGAAAAGCCCAAAAAGCTAAAATAGAGTGGGTTGTTGTAGATGGCTTTACTCAAATGTATTTTATTAGAAATTTTTTTCTGCTTAATAAAATTGCAAGTGTTTGACTTTTCTAATCCATGAAACTGCAACTTCCACATGCCATGATAGTCAAATACAAGTTTTTATTGAACTCTTATGATAAGTTAAATTGCACTGCAATTAATTTATAATTCAGGGTAGTATATGCTTACATATTATATATATGGGCAAACTTATGATTGCATGAGGCCGTCTACCAAATTTGATGATAAAAAAAGTGTATATGTTAATTATTCATCGCTATTTTTATTTGGGGGTTTTCTTTCATGCTCTTTTTTTGTTTTTAATGAAAGGATTCCTTTTCTCATTGTTGGACTTTCTTTTTTTACCTCTTGATAAAATCTCCCTTTTTTTTATTTAAAAATAAGTAGTCTTCCTTGAGGTTCCAAATTTTGGTCTTTCAAACATGAATTTACATGAAAATGGCTATGTGAATATTTACATTAATATAGAAAACAAATAACCTAAGCAATTAACATATCCGAAATAACCCAAAACAATTCTTTTTTCTATATTTCATTGCAAGATACTAATCCTAAAATCACTAAAATAACGGTCTTTCATCAGTGACCATCTTTTTTTTATGAATTTCCTTTTCTTGTATGTGTATGTACGTACGTGTGTGTGTGTGTGTATATATATATATATATATATATATATATATATATATATATATATATATATATATATATATATATATATATATATATATATATGTATTTGTATGATTGAATCGACCTTTAAAACATGTTCAGATTCTTGCTACATCAGCCGGACAAGATGTTGAAGCTGAGAGTGAATCAGGAAATTTTAATCTTAAGGATCCATATGGTGACTCAATATCAAACTTTGGAGATGATGAGAATATGGTCTCTGGTTCTAAGGGTGTCCCTGCGCAAGGTTATGCATATGAAGTTGCCCATGTTAATGCTAGCAGAGATAAGCACCTCAGATACAGGACTAGAGTTTTTGCTGCTGAGTAAGCCATTTCTTTTCCTGATATATTTTCTATTGTGCATGGTGTGTTAATAAATGTGTTTAGAATGAGCTCCTTTCTGTTTCACTGCTTGCCAAGAATGTCTGAATTCTATAATAATGGCTTTTGAATGAGTTCTGGTCTTTTTCAATGCTTGCCAAGAATGTCTGAATTCTATCTGTTATTGATAGGTCTGAAATTGCTTCTGGAGTTTGTCATGAAATTATTTTTGTGATCATTAGAGCTATACTTCTGGGTATATATACGTGTGTGTGGGTGTGTATATAGAAAGCTAGAAGAATGATATTATTCATGTCATCTGCATTTTGAATCTGATGGAACAGAGATTTTTCTTAAACAGTTCTAAATAATAAAATGAGTAAAGAGAAGATTGAGAGAAGAAATGAAATGATTTTATTGATAGAACAAAGGACTAATACAATCCCCTTAGGAAGATAGACTTCCCTCTCCAACAATGGAGCCCTGCTAAGAAGCAGTGATTACAATCTCATTCCATAAAACATGTCCCTCCTCTCTGCCCAAAACAGAATAAAAAAGCATTCCCCAAAAGCAAAACTGTTGTTCCCCTATTGTCCAGCTAGGACTAGGCCTAACTAACTCTACCAGCAGAATTCCAGCTCAATAACAGAATTTCAGGTTTCTGATAGGGGATTATTTGAACCCTTAGTCCTTTTAGACTGAGTATAGAATGAGTAAAGTATCGTTCCGAAGGCAACGGGATAAAGCTAGTATTGAAATCATAAGAAGTAGATGGATAGACTGCCAATAATGAAGATTAAGTATTTAATTAATCTCTAAACTAATGTACATAGATTAAATCAAGTTGGATTAAGGATGACTTAGTAATTAATATAAAAATACATAGAAATAGAAATGATAAGTCATTTAAGAACAAGTAAAAATAATTGTATAATTGAAGTGATTGGAGAATTTAACCAAATATTTTTTAAAGCAATTCTCATTGTCATTAAAGTTGTTCTTGTTTAGAGTTTATAAGCACTCTCATATCATTATAGAGATAAACAAAAATTATAAAGCTCAATGCCAATTCTTTAATCCCTTAACGAGAATTCCTTATCTCTAAGTGAATTCAATACTTTAAGTAAATTCATTTGTCTTTCCATCAATAAATTCCAATTCTCATTACAAATCAATTGACTAACATGTTAAATATGGTGATTAAGCATGCATAGCAAAACAATCACACAAATGGATTTAAATTATACTTCATTTATAATAAACATAAATTTGATCTTTAATAATGTCATTTCACATTTCTAGTATACAAAGGAACTAGCCAAAATACAAAATTGAATTAAAATCAAACAGGAGAATTGGAGAAAAATAAACTCCTTAGAAAATGTACTTTCTAATTAAACCTTTTGATGTATCTCTTGTTCCTTTGTCATCATTTACTAAAAACTAAGTATAACAACTATATAAACATCAATTGTATATAAAAAAAACTCTCTCTTACAACTGCATATTTAGTCCCTATTTATAGAGAAGTTTGCATCCCAAATCATGCCTCTTCAGAATAGGTGTCATGGTGTAAAGTTGCCATGAAAAGTCCTGATGAAAACACTTGGTAGTTGAGAAGAGGTGAGATGAAAAATTGTATCGCTTCAGAACTGGTGCTTGGACCGACTTGGACAGCCTTCACGAGTCATGTCCTGCTTCACGAGTCGTGTTGCCTTGTTCTCTGTAACGACTCGTGCAAATATCACGAGTCGTGTCTCTTCTTCTAGCTTCCTTTCACGAGTCGGATAAACTTGCCGACTTGGACAACCTTGCTCTCTATAATGACTCGGATGTACTTCACGAGTCGTGCCGCTTCTTTTTCGTCTTCATCACGAGTTGTGTCTTCCTTCACGAGTCGTGATCTGGCTTGATTCTTCAACTATTTCTTCTTCCTTTTAGACCAAACTTACCTGAAATACAAACAAACACATAAACTAGACAAAAACACATAAAATATAAATAATTTAATCTACTAGCTACCTAAAATAAAGAAAACATGCATAAAAAATATAAACCATTATATATGGTATTAGTTTCCCTCTTTGCCCCTGCTCTGATGCTTTTTCTTGCGGGTGTAAACTAGCAGCTTCTTTGGCCCAAAAGAGTTCTGGTTCAGCATCATATCCTCTTCTTCAATTTCTCTATCAGAATCTTGTCTCAAAGCTTGTGTCAAACTAGTGTGTTATTTGGTGAGTTAAACAAATCCAATGTCTTATTCGTGTATTTCTATTGTAGAATTTAAGTAATATTCATGTATAAATGAGTATACGTGCTAACAGTCACCACCTGATGTTGCATATAAATTGAATGCTTGGTTCAGCTTCACCTTAAAGCCTTGGTTATTTATTTTGTAGTTAAATCTGAAGAAAGTTTCTTTTATTTTATCATCTTACTTTAATTAATTAATTTGTTAGAGTACAGGTGTTTAAGTCATCTACCTACAGCTGTGGGAAACAATCCAGCTCATTTTGACCTTAATTTAGCAAGAAAAAGACCAGCTGGAGACATCTCTGGAGATTGGTTGGTTCTTCATGTACAAGAGCTGATTTCACTGGCATATCAGGTTCCTGGCATAAAAATCATATTGACCCAATATATTAGCTAAAATAAATCTTGAAGTTCTCAAATTTGTATTAGGATTGACATCTTATCAATTTCCTACATGTCAGATCAGCACAATTCAGTTTGAAAACATGCGGCCGATTGGTGTGGGACTACTTAGTACCATTGTTGATAAAGTAAGTTTTAGAGGAACTGCATTGTTCTAAGACTTTTGCCAACTTATGTTTTTTCGGTAGTTATAAGTAGAAATAGGCTTCACTCATGGGGTGGCTTGGTAGTACGAACCTATTTTCATTTAGTTTGAATGGATGTGCCATTTACAGTTAACATTTCAAGTTCCAACTTCACATGTCTACTTTCCTAATGGAAATGAGCTAGGCCTTATTCTATAGACAGATTTTCATTGGTGAACATTGTTTGCTATTCTACACAATAAAATTGAATTTTGGGAATTTATTAAATGTTCCTGGGGAGCTATTTCTACTGAGAATGGTGGGTGCAGTAAAGGCCTCTGTGAATTTTTGCAACTTCTGTAACTTTGGAAGAGCATGTTGAATGGTTAGCATAATTTTTAGGTTTCTTACTGTAACAATGGATGGAAATATTTTCTTGGGGATTTCCCCCCAGGATGTGTGAGATGGGGAGAGTCCAGCAAATATGTTACAGTCTAAATGAGAGTGCAAAATTGCTTATTATATGACTGCACAGAAGGGATTAAGCCTGAATACTTTTTTGCTTGCATTTTGAAAGAAAAATTTATTAAGGGCTTCCTGAATTTTATTTTGGCCTCCCTCAACTTTGTAGTGAAGGAACTATTGTCTTAATCTACATTCTTGTCCATGGTCATGTTTTGTGGATCATTAAAGCACACCCTACCCTCTGTAGTGTATTATTTTTTCCTCATTTGTCAATATTATTTTCTTTCTTGTGAAAAATATAGATGAATTATAAGCTTGTTTCTTCCTTGTTTTCTATACCAATGGACTATTTAAGTTGCTTCAGATTCCCAATTTCTGGCTTACATCGCAACCTATTCTTGTGTTTCCCCTGCAATGGAGAAGAACTTGAGGACATTACTTGATCTTTCCTAAAAGTTATCAGGATTTTGACAAGTGAAAACTGCCATTTAGTTGCTTGAAAATTTTGCAGAGTTAGATTGCTTTAACTTATGTAAGAAAGCTTGTAGCAAATGAGGCATTGCTTTGGTGCAATATCACATCCGACTGTTGCTTTATTTATTTATTATAGCATTATGATGTGAATAAGGTCTATGGCTTCTCTTCTGTGGGACTCTTTCGCATTCTCCATTTGATATTTATGGGATACTCATGCTGTTTGTTTCCATCTTTCTGGTTTTGGAAAACAGCTTGAAACAGCACCAGATCCGGAGCTTCCAGGACACCTTCTGCTTGAACAGTATCAGGTACTTTGATGGCTTAGTTTTCAATCCTTGTCAGCACATTCACCAGCTACATGACTTGAGTCTCTTACCTGTTTTTGTGCCAATTGGTGCAATAACATTAATAGTGGCACAAAATATTCAAAATCATCGGAAGAGAATTAGATGAAAAATATAGCACTTTCCTTAATTACTCTTCAAAAAGGGATGACATAGATTTCGAGGAAGCCTTTTTACAGTATGCTGGATTTTGATAAGTTGTTTATTTTCTCATTTTTGTTACTGAGGTGATATATAACTATATGCAGCTTGCACGCATAGACAAACACTTATCTGTACATGTTCTGTTTACAAAACATAATTCGAGTTATATTTGCTGAGACTAGGCCCAACTATTGTCTTCTGTTCGCACTGCATTAGATGCATCCTCTGGCCCTATTCTTCTGGAGGCTGGGTTGCAGTTGGCTACTAAGGTTTGGTGTCAAGATTTATGGTTGGTCTTTTGTCAGTTAAAATAAGTTTTATAAATAACTGTAGATGAATTGACTATGTCTTCTAGATGATGACTAGTGGAATATTGGGAGGTGATCAAGCTGCAGTCAAGCGCATATTTTCACTAATTTCTCGACCACTAAATGAGTTCAAGGATATTTATTATCCTTCTTTTGCAGAATGGGTCTCTTGCAAGGTATCTTCTTGTTTGAGTGGGTTTTGGGGGGCAACAGGGTAGTAGCTCCTTACATCCCAATTGTTTCAGCATCAGCTGTCAACTGGAAGAGTTCTATTAACTTCTTTGATATGATATAGATCAAGATAAGGCTTCTGGCAGCTCATGCCTCTCTCAAATGTTACACATTTGCATTCTTGAGGAGACACCATAGTGGGGTTCCAGATGAATATCTTGCATTATTACCATTGTTCTCAAAGAGTTCGAGTCTTCTGGGGAAGTACTGGATCGGTGTTCTGAAGGACTACAGCTATATCTGCTTGTGCTTGAATCTTAAGAAAAATGTAAGCATAATATAGTGATACACATTAGAAGTTTTTGTTTTTTTGACTGCTGTCCTGTTCAGTGTAATTGTTCTGTTTGTTTTTTGCACAGTAGCAACTTATCAAAGCAATTTTATTTTGTCTTACAGTGGAATGCATTCCTAGATGGAATTCAATCACCTCTAGTTTCATTGAAGTTGCGTCCTAGTTTAGAAGAAGCTTGGCCAGTGATTTTGCAAGCGCTTGCATTGGATGCAGTTCCTCTAAATGTTGATGGGAATGTTAGGACAACTGTTGAAAATACAGTAAAAAATAGTTTGATATCTGGCTATAGCATGGTTGAATTGGAGTTGAAGGAATATCGATTTCTATGGGGCTTTGCTCTGCTTGTTCTGTTTCAACAACAACATTCAACAATTAATAGACAGATAATACCATTAAACCCTGCTAAAGTTCGGTATGTTGGAGACTCGCCAATTGAAGAAACAAGCCCCACAGCTTTGAAGTTATATGAAATTGTGCTACCTGTTTTCCAGTTTCTATTATCAGAAAGATTTTTCACTGCTGACTATCTTACTTCAGATGTTTGCCAAGAGTTGCTTCAGGTTTTGAACTCTCTCTGTCCCATAGATTTTACAGACTGTATAAAGATTGATTATTCCTGTCAATCTTTTATAATTAATTTTCCCATTTCTATGCTTTCTAGAAAGTGGAATCATTCACTTGGTCCCTGCAGTAGTAATTCCTAATTTCTTATGGAGTATCTATTTTGAAAACATCATACTGTGGATAAAACAAAAACTGAATAAAATATGCCCTATGCTTATACGAAAAACGTTCTGGGTTCCTACAGCCTTCAATGCAAACTTCTGAGCATGTCCTTGACATGTGCAGAGTTTCAGCTCCATTGTTTGAAATATGCAACACACTTAACATGTTAAAAAATTCATAAAGTTTCTCAATGTTATGATTATTCTCTTTTGAGAAAATTATTACCTTCAAAATCCCAAGATATGGAGTACTATACATGATTATATTCTTAGCATCTCTTGCTTGGATGTTTCAAAAAGAAAAGGGTTCATTGTTATAACTATATTGCTGCAATATTATCAAATATCATCTGAGTGAGAGAAAAGACAGCAAGATTTCCTGAGTTGCAGCTCACTAAATGAACATAAGCATCCAGAAAGGAAGAACTGCAAAAACTTACAGCTAAATGCCTATCTCTTGAATAAATGTTCTACTTTGACTGGTCTTTGTGGGGATTTCTTCATCAATAAGCACAAAATGAAACATGTTTAATATTTTGTTGAGTGGAATCAAAATTAGTTCATTGGCCATATTTACTGCTACTTTATCAACCTGAAAATGTCTTTTCTGATTAATTAGGAACAAATATAGATCTAGACATTTGTTATTAGGAAGCTGGCAATTTTTATTTTAATTTTGGCAAGAATCATCAGTTGCAAGTGTGCAATTTGATATTGCACACCTCTTGATGCGAATGTAAAAATCTAATGCAACTGTTCTATGAGTCTGTTAGTATCCCAATTGCTAGCTGTGTGCTTTTATTTTGACTGCGAAGCTAATATTGTTTTATTCAATATTGCTGGGCTACTTCTTTAGAACACTATTAAGCATTTCTAGCTCTGTATTTAAGCAGGTTTTTGCATACTCCATTTACATGGATAATTCTTGGAGTAGTCTTGCCATATCAGTTATCTCACAGGTAATCTTTGACAAAATGTTTCAAGCTGTTGTACATAGTTGATCTGAGATTAAGTTCAATTTCTTTCCTGAAACTTCCAAATATGTGAATTTAATTGTACCCTGCCTTATTCCATAGCACAAGCAAACAATAGCATGATCCAGGCATCCATTCTGAGAGACTGTTTTTCTTTTTCTATATATTTTTTTTAATATTTTACTAAAATTATTAAGAGTTTGAATTAAGCCCATTGAGGAGTAGCCATGATAATATCTATTTTTTATGACTACTTAGTTGACACCATCATTGCCAAATAGCATATTTGCCCTTGACATTTTGATTTATCTAGAGTTGGAAATTTCAGTAACGCTTTGCATTTTGCCTTGTTCCTGTTGTTAGTCTGTGATGAATACATACTTTAAAAAAATTGGATCATGGTGCCAATGTTCTTTTCTTGCTTGATCACTTTCTGTTTCGTCTTCCTTCTTCCCTTTTCTTTTTCTTTATTTTATTTTATTTTAAATCTTCGGGAGAAAAATGGCAATATGTATTTTGATGTCTATAAAGGATATCTGCTTGTGCTTATGAAGTGCATCAATTTTTGAACACATTTTCTGCGCTGAGTTAAATATGTATCTTTTGAACAGATTGTGCAGAATTGCCCTGATAACTTTCTCGAAGCAGAAAATTTTGCTTATCTTGCTGTGGAACTTCTTTTGACTTACATCTTCAATGCTCTTCAGAGGTCATAAACTTACCATTGACACTGAAATTTTTATTTAACAAAATCTGGATGTGTTTTGTTATTTGAATACAGTTGGCTCATACTTCAGTTCTTTTTGGTGCTCAGGACTGAGGTATCAGATCACTCAAACCAGGAGGAGTTGTTATCTCCATCATTTAATGCAGCAAAGACAATTCTCAACCGTTTTGAGCCGAAGGTTTGTTAGTTTATCAGATTCATACCGTTCTCATTGCTTTTCGGTTTATGGTAGTTGTAATGTATTTTGCTCATGAATTAATTTTATCAAGCATGCTGTTCTCTGCTTATCTTCTGTATTCTGTGTAGTTTTATCTTTTAAAACTTCTGAATGACATTTTCCTTCAATTTTGTCTTCATCTGCAGAACAATTCAAAATCTGTAGTATTGGCATTTCTGTTAGTCAGCTACAAGTGCATCAGAGAAGCTTCAACTGAGTCATGCTTTTCAGTAGTTAGTGATTTTGTCAGGTTTACTGGACCTTTGCTCAAGGAATTGGTTGATGGTGAGCATTTTCTATTTTTCATGTGCATAGTAGCAGTCATTTCTGTTTAAGGCATGAGGCCCTCCTTGGAACAGAGGATTTTTTATTTCCCATCCTTTTGACGTGACATGTAACCCCTTTGTGGTTTTCTGCTTTCTTAAATTTTTCTGAAACTTTATTCTACATTTCCATGGTTCCAGGCAGATGAAGTTTGTGTTAACTAAATCCAAAAGTCCATTAGCCTTAACATGGAAGAGAATGCATTGCAAATTACCATGAGGGTACCTAGTGAACATAAGACAGCTCTTAGGACAATCTATTCAAGCAAGAGTTTTGAGCTTATGATATGTAGAATCAGTAGGAAATATGCAAGGTCATCTCTGCAGTGGAATAGTAGAACAGGGCAACTGTTTGCACAAGAAAATGAAGGAATACTATGAGTTTTCAAAACACCATACTCACAAGTCCATAGGCATCACATCTATGGTCAGATTGCTTCACGCTATCAGATTCTAGGATTTTTGCTTGCTGAAAACAGAATAACACACCTCCAAGCAAATTTCTTTAAAGACCCAAACTAATCCTATAATCTTTTGGCATTAGACTCTGAACGCTCATCATAATCTTCTTAGGACTTGAACTTACAAAGAACATAAGGATAAATGCTTATAATAATCGAATGAGGACAAATGATATTTACAGACTCGAAGAGATAACCGGATTGCTGTTCCAGCGAAGCTGAAAAATTACAAAATACCCTGACTTGGAATAGAACTTACCTAGTGAACATAGGATAGCTCTTAGGACTATCTATTCAAGCAAGATCTTTGAGCTACTGATATGTCTAGAATGAACTGGAAATTAAAGAACGCGAGGTCATCTCTGTAGTGGAATAGTAGAAGAGGGCAAATAATAGGGTCTGGCTGCCACCCAAATGAGGACAAATGCTATTTGGAGTTAAAAATACAGACTCCAAGAGACAACTGGATTGTGTTCCAACGAAGCTGAAAATTACGAAAATGCCATGATGTGGAATATAAGACTTCAGCTTGTATATGAAGATCAATATGACTGCAAAACTGGCAAAACCTTAAAAATTTAGCATGCCTAAATAAAAAAAAAATACTATGTGTAAGTAGGCCTTACTTTAAATTTACAGCGTTTTTCTAATTTTTTGACCATTTGAACTTGATTTTCCATGAGTGAGAGAGAGATTGCTAGTACTATGTGGAAATTCATTGGGTGGCAAAAGGAAGCCATATGCATTTTGAGTTGGCGATGAGGAGGTTGGTTTTATCTACCTTTACCACAGGACTGTGTTGTGAGATTTGCACGTGAATACTTCTTTTGACATTTATCCTTATCACAATAGGAATGCAGCATTATTTATATTTTTTCCCCTTGTTCATTGTTTATGAAGCTGGCTTCTTTCTGAAGTGACTAAACTTCTGGCTTCTTTCTGAAATGACAATTACATAGAAGTTCACTGTTTTTTAACAGTAACAATTAAATAGAAAGATTCTGATGCTTACTGTTTTATACAAGCCTAAGATGAAAATTTGGAGATATTCCTAATTTGCAGTGTTTTTGCTTGAGGTGCCTCTGGTTACAAGCTTAATAAATATTTGCTAGCACAGCAGTAGATAAACAAAATTTCCAATATATCTTTTCTGGGGCAATATTATCTTCCATGTTAGGTTGCATAACCTATCATTGTTATAAAAAAAAAATTGTTTTGAAATGTTGAAGTGCCTAGCAGGTAGCTAATTGATGTTTGTTTTGTAGACTCTTCCAAACATGATGACGATGATAATTCTAATCTGAGAGCAGT
Source organism: Excoecaria agallocha (assembly GCA_037975025.1). Classification (NCBI taxonomy): domain Eukaryota; kingdom Viridiplantae; phylum Streptophyta; class Magnoliopsida; order Malpighiales; family Euphorbiaceae; genus Excoecaria; species Excoecaria agallocha. The sequence continues at coordinate 23,900,374 of CM075816.1, forward strand.
CCTTGGGACTTGCTTGAATTTGCTTGCTGATATAACAAAGGGCTGCATTGAGGGCATTCGTTTTCTGGAAAATAAAAGGTCTGACTCACAGAGGCTACTGCAATTGAAGCTTTCATTCTCTCTGGAACAAATAATGTCACTGGCCAAGCGTGCTTATCAAATTGAACCTCCTGGAGAGACCAAAGGCAGTGCTGCAATCTATTTTAGTGTGTTCAAGTGCTGTAGTAAATATTTCCAATCTGTGCTGGGCGACACAAATTTACAGGTAATGTGCATCTAGTCATGGGTACTTATTATTTATCAAGCCCTGAAAATATTTGTACACTTATGTTGAGTACAGGTTCAAATCGTCGGATTGCAAGTGCTGAAATTCACATTACAGAGGAGCTCCAACACAGAAGCTAGTGATTTCCTAGTATTCTTTTGTGGGGAGCTTGTGACAGATATCTTAAACATAATACAGAATTTGTTGAAGGTCTTCTTTGCTGCTTGTTAAAATTGCTATGCTGCTTCTTTTAACTTTAATGATGCTATTATCATTCTGAATAAGTTATCCTATGTTGCTGGTGGCAGAAACCTTTAAGTAAAGAATCTGTGGCTATTGCTGGTGAGTGCTTGAGATTCCTAGCACTTTTACAAACTCTTGCAAAAGCTAGTGACTGTCAGAGGGGATTTATGAATCTACTTCTCAATGCCATTCTCATGGTCTTCTTGGGATCAGAGGATAATTCTTCTCAGGTAAATACTTGACTGCAGTAGACTACAGTCCTTTCCACTTCATAAACATTTATTTTGCAATGAATTGAATGACAGGAAGTTAGGGATTTAAGAAGCACTGCCGTAAGGCTTGTTTCTCATCTTGCTCAAGTGTCTTCCTCAGCTGTTCACTTCAAGGATGTCATGTTATCTATGCCTGCTACACATAGGCAGCAACTGCAGGTACTTGCATATTTTTCTCTGTGCATGTAGAGGGACGAAAATTCTTTGCTAGTTATCCTTGTGCAGAGGGGGAGACCTATTCTTCAGAAAGATTTAATTTCTTGTGTAAAATTATCCTTTTTTGCTCATAGTTTAGCCATGTCAATTGGTTCCATCATATGTTATTAGAGAGACTGTTGATCTACACATGCATCTGCTCTGAATTGCATTATGTTTAGGGAGCCGTTCTATGTATACTCTGTTTGGCAACTGCATTCTTGGTGACAGTCCTCGAACGAGCTGAAAATTGCTTTCTCTAGCAATTGTCTTTCTTCATATTTGCTCTTGTTGTAGGTATATTGGTTTTACTTTGTGTTTAACTTTGTCCACTCATTTTCTACTTCTAGGAGGTCATCCGTGCTTCTGTTGCACAAGACCATAACGCAATGCTGACAAAATTGGCATCACCTCTCGAGATAAAATTACCAGTACCAAAAGATTCCGTACCAGCATCAACGAGAGCTGAAGAGAGTAGAGAACAAGTTTCTCACCCATCTGCAGCTTGTGTTTCTGAAAAGGGCAGTGCTGATGATGATCTAGATGATGATGATGATGACTGGGATACATTCCAGTCTTTCCCTGCTGATGTGGGTGTACAAGAAGACGAAGGCATTCAGGAGCTCTCTACGTCAGATTCCTTAAACACAGAGGAGGCAAATGTTACAAAGCATCAAGAAAGTGGTGAAATGGAGGTAATCTCTGGTGGCCCGAATGATATTGATCCTGAAGCATCAGCAGATGATAGTGTACTTGTGATAGAAGAACGATCCATTGAGGTAACTGAGGAGCACAAACAGATGATGGATGCTGCTGATTTAACAGAGAAAAATGACACCAGGGAAAAAGATATTGAATCTGAAAATGCTAGAGTTGATGGATGAAAATAAGAGCTGGGACGAGTAGCCAGAAAGTTGGGATGAGATGAGAAGGCCAAGTGAAGCTGGATGCAGAACGACATAAAGTTGCTGAATTGGGGGAGATACTGTCTATGCGATACATGTATAACAATGATCAGCAATAGTAGATTTACCAAAATCTAATTTTTCGATTATGTAATTTCCTATTAATTATATATCTGGTTTTGCAATATTTCCTGTTATGTAATTTCCTATTAACTTTTTCTACTATGCATCTTATATTAAACTTTCTTGCAAATAAAAGAAATGCTTAATCTAAAGGAGTTTCTTCATTTTTTTTAATTATTATAGAGTACTAGCTTGAAATGCACGTATTGCAAGTACATTAACTAATTTTTTATGCATATGTGAATTAATTTTTTCTGAAGTTCGAATGGAAAATTATATTGAAAAAAGATAAATGGGTATAAATTTCTATTTTATTTTATTTTATTTATTTTTTATATGAAGAAGAAAGAACAAAACAAACAGTCCCTACTGTAATCTAACAAATCTGGGAAACAGAGTTTCCCTTAAGTCACTAGCAATGATATAACAGATGCCACCTGGTTGTTCTGAATGCCAATAAAATTGATGGGCATGGTTAAACGCCCAATTAGCCAAGAAATGTGCTGCACTATTCGCCTCTTTGAAAACATGGTTCACCTCCACCTCCCATTCATGGTGCAAAAGCTCACGGATGCGAAGGACCACCGTGCTATGCGATGGATGAACGACTGTATCTCTAGTGATCACAGTGACCACACTTTGGTTGTCTATTTGGGGTATGATCTTATAATTCCGCTGCCATGCCTCCAAAAGCACCGTCCAAAACTCAGCAGAGAATGCATTTTTGCCCCTTACAATCGCCGAGAAGTCCCTGATCCAATAGCCCATGCTGTCCCTCAAGATGCCACCTGGGAAGGCCTGAGCAATGCCTCTCCGGAATGCACCATCAGTATTTAGAACTACCCAGTCCTGCAAAGCAGGTTTCCACCCAACATGAAGCTCATGAAGCTCACCTGTATTTCTTCCCACCTCTGCCAAAGTGTCTCGAGCAGCCATGAAAGCCGTAACTTCAGTTAAAATAATTTGCTTTTTGGCTATCTAATTCACAGACTGGGCAATGAAATGGGTATAATTTACTAACAGCAAATATATAATAATACGCATATATTTGTAGAATTTGAAATCCATGCAAAATTGCCTATATAAGATTTTTTAGTGCATTTCCAATGGCATAAAAAATGGGGTCTCGAGCTCTCTCTGACAACATGGGACATCCCATTTACAAATCTTCATTGTGGAGATGCAATGAAGATTTGTGACTCATTTTTTGTTGCTCGATGGCAGACCATATAATAATTATAATAAAATTTATCCTGGATAAAGAGCATGGTTTCTATCCAACAATATATATATATATATATGATAATGAAATTGTAATTTTATTTTATTTTTATAGTAAAAATAATTAAACATGTCAAGTCCCCTTTAAAAAATTTAATACGATTATGACCTTACAAGAATTTTCTAATTTTGTGATCACGAAAATAAAAAGAAAAAAAAGTACTATTTTATCTTTAATATTTATGAAATACTAGTGGAAAAAGATAACATTGCTTGTATATATATACATATATACATGGTAACACATAGATTAAGTGTTAATATATATCAACTTTTCACTAATCCATAGTTAGAAGTACTATTTTTCTCTTAATGATTTTTCAAAAATAGCTTTTTTGTTCAATTAGAATAATTTCAAAATGTTTTAGTATTAAAATATTTTTATCCAACAAAAAACATCAAAAAAAAAAATTAAACACTATATAATTTTATTCAACTCAAAAATTAAGTTGCTTAGTTATAAATAATACTATACATAGCATTTTAATGGGGGGCCTATGAGGAGCTTAGCGGGGACCCAACGGTGAAAATCCACCTCAGTCCCCCAACTATTCGAAAACCAAATCCATCGCTCCGGTTCTTGGTTGCCTTCCAAATCTATATACTAAATCTCCCAAACCTTCAGTGTTTGTTTGCGGTTTCTGTAGTCATGGAGGAGAAGCCTAGGAACCTACTAATACTATACGCAACCGAAACTGGAAACGCAATGGACGCGGCGGAGCGTATTGGCCGGGAGGCTGAGCAGAGAGACTGCCCCGTCACTCTTCTTTCTGTTGACGAATTTGATGTTGTAAGTTCTTCTCCATTTTCTTTTTGTTGCCGTTTGATTGCATAGGAGGTGCAAAACTGTGACTGAACTGGCAACATTTTGTTCTGGAGACTCTTTGATTTTCAATGAAACTACAAATTTGACTTTTTTGTTAACTTGTTTAATGCTGAAATTTCATTCGAGTGTAAATCTTTTATTCCGAGAATTGGAAGAAATTATGTATCACTCAATGTTACTGTAATTTTTTCTTACTTGAAATGCACAAGTATAGACTGCATTGAACTGCCAGTTTATATTTTCAATGCTTTGTCTTTTGGGTTGCTCTAGAAACATAGAAAGTGAAATTAATTGCGTATAATTTTTGTTATAAATTTGTCATCAATTATATCAACTATAATGAGAAGTTTGAAAGCAGCACTTACTGGCATACTAATTTTGTAATGTTTCAGAGTTCCTTACCTCATCAAGATACTGTAATTTTTGTGGTTTCTACCACAGGACAGGGAGACATACCAGATTCCATGAAGGTTATGATCTCATTATAAATTATTTTTCTACTCCGTTTTTAATTTGGGAAGAGACTGAAAGGTCTCATTTTTATGATATATTCTTCCTCAATTTCCCTTCTTATATACAGGGCTTCTGGAGGTTTCTTCTACAAAAAAATCTTATGAAGCCTTGGCTGGCAGGAGCTTATTATGCAGTTTTTGGATTGGGTGATTCTAGTTACCAGAAATACAATGTGAGTAATTGAACACATCTGAGTATTTATTTGTGCATATAACTTCAGTAATTTGGGTCTTCATGCATATATTCAGGTTAAAACTTTCCCTTCACTGTTTCTTTCCAGGATGTGTCATGAACGTAGAAACAAACAAAATAGATCTTATGGATTATTTTTATAAAAAATATTGACACGCATGGGGCATCTTGTGGTGAATGAGAGAATATTGAAGTTATCCCTGATAGCTTTGGTCTATAAATTAGCTTTAGAAATTGTTATTATTTTTTGTCACAGGAACCTGCCAATATTTTTTTTTTGTTTTTAAGTTTTTGACATGAAAATGCAATCACATGTTTAAGAACATTACTTGCATCATAAGTTTTATATACATTGTTTCTTATCCCAAACTTTGAATCATATTCGTCTCCTTACTTTTTGTTTCATTGTCTCCAAACAGTGATTTAGGTTCATTGTATCTCAACAGTTTGTACATAATTTTCCTTGAAGCCTTGTTGATGACCCATTTATCAAATTAAAACATCTCTTAAGTTGCTTTGTTATCTCCATCATTTGTTCATACTATTTGAGTCTGGAACATATTATGGTAGCATGCATAGTATTTCTGCTCCATAATTCATATTCAGAAATGTGGTGTCCTTTTTTGTTTCAATTTGAAATAGATTTATTATGCATGTTGTGTTGGCTGCAGTTTGTAGCGAAGAAACTTGATAGAAGACTTTCAGATCTTGGAGCTGTAGCTATTGTTCAAAGAGGTTTAGGGGATGATCAGCACCCTTCAGGGTATATTCAACACACATTTCAAATAAATAGTTAAAAAGCTTTAGCTGAGAAATGCGAAATGTGGCTTACAATTTGATGACAAATTAAGTTTTCTGAAAGGATTTAGTTTCTATTTTTAGGTATGAAGGTGCATTAGATCCTTGGATGTCATTGTTGTGGCATACATTATATCAAATCAATCCTAAATTCTTCCCCAATGGTCTAGACTTGGCAATTTCAGACTGTAAGTTGATTGATCAAACAAAAGTCAGAATAACATATCACAAAACTGTCAGTCTACACTCGCAATTATCTACAACTGCAGGTAAATTTTGTGTTGTTATGAATTCACTTTTCTTCCTTGGTCTTTGTAGATATCTACTTGAAATATTGACTTGGATGGTTTCTATATTGCTATTATTGTTATTATTTTTGTTGTTCTTGTTGTTGTTGTTCTTATACTGTTGCTCAAAATTTTAGTTACATTGATGTTTTGCCTTCACCGATAGCTTTTCTTATCTGTGTTTTATTGCTGCTGTTCTCCTCGAATGTGAACAGAAAGAAGCATTTCCAAATGCATATTTTTATGGAATTAGGATTGATTTGCCTTTGAATTGGCAAATTAGGGTAAACTTTGGGGAATAATCTGTCTCTGCAAGGGGTGCATGCCGTTATATTTGTTTGCAAAGAGCTATAAGTAAAGCTAAGGTTAATCACTTCCACTAGGTGCTTTCTGCCTTTCAGCATAATGGCTTCGTTAAACATCTAGCTTAATATTTTCAGTTGAAACCTTTTTTTTTTTTTTTCCTTAACCGTTTCTTTTATGTAGAGGCATTGTAATTTGAACCTGCAACTTTTCTCCATCTCAATAATCCTGCCACGGGTGGTGACATTACAATTTTTTTCCTTTCATGTATCTGTTCTTATAGAACATTTTATATTGCTATGCTTTTACCACTTTCCCATTGTTGAGAACTTATCATATCTGGAGTCTGTGGTAGATGCATCTAAAGTTTTGTCATGCATTTTTTGTCTACAATATATTATGTTAAATAATATAAATGGTACCAGATGATGGAATTATATTTGAAAGGTCATAAAGCAATGTGAAATCAATGAGTCAAATTCTTCAAAGAAATTACTATATATGAAATAGAATCCATGTCAGTTCAATTCAACTCTATTCGTTCTCAATCTCATTCTTGTTGGTCTTAAATTGGCAGATCAACTTCTTTTGACTCAAGGCTACATTTTCATTTATGACTATTCACTGATGATGCTAAATCCTTCTTGACCATGTCATCCTATGTAATTTTGTCATGATCTGTTGTATTCACTTCTGTAGCAAGAATCCTCCTTTATTTTTGAAATAAATCTACTTTGTTGGATCAGTTTGCAGAAAACGGATCTTCATTTTCAGTTATCTTGTGTTTGTCAGGTTTAAAATATGTTCAAATGCAAATTGAGAGGGCTCGCTCAATGTCACCTGGAAGATTTTTTCATGACAAGAAAAAGCCTGATTGCTTTCTTAAAATGGTAAAGATGCATGCTTATTCATGGCATATCCTAAATTCTTAGAAAAGTTGGCTTATATAATTGGGACTCTTGGTACTTGCTGTTGAAACTAGTTATAAAATGGGGTTTGGATAGCAGGTACCAGCAAGCACTCTAGCCTTTTCTTAACCATTTAAGCATTATTGTTGAAGTGTCATTGTGAGACTTGAAACATTGACCTCAAAAGAAATGAAGCTGTTTACCACTATATTGTACATGGGTGTTTTGTTCAGTACATTCCTTTTCTTTTTCCTTTCTAACTAAAAAATTATGTTGACTCTTCTACATATCTGTTTCCTCTGAATTTGCTCTTGTAGGTCAAGAATCAATCATTAACTAGAGCTGGGTGTGGAAAAGATGTGCGCCATTTTGAATTTGAATTTGCTTCATCCGTAAGTGTCTCTTTTTCATATTATGTAGAATGGTTAATCCTGCCTTCTTCTTAGCATGTTACGTTTTCTACAGGCAGTTCAATATGAAGCTGGTGATGTCCTTGAAGTTCTACCTAGTCAATCTACCGCTACAGTGGATGCTTTTATAAACCGTTGCAATTTGGACCCTGATTCCCTTATCACTGTATGTTCAAGTATAAATGTGTTAGGGTTTGGTGCTACTTTATGGTGTTGCCACATGGATGGATTTTTACTTCCTGTGTTGTCTTGTAGGATCTAACTGATTATTGTAGTGGTCCATATAAAGTTGTTTATGATCATAATGGTTTTGCTAGGTGAACATAATTTTAAAGCTTATAGGAGTAGCAACTTTGCATTCTTCTCAAGTGTTGGTGATCTGTTATCTATGGGGAAAATTCTGTGAAATATATGAAAAAAATTATTGGAATTGTGAAACGGAGGAAGACACCTATCTGACTGATTTCTGAATATAGATATATTCAGTTTTAATCTTTGCCTTTTATGTATCAAGTATGAGAAATATGCCTGTTTTCAGGTTGACCCTATGGAGAGTGCACAAAACAATGCCTCTAATGTTCCCATCAAGCTAAAGACTTTCGTGGAACAGACAATGGATATTGCATCAGCTTCTCCTAGACGCTATTTCTTCGAGGCATGTATGTTTTTTGCTCTTCTGTTAAGCTTTCTGAACCGGACAATGCCAAATATACATTAGTGCATATCCTTTCTTTTGGCTGCTTGTTTTGTTGCATTATAACTGTACTGCCTTTCACATTTGAAGTTGAGAGATATACCTTGGAAAATCGATTAGAATAAGAAAGAAAAATGATCTTACTAATTCATAATTGGGGCCATTTAACTTCTTTCAGATTTTTTTATACAAATTGTAGGTAAGAAATCATAAACCAGTTATTTGGTTGATTGCTAGTGATCACTCCATTTCATCTGCCTCCCTCTACAGCAGTGACAGTGGTTGGATTTCTGGTACTTTGACGTGAACGTGAGAAAGTTAATGTTACCGTAATTTTTATGTCTAAGAATGAGTTGAGCCTTTGACCTCCACATGTATCAGAAAATTTTCCTTTTTGTATAACTGGTTCAGGGCTCGAAAGAGTTTATATTATTTTATTCAAATAATTCAATAGTTCAATTTTTATTTGCACTGCTGTTGATTTTGAGGAGCCTGCCCTTTTGCCCTCAATTTTTGAGAGAAAAATGCAATACCCTTGTATCTTAAAGGAAACAGCTTCCATTTGTCTCATCTTACTTTGCTTTGCATAATGGGTTTATGCCATATTGTGCTAGAGGCATCTTACACGAACATAGTTCATTCTGATATTGGGGATCTTGAATGCATTTAGTGAGTATCCTGTTTCATTATAAATTCATGCTCTAGTGGTTGCTCAAGTTTGATGTTATACTTTGATGGATGCCTCTGCTTCTATTATCATCTAAACTGGTATTATCTCTATATTTCAGGTTATGAGTTATTTTGCTTTGGCTGAACATGAGAGGGAGAGACTTAAATATTTTTCCTCACCTGAAGGAAGAGATGATTTATACCAATACAACCAGAAGGAACGAAGAACTGTTCTTGAGGTGAAGTGTACATAACTTGATACAATCTTTTGTCATTTTGTGTACTGTGCAATAGTTGATAAGCATCTCGCTCTTATGTTTCACGTGGTACCTATGGCATTTGATGTCTTGCAGCAGTAGAAAACTTGGCATCCTCTTTTGATCAATGTTGTACTTTTTAGTAACTATTTCTTCTCCAGAAGAGGATGCGGAGGAAACTCTGCCATATGGACTATTTAAAGTAGTGTAAAGCTGCCTGATTTGAACAATCTTGACAATTTTCACTCTTGCTTCTGCTTCAAATTCATGGTCATCCTGTGAATCAATTTGTCTTTGTGATCCAGGTATTAGAGGATTTTCCTTCTGTGCAATTGCCTTTTGAGTGGTTGGTACAGTTGGTTCCTCCATTAAAGACAAGGGCATTCTCAATTTCATCTTCTCCTGCCGCTCACCCCAATCAAGTGCACTTGACGGTGAATGTTGTCTCGTGGACTACTCCTTTTAAGAGGAAGCGGACTGGACTCTGCTCCACGTGGCTTGCGAAACTTGATCCACAACAAGGTACTGATGGACCGTTGTGTAATCAAAATTCAATTGCCAAATTGCATAAATGTGTTTTTCACCTGGATTCTATTTTTCATGAGCAGGTGTATACATTCCAGCATGGTTTCAAAAAGGTTCCCTTCCTCCACCGCCACCATCACTTCCCCTGATCCTTGTTGGGCCTGGGACAGGATGTGCGCCTTTTCGTGGATTTCTGGAGGAAAGAGCCCTACAAGATGTATCCAGTGCAGCTGCTCCCATTATATTCTTCTTTGGCTGCCGAAATGAGGAGAATGACTTCCTATATGGAGATTTTTGGCTGTCTCATGCACAAAATGATGGGTTGCTTTCTGAAGATAGAGGTGGAGGTTTTTATGTTGCTTTTTCAAGAGACCACCCTCAAAAGGTATATGTGCAGCACAAGATGCGAGAAAATAGCCGCAGGGTTTGGGATTTAATGTTGGAGGGGGCATCAATCTATGTTGCAGGATCTTCAACCAAAATGCCTTCAGATGTGATGTTGGCCTTGGAGGGAATTATATCGAAAGAGGCTGGAGTTCCGAAGGAAACTGCTGGGTTGCAGATTAGGAGATTGGAAAAGGATGGGAGATACCATGTTGAAGCATGGTCTTGAGTGCTACTAAGTTAACAATTTATAGCAATCCAATTGGTAAAATAATTAATACAACTATTGATTTATGCAACAGATAGCTATGAAATAGAATAGGAAACTCGAACGTCAAAAGGAAATCTGTTCGCCTTCGATTGAGGCTCTGTTGATGTCAAATTTCAGCAACAGATGAGATTTGGAGTTGTGTTTTTGTTTTGGTAGGATGCAAGATTTTCTGGAAGAAATAATGGGTTATTATTATTTGAAAAAAAAAAATAAAAAAAGGGCCAAATGCTAATTCTATAACCTTTCTTTAGAACCATTAAAGTGTGCTGGAAAGATTTTTACAATGTTCTCAATGTCAATAATGTGAAATTTTCAGTAATAGTAAAGATTTGATTTCACCTAGTAATCGGAAGTATGCTCTCGATTTCTATTCTCCTCGTGACTATAGCTCTTCAAATTTTGTGTGGTAGGAGTGCTTACAAATTAGGCTTTTAATTTATTGTTTTTTAATTCTTCGATGTATTTGGATTTTTGCCTACTCTTTACTTTATATTGCATCTATTTGTGCTCTTCCTGACAGTTGTAAAATGGAAGATATGGAAGTCATATTTTTTTTATGCTAAAAGAGTTTTCAGCATCCGTCAACTGTAACTCATTGTTTGCCATCTCAAGTGCCCTAACGCTCTCTTGAAAGTGCGTTCTTTTAAATATTTCTAATAAGTTTCTTTGAAATAGAATAAATAAATACTCATATATTGGTTCATTCAGATCAATTTAATTGGGTATAATTTGGTACATTTCAATTCAATTTTTGGTTCAATTATAGGTTATGATCCAAAGTTGAACTCAATTCAAATTAAATTACAATTGGATTTAATTGTAATAAAAATAAATAAATAAATCTTTTTTCTTATTTATTCAGTTCAGTACAATATTTTTAAACTTGTTGTACAGCATTATCATTTCCTGTAAGAAGGAAAAAAAAAATGAACACAACCATTTACAAGCATTTGCAACTGTTTAGTTACATTTGACATTGTCAATTGAATGGGTTCAAATATGCGCACAAAAAAGTGGTAGACACTAAAAATTAAATAAGAGAAATTCCAATTTTGATTTTTTGTGACAATATATTTGGAGTTATAATAAGACTTTAAGTTCAGTCTCAAACTAAACTGGGAGCTTACAAGAGTAAATGAAAGTACAATATTTGAGAGTAGGCCAAAGGTACATTTTTGTCCCTCATATTTGATCAAAAGTGCAACTTTTCGCTTAATATTTCGATTGGGAGATTTATGCCCTTCATATAATGAAAATGTAAGAAAAATATCCCTGTCATCCAACTCTGTCAAAGTTGACCGAACTCCCTTCAGTCAACAACTGATGTGTTAATTTTTACCACGTGTCAACGTGTCATTGGACACGTCATCACACATATGGTAGCGCGTGATTTGCATGTGAATGGCAATTTTTTTTTTACTTTTTCTTCTTCCTCTCTTGTTTACCGATTCCGTCTTCTCCTCTCTCTCTTGTTCTTCATTGCCTTCCTTCTCCAGTGAGATCCATTTAACTCCATTCCACCCAAAAGATAGATCTATGAGATTTGATAGTGTACAAAACCTTAATAATACAAAATCATAATAGCCCAAAAATAGCAGAAGTAGATGGTGCCAGATTATTCAACCTTTGTTAGTTCTTTGATCCATTTAAGATAATGGGAAAGCAAAAATTTTAGGAATGAAGGGATGGAAGTTAGATGTTTATGTGGGAAGAGAGCTATAATACGTGAGTCATAGAGCATAAGCAACCCAGGGAGAAGATACTACAGCTGCCCCCATATTGGAGTAAGAAAATTTTTTATCCTTTTTTGCGTATTCTCCTTCTTTATCATAAGCTAAAGTTGATTTATTTCAACTTGATTTGTATTGTTAATGCTATTAGGGTAGGGAATGCAATTTTTCTGCTTGGTTCGATTCTTTAGCTGCAATGAAGAAAAGGTCGCGAATGTTGTTGTATGAATTGTACAGGGAGAATTTATAGCTATAACAAGAGATATTAAGGTTGAATAGAAGGATAGAAGGCCAATCAGACACGATACAACATTTGTCTTCGAATTTTGAAGAGAATGAAGATTTTTCTGAGATGGAGGAAAAGTATGGTACGAAGGTGGCTGTGAATTCAAAAAAAAAAATAATGAAGGGCTGTGTCATTTGTGGTTGTTGAAGGTTGTGTGTGTTGTGTTTGTTGCCTGGGAATTAGGCAATCAGCAAGGGCAATACATAGTGTAATAGGATGAAGGGTTGTGTCATTTGTAGTCATGTTAATGCATATGTTGCAGAATTTTGTAATGTAAAATTAGTTACATTCTTGTAACTTTTTGCAAACATTCAATATGAAGTTAATTCTACTTGTAATCCTGTGATATATGGTGTTTAATGGGATAAATATAATGGAATAGAATTAAAGTTACAAAATAACAACAACCAAATTATAAATTAATGAAATGTAGCTGAACATTAACAAAAGATCATAAGTTACAATATGTTTTAGGCAGTTGATGAAATACTCCCAAATTACAAAATATTGTTCATGGAAGTATAATCTTTAACATAACCACCCTTGCAAAATTAGTTACAATATATGTAACCTATAACTACTTTCAATTTTTTTTTTCAATTGCCTCCTACTTTTATGCTTTTTCAAGTCAGTTAGCAATAGTATTTTTTTCCTTAGTGGCTGAAATGACAATCTTAATGGCATGGAAACTTCATATCCATTTCCTTTAAAATTAATCGTTCTTGAACTGATAGGGACATGATTAGTCTTTCTTGCACTTGTTATGACATCTTTTTCACTTGGGATTGGAAATTTTTTCTTCGGATCAGCTTCATGGTCAGGCATGATGGGTGTCAGATCCTTATTTTCACTACTTTGATTATCATCTCCATATGAATCAACTATATATGTTGATGCATGTCTAGGTTGCATTATAGAACTCAATAGTCTTAAATAAATGAATATTGCTTCATTTAAATTGCAAACATCAAGTACTCACATTGTACACAATTCTGCCATTGTCATCATAGAATATCCCTTGTCTCCTTTCTTCCCTTGTCTGACTTGAGCTTTGACAGAATTTATTCATTCTGTGTCTTAAGATTGCATTAGGTATTCTGGAATCATGAGCTTTTCTGTCATATCTGTTCCTTCATTTAGTTGTACATTATTGCCTTCTTGTAGTTGAGTGCTTTTCTCTTGCAAGTTGTTTGGGTCATTGGCAGAGTTGTTACACACATCAGCAGGGTTATTGGCCGCTTTAGACGAATCTTCATCTTACAAGTTAAGGGAAGAAGGATCCTAGTACAAAGTAAGAAAAAAATCACTGTAAAAAATTATATATTAGTTGGTATGCTAAATGTATTATGAAGTTAGTGATTTTACCCTAGTGCACTTTCTTTTGTTGTGTCCTTCTTGTCCACATCTACTGTAAGTCTATTTTTCCCCTTTTTTGGATAGCCTTTCGATGATTGTTCCACTTCGTGCTTGTGATTGTTGTGTTGGTACTTCATTGCTTGCTTGTCCTTTTTTGCCCTCCATTTTATCCTTCTTTCTTGACTTCTTCGGTTTGCCAGGCATCTTTGGAATTGGTGGAGGTTATATACTTATGAATTTGTCTACGCTCTAGAATTTCCTACCCTTTACTGGTTGCATCTTATTTGCATAAGATGTTGAATATTTTTCCTTATGATAGTAAAGGGAAATATATTGCACCGGATCTTCACCCTTGTGATAAAATGTTGCAGTTGCATGTAAGCATAAAATACCAATTAAGTCTCATGCCCTGCAAGTGCACATTTGCTTGTCCATCCATACACCATGCCTATCGTCTCCCTCACTGACTTCATAAGTAGCTTCTCTATTCCACTCAATCTTATAACTAGAAGCAATATTTGTCCAATCCTCAAACATCTCCATACATTATGGGCTATAATCGTTAATCTAGGTCCTCAATTTCTTTTCATTCTCAACAAACAAGTCATTAGCTTAACTCTAATTTCATCCACCATTCTAACAATTGGTTTTAACCTAGCCGTTAAGATCCAAGAATTAAAAGTTTTTGAAATATTATTGTCCACCATGGCATATTTGCACCTACTACTAAAATAGGTCCTACACCAAGCTTATGAGGGATAACTAACGACATTCTTGGCTGCCTTTTTGGAGAAATCTCCAATATTCTTCAAATTGTCCAAAAACTCCTCATATGTACTCCAATAACAAATCTAAAACCTTTTCCTAAATTCTTCGCCCCTTCACTTCTTGCACCAATTGGCATAAATGTGTCTTGCATACCGCTTGTGCTCAGCAAGTGAAAGTACATCTAAAACGGCTGGGATGAGTCCCTACAGTCAAAGAAAAAACAATAACAGCATGGATTTATAAGAGCAATAACATAAGAGCAAGAAAAATTGTGGAAATACACTAACCTTTTGCATGTCACTCATTATTATCAACTGTGCTCCATCTCCCAAGTCAAGCTCATCAACTAATCTTCATAAAAACCAAGTGCAGTTATGCTTATTTTGTAACGCCCAATAACTACATGGTATTCCTTGTCGTTGGGTAAATAAATTATAACATTCAGTCAATTGGTCAGTGATACTCAATATATGAAACAAAATGTTACTATTCATATGGTAAATATTTGGACAACATGACGGCTTATTTTTCATGCTTTCCAAATACCTGCAATTTAAATTAACACTCTCAAATAATTTTCCTCCTCCATAACTTTAACAAATACTCAGGCACTTCTAATTCAATCCACAGTCATAATCATATAACATATATATTTTCATATATCCATCGACAATATACTAACTTAAAATTTTATTACA
Organism: Excoecaria agallocha; assembly: GCA_037975025.1. Lineage (NCBI taxonomy): Eukaryota > Viridiplantae > Streptophyta > Magnoliopsida > Malpighiales > Euphorbiaceae > Excoecaria > Excoecaria agallocha. The sequence continues at coordinate 23,915,533 of CM075816.1, forward strand.
ATCCAAAATATTTACATAACCAGATAGAAATTTCTAATTATTACAAGAGTGGACAAAAGTCCCAAAACACATGTACATTCCATTTTCCATCTTCAAATCCTTATCTTCGTCATCTGTCCCTACACGTCACAACAACTACGAGCTAAGCAACATTGTCGCTTAGTGGTAGATACTACTACACAGAATTTCACTTATAATTACAAAATTTATAAAATTTCCTTTTGGTACCTAATCTTTAATTTACATTTTTATTTTCATTTACTAACTTCTCAAATTTATTTCTTTTATCTGATTACACCTTTATTTCTTTATAGATGTAAAATTTCAATCTAGTCCTCAATTTTCCCTACGAAATGGAAAATTAAAATTTGGTCTCGAACTTTTCAAAAATTACGATTTTGCCCTTTTTAGCCTATTTGTCCCCTTTAACTCCATTAGTCATATTTTATGATATCAAATTATAGTTTAGTCTCTACTTTCTTGTATAATTATATTTTTACCCTTTTTGAACCATTTGACTTGATTTTTTCATCTTTTTTCACATATAAATCGCGTAATTAACATATTTACTCATAAAATTTCATTTTAACATTGAATTTTACATAATTAAGATTTTGCCCCTAGTATGATCAGTGGAAATCCTCGAATCAATATGCGGGACAATGACTCCAATGACGTAAATAAGGACCGGATCACTTGCCATGACCCTGCGTCCTAATTTTTAATGTGCCGGCCAATCCAGATATGCACAGGATGCTATTATATCTAATGCGTCTGAATTACCCACTGAACACTAAGGGCAATTCTTTTATGAACTCAATGTCATTTTTTATGCCTTATTCTATGTTGTTCACATCATGTCACATTGTCATATAGACATATTACATTCATATGGATATAATTCTCAGGTTAACATTATGTACACATGTAATTACACATATATGACATAGAAATACATTATTTTTCATATGGGTACCATTCGGCCACATTAGGTACACATGCCTAGGAGATTAATTTCTCTTCATTTACATTTCATACATGATTCCCACATCATTATTATCATTCTCGTGTGTTTACATCATTATTTCATATGTATGTCATAAGTTACACATGTGATCACCATTATGTACACATACACACCACTATGTTCACATGTTATATTTCATTCTAATCCGTTCTATCATGTTCCTTTATCATCATATTATGTTTTTCATGCCAATTATGTCATTAATTATTGATTTAAACTATGTTAAGGCATACTAAGGCATTTGGCCACTTAGGGTTTATGCTTTCTTAAATTGTTTTCATCATCAATTCATGTTTCTAACACCTTAAAACATCATTTTACCATATCATATCAATTTATTTCATTGTTTAACCTAAGTTGCCTTAGTTACATAATGTAAAATTTAACTAAAATTTAATAAAACTTATGCAATCAAGTGTAGAAAGGTATCCACTAACCTCAAATGGCTTGAGAATCACCTAAGTCTCATTTTCCTTTCCCTTTCCTACCTTAATTGGCTTGTCCCCTTGGTTTTCCTCTTTAGGCCGAAATGAAGGAAGAAGAAATTGTGAGTTTAAGCTTTAAATCTCAACATGTATTTAATGTTAATAAGTCCTACCCATGCTATTCTACATGCCTATATGAAAAATTCCAATTAAAACTAACAAAAACTCATGAAATTAGCTAGTTAGTTAAAATTTCTCTCTCCCCAAAACCTTAATTTCTCCACTTCCCTTTGCTTCAATCTTGTATTCTAAGATGAAAAAGAAGTCTTTTAGTGTATTTAGGTAAAATTTCAGCTTGGGATTTGGTGGGAGTTGAAGAAGAAATGGAGAAAAATGGTGGGATGGCAAAAACAAGGAAGTTTGAGATTTGAAGGAATAAGGAGAGGAAGATGGTCGAATTTCTCTGTGAAATTAGAGGGTTCTAGACTACTCTATTGTGTCTTTTTATACCCCAAATTAGAGGCCAAGATTCCTCCATTTGTTATGAAATTCAAAGGCTCACTTTTTGGCCATTTGTCATCCATTCATCTACTTAGGCTTACCCTAATGATGTAATATCACTCACACATGATCATGGCTCTATATTAGTGATTTATATGTCTTTTTATGGTCAAATTCATGGATTTGACTCTCCGAATGATTTGATCTCGGTTTTGCACCCCAAAATATGAATTTTTGTTTCAAATATCAGATTGCCCTGAATTTTATTTTTCGAGTGTCCCTAAATACTAAAAAATATGTGATAAAAATTTCAGTTCATTCCGACATCATTTCGATATACTTCTGGTCTCGGCTTCTTATGTAGTCGGCTCGAACCCAAAATTTCAGAATCGCCAGAATTACTATTTTTCAATTCCTAGAGTGTCTTTACACTATTTATATGGTGTATGTGAAATATTGGAGCAATTGAAGGTCTCTAAGTCTCTCAACTGCTTGGTCAAAGTTTTGGTCAACCTTCCGTGAAATCGTGAAAATTTTTAATTATTTGGCTATTTGGGGGCCTATTTAAGCTCAAAATTTCCCCAAACTATACCACTAGGTTTTATTTAACTCACACTACGTTACTAAGCGTTTAACTCATTTTTCTTAGTGGTCATTATGCATGACCTAGAATACATTATGCATGCTAGATGAAAATAAGGGGCGTCACATATTTTCTTTACTAACTACAACCATGGCAATAGGAAACATTTGGTTCATTCTATCAACACTTATGGCAGTTAGTAACATCCCTTTCAATTTTGTTTTCAAAAAAACATCCATCAAGGCCTATGATGGGTCTACATCCAGCCTTCCATCCCTTACACGCATAAAAACACATGAACACTCTTTTGAAAACTCTTCTCCCCTCTTCTAACCCATCCCTTGATAACTCAATACCAACAGTGCTTCCAGGATTTGCGGTTCTTAATTCATTAGCATACGCTTCCAGCAATAAGAAATTATCCTTGTAGTTTCCTTGAACTTCGTTAAGAATCAGTTTTCTAGCTCTTTTGCATTTGTCATGTGTGACATGTATCCTATGCTGCTTCTCCAATTCTGCTTGCATCTTTTTTGTTTTTGTTTGTGAATTTTCCTGGATTGTTTCCCTCATTTGACTTACTATCCACTTTGCTATCACCTTTGTGTTTTTGAAAACTTTATAATACCTATGCTGCAAACATAATTTCTTTACTTTCAGTCCTGATTTGCCCTTCTCTTTGGATGTATGAAACACAAAAGGGCAGCTTTCTCTCTTGCACTTCACTCTTACTCTTTCGGGCTTACTCTTAAGTGTCTTGTAATCTTACCACTTGGTACAGAATAATTTTTCAATGCCTCTCTAATAGCATTGGCATCCTTAAATGTCATCACTTTACAGAAATATGTCCTCCCCTCTCTTGGATCATATTTGACCATCTTTTTTGCTGTCTCTAGTCTTACTTCTCTTTCACTTACAACATCCCCTAGATCTGAATCAATTTCTGCTTTTGTGTCACTATCCTGCTCCTTTACATCACTATCTTCTTCAGTACCACTACTATTAGAGTTATCAATTAAAGCTCTATCAACATCAGAAACAGGATTGCTATTGTCTGTATTCTCACTACTGTGTTCACTACATTTAACCCTACCTTCATAATGCACGTCCCCAACTTCCTTAGCCCTATCTTCATTAAGTTTAACCCCGTATATAGTAGGTCTACTAACACTAGCCCCAACATCCCTATCATCAATAGGCCCATTACTATCCACATTGTCTTTATCACTAATTTCTCTACTTATCCTAAATTTAACTAACAATTCATTTGGAAATTCAATCAAATCATATTTTCTAATAGAAAAAAAAAATTATATCCCTTGTAAAATAATCTAGAGCAGACAAAATCCTATGCACACTAGCATCCCCTACAAAAGCAAACAGACCATCAGACATTTCCTTACCTGGTTCAAAACACAACAGATATCTCAAATCCTTCAAGCCCAGCCTCTTAGTGAATTCAACCCATATGCCTTGGTATATTATTAAATCTGAGTCAAACTTCTTCAATAACTATGTTTTTCCCTGTATATAAGCCCAATTGTTCTCCAAACTCTCGTTCCAGTTAAACCACAAATTTATAGTGGTTATCAAACTCACCCTGCATTTAATTTAGAGTAAAAAAACAGTGAGAAAAGCACCAAAAATGACAATTCAGTGAACCAACAGTCATAGCCATATGTTTCTAGCTACTGTAAAGAGAATAAAATCACATGCAATCGGGACCACAAGCTACAATATTCAAAGGCATATTGAATTTTCGCATGGCAGAAAGTTGAATCTATTTGTCTAAATGGAAGAGCCTTTAACCCATTTATTCATAAACAAATAAGGTATATAATTATTTAAACCCCTTATACCGCACAATCCATAAATTAAAAATCACTAACATGAAGGAGTCTACAGTCTCTCTAGAGTTATCAGACGACATTTATAGTGTGTCATATGCCATGTCTCTTATATGGAGCTTCAATTTTTTTACTCGACACCGATTCCTTTAAGTTATATTTCTTCGATTTAGGGATTTAGAGTTTGATGCTTCTCTTCACTTTGCGACTCAACGATTGGGGTTTATTTTTGTAATTTATGGTTAGGGATTAGATTTTTGCAAGTTGAGGAAGAGTGATTGACGAGATAGAGAGATCGATCTTGCTAAAGAAGGAAGGCAATAAAGAACGAAAGAGAGAGGAGAAGACGAAATCGGTAAACAAGAGAGGAAGAAGAAACAGTAAAAATTTTTTCCCATTCATGTGCAAATCACACGCTGCCATGTGTGCCATGAAGTATCCAATAACACATTGACACATTGAAAAAATTAGCACCTTAGCCGTTGACTGACAGAAGTTCGGTCAACTTTGACAGGGTTGGGCGGCATGAGTATTTTTCTCCTATTTTTATTATATGAGGGATATAAATCTCCCAATCGGAACACTAGGAGCAAAGTTGTATTTTTGGCCAAACATAAAGGGCAAAAATACACCTTTGACCTTTTAGAGTAAATAAACTCTTATTTACTTCTTATTGTTTGATAAATTTAAAATAAGAGTAAACCCATCTTTAAGTGCTTAAACTTTTAATATAAGTTCATTTTAACACTTAAATTTTAAATATGATTAAATGAACACCTAAATTTAGGTATTATATAACAAATAAACATAAAATCTGACCCTACAAAACATTAAGCTGTTGTTATTCAACCTTCTTCCCCCCAATCCTAAATTAATTGCAGAAATCCCTAAAACCTTCTTCTCCCCCAAATCCTCTTCTTCTCGTCCTCCTCCACCGACAAACCAACACAGTCTAGGTTCCCAAATCCTCTTCTTCTCTTCCTTCTTTTCCCTAATCTCTCTCTCTCGATCTCACTCTCAATCTAGCTGACATGGGAGTTGCAAGATTTGTTTCAAATTTGAAGCCTGGAAAACCCGACTTAACGAATCACTTCCAAGTTGCAAGCTACTGATACTACTGCTTTGCGGGCAAACTCATCGTTTAGGGTCCCGAAAAGGTTCTAGTACAGTGAATCCGATCTTTTGAATCCAGCCAATTCCGAATTGACCAATTCTAGGATCGTTTGCAGCGAAGGCCTGTCATCGAATTCTTAAAACCTGGGGCTTGTTAATCTTGAATGAAACTAAACATGATTAATCCAACCATCAATCCATCATATAAAGGCGTAACTCCGGCTCTCTCGACTGGTGGAAGGAAGGGCAGCGATGTTTTTTGTTTCTAACTGAGATTGAGATGGAGGTTAGTGAAATTGGGAAGACTATTTGCTCTCACTCAATATTCGATTTCTGCTTGATCTATGGTTGCTGTCCATTTGAGAATGCTGTTTGCTGTAGTGGCACTGAGTATTGCTGCCCCAGTGATTACCCGATTTGTGACATTGAGGAAGGGCTCTGCCTTCAGGTAAGAATTCATAGTCCTTGACAATTAGGCCATCCCCCTATTTATAGCAGTAGCAGTATATGTGATAATTTTGCCTGTAATGATGTATCAGAGCAAAGGAGATCACTTGGGAGTAGCTGCAAAAAAGCAGCATATGGCCAAGCATAAAATCCCCTGAAGTAATCACAGCAAAGCAAAAAGGAAGAAGCATACCATCCTCTCATGTGAAAGAGGAACCCTTTCGCTGCAACGCTCTAAAAAGGCAAAAAATTGTGGAATGCATTGAGAATTTGAAGGTTGGTTTTTAAGTCTGGTTTAATTAGTGAATCCTGCTATAAGCATATGGTTTTGATAATTGATTAAGTGCATGTAGCAGACAAAAACAGAAGAAGAATTAAGTGAATGTAACTTGGAAATGGCGGATTTTGGGTTGCAGGTGCACTTATTAGTGGTTAAAACTGGACCTCTGTTTAAGCCTTCTGTTGCTGATGCTTTGATTACTATGTATTTTAACAGCGACAACGTTCAGGATGCATATTTGGCATTCAAAGAAGCAGAAGATTCAATATGCGATCAGATCACTTACAGTGTGATGATTGACGGTTTAGTGAGTACAGGAAGAGTTAAAGAGGCCTTGATCATGTTAAGAAATATGCTTTCGGCTTGTCATAGTCCTACTGAATTGACCTTCGTGAGTTTCATGGGCTCTTGCTTTGATGCAGAGATTGGATGTCAATTTCATGCCCAAACTATAAAAATGGGGTTTCATGCTTGTACTTCTGTAGCAATGCAACTATAAAATTCACATTAAATTATGATGTTCTCGTATATTGTGTGAGCTCGTGAGCATCTTCTGATTTATATTAAGCTAGGCCCTTATATGGTTTATGAGATGCTTTTTTTAATTATTTGATGATCATAATAATTGTCCTATACAAAGACATAAAAATGGTAGAACTCTAATTATTTTTCTATCTTAAATTAAGTTATTAGAAATTGTATTTGTGCAGAGATTACAGATGTTTGATGATTTGTAAGTTGCAGGGAATTTCAGAATTAGAACTTTAATGAGGGGGTGGAAGTTGGCTCTCTGGATCAGCAGGATATATTAAACAAATTACTTAATAAAAATACCGACGGAAAACCAACATATTTTTCCGTCGGTAAATTTTCTCCATCACCCATTCGTTTATTTCTCAGGTCAGCGCATCTGTAACTCACGCGCTGCGATTTTTTTCACCATGAATTTGGGTTTAAAAGTATCAAAATTAAAGTGTTTGGGCGTTTATTTAATTATTTTCATAGTTTAGGTGTCAAAATAAATTTTATGGATAAATTTGTAAGATTAAAGATGAATTTACTCTTAAAATAAATATACAGTAATTTATAATTATTTTTTATAATTAAAATAAATATAAAATAACCCTACTTTACTTACAAAGTAAATATTTAAATTTATAAAAAACAATTTAATTACTTTCAATAACTCTATTATATACTTAATCACTCCACATTGTTTATAAACCAAATAAAATAATTCAATTACTTTCAATTAACCCACTCTCGTTAACTCCCATCCAAACAAAGGTCAACACTTGTTTCTTCTGCCCTACTGGACGATAACGCGGAAGCTTATGCGAAAAAAATGGCTTAATCTCTTCTTCCTTCTCTGCATATTCACAAGTGCACACTTGAAAATGATGTCAGCATCCCTGTTCATACAACCAGAACTCAATTTCTCTTTAAAACCCTCAAAAGTTAGTTCAAAAACCCTTTCCCTCACAACTCTTAAACCCCATTTCATTTCTTTCAAACCCATAGCCTCTTATGTGCAGATTCACTCGCCTGCTCATCCCAGAATGGTTCAAAGCACTTCAAAATTCAAACTTTCAGCTTCCCCTGCCGACCCAATTCTCTCTGAAGATGGAATACCCTCAAATAAAGAGGTGTTGTTATTTTCATATTACCTTTGCAAGTTCGAATCTTTCTTCTTCGAAGTTTTTGTTTTCCTTTTTCTTTTTGTGGGTCTTTTGATACCTTCTTGTGAATGGAACTGCGTCTTGTACAATTATTTTTAGTCGAAGAATTAACTCCATTTTACTTGAGTTATGTTTTCCAGTGTCATAGTAGGATTGTCTGTGATGATCTTTTTATTGTTTTCAGAAGCTTGGAGTGGTGGTGAAGCCAATGGAGAAACCAAGAATAGTGTTGAAGCTTATATGGACGCAAAAGGCAATTGGAGTTGCACTAGACCAAGTGATACCAGGCTTCGGTACAATTCCTTTGAGTCCCTACTACTTCTGGCCCATGGAAGATGCCTGGGAGCAGCTTAAAATGTTGCTTGAAAGCAAGCCCTGGATATCGCGGAAGCAAATGCATATTCTTCTCAATCAGGCTACTGATATCATCAACTTGTGGCAGGAAAGTGGTGGCAATTCACTGTAAGTTACTATTCTGAGGATGGAAATATTTGCAAGTTAGAAGCAATGTGAACAAGTTGGTCAACATTGGTGGGGAGACTATTTAGCAGGGCTGGAAGTTTGGAATCCGTTATGTTTTGGGTGGACAGAATGAACTCCAATTCTACTCAATATTGTTTAGGAAAAGAAGTTATTGAGTAGGATCGGAGTTTATTCCCAGCTTGCTCACAATTATTATTACCCTCTGTATTTTGAAAGGACCAAAGTTGATGGTACCAGGTCAGCAATTAGGATTTTCTTCTTGTGAGTTCTTTAATTGGATTTGGATATCAGGTTACCAAGTATGATTTGGATATCTGGAAGCATGTTGTAGCCAGCTTAGTTTCAGTCATTGCTGAAAACCAGTAGTCCCTAAGCTTCAATTTATAGCAGCAAATTTTACTCGATGTTCTTTTTGTTTAAATAGGGCACTACTTCTAGATTTTGATAGCAATGTTTCCCATATTTTTGACATTGTACCCAATTAAAAGTTTCTCAAGTTTTGTTCTTCGTTCACAATAGTTCTGCAATTCATTATTTATTGCTTAAAGAGAGGGAGGGAGAGAGAGAACACTGAATCTCCATGAGTTTTTGACAATAGTGATCTTATTGAAATAAAATTGGAATGTAGTGATTTCTACAATAAGATATGACGTTCTGTGATTATAATTCATCTGAATTGTATGGAAATAGAAGTTGACATCATGATTCTCAAAATTTCCAGCATGACAGGCTTAAAGGAGATGCAGCCTGCTTGATTCAACTTCAACCTGTGATAAGTTTTGTAATCTACTTTTATTTTATGTCCTGAATTCGATTGATATTTGACTTATAATTCATTTTTGGAAAACACAAACATCCTGGCTATTGTATTTTTGAAGAGGGCATCAGAATCCATCCTCAGCTCTTGGCTGAAGCTGCTTGCTTTACGTCCTCCAGATGCTTATAATACAAATGTTGTTGACTGCCTTTGGTTTAAATTCTTAATAGTTAGCCTGTTATATGTTGGTCTGCACCGTTCACCATCTAATGTTTGCTTATCTAAGGGAGAGACTATGAAAAACTGCAACTCTAAACTGTTTCTGAAAACCACGTCCTTGCATGTCACAATCTTGTCTAAAACTAGAGTAGATTTCCAAATGGCTTGATGATTTTGAAAATTCTCTACCTGCTGAAAACATTGCGTGTTTTTGTTGCTGGAGTATGCAAACTTTTGTCACCCATCTACTGTACAGAGTGAACTTATCTCCTATTCAGTCTCGAGGGGATTTGCAATGGAGAAGGGAAATGCTTCAAACTATACATGCCTCATTCCACAGCTAAATTATTGACAATTACAAAAGAATAAATAGCTATGGGATGAAACTCCAGCGAATACTATGAATCTCAACAAAGGAACTCCTGCAATTGGTTAAGTTCACTTTCAATCTTGGTTTTTCAATCTCCTTTTTTTTTTTTTTTTTAAAGCTTTGTTTAAGAAAGAAAGTCAAATATTTTTCATTTTAGAATCCCTGTTGTAGAGAGGAAACTAGGGGGAAAATAATTTTATCTGCTATGACAATGAGGATTCAATTAACTAACAGAGGCTTAAATGGTGACTCTAAGCTTGGTTTCCTTTTCGATTTTTGAAATGCCGTGCACTGGAGCACATTGGAATACTTTTCTAAGTTGTCTTAATATTATCCGAGTTGCATTTTTCTGTTGGGCTTCATACCTTTCTTTCAGATAGTGAATTAGTTTATAATTTACTCGCGACTCTTCATTGGCTGGCATGTTTACATAGAATGCAGAAGCACAATCAAGTGGAGAGTGAAGGTGTATGATAAGGAAAGAATCTCTCCAGCCATGCTTGAGAAATTGTACTGCATGAGTATGTTATGTTGCTCAACTTCTTTATTAGGTGCAACTAAGGGAAACCCTTGAGAGGTTGAAGTCCAAAAAGGTTAACTAATCATACTTTTGGTTATTTATGTTTCAGAACAGCATCAGTGTTTATTCAATCTAAGAATGATCTTTTTGTTAGGTTATTATACTTATTATCATTACCATAGCTAGTGCAAATATGTAATCAGTATTTGATACCCAAATATATTTGAATCTTTAATTGCAGTACTGAATCTACATGTAATCTATCTGATGTAAATGAAAAAATAGGATATCTGTATGTATACACCTCTCGGTCCTCATGTACTCTTCTTAATAATAGAATATGCCTGTCTAGTCTTGAATGCTGTGTGTGTTCCCGCCTGCATTGCTTTTCCTTGATGGAATATTTCTCCGACAGGAATATTTTTGTTCAACCATCATGCTGTGACTAAAATCACTGATGTAGATGTTCATCTTCATTCATCAGTATCAAGAGATTTGGATCTCGAGAGTTCGACAGCAGCTCTTGCTGCTGCTGCTGCATAAGCTGCTGATTCAAAAGCCTCCAGAGCAGCATCAGCTACATCTCTGTACTTCCGTGTACTTTTCACAGATCCAGACAACTTCTCATCACCATTTAACTCCTCACACGAAACTTCAGGGCTATGCTCGGCAGCTGATTTCGAAGATTCTTGCTGCTTCTGCTTCTGGGTTTCATATAATTTCTCCTGAAATAAATTTGTAATATTGAAGTTATCATTTTGTTCTTTGGAAACAATACTTAAAACAAATGATTGACAAGTTTGGTACCTCAGCAACAAGAAGACCATCTTCCACCAAATCCAGGACGATACCATTTTCAGAAGCAGTGTCCTTCAAGACTTTCAATCTGCATTCTAGGCTCGGTTGTTTTGTTGAAAGCTTTTGTATGATCTAAACCGGGAAATAGCAACTGAGTAAAAAAATCATAAGTAGATTCCATCTGCACAATCTAAACTGAATACCTTGGGATTCACTCCACAGTTGTTGCGCAGCTCAAGGGCACGAGCAACGAATTCCTTCCCAAATTTAGACATGAAAATCCTGCGGATCTCCTGCAATTCTGGAAATTCTCCAAGTCTAGAAGATGCAAAGATCAAGCTGGATATTGCTTCCTTCGCTTCATCATGGCATTCCCTAGATATAATTATGAAACTCAACAAACAAGTATAGCAAAAGGAAGAACCTAAACATCTGATTAAGGTACAAAAACCAAGGAACTAACCTTTCGTTTTTGAGAACGACAATCCTATCCAAGAGGAGGTAGCAGTAGTCTTCTACTATAACCAGCACATCTATCAAGTTCTGCTCATTTATCATATGCTCAACCTGTGAAAGTAGTGCCTATATTAACGATCAATGAACACAAAGACTCATGAAGAAAGTGGGAAATTAAGACTGAATAATTACGCGATGAAGAGCTCGATCTTGATGACCAAGATTGAGAAGCTGAAGAACATCAGATTTTGCATGGGAATAGCGAACTTGTCGCTGGTTCTTGAGGATGGCAATTCTTGAAATTGCAAGTTTTACAAGATTCTTGAATTTAGAAGCCTTGAACTTCCTTCTAAGGATAACATCCACAAGACCACCCATTTTCACCTTCTTTTGCAACTCAAGCTTCTTACCTTAACCATAAAAAATTTAGTTTATTATATACACTTCAGTGTGTCTAAATCCCATGAAGGAGGCTGTCTGTGACGGTTTCATATGTTAGAGTTGACGAGGTATTTGAAGCAGGTGTTAAGTTCTGACAGGGGAACTAGTTGCGGTGAGTAACAGCTATGTGAGTGTAGCTTTCCTCTTATTTTGGTTTTGAATCGGCAATCGGTGGCTTGTTCGGTAAAGAAATAGAAGAAATCTTCCATGAGGTTTAGGAGGATGATGAATTCAAAGCCTGCACGCTATGACCTTTTAAAGAGGCAAAAGAATGGCTTTTTCCTGTTGAGAGCAAAGGAAAATGTAATGACGTACGTAACTAATTGACAAATATGTCTAATTCATCGTAATCGTATACATACCCCCAATTGGTCAGCCGATTCATTAATAAATTTTAATAATTAATTGACAAATATGTCTAATTCATCATAAATGTATACATACTCCCGATTTATCATAAGTGTATACATACCATCGAATTTTTAAAATTATTAATCATTTATTAATTCAATTAATTTGGCCGTGTGGGTATTTTAACAATTAGAAATTTGACTGAAGGCAGAGTTTGTATATTTTTCAAGACATTGATTTATAGGCAATTTATTTCAAATATCTCTAGAGGAGATTTTCAAGAGTTTGTTTCAAATGATGGACCACAACACCAAGAGAATACGTTTATATTTCAAAACCAAAATTATTCAATAAAATGTTCACATAAACTAGTTTTGAATAATTTATTCTATAAAAAAATCAATATTTTGCTATTTTAAACGAAAATGATGCCTTCATAAGTTTGACAACTAATTAATCTTTGCACCAATAAGTAATTTTTTTTTTAATTCCATAATAAGTAATGTTACTAACATTTAAATTTAAAAAAAAAGAAAAGAAAAGAAAATTAACGATAAAAATAATAACAATATTCCACCTATGTTGTTTTCAATATTTGACATATCTATCTTAAAAATTCAAATAGGAAACAGACATTTCAGCACCCAAACCCCCAAATAAAAGGGTGCTGACCACAGGGGCCTCGAGCCTATGACTTGTCTAATAACAATGATAGGAAAACTCGTCTATATTCAGGCCAAATAGATAGTATATTACCATCTATACATATTAATCTTCGCTCACTCTTTTTTTTTTTGGCAACTTTGTGTTACAATATTCTTTTCTTTTTGTTTTTCTAAACATTTTTTTTTTCTTTTTAAAGCTATTCATATGATATTTCACAAGTTTTGACAATTAATATTAATAATTAATAGCATTTAGGTTTGACATTGTTAAAAGCATTTTATGGTGCACTTCTCAAGTTATTATTGTACAATGTTCATGAATAACCATATAAAATACACTTTAAAAGATAATAGTTCTTTTATACACTTATAACAAGATGGTTTCTTTTTTTTTTTTTTCTCTTTTATACATGAATTTTATTTAAGAAAACGTTGAAGGCACAATTTGAAAAACTCCAAATTTGACATAATATTTTCCACCCGCCCTTCCCATTTAGCATTCACACCTTTGGATTTTTCAGTAGGCTAAGTAATTTATGAAGAAAAAAAAAAGCCGTCAGAATTTTGAACTTTCCCCACGACCGCATCAGCTCAAAATTTTGAAATTTCCCCTATTATTTCCCATTTACTAATAATAATAATAATAAGAAAAGAAAATTAGTAACCCCCTTGTATTATTGGGTATATGTTGCCTCTCACAATTGGATAGCATCTCATATAAAGAACATGGAAGTCCATTTCGTATCGTATCACTAACCATAACAACTATACAAAATCTTACAGAAACAAATAAGCAAATAAACATGTTCTTAACATTCAAATTAAATATAAAATCCCCCTTTCTTCTAATATGAGGAGGAAATTGAAACAAAAATCTACATTTTAAGATTATGGGGGTTAACAAAAATAAATAAATAAATAAAAGACTTGAAACATATTATCTTACATTAAAATTAAAAATAAAAAAGGAAAATAAAATAAAATACAAGCAACGACAGCTTAGAGATGGAAACAACATCATTCAATAATTTACTCACTGATCCAATATACAGATGCAGAGGGGCCTAGTGAAAGATGAAAAAGAAGCCACCAGAGTTCACATCCATTTTCCAATTAAATTCTGTATACCATTGTAATTGTAAACATAAACGAGTGTTCAAGTTTGTCCAAAGATAAAGAGAATTTAACAGATCTGCAACGTTTGCACCAAAGATTTCACAAGACAAATTGGATGTGATTGAATACAAATTTCATTAACTTCACCCAACATCCAAGAGAGGCTATGAGACAATGGGATATTTCGGTTCACTCCTCAAACTCATGCATGTGATCTATTAGATAATTGGCTGCCAGTTCTTCATTCTTGTTGCATGCAAAGAATACCTCCAACACTATGGCTCGATCAAAGCCCATCGCCTCAAGCTGCCAAATTCATGCCACCAAAAAATATTAGTCTAAAAATGGCAGGAAAAAAAAAAAAAAAAAAACTAAACTAATCAAAATGTTAAATTTTCTGAGGTTCTCTCTCTACCTCTCTCAAAACTCCAACTCAAGGTGCGTTCTATTGAAATGTGGAGATGAAAGACGCAGGGCCACCAGACAAGTTTTTAAAGCAAAGACCATGATCCAACCTTAAATAATAAAATTTTCTTCCAAATATGGTCTTATATTTCCCCCAATGATGACAAATAAAGTATTTAGGCTGTCATGCCACAATTTCATTTGTACTGAACAACATAGATAGAATATTCCAGAGAAATTTAATTTGCACTCGACCGCATAAATAGAATATCTTAGAGGCTTTTAATGCGTTTTGCCGTTTTGCCTCCAAAATAGAAATTGAGGGACGGCCCTAAGGTTAAGTTTCGGATTCTAATTTAAGAGGGCTCAAGTTCAAACCAAAGCAACAGAGTTGGGAATTTCTGAAATAGATGACGGTTACCCATCTCAAAATATATAAACAAGTATAATGGCAGATTTTTTACTTTTTGCTAATTTTTGTGTGAAACAAAGGACACAAAAGGGGGACTGATTATGCCCTGTGTGTGTATATTCCTAAATGCATTAGGATGAATTTCATGAATATAAAAGAAGAATAGTCAGTTTGAAGGCATAGGGCATGCCACCAACTATTTTCCCAAAAAAGGAACTCCCATTGAATACACCACAGGAAATCCTGTTTTGCAGCTTAATTCCACAATTCTGAAGAATGTAAACAAACAATGTTTCGAAACTGTGACCTAAAATGAGAGGTTGCAAGTGAAAAAGTAAATCTTAAGCAAAACAAATATATCACCAAACCAACAACACTCTGAGAACAATCAAGAAGCAGTAAATACACTTACACGCTCAATTGCCTCACGCTCCTCAGGGGTGACAGACACAGCCTGAGGCATTGCTGAGGCCACCTGGTCAAGTACATTCCTGATTACCCAAAGAAAAAGCTCATCAATATTCAAATATGAGGAAATGCTCAACAAAGCATGCTAAGCATAGCAGATTCATCTGACCCCTCTCCTTCAACTGGTTCATTTATCAACCGCAAGAAGTCAGCCTGATGCTCTTGGATGAGCCGCATAATTTGTGGATTTTGCTTCCCAAGCTCCTGAAGCATAGGCTGAAATACATGACAAAATTAATGGCCATCCCATAAAATTAGTATAATACAACTTAAAAATCTGCCAACGTATGGAGAAAGCAAATTAATCATAATGAATTACCTGCAGGATTTGTGGGTTTGCTTGTACCATAGCCCGCAATGCTTGGAACTGACACAAGTGTCAAACCCCTTAGAAATCACAGTCCAATAAATGAATGTTAAGCTGATATAAGGAAGACTATCCTAAATACCTGTTGGCTGTTACGCAAGAAATCCAATGTGCCAGCATTGGCACCGGAACCCATATTGGGAATCCCCTGATCCATTTATATATTCATCAGTTAAAGCCATTAGGATGCTAAAGATCACAAATACAGGACTCACATACCTGTGGAAATAGATCTAAAGGATTTGCATTCGGCCCACCACCAGCAGGTGCAGCTGGTCGTTCACCCTGGGCAGGTGAACTTGCAGCCTGCCCACTAGCTGGAACTCGAGGAACTGTTTGAACTTCTGCTGGTTCAGGTATGCCCTGACATTTCATTTTAGATGTGTTTCAGTACAAAATCCAATTTAAGAAGGTATATAAATCAGAAAAATAGCAAAAATGGATTTGGTAAAATGCTGCTCTTGTTTCTTTTGCCTTCCTAGAAAAGGGCGCAGAAAGAGCTCTTAAGCTTCATCTTAAGAAATAACAATTATTTAAGCAAAAAATGATACGGCACCTGCAACCAAGCATAAGCACACAAAGTTAAGACCTGGAATAAATCAAATACTTACAGAGTAAAGATATTCAACAGCCCTTTCAGGGTTATTATATGCAGCACGTAGAGCATGCACAACAGTTTCACGGTCCCAACTTCCTCCACCCATGTCAAGTATCTGCTGGACAGTTGCCTCTAGGTTACTTCCTGCAACGAGATTTGATGCAGCTTGTCCATATACATCTGATTCTGAACTGCTTCAACACCAAGAAATGAGCAAAATAAAATATAAAAGTAACAAATACATAATTCAATATGACTTCATATTAGACCAAGTTCTAAGGGAGGGAAAAAGAAGATATTCTTAAGAGTCATTATATCAATCATCAGCTGCGAAAAGATCCACATATGACTGCCTATGACTTGCATTAAACAGAGTACTCAAAGACTAGCACAGAAATACTCACGGAACAGGAGTAACTACAGCAGGATTGGATTCAGCAGCAGGTTGACGTCTGAAAAGTTCAAAGTGCAGGAGGAAAATGAGTCAAGCAACATCATGGACAATAAATGTGAATGGAAGTGTCTAGTTTAAAAGAAAATGCAAGAGAAATTGAAACCCACGGTGCTGCAGTTGGAGCAGAGGCCTGAGAAACTGTTGATGATTGTGTTGCACTTGAAGGCAAACTAGCAGGTTGACCCTGCATAAGTGAGTAGTTATAATTGAGCTGAGATGGAAACTCTGTAATTTATATCATTGCAATGAGTTTCATTGACATCAGAGCAGGAAGTGGTGTGTAATTATCTCACCCTAGCTTTAAGAAAAGACATGGTTTAACAATCAAGCATCGTGAAATTACCTATAGTTAAGGTATCGCCTATCTTGCCCAATTACAGGAGTCTCAACCAACTGGATGTCTGAACATTCTAATAACATTCAAATTTGGGCAACTGAAAACTATAAAGAAACTGGTTTTGCATGCAAAACCATTCCAAAAGCCATTGAAAGGAGAGAGCGAGAAGAGGGAGTAGCCATCCAAACAAAACAGTGACCTTTGATACTGCAGTTGCAAGCACTGATATTTTTAATTGTCTAAGGCTACATCTACAACACCGGTCTTGTACACGAACAATTAATTGGATAGCTAGGATCAAGATTAAATACAAGTCATTCCAGTTATACATATGTCACGATGGAACAGATGCAGCAAAAAAGGATACAGTAATGGAAGAACATATAACCGTGCATGATGAAAAGCTAAATGTACAAGGAGCAATACATATTTACATACCTACACTTCGACCAAAAAATTCACTCACACTTTATCTTTTCTACTAACCCATGACACGCCTAAACTTAGCGAAAAAAATCAAAAATAAAAAAAAAAAAAGTTCCCACCTGAACTTAGCAACGTTCATACATTACCCCCTAATCTTGACAAACATATACCTATTAACCCTCTAAATTCAATGAAGAAAATTCACCCACCAAAGATCTTACTCACTGCCACATGTCACTTAAGGAGGAATCAATGCATTTTATCTAATTCAGAGGGGTAATATGTTATTTTCATCAAGTTAAGGTGTATCATAAGTCATTTGAAAAGATAAGCTGGGTGCCAAGATTTTTTTTTTGTCAAATATAGGAGTGAAAATGTGTATTATGCCAATATACAATCTGTAAAAGTATCGACACTTGGTTGCATATAGAGCATACATCCATTATCGATCATTAAAACAAAATCCAAAGGTAATATTTTGCAAAGGACAAGATTATAAAATATAAGGACAAAAGCATCTCGCTCTTAAGCTTATCAAAGAAATCACTTATCCATGTGCTTTGATGCAAACAGAAACACATTCGAGCAAGTCTGTTCAGATGGTACCAACTACACTGAGGTCAAGATTGAGTATTTTTCACTGTACCAATTAGAGTGAGATCAAGATTGAGTATTTTTCACTTACCTGGCTTGCTGGTGCAACAGAGGCAGTTGATGTTCCACCAGATGAAACCTTGCTCTACACATGTTTCAATAAGCATATATTAAACGATATATTTTGTACATAATGTTTAACAGTAAATCACACGTTGCAATGACAAAATTTCCTTAAAATATTAATTTCTATCTATACACCACTATTATAATATTTTGGTAAATGAACTATTTTATTCACAACATAGTAACAGGAAAAGTTCCACACATCACAAACAAAGTAAGGTCATTAAAAAAGATGAAAAGATGTCTGCAGCATAAATTCACATTCCACTACATGGAATTCATTACAAACGAAGAGAACCCAAAGTGACAAGCTATGTGTGAATCCCTACAGTTGGAAAAAAGTAAAATGCATGAATTTCCCCTTAAGAGTATTACTGTTTAACAGATTAACCCTTGAACTACTGAAGTGTCAGATTTATCCTCCTAAACTTATTAAAACTGTTAGATTAAGCCCCTACAGGGACATGTGGCATTTAACGGAAAACGCATAAAAACCACATGTCTTTGGTGCGTGAACAGTGACACGGAATAATCTAACATTTTTTAACAAGTTCACAAGGGTAAGCTGACATTTTCAATATTATAGAGTGTTACTTACATTTTAAACAAGTTTAGATGGCTAATATAACATTATATTAGTTCAGGAGTAATATGCTAAAATATTATAGTTATAAATTACATATTAACCCTGGGAAAAAATTATTTAAAAACTGACTCTAACAGAAAGTAAATGTTTGGCTTTTGAAACCTTCAAGATGACCCATATCAGAGAACCATTCTTTGCCAACATACCCACTAAAACAAAGCCTCAAGGCAGATTCCCATTCACATAAGTACATTACACTTGATGAGCTTATACTGACAAAAGGGAAACTACTATGCACTCATTTAACAAAAGCAGATGGTTCACATTGAATACATGGTAGAGAGCTTCTAGCCAACCCAAGCAACATTTTGTTGAATAAATAAGCAGGACTTGTAATAAGAGAATTTCTCTTTCTCAGTTAACTGCTGCACCAACTACACCATCCTTATACACACACACACACACACACACACACACACACACATATTAAAATATAACGAAGGGTCTTCCAATCAGCAACATGTCAGAGGACAATCAAATTAGTTTCCCCGAGAAGACTGTCCGCACATTTTTCACATAGTACAAGTAACTTTATTCTTCCCCTTTTTTTGGACCATGATCTTATATTTGACATGTGCACCAGATTCTTAATTCTTCTTTACATGATGAAGAATTGTCACATAACACCAAAGAAGCATAGAATCAATTTAGGTGACCCCTATCACACGAGGCCATTAATATTTAAATTGAAAAAGTATTATTGATCCCAGCAGGAAGTCAGGACATTAAGAACCATGATTTACATCATGCCTCATTGTTTTCGCCACTAACATTACTAATAACAAAAATAAAATAACTGGGACAAAGAAAAATCTCACCTTGCTTAACATAATGACAATGAAACTATTTTCAGCAACTTTGTTATCATCCAGTGTTGTATTATCCTTGAGAACTTTCCCCTGATGAATCAGCATCTGCTGCTCAGCAGGGTAAACATCTTTGCCCTGTACTGTCTCTATGTGTTTCTTGACATCAGCCACCTGAATAATTCCTTATCAATACGCTTGTTCACAGTCAACCGAAGAAAAAATTACGAGTAAAATCTTACAAGAACTTCCACAAAACAAAGACCACAACAATTCCATAAATGAACAGTAGCTCGATATATTGAAAATTGTGGTGAGAACATTCAACTGATAAATTCATCTGGTAAACCTACACAAACACGCTAATTATCAACCTGCTAACCGATGTATCCTTAACCGCCGCTAAATTACGGTTTCAATAAGCAAATCACTAAATCACAGCTATTCTTCAATTGATAATCAGTCTATATCATACTTAGTTCTAAACTGAAACTTCAACAAAGAATAAAACCTACTCAAATTACAGAAATCAAGCAAATAATGTACACAACCCGAAAAACGCAACAGAAGGGAAAAATGAAATCCCTAAATACACAGAAATCAATCGAAAACGAGTTAAAAGAAAAGCATAAAAATAGAAATTAGTCCAAAAAAAAAAAAAGAGGTTAAACAAGAAATTATACCGCGTCTTCAGGTTTAACTTCGATCTCGAAGTTAGTACCCTTTAAAGTCTTAACAAAAACCTTCATATTCTTTTCTCGAGTATCCTCGTCGGGACGATCCTCGATTCTCCGGCGAGTATTTGATTCCCGGCCGCCGGCGGCGAAGCCTTACTCGGGAATGGAAATGTAGAGGTAGATAACGATAGAAACAAAATCCCAGAGGCTAAAACAGTCTTTAGGAAGTATGCTAGCTGGTTATGCACAGAAATTATGGGTTGATAAAGTAACAGCAATGTTTACCGTGGTAGAAGTAGAACCAATAGGATATTGCAACGTACAACAAAGTACACGTAGTGAGCTTTCATTGGTAGTGACAAAGATATCGTTTGAGGTTTTGTGAAGGACGAGAACGGATTAGATTTTCTGCATACTGCCAAAGAAAATGAGCTTTATGACTGCACATGTTAAAGCACGTGCCAAAGGATCAAAATTAAAAAACTATTGTTCAGGCTGTTTGGTAAGCTAACTACGGTCTATTAATTACGTCCAATTAAAGAGCAACTTTATTCTAATGTGGACTACGGGCTTGTTCGGCCCATAGTGGCCCAAGAAAAGCAGTAGGCCCAATTTGGACTGACTATTATTCGGAAATCCACATAGGCCCAGTTCATTCAATTCGAATGAAGAGACTCAGAACCTTAAATAAATAAATGAGTGTTAGAAACACTTTAACCGACTAAAGTAGTAACTATTAGCACTCGGACATTCTTAATTAATTAGAAAAGGTTTGTGCATTCATGTCTATTTACATATAAGTTTACATCATTAAAATCCATCGTGGCGACATATATGTTTGATTGGATTGATCCATATAAATATTTTTGGGCCTTGATCATAATAACATAATACATTGCCTATGTCTTAAGTAGGTCAAGAGACGACTCCAGCCCAACATTGCCTCACAACAAGGCGGGGAAATCAAATCAAGACGAAATTAGCGTAGATCAAAGGAAAATCTTGCAAGAAGCTAGATGCGACAGACTTCGATTTCCATTATTTTTCGCAAGATTTAAAGTTATCATTAGAGACATTTTTCGCATAAAAATTAATTAATTTTTTTTATAAGGAAAACAAGAAAAGCAAAGCACACGAAAACACAAAACATCAAACAATCTCGAGCAAACGAGGCCAAGCTACTCCTCTTGAATCTTCCGTTATCAACTGATAATTTGATATTCAGTTATCAATTAAAAATGTAAAATACTTTGATTTCCATTGTTTTTAGCAATATTTAAAGTTATAATTAGAGACATTTAAAGTTGTATACAATAACCACCGAACACGTAGCTGAGATTATAAATATCTCAGCTAATTTAATCAGTGATTTCAAGTTTGAATTTTGAAAATGCAATTATATTAAATATTTTTCTGGCAGAGGTTTGCCGTATTTGTAGTCCTTTTCGGTTCGAGTGAAAATTAGTCTGATAGTAATATGATTTAAAAGTGCCTTCCATCTGCACAGTCCTGCTCAAAACATCTTATGGTTTAACCTAAAAAAAAGTTCTTCCTATAATCACCGAGGGAAACAAGACGATTGTTGAGGTAGAGCAGTGACAAGGCATGAAAATGCTCCAAGTTGGGGGAATCAATGGAGATAACACAACACCATCTAATCCATCCAGTCATGATCATCTGGTTGGGCATGAAAAGAGCAACTCTGCCGTACAATGACCGTACACAAGAATTTGTTGTGGGGTGGCTATCAATTGATCAATCAATCGGAATATCTCAACGAATGGTTAGTGTAAGGCCGAATAAGGCTACCGTGTTCAGAATTTTCTTTCTTTTCCATAACTATGCCAGTTTTGGTTGTTTTTCATCGTGTGTTCAAGCAATTTGGATCGACTCTTTTTTTTTTTTTTTGCAATCACTTGGTGATATGATTCCGATATAAGGCCCAACCATTGGTCATCCACGGAAGAAGAATCATAAAAATTAATTTTAACCATAAGATCGTGTACCATATGCTTATTCCAAGGTTAATTTCACCCACCATTCTACTTTTAATAGTAAAATCAAATAACAAAATTTTTTAATGCAAAAATATTTGAATTTAAAAAAAATTGTATATTTTGGTCGGATTTTGAAAAAAATCCTACTGAAAATCATTATTTTTTCTTATTAAAGTAGCGTTTATTAAATTTGGAAAGGTTGAAATGAAAAAAAATTGAATTATTTCAATATTTTTTACATTTTCAAGCGTTTGTTAAAAAATAGATTCACAAAAAAAGTCACATAATTATTTAATCATCTATATATTGAAAAATCAAAATATGCATATATTAATATAGTATAAAGATATACATCCCTGTGTTTTTCAAATAAGAAATAATTAAAAATATATATCTTAAATTCATTTTAAAAAAATTTAACAAACAATTAAAAAAAATTCACAATGTTTTCTAGTTTTATCTTAATTATTACATATTTTGATCCAGAAAATATTTTAATCTTATTTTAAAATTTTTTTATTTATACCGATTTAATAAATGCCACCAAAATATATAACATATCATATTACCACCTGAAATGAATGTTATGTCAACTGCAACATCACAATTAATGATAAAATGACACGTGTAAAAATATTTTGAAAACAAAAAAAATTATAAAATTCTTACACATAACATCTTTTTATTGATCCAATCTAACAGATGACATGATACTCATCCAATGTGGCAGCCAACAAGAATTTCCATTAGGGTTAACCCGTTTATTCCAAAATAAGGTTGTTTTTTTATCATTAATAACAAATCGGACATAATAAATTATTTTTTTCATCTTAAATATAACTCAACTTTTAACATTTTTCATCTAAAATTACGATGGCCGAAACAATGAGAATATGGTACGGAATTGCTAACATTCACTCAACGTTGTTAGCAAACATGCCATTTTGGAGTAAATATGCATGTAATATATACTTTAAAAAAATCTAAAGAAAATGTCCCCTTCAAGTTCCTCTTTGATATATGTTATGTTTCGTGCCTACGTGGAGTGCCATGCAGCAATTTGAGATTAAATTTTCATATTTTCGGCCATTAAAAATTAAAAAATTAAATTATTTTGTGGTATTATTTGTGATCATATCATCACTAATATTAAGTTTGATGATCAGAAATGTAATTAAACCTATTATTATGCTCTTGTCATTCCAACGGCATGATGAATAAAATTTGATGCTTCTATCCACCAATGTTAATTCACCACATAGAAGTATGAACTTTTGCTATCTAGGTTTTACAAATGATTGCGTTTTTCACTTAAATGGAATCTTTATTATTATTATTATTATTATTATTTGATAACATGGTCGGAAAAATATTAATTCGAATTTGTAACTGCAAGAAGAATAAAGAATATGTAGAAAACAGTCGGTGGTATTTGAGAGAAAATATAATAAAAAGGGATCTGTTTATAAATATTTCGACAATTAAGTCAGTTATCGATTAAATCATCATAAATTAGGATAGAATAAAAAAAATAAAATGCGAGTAAATAACTGATTTAGTTATTTATAAAATTAAAAGTCTAAATATATTTATAAATTTAAATATGAATAGAGTTTCATATCAAATTAAATTAGTTTTTGATAGAGTTCTACAAAGATAAATATTCGTGATGTTTATCGGTTATATCTTTATATATCCGTTTAACTACATAGATAGATCCAAATCTACGGATTCGGATATAATTAGTTATTTTATCATTATTACTAAAGCAGGTTTTGGCATTTTTATGCTATAAAGAGTTTATTTGTGGTTGATTTGTTATTAATATAAAGTAGAGTAACCATATGTATAATTAATGCGGTGTTGCTTTTTTTATTTTTTTTTATTTGATAGCATGATGAATAAAATTTATGCTTCTATCCAATCTTAGTTCACCACACGGAAATATAAACTTTTGCTATATTGTTTTATTAATAATGTTACAAACAATAAATAGAGAATGCTTTGAAATGGAGAAAGGAAAACTTATTTTATTAAGAACTGAATAATCTCTTAAATAGGTAAATACACAACGGAAACGTAGAAAAGATAGGAACCACAAATAACAATATTCCTAAACATGAGCAACTAAAACCATATTCTGCAGATATTTTAAAACTACCCCATCTCCTAAAAAATAGCAACCACTTGGACAAATAAACATAAACAATTACGCATTAACTTAACAAACTCTCCCTTAAACTGAAGTTTGCTAACATTCAGTTTAAATTTTAAACGTATCTAATGTGCAGACACCCAATAATCTTCTAAGCTTCTTGAAAGATTCCACCTTAAGAGCCTTGGTAAATATATCTGCAACTTGTTCTCCGCTTCTGCAGTAGATCAATTCAATTACACCATTGTTAAGATCTCTTAAGAAATAAAACTTCACATCAATGTGCTTGCATCTTCCATGCTGTACTGGATTCTTGGAGAGTTTGATCGTTGAATTGTTATCACAAAAAATTTTTGTAGCTTCTAATTGCTTGAATTTCAGCTCTTCAAGTATTCTTCTTAGCCAAACTGCTTGACAAGCACAGGTTGTTGCTGCAACAAACTCAGCCTCTGTGCTTGACAAAGTGACGATTGACTGTTTCTTGGATGACCATGAAATTGCAGCTGTTCCCAACATAAAAGCATAACCAGAAGTGCTTCTGCGATCATCTTGATCACCAGCATAATCACTGTCAGTAAATCCCAACAGATTGGACTTTCCACCTCGCTTATAAAATAACCCAAAATCTTTGGTTCCTTGCAAGTAACGAAGGATTCTCTTGGCAGCTAACAAATGCATTTCCGAAGGATTCTCCATGTATCTGCTTATTAAACTCACTGAATACATAATGTCTGGTCTTGTAGCAGTAAGATACATCAAACTGCCTACAATCTGTTTGTAAAGCTTGCTGTCGACTCTCTTCCCTTCAAGATCTTTGTGAAGCTTTAAACTAGGATCGACCGGAGTGTTTGCAACATTACAATCCTTCATCCTGAACCTGTGTAAAATTTCTCTCGCATACTTCTTTTGAGAAATAAAAATTCCATCATGTGATTGCATCACTTCTATGCCAAGAAAGTAATGCATTAATCCAAGATCAGACATTTCGAATTCATCCATCATGGATTTTTTAAATTCTTGAAACATGGTATCACAATCACCAGTAAATATGAGATCATCAACATAAAGACAGACAATAAGCATTCTTCCTCTATCATCAATCTTAACAAAAAGTGTATTCTCATAAGGACATTTAGAGAAACCAGCTTTAATAAAATAGGACTCAATACGACTATACCAAGCACGAGGGGCCTGTTTTAGTCCATAAAGAGCCTTTTTTAGTTTGTAAACTTTATGCTCATTTCCATGTTTCACATAACCAGGGGGCTGTTCAACAAATACCTGTTCTTCCAAGTGTCCATGCAAGAAAGCTGATTTCACATCTAGCTGAAAAATGCTCCATGAATTTTGTGCAGCCAAGGCAACCACCATACGAATCATATCATGTCTTGCAACTGGAGAAAAAACCTCCGTATAATCGATGCCATATTGTTGCTTATATCCCTTCGCCACCAAACGAGCTTTGTACTTGTCCACTTCACCATTCTCTTTCAACTTTGTTTTAAAGACCCACTTCACGCCGATGGTTGTACATCCATGTGGAAGATCGATCAATTCCCAAGTATCATTTCTTTCAATGGCATGAATTTCATCATTCATTGCTTTGCGCCATTTTTCATCTTTAACAGCATCCTCAAAAACTGTAGGATCACAATCTGAAAATAAAGCAAAATGGGTAATTGGATCTGGAATTCCGGTTACCTCATAATCTTCCAACCAAGTTGGTCTTCTTGTAACACGACGAAGAGATTGTACTTCATCTTCTGTGATGGTAGGTAGAGCTGCTGGTGGTGAATCTTCGGGTATTACTGGTGCCAAAGTTTGCTTCTGTTCAGCATCATCATCATAGAAGACCTGGGTAGGCTGCTGTCCACCCCAGTCCCATATGTTTTCTTCATCAAAAATTACATCTCTGCTGACCACAATTTTTTGTGTCAAAGGATTGAACAATTTATAAGCTTTGGATGTTTCACTTATGCCAAGAAAGATACATTTTTCAGCCTTATCATCTAATTTCTTTCTTTTTTCATTTGGGACATGAGCATATGCTATGCACCCAAAGATTTTGAAATAATCTACAGCTGGTTTTCGCCCACTCCAAGCCTCTTCTGGAGTCATATTTTGAACAGCAAAAGTTGGACTCCGATTTAGAATGTGAACACTCCAGTTTACTGCTTCTGGCCAAAAGGTTTTTGGAACTCTTCCTCTTGCCAACAAGCTTCTCAACATGTTGAGGATAGTTCTGTTCTTCCTCTCCGATACACCGTTTTGCTGTGGTGTATAGGCAGTAGTTAACTCTCGTCTAATGCCATGCTCTGCACAAAAAACTTCAAAAACTTTTGAAACATATTCACCACCACGATCCGTGCGAAGGGTCTGAATGTTTTTCCTTGCTTCATTTTCTACAAGAGCTTTGAATTTCTTAAATGTAGAAAATGCTTCAGATTTTTCCTGCAAAAAATAAACCCAAGTTTTTCTAGAAAAATCATCAATGAAAGTGATTAAGTATCTTTTACCTCCATTTGATGTTGGGTTTATTGGACCACATATGTCTGAGTGAACTAGTTCCAAAACACTTTTTGCTCTCTATGACTTCCCCTTGGGAAATTGAGTGCGAGGTTGTTTGGCAATGACACATTCTTCACATACTTGAGAAGGAACTGATATTTGAGGAAGACCCATCACAAAATTTTTCTGTTGCAACGTTTGTAGTCCACCAAAACTTAGATGTCCATATCTAAAATGCCAAAGCCATGAGGAGTCCTTCGTTTCAGCTAACAAACAAGATTGAACACATTCTATTGTCAAAGGAAATAGTCTGTTTGAGCTCATGGGAACCACGGCAATAGCACCTCTTGAGGGATCGTAAATTTCACAATCACCATTTTTAATAGTAATTGCATAACCTTTCTCTTGCAACTGACCAGCACTCAACAAATTACTTTTCAAATTGGGAACATAAAGAACATTAGAAATTGTTTCTATAAAACCATTCTTGGTTTTAATTTTAATATCCCCTTTTCCCATAACATTAGTAGTAGAATTATCTCCAAAACTCACAGTGGAATGAAATTTTGTATTTAAAGAAGAAAAAGAAGACTTACTTCCACACATGTGATTACTGCATCCTGTATCAACATACCAAATGCCTGGCTCACGAAGTTCTTCATTATTTTGAACTGTCATCAACAACGTTTCATCCTCTTGCTTTTCTGCAAAATTTGACTCCACTGCTTTTTCTTTGTTATTAGGCAATTTGGTATAGCACTCATGTCGGTAATGACCACGTTTGTGACAGCGAAAGCACTCTACCATTGACTTATCAACTCGCTGATCACATCCTCTACCTTGATTCTGATGTTGACCAGCATCAATTTTAACTTGCTTGTTGCCATCTGCATTGACACGACCTCCCCTTCCTCTATAGCCACCTCGTCCTCTTCCTCTTCCTTTGAAGGAGGAGTAAGTAGAGGCTTTCAGAGCTTGCTCCTCTGTAGTTGAACTGCTGTTCGTCTTCATCTTCTGCTCATGAACCAATAATGAGCTTTGTAGTTCATCAAGAGAGAGTGCATCAATGTCTTTTGACTCTTCAATTGAGCAAACAACATAATTGAACTTTGGCGTTAATGAGCGTAAAATTTTCTCTACAATGATGACATCATTCATCTTTTCTCCAATAAAACGCATCTTGTTACTGATCTCCATTGTTCTAGCACAGTAGCTAGTTACAGATTCTCCATCTTTCATGGTCAGCATCTCAAATTCTTTCCTCAAGGTTTGGAGCTGCGCTCGCTTCACTCTGTTAGAACCTTCATACTTTTTCTTCATGGAGTCCCAAATATCCTTAGAAGTATCTTTGCAAAGAATAGTTTCTAAGATGGGACGATCAATAGCCTGAAAAAGATAATTTTTTGCCTTCAGGTCCTTCAGCTTTCTAGCTTCAAGTTCTGCTCTCTGGTTTTCCGTCAGAGTTGTGTTTACTGCTGGTTCTTGAACTCCAAACTCAATGACTGACCAATACTCTTTTGACCGTAAAAAATTCTCCATTAGCATACTCCAATGGTCATAGTGACCATCAAAATGTGGGATGGCTGCAGGCACAAAGTTGGATTCTGTGGCCATTTGGTGTTTCACTCGCACAAATGTGGTTTCAATGCTCTGATACCACTGTTACAAAAAATAAATAGAGAATGCTTTGAAATGGAGAAAGGAAAACTTATTTTATTAAGAACTGAATAATCTCTTAAATAGGTAAATACACAACGAAAACGTAGAAAAGATAGGAACCACAAATAACAATATTCCTAAACATGAGCAACTAAAACCATATTCTGCAGATATTTTAAAACTACCCCATCTCCTAAAAAATAGCAACCACTTGGACAAATAAACATAAACAATTACGCATTAACTTAACAAATAATTGACTTTTTCTCTGAAAATGAAATAGAATCTGTTTATTATTATTATTATTATTATTATTATTAAAGCATACACGCAAGATTGCATTTTTTCGGTCTCTTTAGTTTTTCTTTTCCCTTCTAGGCTTCTATAATTAGTAATGATGCGGAGCCACAAATTAATGATAAAAAGGAGAAGCTTCCAATATAAAAAATCGGACTCGAATGGAACTTGATAATACTAATAATTATACAAAAAAAAAGAATTAGTTTCCTTTCTCGTATTTAAACTATCCCATGTTAGCTAATTATCAAAATATAATACTTTTTATAATAGTTTAAATAATTTTCTCAATTTATAAATTAATTTTTAGAATTTATTTTAACTCTAAGCAGTCAATTTTCTTTGCTCGGTATTGAAACCACTAATTTTGTGATGTTGAAACAGTACTAAAAAAATATCCGGTCATACAAATTTTACACCGTAAATAATTCATTTTTTTCCGAACTTGCTTTACGAATAATGATTCTCCACTTATTTATATTCTTTTTCTTGTCTCCATGTAATGCATTTCAAATTGTTGAAAATATTCACCAAAATATTACTTATTATGGTAAAACATGAGTTGTTTAAGGTAAGGGTGAGAATAGACCGGTTAACTAGTCTATGAGCAAAAAAATTAATCAGTCATTAATATTGATATTTTAAAATTACTAACCATTAATCAGTCCGTTACATTCGGTTAACCAGTTCATTAGTTTCGGTTTGGTTAATCAATATTTTTTAGTTAACCATCAAAATTTATAACATAAAATTATATATAAAAAAATTAGACAAATTTCAATTTAATTTCAAATGTACAAGTAATTTAATATAAAAATTACGAAACAAACATAATTTACTAGCCAAAATTCATATTCTATAATTTAATAGCTAATATTATAAAACAATTTTGATATTTATTGAAAATTAAAATGCTTGATTTTAAGTCAAATAAAATTTTGAATAATATTAAATATTATAACATAAATTCTAAAATATAAAAAAATATAATTAAATGTTATTAAGTAAAATATGAACACCAATATATGATAAAAAAAACAACATATATGAAAGTTAATAGAATATTATATATAAATATTACTATATAATTAAACAAAATGACATAATATAAATTTAGTTTAAAATATTATATATATGAACCGGTTAATCGTAAACTAACGGTTAAAGAAAAACATCATTAACCGAAATTTAAGTTAACCAAAAAATCGATCCGAAATCGAACTGATTTTTAGATTAACCAAACCAAAATTTTAGGTTTATGATTTTTACTTTAAAAATCGGTAGTTAACCGATCCAAAATAGAAACCGATATATATATATATATATATATATATATATATATATATTATGAATTATATTTTAAATTTTACACTTATATTTTTTAATTTTTGTGTAATTTATAAATATTATGATATATAATTTTGTAAAATATATATTTTTAGTAAATAAATATTATAATTATGTGCATAATTAGCATTCTATTGTTAGTTTTATATTGAATATTTTTAATTTTTATAATTAATTATGGAAATTTTATTTTTACTTTGATTATTTTAATGGATATTGTATTTAATTAGTATTTTTTCATTTTTAAAGCATTTTTAACTATTAAAAATAATATTATAAATTGTATAATTTATTAAATTTATATATTAAAATTTTTTAATGGTTAACCGATAAACCGATATGAAAAATCAAGTTAAAAATCGAAACTGATATAGCGGTTAACCGATAGTAATGGACTAATTTAAGAAAATTGTTAATGGACCGGTTAATCGGTCCATGCTCATCCCTACTAACGGTTAACTGGTATTAAAAAATTTAAACCGAAATCGTTCAATAAAAATATAAAAATTAAGAATTGTACCCGAGTCCACCGGATTAGTGAACCGTAAAGATCGATTTAATTTCAAATCAATTTTACGGTTAACCATATTTTCGATTTGGTTTTTTGGCTCACCCCTTGTTTAAGGTGGTATAAAATATTCAAATGTTTTTCTTTTCAATTTTTATGAACTTCTTAAATAGTTTTTCTAGGGAAAGATGGATTCAAGGAGTGCGTATAAGAGCAAGGTTTCCAAATCCAAAATGTTCAATCAACATGTAAAGATAGAGGATTTAGATTTAGAAACCTTCCTTGCAATTAATCATGTTACATTGTTGGTCACATGCTAAAAAATAAATAAATTAACATTGTGTGACATAGTGAAATTCCAATAGATTTTCGTGATTTTTTTTCTGTTAAAGTGACATTATATACAAAACTGTTCCAATTTTGTATTTTATCGTTAAAAATTTTCTTTCGTCACTTTATACTTATTATCCAGTAAGTTTAATAATTTTGAGTGAAATTAATCCCAATTTATAACTAGTTTTTTGGAAAAAGACCAAATTTATCTATAAAATATTAAAAATGATACATGTTTGCTGTTTAAATATGTTTTGGGCCAATTTCACCTTTAAAATATTAAAATGGTATATACTTGCCCCTTAAGTATATTTATGGGCAATAATTGACCTTACTATTACGTATTTGCTCAAATTTGCCACTAAAATTAACGAAACTGCAAGTAAGTAAATAGAAACTCACATAAGAAAACTAATTAAAATCACTTAAATCTATCATATTCCCTGCATAGATTGATACTCTATTTTAACACTCAAAAAAAATTAAAATTTATGATATTAAACTTGTCCAAAAAACCAAATTTTAGATAAGCAAGTATAAATTGTCCAATGGTAAAAAAAAAATAATTTTTTATAGTTAAAATATGATATCAATTTATAGTGTACATGTGGCATATTTAAATGACTTCAATCTGCTTACCATGTGTATTTGTGTTTGCTTATCGTGCAGTTTTATTGGTTTCAAATGCAAATTTAAGTTAATTACTTAATATTGAAGATAATTTTAACTAAAAAATATATTTAAATGGTAACTATATATCATTTTCAATATTTCAGTAATAAAATTTAGCCCAAAACATACCTTAAAACAAACATATAGCATTTTCAGTTCTTTATAGACGAATTTAATGCTTATTCCATAGTTTGTTTTTCTTATTGCATTAACATGCAAGGCGCAGCCAAAAATATAACGATTGTGAAAAAGAAGAAAAAGCAATAAAACGTTTCCATATCTTTTCTGCTTAATTCCATCGTAGCTGTACAAGGAAACAATGCTTTGGGCATGATGTATGGTTAACATGGAGCTTGTCCTCTACTTTAGGGGGCTTTATGTGGCATTCTGCCCCTAACAAAGGGCACCTAACTAAAAACCACCCCTATGTGAATATGTTCATGTTCCTGGGGCCCTGATCCTCAACACACTAATCTACAATTTCTTCATGCCCTTTTTGACTCATTTAGTCAACAACCCACTTCAAATTTTATCCTCTTACACTATATTTAAAATAAAAGAATACAAATTATAAAATTAATTTACAAATAAATTTCATATGAAATTTCCTATACTTGAAATAAAATAATCAAAATATAGAATTAAAAATAAATTTCTTATTTTTATATGTTTGGAATAAATGAATAAAAGAATTTATTTTTATTTTATTTACTAAAATATCTTCAATATCAATTCAATGCAGACAATAAATATAGTATTATATCTACAAAAATTATACAAAATAAAACACTAATTAACTATTCTAATCTATGACTCCATCTTTTTCCAACGTACCAACACAAATTTAATGATTTAATGAGAATTTAATAGACATATAATTAATCAAATAATAATTCAATTAATATAAGTCAATTCATGATTAAATTAAGTTTTTTAACATTACACAAAAAAAAATAATTTACAAAATATAAAAGAAAAAACAAATATTGAAAAACTGAGAAAGAAGGGAGAATAAATGTTAAAAATACAAAACTTATATATACTATAATAACGGTATCATAATTTTTAAAATTTGGCTCCTTAAAAATATGAAATTTATTTGTAAATTCCATCTATTTTGGTAGAATTTGGTGAAAGTATAATGAGAATTAAGAAATTCAATTCATGAATTTTAATTCTTTTTTTTTTAGCATTCCAAGTATAAAAAATAGGAATTACAAATGAATCACATAAAATTTTATGGAATACATTTATTCCAAATTAACATACTCTTAATATCAAACTGGCAAAAGACATCATATTTTAATAATTACAATTTTCAGATAAAATAAAAATTCAATCTTTTCCGAACGTTTATACTTCAAGCAATTTTTTTTTATAAAAAAAAATCATCATTTAATCATTAAATTTTTTCTTTTAAAAATTTCAATATCTCAAATTTTATCATATTCTACTAGAATTTTGAATAATTATTTTAGTATATGTTGAAATCATTACAACAACAATTAGACCTTAATCTCATGTTAGATGGGGTTAGCTATATGAATTCTCTTTCTCCATTTTCCTTTATCCAAATTTGTATTCTTTTCAATATTAAGCAAGTGTAAATCACTGGAAACTGTCAGTTTTCATGTAGTTTTTGGTATCCTTCTTTCTTTTTACTTATCCTCACTATACACATACTTTTTGTATTGAAGTATCTATGGCCTATGTCGTATATGTCCAAACCATTTTAAGCGATTTTTTCTTATTTTATCACAAATACGTGCTACATGTAATTTTTATCTAATGTGTTCATTTCTAATTTTATCCAATTTTGTATGAGCACTCATTCACTTTAATATTTTCATTTCCGCTACATTTACTTTGTGTATATGTTGAAACTTATTGCCCAACATTTACTTCCATAAAGTATTGCTAGTTTAACTGTTGTTTTACAAATTTTTTCTTCACTTTATTAGGTACTTTCTTGTCACACAATTTACCATTAGCACTTCTCTATTTTAACAATCCACATTTATTCTACGAGTTACATACTCTTCTATCAACTTATCATCTTAGAGAATGGAGTCCAAGTACTTAAAGTGACTACACTATGGCACTCGTACACCTGCCAAACTCACTACTGCTTTGTCTATTTTCCTGAGATTGAAATTACAATACATATACTCCATCTTACTTTTACTTAATCCGAAACCTTTGTTTTTTAAAGTATTTCTCCATACTTCTACCTTATGTTAACTCCTCTTATTTTATTTACTAATTAAAATAATATTGATGACCGAGCTCAATAACCAAACTCTTTCGAGCAGTTCGGTCACTGGACTATTTGGTTAACATCCCGGATCCAAACTAATATTTCGGTACAATTGCTAATCATTTTCGGAGTTAGTAGTAAGATAGGATCGTTTAGTTATCTAAAAAGGTTAAGATTTCTATTCAGGGTATCAAGTTCAGTCTCCTAATCAACAAAGAGAACTTCCTAAGTGGGGCTTCCTATTTACAATAGAAAATGGCTCGAACAAAGAAATTGAATTCTATCTAAGGTAGAAATCGTATTTCTATACATAGGCATTATATTCTAGGTATTATTCTCTTAGCAATTTTTCCTTAATCATTCCCTTAGAAGCATTATTCTAACTTGACAGTCGGAATTTCCCCTCGTCGAAAATTTCGTCGAATTTTCTTTGCTTTCAGGTACTCAGATGATTCTGAACGATGTCCCATTGAAACTAGATCCAAAGAACAGTCCGATATCCGAAATGTTATCAAATATCATCTGCAAATGGCATACACCATAAGATGTCTTCTTCTATACTACTTGTCAACTCATCCATGACTATTCAACTCATCCATGACTAGAGTTAATAAATATGACTATTCAACTCATCCATGACTCCTATATGTTGAAACCAATAAATAACTAAAAAAAATGATAGCTTAGGGATCTAATATTACTAAAATAATTATAATTATTTTATTTTATTTATTAAAATTTGAACCTAAAATATGGTGAGATAAATGTTTAGGAATTGATAGGAACATAACAAAAAGTTAAGGGACTAAATAAAAGAAAAGGTTAGCATTCAGAAGTTTGTAGTATATTTAAATGATTGGCAAATTAGGATTCTCTTTTACACTTTCCGCAATTGATGACAAATTTAATCTTTATTTTTTACAACAATGTATATCTAATCTATGATTAGATAAGTTTTACGCACCGACTTACCAATCAATACCATTAGATTAGTATAATTGTAGAACATATCCGACTTAAGATATTCTTTCATCAAAACTGATTCTAAATTAAACCCTTTTTCTATCCTTCAAAAAATATATTTTTAATTTCATCAAAATTAGCATATGGTTAGATTAAATTTGCCGAGTTTGTTTTTTATTTTTAGCTTTCGGTTGGATTCCACGCGTGGTTCTTGAGCAACTTGGATAGATTTTTGTATTGCTAGCTTTAGCATAATACATGACTTTGAGATATTGGTTTATATGTTTGTTTGTTTGATTGGACAAGAATGTCAAAGGAAATTAATAGAACAAGGTATATAGTTCTCATATATATATATATATATATGGAGATGAAGGGTATCTAGGTACTGAAGGTTGAAGTAATGTGTAATTATTAAGAAATGGGAAAGAAATTTATAGAAAAGGCAAAAAAAAGAAAAGGATACTATTCATTTTCTTTTATCTCCACTAAAGGTGAAATGATAATAGTGAATATTGATTGAGTTTGACAAGGCATTAAACTTTATTGGCTCTTTTTTAATTAACATTAGCACTTAAAGAAAAAATATATAGAAAACATTTGGTTTGCTGTATTGTACTAGCCTATATAGCATTAGAATAAACTATATAGTATTAGCTTGTACTATTTAATTAACTTATATTATTATATACTGTATTTGGTATAAATCTGTAATAATCTATATGTATTTTGATGCATAATAGCGTACTATATTATTTTTTAAAAAAATTTTAAAATATGTAAAATTAAATTATTTTTAATGTTACTAATTTAGACAAAAAAAATTAATTATAAAATATAATTTTTCATAAACATCAATTTTTTTTTAAAGTGTAAAAATTTCTCAAAATATGAATATATATTAATATAGGGTGACGGCTGTAGTTGTGGTGGTAATGACAGCAGTGACGGTAATGATAGTGATAGTAGTGGTGACAGCGGTAGTAGTGATGACAACAACAGTGGTGGTGGGTGGTAGCGGTGGCAGTAGGTAGCAGCGGCGAGGGTGGCGGCGATGGCAAAGTATGGCAAATGATGAAAATGACGGCGATGAAATCACTCGCAGGCAAACAGATGATGGAGATTTTTTTTTAACACGATTTATATTGTATTATACAAATTTAGGGTTCATGGTATATTAAATTATACACAATATCAGAGATAATTAATCTTATCATGTATTATATTATTTTCACATTAATTTTTAAAAAAAATTATCAAATACTGTATTTGTATTAGTCTGTATTATTTTATCTTATATGTAATATAGTGAAACAAACGTGACCATATAGTGTACTATTTGAAATGGACATATTTGCTTTTGAATTTTTTTATTATAAGAAATGAAGGGCAGACAGTCCAAATTTAATTTGTTATAAGTTTATTGAGTGCTAACAGCTAAATTAAATTCTGATAGTTAGGAAATTTATTAACAAATTATATATCATGCTATAAAAAATAGCACAAATTTGGTCCTAAACAACCAAATGTGACCAAAATTGTACATTTTTTTTATAATTTCCATCCAACTCAGCCATTTACTAATTTACTAATGAAATTAAATGCAAAGTTACAAAAAAAAAATTTATGCAAATTTAATAAGAAGTATTTTTAACCAATTTTTTTAAAAAAATATATAACCAATTTCAAATAATATAGATATGTGTTTAGCTTTTGAAGTTTTAATGCATGTTGTTCTTATTTACTAGACTAACATAGTGTCAAAAGAAATAGTAATAATTTAGCGATACTAGGCTTGTCTTGAAGCTCTGAAATTTGATAAATACTCTTATAAATATTACACATATTTAATTAATAGTGTTCATTGTTCAACGTACCAATAAACTTCATGTAGCATGCATCCATCTAAGAGCATAGAGGTTAATGATATTTTCAAGAACTCTCATATAAATATAATAAATAGAAATTTTTTATTTTTCTAAAATCAGAAACATTTTTTTTTGTGCATAATAATTAATAAGTGCTTTGAATAATTTATCATCTTAAAAGGGCTGAATGAAGCTAAGTAAATGGTTTTTTTTTCTTTTATCATCCCAACAATAATTTTAATTGATTACCTAATGCAAGCATAGGCAAATTGATAAGGAATTAGACAACACTGTATGGGATAATCAATAAAATTGTAGTCCCATTTTAAGAGCATATTCTGAAATATCATGTGGCTTGCATATCTTGTATAAATGCATATGGCAAAATAAATAAAATAAAAATTAATTTTTTTAAAGAAATATTAAATTATAATCTTTTCCATTAATTTAATCAATATTTTTCTAACAAGTCTATATTGATTAGGATTCTCTCTATTCAAAGCTCTTTAATTGACTGCTAGATCAGTCAAAATTTCTTAAAAAGTCATGTACATCTCAATTCTTTGCCTTTTTAAGTATTGACCCCAAATTTCCATTCACAAAGAAGAAGCAATTGACCTAAAATCGATTCTCACTTGGGTTGTTTGAATAAAAAATAGTTACAATTTCTCACACCTCAATTATTGATTATTCCAAATTAATGCAACTAACCAAATAATATATATATACATACACATACACATAAACATACTAATTTTCTGTGGTTGCACCTAATGAATCTTTTTTTTACAAATTCACATTTATAATTAACTAAAAATATCTTTCCTTTAATTATAATGATAATAAATTTACACATTTTTTCTCTCCATCAATTTTAGTTGACTTCAACTTTCATGAAATTTTAGATATTTCAATATAATAATATTAGAAATAAAATTAAAAAAGTAAACAATTACGTCAAAATTTTAATTGTCATGAAGTAGAAAGTTGGACTAGTCATGTATGACAACTGAAAAAATTATAGTATATATTGCTTTCAGAATATACTATAAATATTTACAATCAATTAAATAATGCAAAGACATATTCGTATAAGATAAAATAAATAAATAAATAAATAAACAAATATAATAATAAAATAAAATCACATTAGTATATCTTCTAAAATAAGAATGAAATATTGGTGCACAAATAGAAAAGGAACATTGTGAAAATGTTAAATAAATTGTCAAGATAAAAAAAATAAAATATTTCTCAATTTTATAATTATGACGAGTTCTAATGATGATAGTCATATTATATAATTAGAGCCAATTTGTTTACATTTTCAAATTTTAATGGTGTATATATATATATATATATATATATATATATATATATATATATAACAATCTTTTGCATGGCCCTTTAAGATTCTGTATTATCCTCACCTTTGTTTTAAGTCCATGACACGACTTGAATAACAATTCGCATGCGTTTTTCGCAACTTGCGCATGTATATTCTACATATTAGATCACTACTTACGCATCAAAAAATTTAATAAACAAAAGACAAGAAACAACGCATATTTCTTAATTGGGATATTATAAGAAAGAAAGAAAAAAATATTTTCAAAAATCTGATAATGACCATGATTATAATTGATAATTCTGAGATTGTCAAGAGTGAGCGAATACACAAACCGATCGGATTAAGACTACCTTGGAAACTTGCAGGAAAATTAATTCGGTTGGACCGAATATAAGCACTCCAAAATTTAAGTCAATAGAGCTTAGAGAAAGAGTTTTCAAAAGCAATTTATAAGAAATGGGACTTATTGAGTTGGTTTAATAGGTACTTGATGGTGATTAAACTAGTTATATCTCGCAGTATGTATCGGTTCATTTGACACAGTGGAGTTTTGTCAGATCCATCGGATTGGCAGTGTGTTGATAAATCCAATGCAAAAGGCCGCTCGTATTGGATGGGACCTCTATCGTGCGGACTTTTATTCAAAATCGATTTTGGGTCTATTGGGCCTTATAAAATCGGAGGCATCAATAATTAACGTGTGAAAGTCTATACCAAACACAAATGTTTTAAATACCAGATCGATTTTCATGGCTGGATTCAAGAACCCAAGCGCTTCTCAATATTAAGTGGCACTTCTAAGCAGTTTTTTCACTCTAATAATCTACACATGCAAAATTTCAAGAGAATACATATATGTGAAGGGCTCAATACTCGATCCTAACTGAATTCCAAAAATTAACTTAGAAAATTTAAAGAAGATTTCGTTATCATTTGTGAGATATATGGTGCTTTCTATTTCGACTGCATGCCAATTTGAGCTGCTTAATTCATTGTGATTTTTTAAAATTTTTTCCTAAATATTTTATTGTTAGGATTTTGCACTAGAAAAGGAAAAAAAAAAATTCAGTACAGAATATGGGATATATAAAAGGGACCTATATTTGCTATCATGATACACATTATGATTTTACATTACAAATAAGAAAAAATATTATTATATTACTATATTTAATTTGTTGATGAAACGAAGGATAAAATAGTATTAAACTTGTGTTGGAATGAGAGAATAAAAAATCATTTATACATTGTTTTTAAACCAATAAAAAAGGGGGAAATATTAAAATTGTTCACCTTTAGTATAATGGTGAATATTTCAGTACATTTCTAATTGGTGACATGCTATATCAGCATTTTATGCATACATGAAAATATTATTTATGTCACGTTATCAAATGACATATCAATATTGTCACATGTTAATTTCTTAGAGTGGCAATGATTCTTAGCTTATAACTCTTGGACAATGAGATCTGATACATGAAAATAGCATGGGACACATCTGTGTTTATGAGAATTCACATGTTTGTGTATAACACTATTGCAAACATCTCAGCAAGACTTCTAAAAAGGCAACTGTCAGCCCATAAAATCTCATCTCGTATTTTATTCACACCGCAAGCTGTTAAAATCCAAAATTATATTTATTAATTTCTAAACGTACGCTAAGAAGCAACTAATTATACGTAAACGATATTGCTACCTATTAAACTTGGAAATTCTTGCATTGAGTGTAACTGAGGGTGCATTCAACTTGTGTTGGAATGGGAGAATAGAAAATCATTTAGACATTTTTTATTTAATAGAAAAAGGGGGAAATATTAAAATCGGTCAAGTGGGCAGACAATACAGTGAAAGTATGGAAACAATACTTGCAATTATGAGGACATAAAGAAAATGGTAATTAAATCTATTTCTGGCCCATGCTTACTGCCTTAAGCTGTGAAAATTGTCTGAATTCATAAAAATTACACATTGGAAACATTGGAGTTGATGTAATTTCTTAAATACACTCCTCCCTATTGGTTCAAACCTACGGCAAGATGCAGAGAGTGCACTAGCTATATATATATAAAATAGATGTTGACCATCTATGTTAAATGAAAAAATATCACTTACTATACAACAATATAAAACAAATTAAGTGCAATGAAAATCGAGTTCATGAGGAATTGATGAAAAAATTTAAAAAAAAAAAAGAAAGAAAGAAAAGTATGATGCATAGCTTTAGATAAGAATGAGTATACATGGCATTAATTTGTTTAGCAAGAGTAATTAGCGTATAAGACTGATTTTCATTGCCAGGTTGTTGCCAATATCTTTGCGTGGGCTCTTATTTAATGTTATGTATAATGAGTTAATGACAAACTTAATTTTGGTCATGCTATTTTATATATAAATTATAGAATTAAATATTTTAATAGAAATATACATGAAGCTAAAAAAAAAAAAAATCATTATGGTTAGATTTCAGGAGAAATCTTACTGAAAGTCCTTGTTGGCATATGCCACATAACTCATCTTATTTGAGTGTATGATACAGAGGCCACTATATAAGCATATTATCCATATCAGCCATCATATCACAACTAATAAAGAAATGTCACGTATAAAAAAATTTAAAAACAAAAAATATAAACTTTTTACATATGTTATTTTCTCATTAGTCGTGTCCATTTTATGTATCAAACTAATGTAGCAATTAATGGAAATTTCTAATAAATCCAATTAAAATAACTTTTTAAAAATGTTTCTCCAAATTCAAGTATTTGTTCGTTAAAAAATTTTGTTTTGTGACTTTTCCCCTAAAAATAAAAAATTTGACAATTTTACATGAAATTAACGTTATGGCAGTTCATGGTTCGTTTTCTAAATGTTTGCATATCAATAAACATATAATATTTCACCCAAAATGCAATTTTTTTCTCAGAACTGACAGTAATAATAACAAATAATAGTAGCAGCAGTAATTTTTAACTATAAATTCATCTTCAATTTATAGCTATCAACATTAAAAATTGGCAAAACCCAGTTGTAGCATTAAAGTGGGTGAGGAAGGGATCAATTTTATCTATAGTTACTGAACTTACGTCTAATTATTCAAAAATAATTGACTTATTTTTTATGACTTAAATATCACTGAATTTATTATTTTTTGCAGAAAAGTTATCTTAACTTATTTTCGACAATTATTTTTACCAAAAACTGATGTAGCACATCACATCATATGTTTGGACACACGTGACACGACACTTCAACAGCCACATCACCAGAAGAGGTCACGTGTATCCAAATATATGACGTATCGTGTAACATGACTTCTTTCGATAACGTGACTACTGACATATCATGCCACGTGTGTTGAAGTATATGATATAACGTGTCACGTTAGCATTTCGGCAAGGATTATTAGCAAAAACCAATTAAGATGATTTTTCTGCAAAAATATGATAAGTTCAGTAATATTTAAATTATGAAAAATAAATCAATTATTTTTTAGCGATTAAACGTAAGTCTAGTGATCATTAATGAAATTGACTATGAGCAATGGTTAACTATGTCCTTGCAATTTTCCAAACAGGACAATCTCGTCCTTAAATATTCGTTAAATTGATGGTACTTTTAAATAAAACTATGTGCATTTTGCCTCTTTTTAAACAGATTGGTTAAACTAGATATTTTCTTTTCATTAACTTACACATGACACCTTAAATTAAAAGCATGCATCTTCATCAACTTTAAATAGCATTCTCATGCATTTTCTAATAAGTTCTAATACTATACAAATGTATAATATTTGACTTGGAATTTGAGGTGCATGCTTGAATTTGATGTCTAATGTAAGAGTCCGTGGACTTGTAATAACACAATAGCAAATTAAATAAGCTCGTTTAAAATAGGAAAATGATTGCTAGTCATTTTTAGGTCTCTCCTATTTGGTTGACATTTCAGGTCCGAGCTCAAACCTTGGTATAATTGCTAGTCATTTTTAGAGTTTGTATTGGGATTAAATTCACTCTCCTATTTGACAAAAAAGTTTTGCAATAAGAAAATGCTCGAACAAA
The DNA here is from genome assembly GCA_037975025.1 of Excoecaria agallocha. Classification (NCBI taxonomy): domain Eukaryota; kingdom Viridiplantae; phylum Streptophyta; class Magnoliopsida; order Malpighiales; family Euphorbiaceae; genus Excoecaria; species Excoecaria agallocha. Next base: position 23,957,903 of record CM075816.1, read on the forward strand.
AAAAATGAATTCTACCTAAGATATGATTCATATCTCTATAAATAGGGTTTACATTTCAGATATTTCTCTCACCACTGTTCTCAATAAATTTCCTTATTAAAAATATAGTTCTAAGTTTACCGTCGAAACTTTATCTTGTCGAAAAAGTTCGTCAGATTTCTTTGTTTTTAGATACTTAAGTCATCCAATGAAGTTAATACCCGAGTCAAATAACAATCCAATAACCGAACTGTTCACAAAAAAAAAATTAATCAAATTTACAAATTGAATGGCACTGATCCAATTAAATCTTGATTTGCCATTCTTTCATTGGACTTGCGAAGCAAATTTAAAAGCTTATCTATCGTTTCTAAAATTGCCAATTCGTTTGGTAATTTAGTTCCTATAATCTTGCACGCATTAGCTTCAAATGCAAAAGCTGAAAACTGCTAAATGATATTTTTCATTACGTATCTGCATCATATACACTTAATCGGAGGTTGCATTGTTTTCTTGATATTTGGTCTGATTTATTTTATCTTATGAAATGGATTAATTTAAAATTAAATATTATTAAGGAACATTTATTTAAATAATGTCTTTTAAAAAATTATTTACGTAATTGGTGTGTGTCAGAAAATATTTACGGGAGTGGGGTGTGAGTCTGAAACCGCTGTATACAGAAACGATTTTGTCAGTGGTTGCACATAGGGGGCCCGGTTTCAGACTGAAATCGCTGTATACAGAAGCGGTTTTAAAGTCTAAAACCGTAACAAAGTCCAGCGATTTCAGACTCTGAAACCGCTTCTGTATCCAACAGTTTCAGGTTGAAACCGACCCCCACTCCATTTTTCGATTGAAATAAATTTTTCGTCCCGCCTATATATATATATATATGTTGCCGATAGCTTTCAATTTCACATAACCAATTTTTACTTCTTATCATACATATGATAAGTTACGAAAATAATTTTTTTCAGTTCAATAATATATTTTCAACAGTATTCTGAAAGGTAAGTTCAATCTAATAAATTTTGATTTATAATTTAATATTATTAATTTAAGTTTGCTTATATAATAATTATAAATTTATTAACTACAGTGCAGAGTAAATTCAGAAGTTGGAGTAACAAATTATAAAAATCGCAGTTGTACTCTTAAAATAAGGTAAGCTAATAAATTAAATATATTTATTCTTTATATTGTATATAAAGAAAATCGTTATAGAAATTACGAATATGTGTTGATATTATTACTATTATCATTTTTTGTTGTTAAAATTATATATATTTTGTTAGTTAGTAATTTCCTAATATTATTATTGTTATTATTATTAATAATAGTGTAGTAATTAATTTTGTTATTGTTACAATATAATAATAATAATTATTATTATTATTATTATAGAAAGTATTGTAGATATTAATATTGTTGTTGTTGTTATTATTATAGAAATTATTGTAGATATTAATATTGGTATTTGTTATTAAAATTTTTAAAATTATTATTATTATTATTATTATTATTATTATTATTATTATTATTATTATTATTGTAGATATTAATTTTGTTATTGTAATTAAATTAATGATTATTATTAATATTATTATTGTAGATCAAGAATATTGTAATTTTTATTAAATTTATTAATATTAATATTATTATTATTATTACTGTTGATATTGAATTTGTTATTTATATTAAATTTATTATTAATATTGTTATTATTGTTATTAAATTTATGAATATTATTATTATTATTATTATTATTATTATTATTATTATTATTATTATTATCATGTAAATTTAAATATATATTATAATATTATTTCAACTCTAGGTTATTGAAAGATGTCGACATATACTGATTTTTATGTGCACACGGGAGGAGAAATTAGTGTTGGAGCATCAGGTTTTCAATATGACGTATCTGGTGCGAATGCTATTACAAGGAGGATGAGAGTTAAAAATAAGCCGACTCTTCCGGAATTGATCCATAAAATTCATGTGAAATTGGGTTTAGGTATGAATGACGTGGTTGCCAGAATTATTTATAAGAGCCCAATGTACAATCGATGATCGTTATGTTGGACGTCGATTGATTTGGTGGAAGACGATAACATAGATATAATTTATGATAATTTAAGGAGATATGATGATTACAATTTGGTGGAATTAATTGTTGTACTTGGTGAGGAGGGTGCAGGAGCCAGTAGACCAACATATGAACATGGATATCAATTTAGAAGTGAGGCTGTGGAGAGAGAAAACCTTGAGGCAGGTCATCATCAATTGTTTAATGAAAATCTGCATAGTCAGTCTACACAGTTTATCAGTCGTCAAGATAATGATAAACGAGATGGTGATTTAATTGGAATGCAGACAAGCATAACTTCTGGAGAAGGTCAATTACGACGATCAGTTAGTCAGGTACCAACTGAAAGAATGAGTCAATCCAGACGGTCAATTACCCGAAGGATGGGTGATTTTTTTAGTAAATCACTTTTTGGAAATAGACGAAAAAGTCATTTAACGGAGAGAAATTTTGTTCAGATAAGTGGTGCAGATCAAGGTCGTGTTACACAGCTCGAAAGTGAACATAGGCATTCTATTCCCCATGTCCCAGATGTAAGTCGTCAACGTTTTGTTTCCCATGTACCTGCTGATAGTCAATGGCATTCCAGTTTGCATATTTATGATGACAGTCAACGGCATTCCAGTTCGCATGTTTATGATGACAGTCAACGGCATTCCAGTTCGCATGTTTATGCTGAAAGTCAACGGCATTCTATATCACATATTTCTGATATCAATCAACAGCCTTATACTCAACAGGTTACAGATGTATGTGCTAGTCAGGAATGGCAGTCTTATAATCGGAGAGATGTTGATTTACTATGTGATAGCATTTTTGGCAATACTCAAGATATGGATGCAAATGAGAATACAGGATATAATCCCATTAATGCAGATGGTGAAAATGAATCGTTAATTCATTTGGGGGATGATGATGATATTGAAGATATTCCAATGTTCAATGATTATGTCTCACCTAACGATAATGTAGAGGCTGAAACTGTCAACATGCAAACGGACAGCGATGGTGAAAATTCTGATGATACTGAATTTGCCAATCCATTAGCATCCATGCATCCAATTCAAGAGACAGACGTGGGTAATTTTGTTTTCACGTCGGAACATTATTCACAAATTAATTTTGAAGCATCCCAAGTTGATCTTTCTGAAGATGTCTAATTCAAGACTTGGGATGGTGTGTCTGAGTTATCTATCGGAATGGTTTTTCACAATAAGGATGAAGTGAAATCATGTGTGAAAAAATATTCAATAATGAGGAATGTGGATTTTAGAGTTGTAGAATCGAAGCCATGGTATTGGGTTGTCTGGTGCGCTCACGTGGATGACGGTTGCCTATGGAGATTAAGAGCATATAGAACCGGTAATAGTCCTTTTTGGACTATCACAAGGTTCCAAGGATCACATTCATGCCTTGCTGCTAATGTATCAATGGATCATCGACAACTGGGTTCTGAAATAATTCGCAATTGTATCATGGGTATGGTAAGTAAACAACCCACTCTACTTATTGATGTTATTATTGCGGCTGTTAAGCAACAATTTAATTTTGAAGTATCGTATCGCAAGGCATGGTATGCGAAGATGAGAGCAATAGAGTGTATATTTGATAATTATGTTGAATCATATGAAAAGTTGCCAAGTTTTTTAATTGCTTTACAAACCTATAATCCTGGAACTATTTTCGAGTTTGTGGTTCATGAAACACAAGACTCAAATGTGAAGCAATTTCAACGGGTTTTTTGGAGTTTTAAACCAGCCATAAATGGATTGGTTCACTGTAAACCTATTTTGTTGATAGATGGTACATTTTCGATTGGAAAATTTCAACAAACCCTGCTTATAGCAAGCTCCATTGATGGTAACAGCATGTTGTTCCCAGTTGCCTTTGCTGTTGTTGAGTCTGAAAATAAATCTAGCTGGGCTTGGTTTATGTCCATGCTTAGGAAGCATGTCACTCAATGTGTCGGCATTACAGTTATATCTGATCGACATGCTGGGATAATGGTAGTATTTAGAGATGAAAGAAGTGGATGGAAAGAACCGCTATCCTTCCATAGATTCTGTCTACGGCACTTCGTCAGCAATTACAACACACACTTCAGGAACGGAACAATTAAAAATCTTCTTTACAGGGCTGGTAAGAGTTATTCATTTTAACATATCTTATTATAACAATTTAATTTTATGATATAAATCTTCTTTACAGGGCTGGTAAGACACTGTAAACCCATATCCGTGTGTTTGATTCGTTCAGCATGATCAGCCTACATGCAAAAAATATTGACGTTATTAATATTTTTCAATATTGTTAATGTCATCATAAAAAATTATATTTAATCATACCGATGCACCGATGGAGGCTCCAATCGGGGTTATCCAACGTCTCGTGCATGACATAAACCACTGTATATATTGCAATCTGCGATGTAAGGGGGTACAAAGAGGAGGACCCATAATACAGCGACTATGCCGATTATTCCACTAGTGAATAAAACTTGAAAATTTCTCTGGCCAATTATGATCAGTATACCCTCGTAAATTGATCAAGTGCACATTATCATTAAATTGGGCTGTCTGTGGTTGTTCATTTTAAATTGTCTTAAACATCGATCGGGCTGGTGCCACTCAATAATATTAAAACATACAAGTGGCACAACTGATGTCCAGATACCATTTCCATTTGTACAAAATTCTGGTAATAAGTGTATCACTAACTTATACGGCTCCCATTCCATCTATAAAAAACCTTTCATATGTAATATTATACAAATTATAGAAAAATAATTAAAATTTATTATTACATACTAACCTGATCGTCATTCTGTATATCAAAATCTAGACGGTACTCGAATATATCTTTACTATTAATTCTGCTGAGATCCAATTGTGATCTCCACCTGATCAAAATTTTATAAACTATAATATAATTTCTATAAGAAATACAATTCAAAAAGCTAAAATAAACTTTTTATCTTATTTAGTTGATAAATATAGAATAAAATTTACATGTACCCATAAGGCACTGAATGATCAATAATATAAGGGTGGACAAATGAGGGCCGAATATGAGGTAGTCTTTCCCATGCCCACATTTGTAATAATTGAAGGTAGCCGCCAACTGAATTTGCATTCGGTTTCATAGCACGACATAGCTCTCTATACAACCATGCGAGAACTGCGAAACCCCAGCTGTACTCACCAACAACTTCTAAATTCTCTAACAATGGCAGCCACATCAAATGTATACGATTATTAGACTGTCCCGGACATAATAAACCTCCTATACAATGAAGAATCCAGGCTCGAGTAAAACATTGTATCTGGTACACAGATGCATCGGCAGGCATCGTATTAAAATATCCGGACAGCCATGTCAATTTAACAGTGTTACCCCTTAAATTATTTTCCTCTGGAACATGACCTAAAAGATGGTAGCAAAGCTCATACCAATTATGGTATAAATGACCGGTCACAACACGTACTTCTATGGATAATCCGGTGAGTACAACAATATCCTGAATAGTGATTGTGGCTTCACCTACAGCAAAATGAAATGTGTGCGTCTCTGGTTGCCATCTCTCAACAAGTGCTGTTATTAATTCAGCGTTAACATGCATGCTTCCAATTTGTGATACTCCAAAAAAATCCGTTATTCGTAAATATAGAATAATTCGTTCGTCAATATTTCTGTAATGACTGTCCACGCTGGCTCGGCGGGCTGACAGTACATTATGTTGAACCTAATAAAAATATAAATTATTACTAATTTATCAATGATAATCGACAATAAATTATTTTTAGCTATAAAATATATTTACCATTTCATTCCAAACAGCATCAGCTCGATGTTCGATGTAACATCAGGATTATTGTTCCATTAATGGCGGGAATTGATTTTTACCATTAATATTCAAATAAAATGTAAACTGTCAGGATTTACTGCCAAATCTGTTAGGATTTGTAATTTCCCAAATGCACTGAACAGGGAACATGCACCAATTCATTTATTTACTTTTTTTTTTCCTTACATTTTCGGAAAAAGAAAAAAAAATTAAATCCATTTATTTGTTTTTCGTCAAACAGTCATTAACACGTTATTCACTCGCCTCCGGTGAAAGATTTGATTCACATCTCTAACTTTACCCTCGGTTTATATTCTAATTTCAGATTCTCTTATTTTCCATGTTGTCCAATTTTATTTTCTTTTTCAGCAAAGATTTGGTCAAAGTTTGAATTCAAATTTGTTTTTTTAATAAAGAAAACTAAAGCTTATTAGTAAGAAAAGTAAAATTTTAATGCTAAATGGGCGCCCTAAATTTTGAATTTGTGTTCTGATGGACCATTTACATATGCATATGCTAATCAAATATGAAATCATTTATAATTCAAATAGTTAATAATTCGATAATTTTTTCAATTGATAAAAATTTAAATTTCACTGGATGTAAAACTTTTTCAATATTAATTTTCGTGATTTACAAGATTCTTCAAAAACTTTTTTAAGGGGAACAAATGAATATTTGTTTATTATAAAATATAAATATTATATATACAAATCTATGCTGTATTTTTAAATATGCTAACATATTTATCATATTATGTATATTTGTCTACAAGAATCCTGTTTGATTATAATTTCCATAATTATACGATATTACTTTTAATTTATATTTTCTATTTCAAACAGACTTACCAATTTATGTTATTTAGGATTTTTTTTTATTTACGTTAGAATAGAGAACAGTCAAAGTTGAGGGTTGCAAAATCCCCCCCCCCCCCCCCCTTCCCTTGCTCTCTATATATGTATATTGGTCGAGTTCATTTCCCGCTATGACCACTGAAGAAGCACACATAAATCTCTCTTCTTCTGTCTCTCACCCATAAAATAGAGGATTAAATAGGCATGGCGGCGGCGGCGGTGGGGATAAAAACAGTACTCATAATAGTATTGAGTTCATTGTTAAAGGTTGCCTATGATACAATCTTATGTTATTTTATAACGCCGTTACGCATAAAGAAAATAATGGAGAAACAAGGCGTGCGTGGCCCCAAACCTCGCCCTCTTACTGGCAACATCTTAGACGTGACTTCTTTAGTTTCCCAGTCCACTTCTAAAGACATGGACACCATCGATCACGACATTGTTCATCGTCTTTTGCCCCATTATGTGGCCTGGTCTCAACAATACGGTATATGTTTTTTGTTATAAAGGTCAAAACAAGGAATCGAATTCGAGCTGATTTTGAACAACTTTGCAGGGAAAAGATTCATATATTGGAATGGGATAGAGCCGAGAATGTGTTTAACCGAGATGGGACTGATAAAAGAATTGCTGACGAAGTACAGTACAAAAGCAGGAAAGTCATGGCAACAACAGCAAGGATCAAAGCATTTTATAGGTGGAGGTTTGTTAATGGCGAACGGGGATAACTGGCATCATCAGCGCCATATAATAGCCCCAGCATTCATGGGAGACAGGCTTAAGGTATTTGTTTTTATTTTTTTGATGAAGATGAATATATATATATATATATGTATATATATATATATAAATTAAAGAGTTAATTAATGAATTAAAGTAAAAAATGAATGAAGAGCTATGCGGGGCATATGGTGGAGTGCACAACGAAGATGCTGCAATCGCTGGAAAAAGCTGTGGAATCAGGTGAAACTGTGTTTGAGATAGGGGAATACATGACTCGGCTCACAGCCGATATTATTTCAAGAACCGAATTCGATTGCAGCTATGAGAAGGGGAAGCAAATATTCCACCTGTTAACTCTTCTACAACGTCGGTGTGCTCAAGCAACCAGGCACTTGTGCTTTCCTGGAAGCCGGTCAGTCACTCATCAATTGAATAAATTTTTACGATTCCATATACCCTCTATAAAGTTTTTTACGTGGTTCGTTTTGTTTTTCTTTTATAGATTCCATCTTTTTCTTTAAGCTTCACATTTTCTCAATCTTCATTCTTATACTCTTTAACGGTTTGAACTACCGCCTCAAAGTTCAGAAAATGATAATTATTTCTCTCTTCGAGAAATTATTGCGGCTAAATTAAAATTTATTATTAATTAATTAATTAATAACGGGTTTTGCAGATTCTTTCCAAGTAAATACAACAGAGAAATAAAATCACTGAAAATGGAAGTGGAGAGACTACTAATGGAGATAATACAAACCAGAAAAGATCGTGTAGAGATTGGAAGAAGTAGTAGTTATGGAAATGATCTGCTGGGAATGCTACTAAACGAGATGCAAAAGAAGAGACCGGGAAATGGATTCAGCTTGAATTTACAATTAATAATGGATGAATGCAAGACTTTCTTCTTTGCTGGACATGAGACGACGGCGCTTTTGCTTACATGGACTGTCATGCTTCTGGCTAGTAATCCTTCTTGGCAACAAAAAGTTCGAGATGAAGTTAACCAAGTTTGCAATTCTCAGTCTCCTTGTGTTGATCATCTTCCCAAGCTCACTCTGGTAAGCAAACTTTACTTATTTTTATTATACTCTTTTCCTTATATGGGCATTTTTCTCATTCCTCTTTTACCTAGTTTTCTATAATGGCTCCTAAAAGAGCATCTGAAATTATTCTGGAAAAGAATATTAAAACTGTATTTGGGTGCCAAGGAATTATGATTAAAAAAAAAAGTTTTGATTCCAACAACTAAGCACCGTATTAATATTTATATTTCGTAAACAAAAATTAAGTATGCGAGTGTAAGACACATAAATAGTCAATGGGGCTGAATACTCTGTCTAGTATCTAAGAATTTAGTGGGCCTTGAGTTTTGACTTACAAATGTATTTGCACTATAAGGTAATTTTTGTTTTTATTTTTCAATCTGGTATTACCCCAATAGTTTTATAAAAGCTTAATTTTATAAATTCACATTTTTTAATCAAAAAATAAGTATAAAACATGGAGGGATATTTTTTTGTTTTTATATAAAATATACCTACTAGACCCTACTTCTAGGTACATTGGCTCTCTTTAGTTTGAAACCATTAATTTTGGCCATATATGTCCTAAATAAATAAAAATATTTCGGTACGTTCGACATATATACTGTATATTACCAAATTTAAATGAAAATATTTGAAACACCGTATATTTAACCTACCCAAAATATATTTATATAAGTAGACTATAATATTTAAAATTGTGGTTGTGGTGTGGTTTTGCTCTCTTTGGCTGGATTTAGTATAATAATGATAGTTGCTTTAAGTTGTAGAACCTTTATAAAGAAAAAAAATTTGACACGAATCCAACAAGGCTATCGTCCAAGGCTCTCCATTTACGAATTTGTTCTTTGCTAGTTTGCTTAAATACATATAATTTAAAGGAAAAAAAATTCATTAAGTATTCTAAATGAGTAATCATTCGACAGCCTTTCTGCCTACCTTAGTGATTGCTAGCTAGTATTAAGAACCTACTGACTTTGAGGCTGAATTTCGAGTTTGGCCTTAAAAATAGTGTGCTGAACGCATGAATCAGATTTAGATAAGTATTGTATCGGGCTCAATATATGGTTAATATAGTGCGGTTTTGAGTTAAAAAATGATTATCAATTAAGTAGCTAATCAAAAGTGTTTATGTTGATGCAGCTAAATATGGTAATAAATGAATCGCTAAGGTTGTATCCACCAGCAACAGTGCTACCAAGAATGGCATTTGAAGATATAAAATTAGGGGATCTTCACATACCAAAGGGACTATCAATATGGATTCCGGTACTTGCAATTCACCACAGTGAAGAAATATGGGGAAAAGATGCAAATGAGTTCAATCCAGAGAGATTTGCATCAAAACCATTTGCACAAGGCAGACATTTCTTACCATTTGCTGCTGGACCCAGAAATTGTATTGGCCAAACTTTTGCTATCATGGAAGCTAAAATCATTTTGGCTATGTTAATTTCCAAGTTTAGCTTTGAAATTTCTGATACTTATCGCCATGCTCCTGTCATTGTCTTAACTATTAGGCCGAAGTATGGTGTTCAAGTTTGTCTCAGGCCTTTGAATCCATCCAAAAATTGATTTTTCAAGTGAGGCAGAGTTTTGACAAAGAATGTTACAATTTTTTTTTTCTTTTTTAATTTTATTTGTCTTTATTAGAGGGGTGGTGGGGATATTTTCGTCCAGGAAATAAACATTTACTTATGCTTTATGTAAACAAAGTGAAAGTTATTAATAAAATCAATCAAAGCATATACCATGATTTGGTTTTTAGTTTTATATTTTTCCTATATTTTTATTTATGTAAGTATATAATATTTTCTTGATAATATTATAATAATAAACTCACAATAGTTTTTAAAAATACATCTTTGGGTTAGAACGGAAATTAAATTCTAATTAATTGAAAAAGTTGGTAGATTTTCAACATTTGATAACCCGACGAAATCGTGCATAAAATTATAAAACGACCTTTATAAATCTTAAGAGAAATCAAATAGATCAACTATGAATAAACATTAATTTTGATAGCTAGTCCAAGATAATAGATATTTAATATCTTTAATGAATTAATTAAATAGGGGCATAAACATGCTTAAGATTGCAGAGGTCAAACCCTATAATTAATTAAATAAGGGTCAGGTAAAGCTAATAATTGCGATTGAGATAAGGCCAAGATGCTTAAAAACAGAAATAAACAAATGAAAAAGTAGGATGGGAGGTAAAAAGAGTTTCCTCATGCTTATATAAATTTTGATTCTTAATTAGTAGTAATATTATAATGTGATGTGCATAAATTAAAATATTTTATATCATGATGCGTATGAAATATTAATTTAATATATTTTATTTTTATTATAAAATTTTATTTTTAATTTACGATTTAAATATCGTACAGAAAATTTGAGTGCTTGGGAATTTAAGTGCTCAAACTTTAGTATTTTCTTTTATCCAACTTGCATCTTTGTCCATACAACAAGCATAGGTCAGGATCCGCTTGATTTTTTTTCATTTTTCTGCCAACCCACTAAACATACACACCTGTACCAGACTTTGTTTCTGCTATTCCCACTAATTTTTCTCAATAATTATTAGTTTTTCTAGTCTATTTTTGGGTTTTTTTTTTAATATAAATCAACATCAGATGCAGATAAATATGGGTTTTTAATAAAAAAATATTTTTATATATTTCATTCAACGCAATATATTTAGTAAATCTAATTTATCAAATCATTTTCTATTTTTTTTCAATTTCCCATCCCTTCTCCAGAGTAAAGTTATAAAATTGAACTAAAATTTTTAGTTATACTTTCTTGTGAAATTAATAACTATTTTTTTGGCTATTTGTAACCTCATTACTCATTAGTTACAATTTCCTCGTCTGTTTAATTATTAGTTCGGTCAATCTAAACTTTGTAGATTCTTTTTAGCTAGCAGTTCGGTTATTTATATATATATATATATATATATATATAAGATGGTTATCAATTATAGATTTAAATTTAAAAAATGCGAAGAAAAATATATATAAAATGTTGTGTATAAATAAGGGCAACAACGGATATGGTTAAAATCGGAATCGAATTGAAACCAAACAATTCAGAATTAGAATTGGATAGTGATAAGTGGTTTGCGGTTCCAAATCATAACCAAAATCGTAAAGAATTGGTTCTATTACGAATATATATTTAAAACAAAAATCGAAACTAAACTATCAAGTTCAATTTCAAACTGTAAAATACATGTATTATATATATTTTGTTATTTATATTAGAAATATATCTTTTGTGGTGTTTATGATTTCATCCACAAATTGTTAAATAAAAATTTAAATTTTGTAAACCAAATAGTATGAGATCCAAAAAAAAATTTCATTTCTTAAAATATTTTTTAAATCAAATAAAAGAAAAGCTTATATAATACAGATATATTCACTTCAACTTAATTTTATTTGAATATTTAAACTTTATCAATGATCTATTAAGTAACAATACTTATCAATTTTGCAAATAGTAAACATAAATTCACGCTATTTTTGAAAAATTAACAAGTACAGATGTCCAATATATTATTGTTAAAATTTAAGTAGTTAAATGAATTATCAAATGAAATTTAAGAGTTTCTTTATGCAGCAATTAAATAAAAATAAAATAAAATTGATTTTAAACAGAATTTGTAACCAAATTGAATTGAAATCATCTATAATAATCTCCATTCAATTTCTATTTGGATTCTAGTATTCGTAAGACTAAAACTAGGTGTGTTTGAAACCCAATAGTCCCAAAAGTGTTAGGAAAATCGAATTTGATAAAAGAGCAGCATAAATGGAAAGTAAGTATGAATTGGGAAGATTTGAAGAAAATGAGAAAGCCATGAAAAACATGAAGTGCGCATATAAATCAAATCAACCATCGTTTAGCAAAGTTAGCCGTCAATTTGGATACACAAAAAAAACCAAACGTACATTAGCAAACAAATGCCTCACTTGTAAATCAACCAGCCGAAAGAAATACTGTTTTTTTTTTTTCGGCTTTTGGATGATTGTTGTAATCAACTTCAAAGTCAATATTGGAATTGTCACTGGAGTCAACTCATAGTAATCCCCGTTGACTATTTGTTATTTGTATTAAGAGTTTAAGACAACCATATCTACACTCTTATCACCTCATCTTATATACACATATACACGCATGCGCGCATTACTTTTCCTGCCGTAAGTAATAAGAGTGCTACTGTTATTTTCGATATACGCACATCTAAACCATCTATTGATTTAGACGGTTCAAATGCGTACATGTTATATATATTTGTATACTGAATCATACTTCAAATAACAAATTAAATTTAAAATTATTGAAAAATTATAATTAATTACAAATTATCGTGCCATACAAATCCCTGAATTTGCACAAAATCTTTACTTAATTTAGATACATGGGTCTTAATATAATTATAATTATTGTTAAATAAGTCATAATTAGGTCAACTGCATTGGAATACTTAAAAAAATTTAACGACGAATAAAATTTGTCTCTAAACCCTCAGATTAGTCGCTAATTGTATTAGCAATGGATTTGGTGAGGTATTACAGTTGGTGGGTAAATAAGTTGTTAAATAACTTTTCAACAACGAATCACATTTTAGGGGTTGGCCAATCCAACCCCAAGGTTGTCTTTTGTTCAAATAGGCTCTTACACATGCTTTGCGAAAATATCCTTTTTCTTTCTTTGTTTCTTCTTCTCTCTCTGTCTTTTATTTATATGCCTTTCAAATGTAATTTAGGTGCAATAGTGGAAATGGAGTAGCCATATGAGAATTGAATTATTAGGAAAATATAAATATAATTTCGGATGGGTCGAGGGGTAATTGCCAGTAATAGTAGGTCTGTTAGGTAGTTTGTCATTGGTTAGATAATAATTTCCTATTATTATGGAATTTTTTAAGTGTTTGAACTAGTCTAAAATTAGTTAGCTTTAGGTTGCGTATTTCTTGTTTTTTTTTTGTATGTAAGGCTATATGTATAGCCAACTTTTCATTTAATAAGACAGAGGCTTTTTCTGAGTTTATTTTCTTCTACTTTGAGTTCAAATTTAACAATTGGTATCAGAGCCTCACCACGAAGCCTAATTGAATTAAAAACAGTAGTTTTCTAAGTGAGGGTGATGGCAACAGAAAGTTCATTTGTACAACCAGCTGTTCCAAAGTTTGGTGGGTACTATGAACATTGGGCAATGCTCATGGAGAATTTTTTACGCTCAAAGGAATATTGGAACGTGGTAGAGAATGGGATACTTACAGCAACAGATGGTGGTGCTTTAACAGAGATGCAAAGAAAGAATATTGAAGATCAGCAGCTGAAAGATTTGAAAGCAAAGAACTATTTGTTTCAAGCACTATATCATTCAGTTCTAGAGACAATTCTCAACAAGGACACATCTAAAAGTATATGGGATTCGATGAGATAGAAACATCAAGGTGCAACTAGAGTCAAGCAAGAACATTTGCAAGCTCTATAAAAGGAGTTTGAGGTTCTTGAAATGAAAATAGGAGAATCTGTAAGTGAGTATTTTGCTTGAACTCTTACCATAGTTAACAAGATGAAAGCAAATGGCGAGAACAAGGTAGATGTTGAAGTGGTTTCCAAAACTTTGAGATCAATGACTCCTAAGTTTAACTATGTGGTGTGTTCTATTGAGGAGTCCAAGGATACAAGCATTTTATCTATTGAAGAACTACAAAGCAGCCTGCTTGTGCATGAACAATGTATGAACAAGAATTTGTTGGTAGAAGAAGCACATGCTTTAAAGGTTTCTTTTGAAGCTCAGTTTGGAGGAAGGGGTTGAAGTCGAGGAAGCTATAGAGGAAGAGGAAGAGGTAAACAAACCTTAGATAAATCAACTGTAGAATGCTTTAGTTGTCATAAGTTAGGACATTTTCAATGGGAATGTCCAAACAAGGAGGCCAATTATGCAAAGGAAAACGAAGAAATGTTGTTGATGGCATATGTAGAGGTTGATATTCCCATCAAAAGGGATACATGGTTTCTTGACTCAGGATGCAGCAATCACATGTGTGGGAAGAAGGATTACTTCATGGATCTTGATGAACATTTTAGAGATACAGTGAAACTGGGCAACAATACAAGAATGGCTATAGCAAGAAAGGGCAATGTGAGGCTGAAAGTAAATGATGTAGTGCAAATTATTACAGGAGTTTTTTATGTGCCGCAAATAAGAATAACTTGCTGAGTGTAGGGCAATTGAAAGAGAAAGGACTCTTTTTTGTTTCAAAGTGAGAAGTGCAAAGTGTATCATCCAAAGAGAGGCTTAATTATGGAAATTAAAATATCTGCAAATCGGATGTACATGTTCAATGCTATATGTCAGCCTATGGAATCAGCTTGTTCCAGTATAATTACTGAAGATCTGGTGCAGCTTTGGCATTGCAGATATGGGCATTTAAGCTTTAAAAGGCTGAAGACGTACAACAAAAGAATATGGTGAATGGCTTGCCACAACTAATGTCCCCATCAAAGTTGTGCAAAGATTGTCTTGTAAGAAAGCAACAAAGAGATACGTTTCCAAAAAAGAGCCCTTGGAGAGCATCACAAGTTCAACAGTTGATATATGCTGATATTTGCGAACCAATCACACCCATCTCAAATAGTAAAAAGAGGTATTTAATCTCTTTTACTGACAATTTCAGTAGAAAAACATGGGTTTATTTATTGATAGAGAAATTTGAAGCCCTTGCTATTTTTAGAAAGTTTAAAGTACATGCTGAAAAGGAATCAGGTTTATTTATTAAAACCTTACGAACTGATCGAGGTAGGGAATTTACATCACAAGATTTAAATAATTTTTGTGATGCAAATGGCATACAAAGATAGTTGACAACAGCCTATACGCCACAACAAAATAGGGTTGCGGAGTGAAAGAACAGGACCATTATGAATATGGTACGTAGCATGCTCTTAGAAAAGAAAATTCTTAAAACTTTTTGGCCTGAGGCAATCAATTGGACGATGCATGTCTTAAACTAGAGTCTAACAATGGCAGTTAAAAATCAAGTTCTAGAGGAAGCTTGGAGCAGAGGTAAGCCTTCTGTTGAGTACTTTCATGTCGTTAGATACATTTCTCATGTCTATGTTCCTGATAGTAGAAGGAGTAAATTAGATGACAAGAGCATTAGTTGTATTTTGCTTGGAGTTAATGAAGAGTCAAAAGCCTACAAACTTTATGATCTTATTTCGCAAAGGATTATAATGAGTAGGGATCTTGTATTCGAAAAAAAAAGAGTTGGAATTGGGATAAGAAGCATGAAGCAACCATTACATGTAATTTAGAATGGGATGATCATCCAAATAAGGAGACGGCATTAGAAGAGAATGGAGATGGGAGAGCATCTGATATTAATGATGAGGAGAATCCTGATTCAAATTTGCCATTTGAAGACAGCTCTACCAGCTCAAATGAAGAGAGGAACAGAGTGCCACCAATTTGGATGAGAGATTATGTGATGGGAGAGGGACTTTCTGAAGATGATGAGGAAGCTCACTTTTTTATGTTTGCAACAGCTGATCCTATTCATTTTGAAGATGCCGTAAAAAGTGAGAAATGAAAGATAGCCATGGATGTTGAAATGGAGGCAATAAAAAGGAATGGTACATGGGAGTTGGTAGACTTACCTAAAGGGTCAAAGAAGGTTGGAGTGAAGTGGGTTTATAAGACTAAGTTTGATGAAAATGGAGAAGTGAACAAGTACAAGGCTAGACTTGTAGTGAAGGGGTACGCTCAACAATATGGAGTAGATTACACCGGAGTATTTGCACCCGTGGTGCGCATGGAAACAATTCATTTAATGATAGCACTTGCAGCTCAAAAGCAATGGATTGTTCATTAGCTAGACGTAAAGTCTACATTTTTACATGGTGAGCTAAATGAAAATGTCTATGTAGAGCAGCCTTGTGGTTATGTGAAAAGAGGGAGCGAGCAAAAGGTTTACAAGTTAAAAAGGGCATTTTATGGGCTCAAGCAAGCACCACGTGCATGGTATAGCCGCATAAAAGCCTATTTTTTAAAGGAAGGTTTTGAAAAGTGTGACTATGAGCATACTCTGTTCATTAAAACAAAGGAAGAAGGCAGCATGTTGGTTGTAAGTTTATATGTTGACGATCTTATCTTCACTAGAAATAATGAGTTAATGATTGCAGATTTCAAAAATTCCATGAAGCATGAGTTCGACATGATTGGTCTTGGAAAAATGAGGTATTTATTTGGTCTTGAAGTGTTGCAAAAACCAAATGGGATTTTCATTTGTCAAAAGAAGTATGCAGCAAAGTTTCTACAAATTCGATTGCTCCTAGTGTTAAGCTAACAAAGGATGAAGGTGGAGTTAAAGTTGATAAAACTTATTAAGCTTAATATAGAATTGGCCACTCGAACTTGCACACTTTTGTTATTTCACCCCTTAAAGTTACGTTTTTACCATTTTAACACTTATAGTTGAATATTTGAAGTTAAATAAACCCCTAATGCTGACTTGGCATCTTGTGTGGCATAAGGTGTACTGATCTAGCACCTATAAATGTATATCACGCATTTAAAATGCGTAAGAATTGATCAAATACCCTATTTTCTTTTCTTTTCTTTCTTTTCTTTTCTCTCTGTACAAACAAACTCTATTTTCTTTTCTATTCTCTTTGCAATTAGCATATCTTTCCTTCTTCATCTCTGTTTTAAAACTCCACACTTCTTCTCTTTCATTACAATTCTACTCAAATGTCGAACAATCTTTCCTTCTTCAAAAGCCATCGCCAATGGCGTCGCTGTCAACGATGCTATTGTCCCCAACAACAATCCTCTTAATCCTTCACCCTCAGCCACTACCAAATCACATCTTTACAATCCCACAGCTCGCCCTCCCTACAGTTCTTAGCTGCTCAACCGTCATCACCAGAGTTGTAGCGGACGGAGCATTTGGTATTACTGCTACTTCTGGTTTACTCTCATCCTCTTACTAATCCTCCTCATCGCTGCAATAGCCGATGCCTCTCTTTAATCTTGTACAGCTCTCATTGACCGAACTTCTCCATCCCTTCCCTTCACATCGATTGCCTGTATCTCACAAACTCTGTTGATTCATCCTCTTTACATGTCTCCACTTTACTTAATTTCACTGTAATCTCTTAAAATCCTAGTTCGATTCAAGTGTGTGCCCAAATCATTCAAAATGCTTGTTTTAGATCCCCATTTTATCAAATCCCACTTGAGAAAAATCACATTGTCGCCTAACAAGCCAATCCACATCAAAAGTTTGTTTTAAATTTGTGTGTTATCCTAAATCTCATTCAAACATGCTCTCCTTATTCCATATATAACAATTCACTCTCTTTTTGTTGGAAATACCAGAAAAAATTTAAAAGAGAGGCCACTTTAAATTTCTGGATTTGAGATAAAAATGTCTTAAAATAGAGCAATGATTTTGGATTTTGATGTGGGAAAAATTAATTTGATTGTATTTTTTCTCTTATTTTATTGTATTGAAAGGACATTTGCAGTCTTTGTTTTACTGTCCAGTTGCCGGATTCTCTCCACTAGCGATGGGAAGAAAGATAGAGCAGACCAATCAATCTTGATTCCTCTTCCCTTTGAGAACAAAATTCAGATTTGGTAGATAAAGATGGAATTGAAATCTACTCTTGAAACTCAAAAGGATAGCTATTGTTCTGATGTCGACAAAAAACGTTCTTTTAGGGAGAGAATTAGAATTGTGAATGAAGAAGGAAAAGACAGGGTGAGGAGAGCGATAGAATTGGGTAGCCCCACCCTAAAATTCATCCAGTTATAGAATGACATGTGTCACTATTTTATTCGTTGTAAATAACATGGCTACCACATAGATCGCATCTATTACGCGTGCTGCCCAAAACTAAATAAGGTGTTTCTATAACAAAAAACTATTCAACAATAAGTGTCAAAGTGATAAACATATAACTTTAAGGGGCAAGACGACAAAAGTGCACAAGTTCGAGTGGCCAGTTATATATTAAGCCAACTTCAAGTTGTGGGTAGTCTGATGTACCTCACAACAACTCGGCCAGACATGATATTTGTGGAGAATTTAATTAGTAGATTTATGAAAAATCCCACTGAGGTGCACTTGCAGGTTGCAAAACGAGTGTTAAGATATTTAAAGGGAACAACTGGATTTGAGATTTTCTACAGGAAGGGAGGAGATGATGAACTAGTTGCGTATTCGAATAGTGATTATGCTAATGATTTGGAAGATAGAAAAAGCACTTCAGGCTATGCATTTTTACTAAGTTCAGGAGCGATATCTTGGTCATCAAAAAAATAGCCAGTAGTGAGTTTATCCACTACCAAAGTAGAGTTCATTGCTGCAGCTTCTTGTGCTTGTCAAGCTGTATGGTCAAAAAGAGTGCTAGGAAAATTGGGCCAGGATCAAAACAAGACAACTATCATTTGCTGTGATAATAGCTCAGCTATCAAACTCTCAAAGAACCCAGTGATGCTTGGCCGAAGTAAGCATATAGATGTACAATTCCATTTCCTTCGTGAACTCACTAAGGCTGGAACTATGACATTAGTGCACTGCAGTACAAAAGAACAATTGGCAGATATCATGACTAAAGCTCTGAAGTTGGATGATTTCTTGAAGTTACATGGATTGTTCGGGGTATGTTCAGAAACAGATGTAAACTGAATGCTTATAGCATTTAGTTTAAGGGAGGAAATGTTAGGTAGTTTGTTATTGGTTAGATAATAATTTCCTATTATTATGGGATTTTTTAAGTGTTTGAACTAGTCTAAAATTAGTTAGCTTTGGGTTGCGTATTTCTTGTTTTTTCTGTTACATAAAGCTATATATATAGCCAGCTCTTCATTTAATAAGACTAAGGTTTTTTTTGAGTTTATTTCTTTCTTCTACTTTGAGTTCAACTTTAACAAGGCCCCGGTTAGTCAGAATTTGAGTTCGATGTATTACACAAAAAAAAAAATTGGACCATCAAAAAAAAAACAACGAATCACATTTATCGCTAAAAATCCATCGTTAAAAATTATTTTTCTTTTTTTTCTTACTTCTGTTGAAGAGGAAGAAGGTAACGGAAAATCACACTAAGAACTCTGAAGGAACAATAAGTGATAATTATAATTAAATTAATTTTATTTAACACTTTGGAGCACTATGGTGAATTATAATTTTACTTCAATTAGTTTTATAATTGTAGTTCAACTAGTTATAAAATGATTTATACATTTTAGAAAAATAATGAATCATAATTATTCAATTTTTCATAAAAAAAAAATTCAATTTCATAATCTTGATCCCCACAATACTTCAAGAAGTCTATATGTAATAAGTGCAACCCTGAATCAAGAATATTCCAATAATGTGATACACGTTAAAGAAATTTTATAGTGGGAACTTAAGAAAAGCAAGTCAAAAAAAAATTAAAGATAGAAGAAAGAAAGGAAAAAATGCAAAATGGAGAAAGAAAAGGTGAAAATTACAGGACTTTTTTTGGTGTTTTGACCAAAGTAGATGAAAATTATAGTCTCCTGATGATGAGAGCATCTAATTGAAGTTTTAATGACAGAATACTATAATCATAATTTTCAAGGGATTAATTTTAGATTTTTTTGGCTATTTGTAACCTCATTACTCGTTAGTTACAATTTCCTCATCTGTTTAATTATTAGTTCGTCAATCTAAACTTTGTAGATTTTTTTTAGTAGCTCAGTTATCAATTATACACTTTTTTTTTTGAAGATGGTTATCAATTATATATTTAAATTTAAAAAATGTGAAGAAAAATATATATAAAATGTTGTGTACAAATAAGAGCAACAACGGATATGGTTGAAATCAGAATCGAATTGAAACCAAACAATTCGGAATTAGAATGGGATAGTGATGAGTGATTTACGGTTCTAAATTATAACCAAAATCGTAAAGAATCGGTTCGATTATGATTATATAATTTAGAAAAAAAATCGAAACTGAACTATCAAGTTCGATTTCAAACTGTAAAATACATATATTATATATATTTTATCATTTATATTAGAAATATATCTTTTGTGGTGTTTATGATTTCATCCACAAATTGTTAAATAAAAATTTAAATTTTGTAAACCAAATAGTATGAGATCCAAAAAAAAAATTCATTACTTAAAATAATTTTTAGAATTTGTAACCAAATTGAATTGAAAATCATCTATAATAATCTCCATTCAATTTCTATTTGGATTCTACTATTCGTAAGACTAAAACTGGGTGTGTTTGAAACCCAATAGTCCCAAAAGAGTGTTACGAACGAATTTGATAAAAGAGCAGCATAAATGGAAAGTAAGTATGAATTGGGAAGATTTGAAGAAAATGAGAAAGGCATGAAAAACATGGAGTGCGCATTATGTTTCCTGCCGTAAATAATAAGAGTGCTATTGATATTTCCGATATATGTGCATCTAAATTATCAATTTATTCAGACGGTTCAAACACGTACACACTATATATATTTATATATTGTATCACATTTTAAATAACAAATTAAATTTAAAATAATTGCAAAATTATAATTAATTACAAATTATGGTGCCATACAAATCCCTGAATTTGTACAAAACCTTTACTTAATTCAGATACATGGGTCTTAATATAATTATAATTGTAGTTAAATAAGTCATAATTAGGTCAACTGCATTGGAATACTTAACAAAAAAATTTAATGACGAATAAAATCCGTCTCTAAACCTCATATTAGTCGCTAATTGGATTAGCAACAGATTTGGTGGGTACCGCAGTCGATGGGTAAATAAGATGGTAAATAACTTTTCAACAACAAATCACTTTTCATCGCTAAAATCCATCGTTAAAAGTGTTTTTTTTTTACTTGTTTGGAAGAGGAAGAAGGTAACAGAAAATCACACTAAGAGTTCTAAAGGAACAATAAGTGATAATTATAATTAAATTAATTTTATTTAACACTTTGGAGCACTATGGTGAATTATAATTTTACTTCAACTAGTTTTATAATTGTAGTTCAACTCGTTATAAAATGATTTATACATTTTAGAAAAATAATGAATCATAATTATTCAACTTTTCATTTAAAAAAAGTAATTCAATTTCATAATTTGATCCACACAATACTTCAAGAAGTCTATATGTAATAAGTGCAACCCTGAATCAAGAATATTCCAATAATGTGATACACGTTAAAGAAATTTTATAGTGGGAAATTAAGATCAAAAGCAAGTCAAAACAAAAAGATAGAAGAAAGAAGAAAGAAAGGAAAAAATGCAAAATGGAGAAAGAAAAGGTGAAAATTACAGGACTTCTTTTTGGGTGCTTTTGAACAATCTAAGGTACATACACAAACGAATTAAAGGCAAATATCATACTTTTGAAATTCGCCACCAAAAACCACTCTCAAGTGCATCAAAAAATCTCCACAATAATTTGAGCGACTTAGACTTTGGATCTTGCATAATTTAATTAAAATCAATGATCACTTGCTTTCTAGTTTGCACATTGTATGGGTTTAAATGTAAATTGGTTAAAAAAATAAATTTTAAATATTGCATTTATTTCAAAAATTAAATGAGTACTTATTGTCTAACCTAGCAAATGGGTCAGATAAGACTAATTTGGATTTGTGTTTCTTTTTTTTAAATTTTCATATCAAGTCATTTATCTTTGATCAGATCTCAGATTACCATTAAGACTAGAATATGATAAAAATTGAAAATTGAACTGTAAGCAATTCAGTTTTTGGTTTAACTGGTTCGATTTTAAAATAAAAATTCAGTTATATCAATTCGGCCAACTAAACTACTAATAAAATTATTTTATTAATTTATACCGTTTATATATTTATTTATATAAAATTTATTAATTCTATTATGTTCTTTCTTTTTGTTTTTGTTTGTGGCCTCTCTCCTTTTTAAATTAAATTTTAGAATAATAACTACAATGGAAAGTTTGTTGTGTATGGTGTAGTTAGTTTAAACTTAACCATAGTTAGTTAATCAACTGTGGTTAGGTAAATTATTTCTTTTGTATATAAAGTGTAAAGATTTAGATCTGTAAAGAGTTTTTGCAATTACAAATTAATTTCTTCTCTCTACTATTCTCTCTTTCTTCTTCTAGTTTCTTAGCTTCTAGATTCCAGTTGCTACATGGTATCAAAGCTTGCGATCATGAAGATAATTGAGATTATTTGCTGCATTTGATATTTTGCTTATTAATCATGAATCCTACTGTTACCGATGTTGCTAATTAGACTCAAGGAGCTAGAAGTGAAGGAGTTCATAGATCTTATCAAGAAATTGCCGATGTAGATCCTCTGTTGCTTCAAAGTTCAGATAATCTAGGAATGGTCTTAGTTACCTCACCATTGACAGGTAACAACTATCTTACTTGGAGCATTACAATAAGGACATCTTTAGAAGCAAAAGACAAAATATGCTTCATAAATGGATTTTATTCTGCTCTAGAAGATCTTAATCTATATAAGAAGTGGAAGAAGGTTGATTTTATGATTAAATCTTGGCTGTTGAATTCAATAACCAAGAAAATGTTTGATAATTTCATTTACTGCTCTAATTCAAAAATATTGTGGGATACAATTGAAAAGAGGCTTGGAGAAAGTCATGGTCCTATAAGATACCAATTACAGAGAAAAGTATCTTCTCTAGAACAAGAAAATGACTCTGATACTGCTTCTTATAGCAAGATTAATAGTTGTTGGGAAGAGTTAAACAAAGTGATGTCTAGGCCATTGTGTAGTTGTAATGGTTGCAGATGTGAAATAAACTCAAAGTTGATTGAAAGAGAAGAGTCGAAAAGGCTTTTATAATTTTTGATGGGCCCGAATCAGGTGTTTGATAATGTAAGGGGACAGATTTTGAATCTTGATCCATTGCCAAATGTTGATGAAGCATACTCTATGATATTGAGAGCAGAGAAACAAAAATAAGTATGGTTTACGGAGGTGAAGTAACAGAGGAAAGTGTATCTCTGGCAAAGAATTCTAACTCTAAAGGAAATTCTGAGAATAAAAAAGGATACAGGAAGAAGGATGCAAACAAGAATGATAGATTTTGTGAACATTGTAATGCTAATGGGCATATCAAGGATTCTTGCTTTAAGATTCATAGATACCCTGACTGTGGTTTAAGGGATTGAAGGATAGAAAGGCAAGAGAAAATAAGGGAGCAACAAACATGGTTCAATTGTCTGAATCACAATTTACTCATGTGGATTATACTACCAGTGAGGATGTTTAACAAAATAGTAATCTTGCAAGCATGGTTAATTCTTTAATTAAACAAGAGATGGCTACAATTCTCAAAGGCAAACAACCTGTTGAGCAGTCTGTGAATATAGTGATAGAACTTGCACATTTTGCAGGTAAACTTACCAAAATACATCATGCTTTTAATGCACATTGCTTAAAACCTTATGCTAGTTGGGTCATTGATACTGGAGCCTCTAATCATATGTGTTTTGATAAGGAATCCATACATTCTATTGCACAGCTCCATTGTCTTATACCAATTCATCTTCCTGATGCTTTCATTAAACATGTTACTCAATATGGTCAAGTTTTATTGCATCCTAAATTTCATTTGAAAGATGTTTTATTCATTCCTTCTTTCAAATTCAACTTACTGTCAGTAAATAAACTTACTAGAGATTTTAATGTTTTTGTTTCTTGCTATCCTACTCATTGTTACATACAGGACCAAAAGAGTAAAGCTATTCTTGCTACTAGTCAAGTGATAGGATCTCTCTACATTCTCACTTTGAAGTCATTTTCTCATTCTTTCGTTGATTTTCATAAACTCAGTCATAGATCAACCTCACATACATCAACTCAATTCAATTGTAATGTTTTTTTTAGCTTTGAACATAACAAATAAGATGTCAAATGATACATTTTGGCATCAAAGATTAGGTCATACTTCTTTCCCTGTTATACAACACATACATTGTATAAACTCTAATACTGTTAAAAATAATTGTGATATTTGTCCTTTCTTAAAACAATCCAGACTTCCTTTTTCTTTTACTTCTATTCAAACTCGTGGTATATTGGAGTTGTTGTATATAGATTTATGGGACCCTTATAAACAATCCAATATTAGCAATGCTTATTACATGTTGACAGTAGTAGATGATCACAGTAGAGCCACCTGGACTTTTTTATCGAGATATAAACAACAGGTTCAATAGACTCTTGAAATTTACTGCAAATGTTAGCTACTCAGTTTAGCTGTAAAGTCAAGTGCATCAGAATAGACAATGGGATAGAATTTGTCAATTAAAAATGCAGGACCATGTTTAACAGATTAGAAATACTACATCAAAGAAACTGTGTATATACTCCACAGTAGAATAGAGTGGTGGAAAAGAAGCACAGGCACTTGGTTCAAATAGCACGAGCATTATTGCTCTAAGCAGGACTTCCTAAAACATTCTGGGGTGAAGTTATTTTGACTGCAACTCATATTATCAACACATTGCCTACTGCATTGTTGAAATGGAAGTGTCCTATTGAGCTTTTATTTGAGAAGAAGCCAAACTATGAAAGATTGAAAACCTTTGGATGTTTGTGTTATGTGATTGACACTCATCCCCATACAGATAAGTTTTTCTCCAGATCTTATAAATCTATTTTCTTGGGTTATGTCCCAAGCTAAAAGGCATACAAGGCCTATGATTTGCAAACTCATAAAGTGTTGATCTCTAAAGATGTTGAGTTTTAAGAAACAGAATTTCCCTACAAAAATGTTGTTAAAGCAGATACTGAAACATGCATTTCTCTCCCATATGTGCCTGTAAATACTGACTTGCAAGAGGATGATCTTTCAACTGAAGTTGTACGACAGGAACAAATGGAAATAATGTATGAAGCAGATTTCCACAGCAGGACAGAGCCATCTGCTGTTGTCAAGATAAATACTCAAACAGTTAGATCAAGTTCAAGAATTAAAAGAGCACCAACATGGTTGTAGGATTATGTTTGCAATAATGTTCTTAATCTTGATCCACTGCAGCAACTTTCAGATGTGAAGTTTTCCTCATCCTATGTAGCATTTATGACAAATATTAGCAAGGTAACCAAACCAACTTGTTATAAACAGGTTGTTAAACATCCAAGCTGGGTTGAGGTAGTGAATAAGGAGATAAAAGCACTTGAAGACAATAAAACATGGGAGATTATTACACTACCAAAAAGGAATAAGCCTATTGGAGCTAAGTGGCTGTATAAAGTTAAATTTCATCCAGATGGAACAATAGAGAGATTGAAGGCCAGGCTAGTGGCAAAAAGGTATAACCAGAAAGAAGAAGTTGACCATTTTGATAGTTTCTCACCTGTTGCAAAATTGGTTACTATAAGAGTGTTTTTGGCTTTTATAACCATTATAAAATGGTGTATGCATCAACTTGATATAAACAATGCCTTTCTTTATAGGTATTTAAAAGAGGAATTGTATTTGTCCCCACCTGTAGGCTACACAAAGGCTGATCCGAATGAAGTGTGTAGACTTAAAAAATCTCTATATGGTCTAAAACAAACATCCAAAGAATGGAATATTGAATTCACCATTCAACTAGTGAAATATGGGTATGTGCAATCTCAAAATGATTATTGTTTGTTTACAAAGGCAACTAAGGACTCTTTTATGGGATTGATAATCTATGTGGATGACGTATTGATTGTTGGTGACAACGAAGCAGACATCATTGCTGTAAAGGAGTTTCTTCATTCCAAATTCACTATTAAAGATTTAGGATATGCCAAATATTTTCTTGGGGTTGAAATTGCAAGATGTGAAGAGGCACTTTTATTTCACAAAGAAAATACTTGTTCGATGCATTGAAGGATGTTGGTATCACTAGGACATGGCCTACTAAGACTCCTCTGCCTAGAAATCATAAGTTTGTTGAGGATTCTACTCCACTTCAGGAACCATATTTGTATAAGAGACTTATTGGGAGGTTACTATACTTAAATATGACTAGACCAGATATTTCTTACAGTGTCCAACAACTTAGTCAATTTGTTTCCAATCCTTGTGAAACAAACTAGTCTGCTGCTTTGCTTGTCCTCCGATACTTGAAATGGACTGATTCCTATGGACTTTTCTATAAAGCAGATTCTTCAACTGCTCTAAAGAGATATTGTGATAGTGATTGGGCTACTTGTCCTATTACTAAAAAGTCTATTACGGGGTTTTGTATCTTAATGGGGAATTCTTTGATTTTTTGAAAAACTAAGAAGCAGAATACGGTATCCAAAAGTTTATGTGAGGCAGAATATAAGAGCATGGGTTCTATCGTGTGTGAATTGCAATGGCTCAATTACCTACTTCAGGATTTCAAGCTTCGGATTAACACACCAATTCCTTTATGGTGTTACAATCAATCTGCTATACATATAGCTGAGAATCCAATTTTTCATGAAAGAACAAAACACCTAAAGATTGATTGCCACATTGTGAGGAATAAATTCAAGGAAGGGTTCATCAATCCTAAGCATGTTTTTACTCATCTTCAACTGGCAGACGTTTTGACAAAGTCTCTTAGTCATCCTCAATTTCATGCCAATATTGTCAAGTTTGGAATGGTTTCTCAGCCAATTCCAACTTGAGGAGGGAATGTTGCATATGGTGTAGTTAGTTTAATTAAGAGTAGTTAGTTTTAACTTAACCATAATTAGTTAATCAATTGTGATTAGGTAAATTATTTCTTTTGTATATAAAGTGTAAAGATTTAGATCTGTAAAAGTGTTTTGCCGTTACAAATTAATTTCTTCTCTCTACTATTCTCTCTTTCTTCTTTTGGTCTCTTAGCTTCTGGATTCCAGTTGCTACAAAGTTTCACCAGATAAATGAAAGGAACGCTTGTTTGTTATATCTATTATCTAGACAGTTAAGACTTAATTCAAAAATTTTACATTTTGTACGTATATGAGCACTTAAAATTTGAATTATAAAATTTCCTTTTAATTAAAATGGATGCTTATAATGCACTTCACATCTAAGGGATTAACAATTTTCTCTTTTTTCCATTTTCTTTTATTCAACATTTTTAATTTGGATGGTCAAAATCTATCTAAACATTATTACATTCAATGGCCAAGATTGAATTATACACTTAAACCAAAAAATGGTTATTTTGAGCTCGCTCCTTATTGAATGGAGAAAATAAAAGTTAAAAATTTTGGCTTATTGGCTCGGTTTTTATTTTTAAATTCCATGAAGGAAAGTAAATCTTTTCTAGTTTAATTTTTACCTGAATAAACAAGGAAATAGAAAATACTGATGAATTTGATTTTCAGCAAATTCTTATTAGCTAATTTTTTTTAATTAAGAATTTGTTATGAATAATTTTTTAAAAATATTAGTTGGCGTGATGCGCGGGTTCCAATACTAGTTTTATAACCAAGAAAATTTGTATATTTAACGTTTTTGAACTAAATAATTCAGGACATGTGTAAATCTTATTATCCAACCCATCTTATTTACAGGAGGTAACTAAAATCTTATTGATTGTTGTTCACAGCAAAATAAAATAAAAAATATTATGAATACATAAAACTAAATATTAGGATGTGATAGTTTCTGACAAAAACCAAGAGGAGATTTGCAGCTTGAATAAAAAAAAGTCAACTATGGTTGATGTTTTTTTATCAGCCATATCTCACGTAAAATGGAATACATTGTATTCCATTTAATTATTATTTTGTGTCATTATATATATATAGGATAAAATTTAATTGAAAAAATTAGGCTACGGATTTGGATTAAACTGAGTTTCAGATATTTTCATATAAATTTTTTGCGAATTTGAATCGAGATCAACTTTAAAATTTTTGAATCATTTAGTTTGAGTAAATTATATTAGTACAAATTCAGATTAAATAAAAAATTGTCAGATTTATTTATTATAGTAAGGACATAATTAAAATTAAACGTTCATATACAGAATATTTGACAAATAGACACTTAAAATATTTTATTTTAAAATAACTAGACATTTATATATAAATGGAAGAAGTTTTTTTATTATTATTATTTTTTTTAATGATTAGCTGCAAAGCTTTTTTTGTCGTTCGGCTTTGTTGTTATCTTTCTATCTCTCTTGCACGAGTGGCTCTAAGTGCTTTAAAAGCATTGATTTACACATTAAGTCTAACTTATTAAAAAGATTTCAAAGATAACATATCTTTTTACCCCCCACGAGCACAAATTGGTGGGACATGCAACCCACAAAATACATATATATATATATATATATATATATATATATATATACAGAGAGAGAAAAAAGCCAGAGAAGAAGGGAGTCAAAGTTTTTGGATCTAAGTATTAAAATATGTTAAGATCAAAAGCATAAAATTAGCTTTTGTTTTATTAATAATATGTATATATAATTAGCTATCAAAATCATGCGCCACCATTAAACTAAAACTTTCACAGCCACCACCATCTTTGTCTCATGATTAACAAAAACCTAAATTATCAAATCCTAATTAACTAAAGTTTTGTCCTAATCACTAATAAAGTGCTTAGAGATTTAAAGTTCGAAGACAAATGGCTCCATTCTCGAAAGGTGTTGAAAAAACGAAAATGGACTGAGAACTCTAATTTTACTCTATAAATCTAACTCATCAAAACTCACACGAGTCATTTAAAAAAATTATTTATATTTAAATTAGTTAAATATAAGATCCTTAACCCATATTATTTACGCTTAGAAGTGAATAAATAAATAAATAAAATAGATATTATAAAATTTGCATGACTTGATATTTATTGATAGTTCAGCAGTGCAAAAAAGGAAAAGAATTGCACAAATTATTATGAGGATTGTTTCATATTCATGACCAATTGATTGGATGGTAGTTCGGTGCGTGCACGCACATGGTATGCACATATTTGAATAGTCCTAATGGCAGGCATGCGATCAAGCGATGTATATGCTCACGCACTATAACGCCACTTCAATTGACTTATTTTTTGAATGCAAATTAAATTTTCATAAATAATATGATACAAATAAAATTTTAAAATTACAAAATGTACAAAATTAATTATAAAGTTATTTGAATACATTTTTGAATTTCTCCAATAAAACAATAAATAAATGTAATATACTGCAAGAAATTTGACTTTTAATGATAAATTTAGTCTACACGTTGTTAATAGAAAAACTATCAAATCCTCGTTCACACAAGAAAAATACCTTTTTTTTAGGAAAAAAAAACCTCCAAATTAAAAGGATAAATTTGCATAACAAAAATTTAAATTTGCATTCAATACTAGATAACACAAATAAATCAGATACACAAAAATATAAATAAATTTTAGATAAATAAAAAATTTAAATTTTAAGTAAAAAATTTTAAATTTAAATTTATTGAAATAAAAATATAAAAAATTAAAAATAATAAAATAAAAAATAAAAAATAAACATTAAAAATTTAAATTTATATCCGTCCGAAAGTTATTATAATAAATTTTATAAAGGATGAACGACAGCCTCAAGTTTAAATATATAAAAATAGAGACTCGAGTTTTGACCATTTTGATAGTTTCTCACCTGTTGCAAAATTGGTTACTATAAGAGTGTTTTTGGCTTTTATAACCATTATAAAATGGTGTATGCATCAACTTGATATAAACAATGTCTTTCTTTATAGGTATTTAAAAGAGGAATTGTATTTGTCCCCACCTGTAGGCTACATAAAGGCTGATCCGAATGAAGTGTGTAGACTTAAAAAATCTCTATATGGTCTAAAACAAGCATCCAAAGAATGAAATATTGAATTCACCATTCAACTAGTGAAATATGGGTATGTGCAATCTCAAAATGATTATTGTTTGTTTACAAAGGCAACTAAGGACTCTTTCATGGGATTGATAATCTATGTGGATGACGTATTGATTGTTGGTGATAACGAAGCAGACATCATTGCTGTAAAGGAGTTTCTTCATTCCAAATTCACTATTAAAGATTTAGGATATGCCAAATATTTTCTTGGGGTTGAAATTGCAAGATGCGAAGAGGCACTTTTATTTCACAAAGAAAATACTTGTTCGATGCATTCAAGAATGTTGGTATCACTAGGACATGGCCTACTAAGACTCCTCTGCCTAGAAATCATAAGTTTGTTGAGGATTCTACTCCACTTCAGGAACCATATTTGTATAAGAGACTTGTTGGAAGGTTACTATACTTAAACATGACTAGACCAGATATTTCTTACAGTGTCCAGCAACTTAGTCAATTTGTTTCCAATCCTTGTGAAACAAACTAGTCTGCTGCTTTACTTGTCCTCCGATACTTGAAATGGACTGATTCCTATGGACTTTTCTATAAAGCAGATTCTTCAACTGCTCTAAAGGGATATTGTGATAGTGATTGGGCTACTTGTCCTATTACTAAAAAGTCTATTACGGGGTTTTGTATCTTAATGGGGAATTCTGTGATTTTTTGAAAAACTAAGAAGCAGAATACAGTATCCAAAAGTTCATGTGAGGTAGAATATAAGAGCATGGGTTCTATCGTGTGTGAATTGCAATGGCTCAATTACCTACTTCAAGATTTCAAGCTTCGGATTAACACACCAATTCCTTTATGGTGTGACAATCAATCTGCTATACATATAGCTGAGAATCCAATTTTTCATGAAAGAACAAAACACATAAAGATTGATTGCCACATTGTGAGGAATAAATTCAAGGAAGGGTTCATCAATCCTAAGTATGTTTTTACTCATCTTCAACTGGCAGACGTTTTGACAAAGTCTCTTAGTCATCCTCAATTTCATGCCAATATTGTCAAGTTTGGAATGGTTTCTCAGCCAATTCCAGCTTGAGGAGGGAATGTTGCATATGGTGTAGTTAGTTTAATTAAGAGTAGTTAGTTTTAACTTAACCATAATTAGTTAATCAATTGTGATTAGGTAAATTATTTCTTTTGTATATAAAGTGTAAAGATTTAGATATGTAAAAGTGTTTTGCCGTTACAAATTAATTTCTTCTCTCTACTATTCTCTCTTTCTTCTTTTGGTCTCTTAGCTTCTGGATTCCAGTTGCTACAAAGTTTCACCAGATAAATGAAAGGAACGTCTGTTTGTTATATCTATTATCTAGACAGTTAAGACTTAATTCAAAAATTTTACATTTTGTACGTATATGAGCACTTAAAATTTGAATTATAAAATTTCCTTTTAATTAAAATGGATGCTTATAATGCACTTCACATCTAAGGGATTAACAATTTTCTCTTTTTTCCATTTTCTTTTATTCAACATTTTTAATTTGGATGGTCAAAATCTATCTAAACATTATTACATTCAATGGCCAAGATTGAATTATACACTTAAACCAAAAAATGGTTATTTTGAGCTCGCTCCTTATTGAATGGAGAAAATAAAAGTTAAAAATTTTGGCTTATTGGCTCGGTTTTTATTTTTAAATTCAATGAAGGAAAAGTAAATCTTTTCTAGTTTAATTTTTACTTGAATAAACAAGGAAATAGAAAATACTGATGAATTTGATTTTCAGCAAATTCTTATTAGCTAATTTTTTTTAATTAAGAATTTTTTATGAATAATTTTTTTAAAATATTAGTTGGCGTGATGCGTGGGTTCCAATACTAGTTTTATAACCAAGAAAATTTGTATATTTAACGTTTTTGAACTAAATAATTCAGGACATGTGTAAATCTTATTATCCAACCCATCTTTTTTACAGGAGGTAACTAAAATCTTATTGATTGTCGTTCACAGCAAAATAAAATAAAAAATATTATGAATACATAAAACTAAATATTAGGATGTGATAGTTTCTGACAAAAACCAAGAGGAGATTTGCAGCTTGAATAAAAAAAAGTCAACTATGGTTGATGTTTTTTTATCAGCCATATCTCACGTAAAATGGAATACATTGTATTCCATTTAATTATTATTTTGTGTCATTATATATATATAGGATAAAATTTAATTGAAAAAATTAGGCTACGGATTTGGATTAAACTGAGTTTCAGATATTTTCATATAAATTTTTTGCGAATTTGAATCGAGATCAACTTTTAAATTTTTGAATCATTTAGTCCGAGTAAATTATATTCATACGAATTCAGATTGAATAAAAAATTGTCAGATTTATTTATTATAGTAAGGAAATAATTAAAATTAAATGTTCATATACAGAATATTTGACAAATAGACATTTAAAATATTTTATTTTAAAATAACTGGACATTTATATATAAATGGAAGAAGTTTTTTTATTATTATTTTTTTTTAATGATTAGCTGCAAAGCTTTTTTTGTCGTTCGGCTTTGTTGTTATCTTTCTATCTCTCTTGCACGAGTGGCTCTAAGTGCTTTAAAAGCATTGATTTACACATTAAGTCTAACTTATTAAAAAGATTTCAAAGATAACATATCTTTTTACCCCCACGAGCACAAATTGGTGGGACATGCAACCCACAAAATACATATATATATAATAAACTTTGACTCCCTTCTTCTCTGGCTTTTTTCTCTCTCTCTGTATATATATATATATATATATATATATACAGAGAGAGAGAAAAAAGCCAGAGAAGAAGGGAGTCAAAGTTTATTTGGATATTATTAAAAACCGTCCTTTGGATCTAAGTATTAAAATATGTTAAGATCAAAAGCATAAAATTAGCTTTTGTTTTATTAATAATATTTATATATAATTAGCTATCAAAATCATGCGCCACCATTAAACTAAAACTTTCACAGCCACCACTATCTTTGTCTCATGATTAACAAAAACCTAAATTATCAAATCCTAATTAATTAAAGTTTTGTCCTAATCACCAATAAAGTGCTTAGAGATTTAAAGTTCGAAGACAAATGGCTCCATTCTCGAATGGTGTTGAAAAAACGAAAATGGACTGAGAACTCTAATTTTACTCTATAAATCTAACTCATCAAAACTCACACGAGTCATTTAAAAAAATTATTTATATTTAAATTAGTTAAATATAAGATACTTAACCCATATTATTTACACTTAGAAGTGAATAAATAAAAAAAAATAGATATTATAAAATTTGCATGACTTGATATTTATTGATAGTTCAGCAGTGCAAAAAAGGAAAAGAATTGCACAAATTATTATGAGGATTGTTTCATATTCATGACCAATTGATTGGATGGTAGTTCGGTGCGTGCACGCACATGGTATGCATGTATTTGAACCGTCCTAATGGCAGATATGCGATCAAGCGATGTATATGTTCACGCACTATATCGCCCCTTCAATTGACTTATTTTTTTCAATGCAAATTAAATTTTCACAAATAATATGATACAAATAAAATTTTAAAATTACAAAATGTACAAAATTAATTATAAAGTTATTGGAATATATTTTTAAATTTTTCCAATAAAAACAATAAATAAATGTAACATACTGCGATAAATTTGACTCTCAATGATAAATTTAGTCTACACGTTGTTAATAGAAAAACTATCAAATCCTCGTTCACACAAGAAAAATATCTTTTTTTTTTGAGAAAAAAAAAACAACCTCCAAATTAAAAAGGATAAATTTGCATATCAAAAATTTAAATTTGCATTCAATACTAGATAACGCAAATAAACCAGATATACAGAAATATAAATATATTTTAGATAAATAAAAAAATTAAATTTTAAGTAAAAAATTTTAAATTTAAATTTATTGAAATAAAAAATATAAAAAATAAAAAATAAAATTAAAAATAATAAATAAACATTAAAAATTTAAATTTATATCCGTCCGAAAGTTATTATAATAAATTTTATAAAGGATGAACGACAGCCTCAAGTTTAAATATATAAAAATAGAGACTCGAGTTTTGATTAAAAACAAAATATGAGGTCAGGTCCAAATCGGAAAAAATGAAAGATTATTATGGATGAATGTCTTTTCTCGAAATTCAGGCTCAAAGTGGCTGATGATTACTGCATACTTTAAGAGATGACACGTAAGACAGTTATATTAAAGAATGAGGATTTGTTAATTCTTTATGACGAGCTAGATTTAGAATGAACCTTCATAATTGGTTGGTCCACTACGTCTAGTTGTGATAACTGATAACTTTCCAACTAAAAATTAATTAACTCTTGCAGTGCTTCTATTCTTTAATTTAAGCACTTAAATAATTCCAGTAATTCAATATGATTCTGACCCAGCTTTAGAGTCGAATTATAATACGTATAATGCCACTTGCATCCTTACATTTCAAGGGAATAATAATAATAATTCCATTGCATTCTACACCAGATTAATAAATCACTCAGATTTGCATATATATATATATATATATATATATAACACCAGAATTTATAAAAAAAAAAAATGCATTTAGTAACTGAACTTTTAAGTGCACAGTTTACCATCCAAATTTATTTTATCTTTTAAAAAATAAATACATAATTACTGACTAAAACAGCGACTGAAATACTATCAAGATTTTTCTTTTCTTTCGTTCCATACTATTAAGTTTTCATTGATTAAGGATGGAAGTTCCATTTTGCAGCTGTGGTGAACCAGCTGAGATAAGGTGTTTGTAGTCTATTTCAAACCCTAAAAGGTATTTCCATGGATGCCAAAACTATTGAATATATTTTACGAGGTATTTGTGGACTTATTTAAACAGATTTTAAATACGATTTAGTTGTAGTAACTTATCTCTTATGTAACCAGAATTGGAAATTACTCATTCAAATCTCTTAATGATTTTTTATACCACCAAACCAAGATAAATATACGTTTTGCCTCATGGATCAGAATATTGTTAATCGGATTGAATGAGATCAAGAAGGCGGTTTCACCGAGAAAGAAAGTCTAGAGTTAGGACAGAACAGAAAAAATAAGGCATAAATGTATCCGGAGAAGATTAATATGTCTTTACCACACAATTAAACTACCAAATCATTTTTTTCGAAATAAATTGATACATGTCTTATATTCTGTAACACCTTATACCCGGTCAGTTAAAAGATCCGGATACCGAATGTCACACCTTGACTTAAATTCCTTTAAGAGAACCAATTACAACATTATCTATTTAAAATCCTAATTTTTATTACTTTTACAATTACTATTTATTTTATAAAAATTTAGACAAAATTTTCCCTAAAAATTTCCTAAACCTCTTGTAAGAGAATTCGCAATACACTTCTATTTTAACTTATCCTACCATTTATCTCCAATTCAACTCCATTCACACAATAATTTGACCGTCCTCCATTATTCTTCAATTCAATCTCAATCAAACTAAAAGCATATCACACTTAATATTTTCACATATACTCAGTTTTAATTTACACATCCATCCTCAAAATAGATTTAATTTACAATAATCCCACATGTATATATATATATATTTATATTTCTATATACATGAAATTTACTTCATCATTATACAGTGTACATGTCAAAATACTTACAATTACATTGATACAATTTGGTTCGGACTTGCGATATCATGATCATGTCCATTTGATTTCTCACAAGTTTGAAACGTTTAGTTGCTTTAAAACTTTTATAAATCTTATTGAGAATCAATTAGACAAGAAAATTAAAGTTTTAAGAATCGACAGTGGTCGATGATATCTTTCTGATGAATTTAAAGCTTTATGTGATGAAAAAAAGAGTGGACATCGGTTGTCTATTCCTCGAACTCCATAATAAAATGGTGTTCTAAACTGTGTGCCCTCCAAGTTTGTTGCTTCCACTTATTATGAGTTGTGGATTGATTGGTAATTCGACCTAAGACATTGATGACCTTAGGGTTGTGTTGCTTATGTCCATGATTCCTCCAATAAATTTGGTAAATGCGAACCATGAGGTTAAAAAGAGTATCTTTGTGAGATATTCTGACGTATCAAAAGGATATGTGTTTATGGGTGAACAAACAAATGGCTAAGTAACAAAATCTAAATCACGAGACATCATATTTTTGAAAAATGAGTTTCCTAAGTTGGGCGAAGTAAGTTAAGACTTTACTTTTATGAAACTCAAAAAGATGAACTAACCGGATCTCTCCATCCGAGTGGGAGAAAAATTGAAGAAGAAGGTCAAGACTCTCTTCTCAATGGTCCATATGTTCGGGATCCGTTCTAGTGAAAGGATAAGCATGCCTAACTCCAGTAGGAGTATGGATATTCAGGATCTTTATTTGAGTAGGAGCGTAGAGCTTAATTTCAGTGGAAGCATTCCGAACTATGATGAATATATGAGACATGTTTATCAATATTTGGAATTACAAAAAATCTATAAGGAAAAGTGTTCCATGTCGATGATTTTTTAATTATCCCACAAGAATGCCTAACAAAAGATAAATGGATTAAGGCAATGGAAGAAGTAATGGCTTCTATGAGATTGAACCATGTTTAGGAACTGGTTAATCTACCCAAAGGACACAAACCAATTGAAAATAAGTGGGTTCTTAAAATAAAGCAAAAAGTTGATGGTAGTATTGAAAGATACAAGGCTCAGCTAGTTGCTAAGGGGTTTACACAACAGGAAGGAATTGACTATGAGAAGATTTTTTTACCTGTTGTTAGATTTACATCAATAAGGTTAATTCTAATCTTGACAGCTAGTTTGGACCTAGAACTACATCAAATAGATATAAAGATTGCTTTTCTCATTAAAAAAGGCAACGAACATAAGGTTTGCCAATTAATGAGATCAATCTATAGCCTAAAGTAATTTTCGAGACAATGATATTTCAAATTTCATTAAGCAATCATGTTAAATGAGTTTAACATGATTGATGAAGACCACTGTGTTTATCACAAAAGCTCTAAAGACAAATTTGTCATTTTGACTTGGTATGTAGATGACATACTAATACTAGAAAATGACATAAAGTACATAAATCTTATCAAAGATTGGTTGTGATCCAACTTTGAGTTGAAAGATATGGGTCAAGCAGATTATATCCTTAGAGTTAAGATTTCAAGAGATTGCTCGAGAAAGTTGTTGTCATTATCTCAAGAGACATACATTAACAAAGTTCTTGAACAATTTAATATGTAAAATTATAAACCCATTGACAACCCCATTATGAAGAATCAGTTTCTTAGTAAAAGCATGTGTCATAAGACAAATGAGCATATTGAACATATAAGAAATGTTCAGTATGCCAATGCCATGGGTAGTCTGATGTACATAATATTGTGTATCAAACTTGATATATGCTATGTTGTGGGCATAGTAAATAGATATCAGTCTAACTCAGACAAAACACATTGAAAAGTAGTCAAAAGAATACTTAGATACCTCAGAGGTACTGCAACTTATTCTCTCTGTTTTTAATAAAATGATCTGCAATTGAGAGAATATTCAAATGTTGATTGGGAAAGTGATGTGGATGAGTGAAAATTCACTTTAGATTATGTATTCTTACTTGGCAAGGGTGCTATTTAGTGGAGTAGCAAGAAACAAAACTTTGTAGCCCATCAACATTGAAAGCTGAATTTGTTATTTTTTTAGTTGCAGTATAAGAGGCAGTTTTGGTTGAAACGGTTTGTGACCCATTTGGGATTAACTGCCTTAGAGGAACCAGTGACAATCAGTCTTTGATAGATGTATCAAAGTATCAATAAATCAAAGATATTGTTGTACTAGAAGAACTGAACTTACAGTATATTTTCTCGATGGATGTGATTGCAGATCTATTAACAAAACCTGTATTGAGAGATGTGTTTTGAGAGACACATTAGATCTCAAAGGTTGCGTAGGATTTGACTTGTACTGTTTATGTGATCCTTTAACATTATTATTTATGAATAATAATAAAGTTCATTATTTGACAATACATGAGTGTGAGTGTTTATATGTAAACAATTACTGTTATTTATTATATGATTGAGCATATCGGACAGAGAAGTAGCCTACTCACACGGGTGTTTACCTTAGTTTTGATAATGAGTTGACAAAGACTAAAATGAGGCAATTTTTAAACACGAAGTGAATTTCGAGAACCTTTTCAAAATAAAAGTGTTGTCTTACAGAAATTACAAGATGAGTCTTGTTATGGTACAAAATAAAGACATACCTGAGATTGTATGCTTTGGATTGAGATCTAAATTGGATTAAGTGTAATCTTATGATAAGTTAAACGTAACTATCATATTCTGTCTTAAAAGCCAGAAGTAGTTCTAAAGTGGAAGAACTAAAGTTGAATGCTTCGGTGCATTGCAACCTTATGCTTCTGTATGGTATTAAATAATGATAAGATATGTGTTCCTTTAAGGAAAAGAAAAGAACACCATAACACATGCATCATATCATGTGTGCTTGAGTTGACCAAGGGAACGAAATTTTATGTGAATGATATCAAATTTTTCCTAGTGTGAGACCCTAATTTTTTCGACCCTCGGGACTCTTAACATATACCTGAAGTATAGTTCAATGTGGCTAGCTTAGTTAGTCTGCAAAGGGTTATGAAAAAATTTCGACCCGACGGATCTAACTAGAAAAGCGAGTTGAACTATGATGGAAGGTATATAGAAAAAGGAAAAGATATTTTTCGATCATATTTGGTAGTATCGTGGTTCACCGGTATACCTATTGTAGTCTTTATAAGTAGAGACACAATAGTGAACATGAAAATTATTTTTATGAGATCATGAGATAAAACAACGAATGTGAAAAAACTATCTACGGTTTGGCATACAATTGTGAGAAGATCTTATATCTCGAGATGCTATATATCCCTAACAAGTGTATAGTATTAGTGTTCTCGACGTATGTCGATCATACGAACTATCTACCTGTATGATAGGAGAGAATGACTGAAAATTGTTTCGTCATGTGCGAGTGGGAGATGAAAGAGTTTGGAATACGCCTATGACTCACGAGATGATAATTTGGCTCCGATATAATAGAGATAATATCGAAACAAAAAATAATTTATATGGAATTAGTTTCATATCGATTTTTTCCTTAATTAGGGAATCTACCATTTATGTGTGCATTAATATGGACAGTTACATATTAATTTTGTAACTGCAATATTTATTATTTTCTTATTAATGTTGTAATTGTCAATTTAATTCATCATTATTAAGGAAATTAAGTATTCCTTAATTAGAGCCATATATAAGGGCTTAGTTTCTTCATTTGAAGGAGAGAGGAGAAAACTTAGAAATACTGAAACTCTATCCATTTGTCTCCTCACATATTCTTTTTGTATAAGGAGCTTTTAGTTCGTGGATCTCTATTTTTATCCCGTAGTTCATGACACGTAGGTGATAGGCTTTGCCGGTAATGTGAAACAATCGATTTCTGCTTCTGCTTCAACGATCTACGTTTCGAAAGGTATTTATGTCTATTTCTCGCAATATATCGTGATATATATAATTTTCTTACACATATATATGGGGACATATGGATAATTTTTACATATATCTATATCCTTTAATATTAAAAAATAAATGAATGATAAATCAATATTTATGTAATTTTATTTTAGTATATTATTATTAAATGTGAATAATTTTTATTTTATATTTAAAACTTGAAAATTTTATATTTTAATTTGATGAATGAATTGAAATTTTTTTATATAAAATTTATATTTATTTTTTAACTGGTTAATTAATGATTCATGACTGTATTTATTGGTTAACCAGCTATTAATAAACTGAATTTAAACTTTAATTTTAAAAAATTAATTTTAGTGGAACCAATTTATGCCCGCCTATATTTTATATTTTATACATGG
The DNA here is from genome assembly GCA_037975025.1 of Excoecaria agallocha. Classification (NCBI taxonomy): domain Eukaryota; kingdom Viridiplantae; phylum Streptophyta; class Magnoliopsida; order Malpighiales; family Euphorbiaceae; genus Excoecaria; species Excoecaria agallocha. Next base: position 23,998,252 of record CM075816.1, read on the forward strand.
CCCATATATAAACGTTCAGCTGCCACTCCCACTTTCTTTATTAATGCCCTATACCTTTAGCATTGATATTTTCAAAGTGTTCCCTGACAAGACAGTATAATCCACTCAAAATTTTATATATATATATATATATTTGAAATATTTTGTTGAATAAAATCTATTCAAATACATAAAAGACTGATGAAGATCCTAACAATATCTTCAACCAACATACTAAATCTGCAAGATTTAATTTGTTTCGAAATATTCATTTTTTTTTTGTTATTTTATTGAGGACTGTTCTTCAAATTAAGATTTAAAAAAAAAAAAAAAAAGATTGGCATATAAAAAGTAATAATAAACTCATAAAAAACTCCAATGATCTGATTTTTTTTTTTTATCTAAATTCGATTTAGGTAAGTTTTATAAAACCAATAAAATATAGCCGACTATAAAAAGTTGGTTGAAAAGGAGGTGGCTGATAATTATTTTGCATAGTTGACAATTTACTATCAATTTGATTCATACATTTGCGTAGACAGGATATTGACAAAATTCTGCACGATTTATTGTCTTGTATTGCCGATATTTAAGTTTCCACTCATGTTCTAACGTAAAAAATAATACATCTATAATTAACTAACAATACTAATCAGAGTATTTAGATCTGAGTTGGCCATCAGGCTCAATATATAATTGATTTTCTATATCATTTAGAAAATGAAAAACAAAAGATTTTATAGTTATTATTTATTTATTTAAATGAAAATTATGACTTATGATTGTGCTTTTAACTAAATCTCTAAAAGATAATTTTTCTAATTAGATCTTTAATCTTATCAAATTATATGATTTAATGATTCTTTTATGGGAGATCTCTAGTTTGATTGCCATCCATACATTCCTCGTGTGTGTATATATATACATATATATAGTAAATTACTTAGCATAAATAAAATCGATATAGTAAAATACTTAGCATAGGAAAAATATGTTAATCAACAAAAATAAATTTTCATAAATGCATATAATATAAATTTATTATAAGTTTACCAATTATTATAATAAAATATATATGTATTAATCTTTCAATTAAAAATACGTATAAATATGAGAAATTGATGTATTTAGGTATAAAGAAGAGAATATATGTATAGAAGTAATGCGTAATTTTATTTTTATATTAATCAATAAGCAACATTTTTTTCAAAAATTTCCAACAACCGATATTAGTTACTGTGCTGATCAATTAAATTAAATGGGGTCGTTGTCTTCTCAAAAGGAGTTGTTTTGACATTAAACGACTAATACGATAGGATAGCTGTTGGAAAATTTCCTTCCAACAATTAAACTAAACACCCTCTAATTTATTGGGAGAAGATTGTCTAAATTATTAGATAGAGCACTTCATTTTCATAACGGCAATTTTTTATTTGATCCGAACTCGCACAAAAATAGGAGGAAACTTTAATGATCTAAATTCGAATAATATGAAAAATTTAGGGTCGAATCTAAAATCCAAAAATTTGCTAAAAAATATCCAAAACTTGACTTGAACCGAACCCATGACCTGATGTTTTCAATTAAATTATATTTTATTTATAAATAATAGTTCAATTGTATATATATTAACACTACATCATTTTATTAATATCCCCATCCCAATTTTATATAAAAATTAAAATTTATATGTGAAGTAAAATATAAATTTAAATCCTTAATTTATTAAATTGAGTAGTAGAGTATTAGTGTTCTCAATTTTTGTACTTTAATTTTTTTTACAAGTGAATTAAAATTAAAATTTAGAAGTGAATTAAAGTATAAATTTAAATACTTAATTTATTAAATTGATTAGTAGAGTATTAGTTTTAGAAGTGAATTAAAATTTAAATTTAAATCCTTAATTTATTAAATTGAGTAGTAGAGTATTAGTGTTCTCAATTTTTGTACTTTAATTTTTTTATAAGTGAATTAAAATTAAAATTTAGAATTGAATTAAAATATGAATTAAAATCCTTAATTTATTAAATTGAGTAGTAGAGTATTACTGTTCTCAATTTTTGTACTTTAATTTTTTTACAAGTGAATTAAAATTAAAATTTTGAATTAAAACATCAATTTAAATATTTAATTTATTAAATTGATTAGTAGAGTATTAGTTTTAGAAGTGAATTAAAATATAAATTTAAATCCTTAATTTATTAAATTGAGTAGTATGTAGAGTATTAGTGTTCTCAATTTTAATTAAAATGTGAATTCAAATGAAATCCAAATTCAAAAAAAAATTTGAATTAATTCAATTAAATTTGGCAATTGAAATTGATTAAAATCCAATTTAATTTCAATTTGAATAGTATTCAATTAAAATTAAATTAATAGATTAAATCCAATTTAAATTAATTTTACAAATTCAATTTTAATTAAAAATAAGATTGAATTTGAGTTTAATTTGAAAAATAGTATATTTGTTTGGAGCAAAACTGAATATAGGGCATTTAATTTTGGTCAAATTGGATAGAGTATATTAGCTCTAGTGAAATTATATACGATCTATCAGCAACAGATGTTGTTGACAGTGGACAATTAATACAATCGTAATTAGAAAGAGAAGATCTTTTCACTATTGCTGTGTATTTTTTTTATTATTGCTCTTCACTGTTGGTGTTAAGAAAGCTAAAAAGATAATATATTTTGTGGGGTTATTTCAAAGTTGACGGTGTTTAACTTATTTAATTAACTATATTTTTTCTTTTTCTTAATCTTATTTTTCTTTATTAAATTAAAATTATTTCTTTTAAATTTATCTTTTATAATGTCAAGGAAGATAAAAATTGAATAGAAATTACAAATGTTATTTTAATTGATTTTGCTGCACTACTTTTTATTTTGAGTTATTCAGCATCAACTTACACATTTCTTTGTGTTTATATGAAATAAATAGCAAATTAAATATATTATATAGATTGTCTCATCTCTTTTTTCAATATATGGACATCTCTTTAATGTGATATTCTATATCAGTGTAATTTGTTAATTAATGACTTTTTTTTTTAATTTTTATATATAGAGCTAATAATTTTATTCATACATTGGAATCATTCTTTTTACTCTATTTAGTTTGGACAAAAATAAACACAATAGATTTAGTTGGATAGAAATGAACACAATTTATTTTTTGGGCAAACGTGGATACACTGCCAAAATTTACATGGGAAGAGTTGCTGATGAGTTCACTTAGAAAATGATATAAATTTAAATCCTTAATTTATTAAATTGAGTAGTAGAGTATTAGTGTTCTCAATTTTTGTACTTTAATTTTTTTTATAAGTGAATTAAAATTAAAATTTAGAAGTGAATTAAAATATGAATTTAAATCCTTCTAAAATATACATAGCATAACAAATTGGATTATATTGTATACAATACATAATGTATTATTTTAATATATAATAACAAAACCATTTATGAAATTTACCGTATACAATGTATTATGTTAATATAGAATAACAATATTGATTATATTGTTTTCGGGAATAAGTGAATATGATGTCGTTATATTACTAGTTAATATATTGTATTAATATTTTATACTAATTGAATATGACAGTATAATGTAGTATTTTAATTTTATATTTGTTACAGTGACATCCTTCAAATTTATTGAATTGTCACGAAGCAGCCAAAAAAAATTGAAAGAAAAATAAAAACTTAAAGTGAATGCTAAAATAAAACCGAATACATAATATACATGACAAAACAAATCTTAATACAATGTATTCACTTGATGAATGACTACTTTGTATTCAGTTGTATTTTTCTAGTGTGATAATTGATTATATTTGATTATATTCTGTTATGGTACAGTGACATCAAATACAATGTACTCGTATTTTCTGAATAATTTATTGCATCATTTGTAGCAATAAAACTGGACTAAATTGGAGCTCACCAAACCAAATTATAGGCATGCCTGGAATTGGGCCTGAAATAGCCCATATTAACTCGGAACCGGTTGGATCGAACCGAACCGATCGAAATTATTTCGATCTAATTGATTTTTGGTTCTATAAACTTCGGTTTCAGTTCGGTTCTTATATTTTTCAAATTTTGATTTTCGATTTTTTTGGTTCGATCTAAAATCGAACCGAATCGACCATTTGCACATCTCTAATTAAGGTATTTAAAACTGAAATTAAAATTGGAGTCATGGTATTACAATAAATAGTAATAGGTTTGATCAAATTTGATTGCTTGTCAAAATTGACATTAATTGTGTTTCAAGTAGAGAGACAAAAAAGTAAATGAAATACCAAAAAAAGTCAAAATCGAACCGATTAAATAAAAATCAAACTAAATATATCAAATTGTTTATAATTCGATTTTTAGTTTTGGTATTATTTTTTAGTCTTTACTATTAATCAAAACTCGACTCAAATCTGAAAGGAAAAATAAGTGACCCGACATAAAAGTAACTTGAAAAAGTAATGGCCCAAAAAGACTAAAACAAAAAAAGAAATGACTCGAAATAATGTTAACTCGAACCTAAACTATCAGATCCATTGGCCAGGTCTGATAACCAGGCAACTTCCATATTTAACATGAAATTATGCAAAATGTTTCAAAGGAAGATGCATGAAATCAAGTGCCTAATGAATGTATAAAACTGCTTTTAAGCTGTCCACCTGTCCCCATAGCAACAAATATGCAGAGAATGAGTTTTCTAATCATTGCAATCATAGTTATTAAAATCGGACCGATCGGTTGAACAAGTTTAATCGTGAACCGATAGACCAACCGGTTGGTTCAACTGCAAAAAAACAAATTGGTAAAAAATTGAATTGGACTGAAAAAAATCGGGTTGAACCGAAAAACCGAACAAAATCTGATTTTTGGCTAAAAATTGTAAAAAATTATAATTTTTTTGTATTTTTTCACTCCCCCTCCCCCCCCACACACACACACACATATATATATATATATATTAATTATTTATTTATTTGAAAAAATTAATATTTTAAATTTTAAATATGTCACTTAATAATTTAATATACTTATTATATATTTGGTTCATTGTAATCAAATATATGTGTGTGTATATATTAAATTTTTATTATTTATTTATTTGAAAAATTAGTATTTTAAAGTTTAAAGATATCACTTAATAATTTAATATACTTATTATCTATTTGGTTCATTATATATATATATATATGAAATTTTCATGATTTATTTTTTTGAAAAATGTAGTATTTTAAATTTTAAAGATGCCACTTAATAATTTAATATACTTATTATCTATTTGGATTTATTGTAATTAAATATAATTATACTCATATATGCAAGGTTAATATTTTCTGTGTTTGCTTCATTAGTACTCCATCTAAAAAAGAAATTTTTTTCATGATATGATTGTATTTTTATGTTTCTAATATATGATATTCAAAAATACATAATTAATTACTTGTAATAATAAAATTAAAATTATATTTTGTAACTTATTATTAGGATATTTGTGACATATATTAATGTCTGATGGATATTTTTTTAATTTTTATACGATAGTATTTATAAAATTATAATAATTTATAATATTTTAAAAATAGAAAAAAATTAGATTGAACCGGTCGAACCAAGAATCCCCAGCCTCGTCGGTTTTTTATTCGGTCCGGTTTTAATAACATTGATTACAATAGAATACTGAAACTGTTGGCAAAAAATAAGAATTATAAGTATATTATATTCTGATAAACCACTCTTATTTAGAACTTTCCGATTCTGTTTATATTTGTGCTGAAAATATTTATAAAAATAAAAATAAAAAAGTGCTCATATTTATAATCATATTTTTTTTCAATTAATAACAACAAAAATAACTTTATTTTTTTTATTTTTATTTTTTTCAAAATTAATATAATATAATATTGTATATCAAGTATAATATAAAATATTACAGACTAATACATTTTTACACGAAACATTATGTATAATAATATAGGCTAAACAATAGAGACTAACATTATACAAACTAATACAATACAACTATCTGAACGTGCCCTATGTGTACAATACTTTCTTAAATAAATATGATTTATAAGGCCAAATAATGCATAAATTTCTCCATAACCATTACGGTTAACAAATTATTCAATTAAACTAATTAAGAATCAATTACTCTTTTAAACATATTAAAAATGTAAATAGTACTCTTTATATTATTAAAAATTATATGAAATAGCACATAAACTTATTAAAAATATTATATTATCTCCTATCACCGTTGATGTGTACACATACTTTTCATGATATGTCATATTTCTTTGTAAAGGATAATATAATATTATTAATAAGTTTAGAAAATAACCAGACATTTAATTAGTTGAAAAGGTAATGTTAAATTTAGAAATTTCATAGAAAAAGGGGAGGCCTTTAGTAACCAAAAAAGGGAGTCGATAGGAGCTTGAAGAATTGGGTCCGGTCGGATGCCAGAGTATAAGGTTCTGCAAAAAGAAGCTAGTCTAGTTGGATTGGGTATTAGCATTCCGATGCTTAAATTAGTAAGCAAAAAAGAATAGCTAGAGAGAGAATATATTAAAATCAGATGCCTTATTTTAGAATGAACCTACTATTTATAGAGTTAGGGGACTCAAACAATAATTTTGAACAGGAGACCTACTCTGGTGTAGGTATGGGTTGGCATGGAGGTGATGATAATTTGACAGAGGCGTGTGTAGCCTCAGTGTGTCAGGGGTGCATATTGTCCAATCAGACCATCTCGGTCCATGCATCCCAATTAACTGGCCGGGAAGGCCTGGGCATCCTTAAGCCTTTTAATGTCAGGCTTTCCCGAATGACCCTTAATGGGCTAAGCTTAATTTAGATATTTAAGCATTATCATTTGTCCCCCTCCGAATAATTCGATCAGTTTTATGAAGAACGAGGGTTGATTGTTATGTTGCTATAAGTGCATATATTTGATTGAATTTTGCTTATTATTTTGTACTCTTTTAAGTCAGTTTTAGGGACTTTTCATTGGTTTATTTATTTTGATGACTATAGGAGCAAATTTTGAAGAAGTTATATTTTTTAGGCTAATTGGAGATTATCTAGAGAAGCAATGAATTTTTGGAGCAAATTTAGAGCAAAGAGCCGATGGTTGAAAATTCTGGAAGTTGCCTTACCTAAGGAAATTGCCCAATTGCCCAAGGCAGAAAGCCAAGCCTTGCCCAAGTTGCCCAAGGGAATTGCCCGAGGGAGTTGACAGTGGAGTTACGATTTTAATATGTTTCCTATGCGAATTTAACCTAGCCATCACTTCTACCTTAGCTGATATTTAGGAATATTAAAACCTTAATTTAGGAGATAAAAGGCAGTAGTTTTAGGAAGTTTAGATTCTATTTAGTATTTTATTTTATTTTTCTTATTTAGGCAAGAGTAAACTACTTCTTCTTTAGGAATTTTATGAGGAATAAAAGGGAGATATCAGATCTGGTTCTGGGAATTTCTGAATGGAAGTTTTTCTCCTTCTCTGTTAGTAGTTTTGTAACAGCCATGAGTAGCTAAATATTAATTTCAATTAAAGATTAATTCAAAGCCAGGATTTCTTTTACTGTGAGATTGTTGTGCTTAATTTTTGTTCTTATTTTCATATAGTGTTCATGTTATTTACTGTGGATTAGGGAAATCATATCCCAATTATTATTGTTTAGATGTGCATTTTGAGCTCGTTGTGCATTTAATTAAGTAATATATTGCTAATTGAATTTGCTAAATCCGTAATTATTTAGTGAAGTCAATAACAAGTAGCGATCATTGTAGCTTCCTCACAAGGGCTGTTATGTTAAGTAAATGCATGATTTGGTCTCAATCGATCTCGCTTGTAGATCGATTGGCTTAGGTCGAGTCTTTCTAATTCATAATGCTATCAATAGATTAAATTATTTCGCTTGTTAAAGGTTGTTTATTGGTAAGAAATTAATTACGGTCTTACTTGATTAATTCATTAATACAAAAAGATTAGGTCGGAAGCGCGAAGCAGACGACTATAACTGGTCCATTGTTTGATTTTAAAAATTATTTCTTCATCAATGATCAATTGATTGAATCCTATGCTGTGAATGTCTTTAACTGAAATTTTCCATCCATTGATTTTGTCTTTATTTATTTTTTGTATTTTTATTTTATTGTTTTAATTTTGTTTTTTTTTATTTATTTAATTTTTAGTTTACAAAATTCCCCCATCTTTTATTTTTAGTTTGTTAATTTTCTAGTTATTTAAAGAATCAAAACTCGATCAATCCATGTGAATTCGACCCTGCTCATCACTAATTACAAGTTAGTTTTAAGTAGGAATTATATTTTTGTTGGTTTTGACACCTACCAAATTTTGGCTCCATTGTCGGGGACTAGTCTAACTTGATTTAATTTGTTAATGACCAGGTCTAAAATTTCAGAAGAATTATTATTTGATTATGAAATTGAGAAAACAGCCCGGAGACTGAGGAAGAAGACAAAAATACATAAAGCATTTGCTGGAACTTCCTCTAAACAGCAAGAAGAAAAAAAGGCAGCTAATTTTACTGAATTTTCAGCTAAAATAGAAGAGGAAAAGATGGCAAAAAGGACCTTAAGAGAGTTACACATGCCACCATTAGATCAACAACTGTTGTGCATTACATACTTAGCAGTGGGCACTACTTTTGAGCTGAAATCTGGATTGATTCATCTACTGTGCACTTTTTGAGGCTTGAAAAATGAAGATTCTCATAAGCATCTTAAGGAATTTCATGTTGTGTGCTCGGGAATGAAGCCACATGGAGTCACAGAGGAGCAAGTAAAATTAAGGGCTTTTTCTTTCTCTTTAGCTGACTCAGCAAAAGACCGGTTACTGAATTTACCAGCTGGAACTATCACAACCTGGACTGATATGGTAAGAATGTTTTTAGATAAATTTTTTCTGCATCTAGAGCTACTGTAATTCGTAGGAAAATTAGTGGGATTCGATAAAAGGATGTAGAGTCACTTCATGATTATTGGGAGAGATTCAAAAGATTGTATGCAAGCTGCCCCCAACATGGTATAACTGAGCTGTCCCTTATTCGGTATTTTTATGAGGGGATGTTGAGTATGGAGAAGAAGATGATTGACGCATCAAGTGGTGAAAGTCTCAACAACAAAACCCCAACTCAAGCACGAAAATTGATCCAAAATATGGCAGCAACATCCAGCAATTTGGATGATATCAGGACCCCCCCAGACGAGTAAACAAGATACAATCTTCTTTCCTTGAAGAAACCATTAAAAATATAACTTTCATTGTGCAAAACATGGCTGCAGGTAAGGCTCTTCAAGCTCAAGTGTGTGAAATTTGTGCTTATGCTGGACATACTACCGATATATTCCATACACTTTAAGATGATTCACAAGAGCAAGTTAATGCAATGGGTGGATATGCTGGAAAACCCCACAGAAAATATGATTCCTATTCAAATACATATAATCCGGTATGGCGTGATCATCCTAACTTCAGTTATGGAGTAAAGCAGCAAAATTCACAACAACCATTCCACTCAAAGGCACCACCACAGCCTTCTCAATTAGCTCCTAAGCAAGGTATGTCTCTTGAGGACATTGTTCATTCTTTAACAATTAATGCGAAAGATTTACAGCAGCATATAGAGAAAACAGATTTCAGGGTGCAAAACTTGGAAAAATAAATGAGCCAAATAGCAATGTCCTTGAGTAGAATAGAGTTTCAAGGACGTTTGCCTTCACAAATCATAGAGAACCCGAGGTAAAATGCGAGTGCAATTGTTCTGAGAAGTGGGAAAGAGCTGGAACAGCCCTTGCCCAAGGGGGATAATCAGAAGAAGGCAAAAAAAGTGGAAAAGGAGGCAGAAATTAAGCAAACAGAACAGCCCATAGGTAAAAATTCAGAAAAACCCCCTGTTTTAGTTGTACAACCCCCATTTCCTAAAAGTTTAGCTAAATCAAAGAAGGAGAAAGAGGAAAAAGACATCTTTGAAACTTTTTGCAAGGTTAAGGTAAACATTCCTTTGATTGATGCTATAAAATAAATACCAAAATATGCGAAATTTTTCAAGGAACTTTGTACTAACAAGAAAAAATAGGTTGGTTATGAGAAAATTACTGTCAATGAAAATATTTCTGCTGTTATTCAAAGAAAAATACCTCAAAAATGCAAGGATAAAGGTATGTTTGTTATTTCCTGTAAAATTGGTAATTTAAGTGTTAAAAGAGCTATGTGTGATTTAGGTGCGTCTATAAATGTCATGCCTAAGTCTATTTATTCCTCTTTAAATGTTGGACCTCTAGAAGAAATAGAAATAGTCATTCAATTAGCAAATAGGTCTATTGTTTATCCCGATGGATTGCTAGAAGATGTGTTAGTTCAGGTTAATGGTTTGATTTTTCCTGCTGATTTTTATGTGATTGATATGGAAGATGATGAAAATTCAAGGGAGTCATCTAATATTCTATTGGGTAGGCCATTCCTTCAAATGGCTAGGACTAAAATTGATGTTTGCAAAGGTATTCTTACTATGGAATTTGATGGTGAAATTGTGCAATTCAATGTGTATGATGCTATGAAATATCCATGTGAGATGTCTTCTATTTGTGTAATTGATGTTATTAAACCTTTGACTCAAAAAGTGTTTGAAATGGATAAAACTGATAAGTTGCAAGTTGCTTTAAATGAAAGTGTTCACAGGGACATCTTTGATGCAATAGATGAGGAACTACATATTGAAGATAAGCTGGAAGAAATAGTATTGGAGTTGGAAGCTTTGAAGCCAGTGGTAAATACATCTAATCCTTTGAAATTAACTAGCACTAACCAAAAAACGTTTACCATCTGTTTTGCAGGCACCGAAATTGGAGCTTAAGGTATTACCCGATCATCTGAAGTATGCTTACTTGGGTGAAGAGAAAACACTCCATGTGATTATTTCCAACAAGCTAACTGTTAAGGAAGAAAAGTTATTAATTCGAGCTTTGAAAGAGCATAAGCAGACAATTGGATGGACCATTGCCGATACCAAAGGCATAAGCCCCTCCACTTGCATGCACAGGATTCATTTGGAAGAAGATATCAAACCCAGTAGACAAGCACAAAGACTTTTAAACCCACCAATGATGGAAGTTTTGAAAAAAGAAATCCAAAAGATGCTGGATGCAGGAGTCATATACCCTATTTCGGACAGTAATTGGGTGAGTCCAATCCAAGTCGTACCCAAAAATATGGGAATCACAGTTGTGGAGAATGAAAATGGCGAGATGGTACCCACCCGAGTCCAAAATGGGTGGAGGGTTTGTATAGACTATATGAAGCTGAATACCTCTACTAGAAAAGAACATTTTTTACTTCCTTTTATTGATCAAATGTTGGAAAGACTTGCTGAAAAATCTTACTATTGTTGTTTTGATGGTTACACAAGTTTTTATCAAATACCGGTGGCACCCAAGGACCAAGAAAAGACAACCTTCACCTGTCCCTTTGGCATATTTGTTTATCGAAGAATGCCATTTGGACTTTGCAACGCTCTAGCGACTTTCCAAGATTGTATGGTAAGCATCTTTTCAGATTATGTTGAGAAAATAATAAAGGTGTTTATGGATGATTTTACTGTTTATGGTAACTCATTCCGTGAATGTCTATCTAATTTAATCAAGATTTTGAAGAGATATTTAGAGTCTAATCCGGTTCTTAATTATGAAAAATGCCATTTCATGGTAAATCAAGGATTGATTTTGGGTTAAATAGTATCTTTCAAAGGAATACAAGTAGACAAGGCTAAGATAGATGTTATTCAATCTCTATCTTACCCTACAAGTGTGCGGAAAATTCATTCTTTTCTTGGACATGCAAGATTTTACAGGCGCTTTATAAAAGACTTCTCCAAAATCACCCAACCATTGTGCAAATTGTTGTAAAAGGATGTGGACTTTGAGTTTGATCAAACATGTAAGGATGCATTTGATGAGCTGAAGGACAGGCTGATTTCTGCACCTATAATCCAGCCATCCAATTGGGATTTCCCATTTGAGGTCATGTGTGATGCAAGTAACCATGCCATAGGGGCTGTTCTTGGTCAAAGAATTGGAAAAAATCCACATGTGATTTATTATGCTTTAAGAATACTGGCTAGTGCCCAAAGAAACTACTCCACAACGGAAAAAGAACTCTTAGCTATTGCTTTTTCTTTAGAAAAAATTTAGACAATATTTATTGAGTAATAAAGTAGTTATTTTTTCTGATCATGCAGCACTAAAGTATCTATTAAATAAGAAAAAAGCCAAACCCCGTCTAATTCGATGGATCCTTTTTCTGCAAGAATTTGATCTAGAAATTAAAGACAAAAAGGGATCTAAAAATTTAGTAGCTGATCAATTCAGTAGATTGCTATTAAATGAGGAAGCATTTCCTATAAACGATGATTTTTCAGATGAAAACTTATTTGTTGCCCACACTTTCAACTCCTGGTATGTTGACATTGTGAATTTCTTGGTTAAAGGTGTTGTCCCTACAGAGTTTTTCAGGTTTGAAAAGGACAAATTGAAGAGAGATGCCAAATACTACACTTGGGATGAACCATATTTATGGAAATATTGATCCGATCAAATTATTCGACAATGTGTTTTTGATGATGAAATGCAATCCATATTAAAATTTTATCATTTCGAGGCATGTGAGGGTCATTTTGGTCCCAAAAGAACAACACGAAAAGTTCTAGAATGTTGTTTGTTTTGGCCTAATTTATTTAGAGATGCATATTTATATTGTAAGTCTTGTGACAAGTGTCAAAGAATAGGTACCTTAGGACACAGAGACCAAATGCCACTCACATCTATATTAATTTGTGAAATATTTGATGTGTGGGGTATTGATTTTATGGATCCTTTTCCTTCTTCTTTTGGCAATACTTATATTTTACTTGTAGTAGATTACGTTTCTAAATGGGTTGAAGCTAAAGCCACAAGGACTGATGATGCCAAAACTGTTGTAAATTTTGTCAAAAATAATATCTTTTGCAAGTTTAGTACTCCAAGAGTGCTCATCATTTGTCAACTGCTTACCACCCCCAGACGAGTGGACAGGCTGAAATTTCCAACAGAGAGGTGAAGTTTATACTGGAAAAGATAGTAAATTTAACTAGAAAGAACTGAAGTTTGAAGCTAGAAGATGTTCTCTGGGCCTACAGGACTGCTTATAAGACGTCTATCGATATGTCACCATATCGACTAGTGTATGAAAAACCCTATCATTTGCCCGTAGAGTTGGTGATGGAATATGACATGGTATGAATGTGATGATAACGCAGCGGAAAAACAAAATTTTTTCATCATACATACCATACAAATCCAAAGCAAAAATCAAAACATGCAATTTTAGGGTTTAAAACTTACAACTTTGGATGCCTTTTAAACCTTGAGTTTGGTGATGATCAGCAACCGAGATGACTTTATCCGCCTTAGATCTTGATCACCAATGCCAAGGAAACAGCCTTTTACGCCACTCCCTCTATTCTCACACACACAATTGCACCGCCGGCTTAAAATCGAGATTGCTAGCTCTCTTTTAAGATTTTATGTAATGGCTATAGTTTGAAGCTACAAAATTTGATTTTTTACTTCTCTTAGGTTTCTTTTACTACCCAAGATCACAAGAGAATGAGGAACTATCCTTTCTCCTTGTAAAAATTGGCTAAAAGAAATTAATGAGAGAGAGAGAGAGTTCACGCCAAAAGCAAGGTGGCTAGGGTTTTACGCCAAAATGCAAGTCTCTCTTAGGGTTTTATTTCTTTTTGATATATACCCTTATCTTTTTGGCAAGTCTTTGATCTGAATTTAACTATCTCAAGATAATTAATTCAACTTCAATCACTTCCTAAAAATAAGTAATATATTTTGAATTAAACTCCTTTGAATTTAAATTCAAATTTGAAATAAAACATAAGACATTTAATTAAATGAAAACACTTAATATAAATAATGAACATGTGCCGAAATTCCTTAATTTCCCTCTTGGAATTTCGGCCATTTCATCTATTATACAAGTGATTTAATTTAATTTAAATTCCTTTAGGCTTTAATACTCAATTAACTTAATTAATATAACATAATTAATTAATTGAAATTAAACCTTGTGGGCTGAATTTTTCTCTCTCATGGACCAAAGCCCAATAGCAATTTTATAACCCATTACACACATTAATTTGACTTTAATTAAAAGCCCAAATTAATGCTCAATACTTTAATTAAATATTTTAAGCCCAATGCTTTGTGTGCGATCCTATAGGTCCATTTAATGTTGGCAATGAATTAATAAATTAATTCAAAGGCTATATATATTCTCTAGCAAGATATTATAGCATTCCAAATTAAATGAAAATGCATATGGCATTTAGTGACCTAATGCAATTTTGCATAGTCTCTTACCCATAAATATCAGAATTAATAGAAGGCATGCAACTAGTCATCCTTATATATATTAATTCCTTTCTTGATATTCCAGTGACACTGAACTCTCAGATAAATAATGATTACTCATTATTTCATCTCGATATGGCTATACACTTCTCAGTTCACTGATCAAGTGGCCGATGATATTTTCTCTCTTATTGAGAGGGGTAATCCCTTCACTTCTCTCATGCTCTCTAACATGAATTAATGCATACCCAATCATACCCGTACTTGTCACTCTGTTACGAGCACGTTAGGTGTATGTCAAAGTACACAGTAATTCATAAAGAGTTTCATAGAGATTTCAGGTCTAAGAACTTCGATACAAAACTTGCATATGAGAAACACTTATGACTTGTACCATGTAGTGTTCTCATGAGCGGATCGTATCCAGATACCATGTTCTTTAACATGTATCTATGATCTCTAATTGACACTCTTGTCCTAATGATCCGTAAGACAGAACTCATAATATCAGAGAGAGCATACTAGTCTTAATTCATTGTTATTCCCATAACAATGACTGACTAGGGATATTTAGAATGATGTCTCATTTGTTTCAAGGTCTTACAATCATGTACCTCACACATGATAACTTAAACCGAAACAACACTCTTGGATAGTTTTATCAATTGATATGCACAGAAATACAAAGGATAAAACAAATGCCTCATTTTATTAATTCAATGTGCTTTATTACAATACATTGGGGCTAGGGTTTACACTAACAGTTGGAGCATAGAGCATTTTGAGCTATAAAACGTTGTAACATGAAGTTCGAAGCAGCAGGTGAAAATCGCAAACTAGAGTTACAGGAGCTGGAAGAGTTAAGAAATGAGGCATATGAAAGCTCACGAATTTATAAGGAGAAAACAAAAAGATTCCATGATAAAATAATTTCTAGGAAAGAGCTTCAAATAGGACAAAAAGTTTTATTATTCCATTCATGTTTGAAATTATGTCCAGGGAAATTAAGGTCCAGATGGATAAGACCTTTGGTTGTCACTAATGTTTTTGCTCATGGTGCAGTTGAAATCCAAAGTTTAGATAATAGCAAAATTTTTAAAGTAAATGGACATCGCCTAAAATCATTCTATGAAGGATTTTTGGCTCAAGGCAATTAGGAGTCTTAATTAACCGTCCCTGGAGTGGAGAATTAATTTCAGGAACGTCTAGCTAAAGACATTAAAGATAGGCGCTTTTGGGAGGTAACCCAATATCCAGCCTTGCCTAAGGCTGAACTGTTACCATTTAGATTTCAATTTCAGTACTTTTTATTTTTTTAGTTCAGTAGCCTTTTAATTATTTTACTAGTCTTTAACTTATTTTTATTTTTATTTTTATTTTGCAGGTGAAATGAGTAACTAGTTGGTTTTATGAAAAAAAAATATTATATATATATATATATAAACTAGAGCTATAGTGAAATAACTTTTTAGAAGACCACTTTCCCTAAAAATGACATTTTATAGGTCAAAAATGATATAGAAGTCAAGCCTGGAAATCTATATTTGAGCGGTTTGGGTCTCATGGTTACTAGGTTTTTGGTAGTAACCGTGAGGTACCCCAGTTTTCAATCCAGACCCTAAAGAAGACCTACCTCACGGTTACTAAGCTTTTCATAGTAACCGTGATCCCTTTAAAAAGTATAGACCATGGTTATTACTCATCTGGTAATGACCGTGAGGTAGTATGATGCGATCCAGAGCCAAAAGGGTAACCTAGGTCACAGTTATCATGATTTTGGTAGTAACCGTGACCCTTATTTAATGTTTGAGTCACGATTACTAGGATTTTGATAGTAACCGAGACCCTGCCTTGCCTTTCTTGAACTTGATTTTAAAGTCTCAAATTGTTATTAAAGCATGTTTAAGTCTTCCTAAATGCTTTTAGAGTATTTTAAGTGTAAAAATAAGAGTAATAAGAAATATAAGTGAGTGTAAAACCTAATGAATTAGTAAAATAAGGTTAAATGTTAAATCTTAATATATGAAAATTTATACAGTTAATGAATATGAATGAATATGAATATGAGTGACATGGTATAGTAAAATGATTTCATGATCTATTGAAGGTGTTAATGTTATGTTTCTAAAAATATGCAATGAAATGTACACTTAATGAATGTGAGTGAACCTGATGAATGATAAGCAAAATGTTATAGTTTGCATGACATAGGATAATTATATTAATGTTAATGTTAAGTGTATTTGAAGTTTAAGCGAATATAAGTTTAATGATTTTGTTGCATGTTCTATTTGATATATGATCTCTATGAATTTAAAGGTATCAAGTGTTATAATTTTGAGTGATTAAAGACTAATTGTAAGCCTGAATTTCACATAGTAGTGGATAGATAGACATGCCTATAAAGGGGAATAGTGATTGCAGGTACCTAGTGTTTCGATACCTAATGGTGTCGCCTGATTCGAGACTATTATGTCTCGCCTATTCGATACTGTTTATCAGTGTTGCCTGATTCGAGACTATCATGTCTCACCTGTTTGATACTATTTGTCAGTGTCGCGTGTTTGTACCCGTATCCATATTAATGAGAATTCAGGCAATGAAAGTGATTTGATTGATAAATACTGATGAGTGACCAATAATTTAAGTGTTACAATGCCTCATGATAATGTTAGTACTTTTCATTGAATAATGAAGTGTAAGTGAAAAACTGTATTGTAATTGTAATTGAGTGTATAATTACTATTTAGTGTGATTAAATGCATGCACTGAATAAGAGTGACATGTTATTATGTTATATGCATTGTCATGTTATATTGATTGTATTTAAGACTTCGATAAGAAGTCAATTTTACTGTTTACTCCCCATTGAGCCATTGCTCAATACGGATATTTTTCTGTATAGGTACTCAGGTATGAGAAAGTGCTTTTGTTAGAGTCAACATCTGCAGGCTACTAGAAGGGTAGCAAGTAAAGATTACTTCTGATAATGTATTAT
Source organism: Excoecaria agallocha (assembly GCA_037975025.1). Taxonomy (NCBI): domain Eukaryota; kingdom Viridiplantae; phylum Streptophyta; class Magnoliopsida; order Malpighiales; family Euphorbiaceae; genus Excoecaria; species Excoecaria agallocha. The sequence continues at coordinate 24,015,677 of CM075816.1, forward strand.
TTATTTATAAATGTATAATGTAAAAGATTTGAAATATATGTAACGAACCAAGTTGTAATTGTACTTTAAGTATATTATATGTATTAAATGTTGTGTATATATGTATTTTTTGTGCAAGTAATTTAATAGAATAATAAGTATATAAAATGGTTATAAGATCGGGCGTTACATGTTCTTTTGGACTCTTATAAATAGGGTTATGCCTTTATTCTTCTATTCATCTGTCTTCTTCTTTTTTGTTTTTCTCGGTTTTCCTAATGAAGCCTCGTGATAGTCCTTTATTTTGACATTGTTCTTACCATTTTAGGAAGATGAATGAACTATTAGGTACTTCTCTACCCTAGCATCACTTAGTACAGCTGATGATGTAAACTCTACTTTTTGTTGCCTTCTCCGTCCTCATTTTCTCAAGCCTCGGTTGATCTTCTTTCATTTTCTTGGTTCAGATGTGTCACAAGTGGGAGATATTTGCAATGCCTTGAGGGCTGATGAAGAGTGGTAGCAATTTGATGGTAGATGTAGGATTGTGTTTTTCTCCTTTGTAAAATTTTAGATGTAATTTTCAGAAAGAACTTTAATAAATTTTGATTTCTAATTTACTATATTGTCTTCATTTTTATGCTTGAAAAAGATATTTGTTGCTTAACAGTCACGATATGTATTAAAACATTTGTTAAATTGAAAGCTTGATTGGGAAAGTGTCGATCAATATGACTTAAACATAAATTTTATTTATCGATCTTTCGATCGGGAACATAACAAATTTTGATCGAGATAATTTTTAAGATTGAGATGTACATCGATCGAGTTTTTCTTTGATTAAAATTGTCTTCATTTGGAACTTGCTAGTTATCCCATTCTGTGGTTCGTCTTGATTGGGAACTTATCGATCAAGTCCAATCAGTTCGTCTATTTTTATATGGTATTTAGTTGTTCTCCTAGGCTTGAAAAGGAGAGAAGTACCATTAAGGCCTTCTTCACCTTTATCTTTTTGGATCAGGTTTTTCTTTTTGCTATCCATTATCCCTCCTTTCTATTGAAAATAGAGGGTTATACTAGGGATTCATTATCTAGTTATCTTCATCCATAAAATACCATTTCATAGTTTTTTTTATGGAATTCATCAATTATTTCGATTGGGAGTAAATTCTTTAATTGGGAATACGTCGATTAAGAATTCATCAATCATTTCGATTGGAATTAAATTCTTCAATCGGCATTTTTTACTGCTGAGATGAGAGAAGAAGCCGCTTTGCAATCTCCCCCTGCTCTCATCGTGGTTGTAGCTGTGTAATGTCTCAATGGAAAGATGTATCGTTTTCCTTTGGACTTAGCACATACTATTTCGTTCTTCTTCATACTTAGTATTTCTTTTATCCTATTCAACTTCCTCTGTTTAAGCCATCAATTCGATCGGATGCAATGGAGGATCTATAGGAGTAGAGGACCCTACTGGCCTGGATTTTTTCCTTTCTTTGTGTCTGACCGGATTTTGACTTTCCAATTTCTCCTCCCTGCCTCGTCTTTGCTAAAAGAGGGAGCTAGTGAGGCAGAAGCGTCAGCACCCAAATTTTAGGCTGCTCGTAGGAAAAGAGAAAGTTCTTTGTCCTTCTTATGTCTCTTTTGACAGCAGAACCATGAAAATTTGTGCCTTAATGCATGATATTGAGAGAGAAAAATGTTTCGTCCTTCTTCAATATCGACACAAGCAATTTCTTCTTCCTTTACTATTAGATGCATCTCCCACCATTTTTCGTAAGAGGTCCTCCAAGTTGACCGTGTGAAGTGTATGTTGGTCACCATGGATTTAGACGCACCCCAATTGTGTTAGGCTGAACATTTCAGCATAGGCATCGACTCTCAACGAAAGCACCAAATAATAAATTCAGAAATTTCATAAAAAAAGGGGAGGCCCTTAGTAATGAAAGAAGGGAGTCGATAGGAGCTTGAAGAATTGGGTCTGGTCAGATGCTGGAGTATAAGGTTATACCAAAAAAAGCTAGACCGAGCATTAGCACTCCGACGCTTAAGTTAGTAAGCAAGAAAGAATAGATAGAGAAAGGATATATTGAGATCAAATGCTTTATTTTAGAATGAACCTGCTATTTATAAAACTAGAAGACTCAAACAATAATCTTAAATAGGAGACCTACTCTGATGTAGATATGGGTTGGCATACAGGTGATGGTGATTTGACAGAAGCGTGTGTCAGATAGTCTCAATATGTCAAGGGTGCATCTTGTCCCATTGAAATGCCTCGGTCCACGCGTCCCGACTAACTTTCCGGGAAGGCCTGCGCACCCTTAAGCCTTTTAATGTCGGGCTTTCTTGAATGACCCTTAATGGGCTGAGCTCAGTTTAGATATTTGAGCATGATCAGGTAATATGATAATAGTTTAGTAGAAATTTATATATTATGATTGCAGATTGAAAGAAAATGAATTTTTATATTTTATATTAGTAAATTGATATTAAACTTTGTAAAGTAAGAGTACACGAGTGTTTTACGTTAAACGCAAATAATTAGTGGAGTTCCAAAATCAAGAAGAGTTGGATTCATAAGTAGTTGGATGCAGATTTGGCATTAATTGGTAGCTTGACTAATTAAAGACAAGATTACACACAAGATTATACTATGATTAGGTAATCACTTCGAAACGAATGTTCCACAGTCCACAATGAGAGTGAAACAATGAGAGTGAAATGAGTAGATTCTAAGCTAATGCTAAAATAGATTTAAAGTCAAATTCCACTTAATCCTATTGATTCATGGGGAAGTATTAGTGTTGGGCATTTAAAACCTCAATCTGCAATTCAATTGTAACTTTTACTCCAAATAGAATTACTGTTGCTGTCACTGACTGCAACAAAATAAAGTTTATCTCCCAAGGTGGACTTCTTAGTCCTACCAGAACACGTGAAAATTTGAAGATGGATCACTTTATTTTACAAAAATTTGGTGCCAAGTTTGCAGATTTGTCATATACTGTATACCGTCTAATTGAATAATAAAATTATTAATATATATTAATTATCTGATTAGATAGCCCAAAAAAAAAATATCATATAAAATTTTCAAAATAATGCCTCATAATTTCACAAATTTCAAATCACACTGATTGATATCAGCACTTTCGCCTCAATGTACAGTAATCAACACTTCCTAGTGGCTATACTGGCCCTTTGCTATATGGGTTGGTGATGGGCACTAAAAATAACACATTGAAAAATAAGAAATAGGATAAAATAATAATAATAATAATAATCTCCTTGAGGTAGACAAGTTAGATTGCATGGGAGCACCCAATTTGATTATTCAAGTGTTCAATCAAAATTCCTGAAAAAAAAAAAAAAAAAAAAACAAAGTGTTCAATGAAAATTTAGGATGGTGATGCTTCCTGTTTGATATGCTTTTTTTGAACAAATATATTACTACTTGAAAATGATAAGATAATAGTACTGTATAAAATCCATGTGTAGAAAATAGAAAGTGTGTATTGGAATGGATGATAAAAAGGCAAGCTGAAATGAGAAATTTTCAATTCAGGAAGTCAAAACCCCAATTCCTCATGGAAGTGGCCAAGTTGATGATGCACTTCTCGTACAAGATATGAAATGACCTTCTGCAAATATTATTCTTTTTCAACTTGCTAACGAGTCTTTTATCCATTCGAGTGTTTGCATGTCTGAGATTGTCAAAAACAAATATAAAAAGTCAACTGTGGATCAGCCATGGTTACCACATGTTTTTCATTAGGGTTAATTAGTTGAAAAAGACTATCAAATTCAGCCCATGGAAAGCGAATGAAGTGTAGCAGTAGTATAATTAGACCTAAAACACCTGTAGTCTCATAAATTTATCTCAATAATTCACTTAAACTCTTTAGTTTTCCGAGAACCATCTAAATTATATTGGCCATTTCAACACCGACATGATATGTAGCCAAAAATACATAGAGCACATTAAGGCAGAAAATGCCATTAAAATAACAAAATCTAGTACATATGTAACTCTATAAATTTTTTCAAAAAATTCACTCAACTTTCCAAGGAACCATCTCTTTTAAATTTGTCAAAAAAATAGAACTTTTATTTTCTATGTGCCAACTACATATTAGTGGCTTTTTTCTATTTGTGATTTTTCCATATCATGGCATGTATATAACAAGTGCTCGAATTTACAAAGTCAGATGGCTATTATGGGACTGCATATGTTAGGCCTTAAGTAATTGTTTATGGACATTATCATGAAATGACTCGTGCATATTCCACGATACATAATCCAATTCCTACTATATCAAAGTTAACAATATTTATATCTCATATCTGTTGCCAATACTGTTAGAGGTAATTTTTACTGTTAAAATTATTTAAAATAATTCTATTTATAAATTTTTAGCATTAATTTTTATCTTTGAATTATTCAAAATAGGATAGTTTTACCCTTATTTCATACGACAATCGATTTCATAATACTATATGTTATCCATTTAAACATCCATTTTAAAAGAAAAATAGATCCATTCCAACAAGTTCAATAGTTCAATTCCTCGAATCCAAAAGAAAGCTTATAAGAAAAACGAAAGTAGATTAGTGAAAACTATCGGGAGACGAGCCATATTTTTTCCATCTTACAGTAAAACAAGAGCGATAACACTGGAATTACTTGTGCACTTGAATTTAAATTGTTTCAACAGAATTGACATTAGGCAAGTTACATGGATCTCCAAAGCGGGTTCATTAGCTAAGCAATTGCAGTGATTCAGTTGTGTCATAAACTACAAAAATAATTGATTTCTCTACACTGAAATTCAGTATCAGAAAATTAATCTTTGTATATTCCTCTAATCTACAAGCATAAGCAGCAAAAAGTTTCCTCTGCCTCGAGCAAACGCCTAAGATGACTGACAACAGCTTAAATGAACTCTACTCATCCTGCCCAGCTAGTTACAACTAAGAAACCTGATGCCAAACTATGGTACAAAAATTTCCAATCAGTATTGGTAAGCGTCCTGCTGCGCATTGATATTGTGGTAGCCAAGTGGCAGAGCATTGGCATGGGTATAAATAACTTGCGGAGCAGCTACTGAGTAAGGGCTTGGATGAGCACTCAAGCCCTGATACGCGCCTGGCTGAGCACTTGTACCCGAGTAGGAGCTTTGTTGAGCAGCCATGTTGCTTTGGTAGGGGCCTTGCTGGGCATTCATGTTTGCCCCACCGGAAGACGGAAACGAGTGGATACTGTTTTGTGCAGCACTGAGACGGTCAGACAACCCACGGAATTCCTTGAAATTTTCAGAGCCACCATATGCAGGATCTTGGAGCTTCATCCTTGCTCCAGGGGCCTAACATTTACACAATAGTTTTTTAATATATGAAAGTGAATAATTCAGAATTTTCCAGATTCTGATACATAGGCCAATTTCATCAAATGGTTTAATTTTGCTTCCGTTTCTGTTTGAGAGCCCCATTATGGAGTTCATTGTACCTGTTGTTCCAATAAATTGACTAAAAAAATTTGGGAGCAAGATCAAAAGCAAAAGGAACAGAAAACAAGCATACTAATTCCCCAGTTTTGATTGGCACAACAATATGATATTATTAAGCAGTAAATCAGCAAACAAAACAAGGACCTTTTATTACTGTTATTTCCAAAGGATCTCAACTGATCCTTGTCCAAGCAACAAAGTTGACTATATAAGTTTATTACGGAAACCTCAGCATATTAACAGGAATTCATTAGAAGAATGTATAGCAATAATCATAACTATGCCCGCTTGCACGCACTTGTCCGCACACGCAAGTAATCTATTTGAACTTTGGCCAAATTACTGCATATATTTTAAACTTAACTTTTTGTTAGCTTGTCCACAACTTCATATCTTGTTGCTATTCAAGCCTTATAAATTTACATAAGCCAACATTCACATGGCATGTTTATACGTGCAAAATATGTTCATGCAAACAAACACGAGCATGTATCCACCAAAAAATTGATAGTAACATGGCAGTCCAAATCAGTATAATCTATCCATAAAAGCATGAAATGTCAACTTCGACACATCCTTCAGAAAATCGCGACTATGATATATGTATAGATTAGATTTTCCGCAAACTAATTATGACATACATTGTGACAGACTGATATTTTAATGGCATACCTCACCAATATTTGAAATCCCCCCACCTCCTGCTCTGGAATTGATTCCTTTATTTAAGTTATTGGCCTCTAAAATGTTTGCATTTGGGTACCTGGAACTGAAGATGATAGCAAAGAACTCAGCCACAGTACTCAAACGTGCATTAGTAATTACAAATGTTAATAAAGGCAACAGTACCAAAAACCAACTGGAGGAGCTGCATAACTTTGAGGTTCATAATCATGTCCACCACCCTTCACAAAAGCAAAAAGAACAGCTATCATGGTCAGGACGTACCTTGGCATCAATCTTCTAGTGATGATAGAGAGAGTGAGAATTTTTAAGTGCAATTTGCTCAAGAATTATGCTTATGTATCTAGCCATTAACTTGTGTTAACATTTAATATAGGATCACCAAAAAATGCCACTATCAAATATCTATTTTTTATGTTTCCAAACTCTTAAGCCCACGATTGGTTTCATTTTCAGATAGGTGGTATCCAATTACCATAGCAAAAGCACAGCAAAAATTAGCAACCCATATAGCTATCACAACTTGTGAAACCTATGACAAACACAGCTATTACAACTTGTAAAGTGAAAAATATATCCCGCACTGGGTTACACCAGACTTCAATCTAAACTATCTAGGCTGGCTATCAAGAATTTTTCCACCTCTACCATTTATTGATGGTCAATCTTCAATGTAGTCGCCCTTCAGACTTCAGCATAAATATACTAAAATAACAGGTGTATGCAGAAAATGTACAAACAATCAACTACAATAAAGATTTGGTACCAGAAATGGAAATACAAGCACAGAAGGAACATGGGGTAGTGGCAACTAGGTACCACATTCAAAAGTTCGGGCACTATTACATTGGCCTAGTGAGTAAGAAGGAGAATTTCATGATGACACCAAGATAATTATTATTAAAATGAATCAAGAATCTCAAGAAGTCAAAATTTCCAGAAGAAAAGACATGGTACAACCACAAAGCTACCAGTTCTTAACCTAGAATTTACCACTTTAAACCACAAACATAACATTCTTGGAATGCAGGGAAAAGGCTGCATCTTCTAACAATCGACAAAACCTCAAATGGAGGAAACCTAAGGCAGCAGCACACATTCAAACACAATTACAGCAGTATAGCCTGCAAGCCCCTTCATAGACCGGGAAAGTAGTGTTACATGCACATTCCTTTCAATGAATAGCTGCATGTTGGAATGCATGCGTGTGGATATGTATGTGTGTGCACGCACGCATGCATATTTGGGAGAGCGAGACACACACGCATAGAGAGAGAGAGAGAGTGGGATGCATTGCTTGCAATGGATACAAAAACAGAGAATATAAATCGAGTCTAACAAATTAGTTCTCTAAACTATGTTTCATGCTACATGTATATATATTAATTGCTGATGAGAGGCAACGAAAATGATGTGGATAATTGCTAAGGAAAACCTGCAACCTTAAAATCCCAGAATTTCTCCTCAATTAGACACTTAAAAATCCATGCTCACATCATAATCTCAAAGCATCTTTCCTCGGACCAAATGTTTTAAACTCCATTCAGTGCTATCATCTAATGTCCCCGTTTCAAAATATATCAGTTTAATAAAAAATTTATCCAGAAAGAAATTCTAATGGCCATGAATTGAGGCATTTTTACTGATTAAAGCTTTAGATTTTACAAGCAAAGTTTCCTTTCTTTTTCCTGGTTTTCTATCTTAATAGCATGGCATTACTTAACTAGGTAAATTTAGTCCAATCCCTAATCAATTGCAAAACCACACATAATCAATATTGACTCCAATAAGTGAACAGTTGTAAACAGAGAAAACTCCCAAAGATCATAGTTTAGTGCAACATTCTTACAGTCGCACTAGAGAAGCTACAAGATTTAAGGCAGGAAGGCGACCGCTGCAAATTTCAAAGATGAGACTTTCACCAGACTTTCCACCCCAAAATACTACTTTCAGCAAAATTATTAGGAGGCATCCTTCATATAGGTACTATGATTTCTATTCTTAAATGACGATTTTAAAATACCAATAGTTGCAGTTTTCTTTCAGTTTAGTAGCAATTATAAGTTTTCAAATTATATAGTTTAATCCAGAACTGCAAATGATCCAAATCTGTGTGCACAAGTGTCTGTTCATTACATGCAGTAGGCCATATCGTTCTTCTATAAGATCACACAATGTTGATGAAGTGGTAAACATGCCCATAGTTATTTATTGAAAAATAATAAAAATAAAAGAACCAACGCATCATAACACAGACATGTGAATGGTGCACATGCTAACTGATCAACCACAACGTAAAGACTAAAACTATAAGTGCATAATGTGAACATTGTGCAGTATTAAACTAGCTGCCAAGTTTGATATAAACAATAAGCAGATAAAGTGAATGAAAATAGTATGTAAACTATAAGACAAGTAAATTTAAGAGGTGAAGATTACTCTCTGCACTTGATATCCACCAGAATTTCCAGGTCCCATTGTACCAGTTAGTTGGCGAACTCTTCTTGGTGGCCCAAATCCATGGATGGGTCCAAGAGGCCCAGGCTCTACTCCATTATTTGCATCTCGCAAAGTTCTTACCCTTACTCTTGATGCAATCTCTGCCATAGCATCTTTGGCAACACCAAAATTCCCAGATATCTAAACCAAAAGTGAGTATCACATCAGAACTGCAAGAGATGGCCCAAAAAAGAACAAAATAAAACTAAACCGACGAAATATTGCCAATAAAATAAACTAAAATTAGTGCAAGATACAAATTATAACAGGCCTTATGATCATGTCACCTGTACAAGCTCTTCATCTTCAGATGCACACTTAGGTTTATCATCTTTGGAGTAAACACGGATGTCTGCCTGAGTTCTCCTTCTCATTTCATTAATAACTTGACCTCCTTGCCCAAGAATACAGCCAGCCTTACTTGATGGAACAAGAAGTCTGGTTGTAATTGTACCTTTTTCAGAAAAGTCACTTGTTTTATTCTGAAGCTGAAGAAGTGCATCAATTGTTTGTGATCTTGGATTCCAAAGAGCCTGAAATCAGTAAAATAATTCAAATTGATAAGGTAGAAGCACAAAAATCTTGAGAACCGTGAAGGATCAAAGCAGAAATAGGTTGGCAGCTTTTGAAACGCGACAAACCTCAAATGCAGAGATTCGAATCACACGTTCATCTGATTCTGCAGATGCATCCTCAACATGGATACTAGCACCTGTATCCTGCTGAACCAGCTTTACATTGGAGCCTCCCTTGCCAATTACCCCACCAATTTTCTCAGCAGAGCACAAGATTTTCATAGAAAACTCAGCTGAAGGCTCCCCACCTTGTCCTGCGGAAACACCATTAAAACCACCGCACCCAAATCTTGAAGCCTGATCATTATATCCTTCCATCAGCGGCATTGGAGGTGCATTGTGGGTAGAAGAGCTCCGATGAGGAAACATTTGATTTCCTGGTGGAAGCATATTTGTCATGGGACCAAAACAAGGATGAAAACCCTGGCCGCTGTAAGGCACGGACATACTTGGAGGCTTGTCTTTGCGTGGATTTTGATGCAGTAGGATGGACACTTCATAAAGAGCCCGTTTTGCAACATCAGGCTTTGCAGATATCTGAAATATACCTTCCAAAGTTATACTCTTAGTAAGAAATTACTCTACGCTTTGACTGATGAAATAACAGGAGGAATCCACATCCAAAATGATCTTACAATAGTTTCTGATAAGAAAAGGATAAAATTGCTTTATAGAAAAAGATGATAGGGCCAGCAATCATTTTTGCAATGATGATATTGGTTTTTATAATTGAATAGTCAAAAAAGAATGCTTGTGTATAAATACATTCAGAGCTAAAAATGCAAGCCCAAACTTATCAAACTGACCAGTCAAGTAGCAATTCAGCGCAAAAGAGTCAAACAAGACACATATTTAAATAGTAAAGTAGATATTGAATAAGTTCTTCCTTGGTTTTTGTTTTGGTTAGATCCTTTACGCACCAAGTCAATGCAACTTGATGAGAAGCCACAACCAACTTGAGACTCAACTACAGGCCTAGGGTGCACTGCTACAACACTGTAGTGATCGGCATGTTTCACATGGCATGCACTGATGTGAGCATGAAGGCCTTGCTAAAATGGCCGCGACTTCAAGAAGCTTTAGAAGATGCTGATCCGAAGGTGTACTATAGACTATGATGGAGCGTCACGAGACGGGTTTAACTTTGAAGAATGAAGAGATGGTTTAATGAAGAACTCGTGTAGAGATCATGGACGTTCGCATGTTTGGAAGAGCTTTCAAAAATGACTTCAAGGCAGGTCCAAGAGGCTTAGGCATGTGGAGGACTTAAACTAGGCCCAATTCTAGTAGACAAGTAAATCCAAGAGCTTTCACCACATGACGTGGTGAGATTTAAGCAGATTTTTTCACCATCTGAGGTGGTGACAGCAAAATTCACTGTACTCTTTGGTTGTTTTAGGAATTGGGCCTTATTTTTGAGTGACACTAAGACTTAATTTAATTATGTCACATGTTTAAATGATCTTATAATTGGCTGTAGACCGTCAACTTAAGCACACATTCATTTGCTCTTTCTTTTATTTGCAAGACAATTTGTTTTGACTTGGTCCAATCCAAGTAGTCTTAGGGTTAAGGTTAGGGTTATTTTTAAGGCTATAAATAGCCTCCAAAAACATATGTGGCAAACAATTGGAGATAAATCAATTTGGCTTTCATGGTCGTTTACTCTAGCTACAGGTGAGGATTTTCAATTCTTCTTGTTGCATCAAGAATCGGACTTTCTTATCAAAGTAGTTCAATCTTTGGGAATTTCAATTCTTACTTTTGCTAATTTCCCTATTATTTCCCTATTATTTCCATTTCTATCAATTGATTGGTTAGGAGTTCAGTACAAAGGGGTTTAGATTGGCTAAAAAAATCTGAAATTGAATCGTTCATTGAGGTTTTCGGTTTGATATAACCTTTGGATTCCACGTCATTTGGTATGAAAACTTTGGCTAAGATAAATAGGAATTTATCTTGCTTAAATTTTTGTTTTTTAGTTTTAAATTGCAGTTACAGCTGCATTCTTCCACGAAAGAGAGAGAGGGAGAGAGAGAGAGAGAAATACAGATCAAAAATAGAAGGAAAAAAATTTACAGAAATTGTCAAAGAATATTGTTTCGGCCCTAGTGTGAGAATTGTTGACAATTTGCTTTGATTCTTTTCCTGGTTTTATCTAAATTATTTGGGACCAGAAACTTGGGAAATACTTGCTGAATTGAGACTTGAGTATTTTGAACTGAATTCCAGAGTCTAATGCTTTTGTTCTTAATTTGTTGTTTCTGTTTTGAGTCTTTGGGACTGTTTTGTTTGGTTTGAGTGTTTTTCTTCTTATCTTGCTTTGCTGGGTTTGTCATCTATAATTGTATTCATTTTTGGTTTTCTTATTAGAAGAATCTCAAATCTGCATTAGTTGCATTCCTTGTCATTTTATTTCTGTTCTAAGTAGCTTTTTATTGGTTGTTAGTTTCTTTTGCTTCCATTACATAATGAATTAACATATCGCATCCTGTTATTCATATTGGAATCAAAATCTGCAGCATACATCATGTTCTTGTGTTCTATAACTTTGTTGGAATCGTTTGTGTTTGCTTCTAGAATTTGAGCTTGCTTTTTGTTGTTAGGCTTTTCACTGTGTTTCTTGTAACTTTGCTGTGTGGTTTGAGTATTTTGGTTGAGAAGTTTTTGTTCTGAAGCGCAACCAAGAGAATCAAACACGAGTGGTAAAAGGCATGACTGATGAGCACAAAAAGATGGTGAAAGCCTGAATTTGTACGAAACACAAGAGGAGAGACAAAATTGAAGAGTGAAACATGTGAGGGAGTGAGTACTTCTTGAAAATTCGTTACCATAAGTCAAAACGGCATCAAGAAGGATGGAATGGGGTAAGTCAAAGTCTTGATTTGTTAAAGGAAGATTGATAATGCAAGATTTATGTTTGACCAAATTTTTGTACAATTAAAGAGATTAGAGGAAAGGGGGAGGAAGATGGAAGTAGCGAACAAAGAAGAAGAGGGGGTTGATGATCCAACTTCAACTTCTAATATGAGAGGCATTAAAAGTGAAGTTGTTAGTAAAGAAGTAGTGGAGTTTGTAGATGCATGAAAAACATTAATGATGGAACTTGTGACCAAGGAAGAAGAAAATGAAGTTGAAAAAATGGTTGAAGGTTTAAATGAAGAAGAACAATGTCCAACTGTGATGGAAAATCAATATATCACTCTTGCTCCTTCATTATATAAGGAGGTGAATTACTGATCGAGGTGTAGGAGAGCATGATTTGAATCAAATGCTAATATTCATGACTAACTTTATTTTGCCTAAAGCTTTTGATTATTTTGCGCAAGTTTTTCCTCACGATGGTTCTAACTCCAAGACAAATCATTTTGAGAAGGGAGGGAATGATGTAAGCATGAAGCCAATGGAGAAGCCCCAGCTAAATTGGACAAATTATGACTTGAAGAAGCCTAAACAAGCTTTTGAAGATGCTAGTTCGAAGGTGTAAATAAGCTTTTGATTCTTGTGTAGGTTTTTCCTCTCTTTAATGATGGTTTTGACTAAAGGATGAATCATTTTTAAGGAGTGAGGGAGTGATGCAAGCATTAAGCCAATGAAGAAAGCCTTGCTAATTTGGCCAAATGATGACTTGAAGAAGCTTGCGAAGATGCTAATCCAAAGGTGTACAATAGCCTTATGATAAAGCATCATGAGGTGGGCTTCACTTTGAAAAATGGAGAGAAGACTTGCTTCAAAGCCCACTATTGATGTTGGCCGTCAGAGGGAGAAAAAGAACCTATAAGTGGGAACTTGTCCAATCTATCAAGCGTAAAAAGAACATGGAAACAAGAAAAAGAAAAGATGGCAAAAGAAGAAGAGTGAGATCACAACACATCACGTTATTAATTCTTCAAACTGCTTCTATTTCACAAGCACTAGACTAATCTTCCAGCACTCTACATAGCAATGTAGTGAGCAAAGGTAATTTCATCCACCTCTTCAGCATAACTAGCCCCATTCTTTGCATCATTCATCATAATTAATGTGTATTTGGATCTCCCAAGTGCACTCATGTTTGAGTATATACCTCTCAAACTTGAGCCTAGAAACTCATTTCCAATCCATAGTAGATACATCAGACAGATAGTGTCATATTGCATCTTTGACATTAATGACCAGGCCAACCACATATTGAGCTGCACATGGGATGCAAGCAATCAACAGCATAAGACCTTTCTTAACATGAACACATGCATTCCACCATGATGATTAACAAAGTGGAATCCAAGTAAGAAATTTAGCATTTCTTTTGACATTAGTTGAAAGAATAAAGATATGATTGTCAAAGGTCGTGAGAAAGGCAAAGAACGTCTAAAAGTCCACTAAATCATGGAGTCAACAACACAATAATCCATTGTGCAACATTGGTCATATCAAATTCAATGAATCAAGTTGAGAACAGAGATGTAGTATCACTTGACCATCTTCCCCTAATAATGCTCATATTGGTGATCCAACGACACCATCTTTTTCAATTATCACAAGTCAAAGAAACAAATAAAATTTTACAAAGCCCCATAAGCTCCCAGTCATACTAAAGTTACGAGGAGTTCTCGAGATCATGGTTGTCATTTTTTTTTTTGCATAGAGAAAGGTGATAATTTCTTTACCTCTATAGAAAAAGACTGAACACTCTTTCTCACATGGTTATGTAAAAACTTCCACATGTTATATCTAGAAATTTTTTTAATCCATTGCATTGCACTTAGCATCAGAGCTTACCAAGAGATTGAATATCACTCCGAATATTTCTTTCGGGAAATCATTTCAAGCTTCAACTATTTGAAAGACTACAGCTCAAAACGGAATTGCAGGAAGAAATATGGTCAAATATCCATATATACTCCCTTTCTCCCTAAAAGGATTAAAAGTAGGCTTCATCTTAGTTTCTGCTCGTGCTGAAGGTCCAGCTGGGAATTATAGAACTTTGGAGCCCCAAGCCCAAACCTATATGCACAGAGACTATTTTCATTAAGTTGACTCAAACCCTTGGCAAGTACTACTCGCAAGGCATAGCCAAATATCCAACATGTGTCGTGTGGGTGACAAGGTGCAACAGATAGGACTATTAAGGACTTGAGTTTGTATCCAGCACAACAAAAAATTCACAACTTCAATAAGAGTCTCACATTCCCAAATCTTGTGACAATGCCAATTCACAGCTTCTCAATCTAAGCAATGCTAACAAGAATGCAAGTTCTCATACTTCTCACCCGAAAGTAAATAACCTTGCCAGTTGCTACTGGTTGCATGGACATTAGATCAAAGCCAATACTCCAATTTCGAAAGCACAGTTAAACCTAACATGAGCCAGCAAAAAACTCCCAATAATGGCCCAGAAAGCATAACAAGATAAGTAGCTTAATCTTTACTACACATGATAGCTTTTGCTATATGACCAGATTGAGGACACAACCATCGATATTTAGAAAAGCCAGTACAAGCAAATCTTGTGATGAAAAATCTAATCGATATCTGCTTTTGTAATGCACAAAAACAAAATATGCTTCTATTGCAACACTAGTGTATAACTAGCCCTCTTTCTTCAAGATAAAGGTAAGAAGAAAAAACTTTAAACAAGGATAAAATTTAAAGATGGACAAAGTGGAGGTGAACCAGAATTAATTAGATGCATATATTTGATATATCTTACACAAAGTATGTCATGATTAGCAAATTTTATTAAACATTTAAAGTAAAATATAAAAATAACAGCAATTTATTTTTCTTTTGACAATAAATTGAATTCGAAAACAACACAATGCTATAATAGTAGTACCGATAAATCCAATGTTTAGAAAATTAAATGACGTTTCCTTGAATGACAGAACTGCAGAGACACATTAGATGTGATTGGTTTTTAGCCTTTCTAAACAGCAAGGAGAGAGTTTAAAATATACAAAATTCACACTGAGTCAAGCAACTACTGTTAGCTGAACACCTTGCCATGATCATATGTTGCAACGTTGGAGTTAAAAATCTAAACCATAATTATGCTCAACTCTTTCAAAATTAACGTGCCAATTCATACAGTTCAAGGTGTTTTTGAACGGGTGTTGAATCTTAGTAAGCTTGCCTGGTGGACTAGCTTTTGTAAGATTTCCAATTGACCTATATGGCTCAATCTGAATCTTACACTTGTAAAAAAATAATAATAATAAATTAAAAATAAAAAAAGCAGGGTGGGGGCTTGGGAAGGGGTGAGAAAGAGAGAATAGGTGTATAGTATCTACTCCTGACCCAAAAATATGACATTCAAAAACAGTAATACAGATATCCACCATGTATTGTGGTATGCGGCAGATTCAAATTGTAATATTTACATTTTCTTCAACAAAAAATATGACCTAACTGAAGCAGGTCGGGTATTTATCAGTATTCAAATTACTTAGTAATTTCAAAGGAAAAAAAAAATCAACATTTTTTACGCTTTGCCAACTCAACCACCTGTGTCTAAATTATCAATAGGCAGAAGTTCTAAAAACATACATAGGATGCGCATAATGAAAAGTGCATGGAAAGAAGAAAATTAGTTGCGTGGCAAATGCCCAAGCTTTCTGTGAGACTATTTCAAATCAAGCTAAAAGAAGAAAAGGGGCTAGTTTTATTACCTGAACCAATTCATCAGTTGACATAGCACAAGTAGGAAGATGATCTGCTGGCAGAACTCGAATATTAGCGCCTGTCTCGCCTCGCAATCTTTGGATGACATCCCCACGTTTTCCCAAAAGACATCCCACCATATTATTTGGTACTAGAAGTCGTGCTGTAACAACATTGTTTTCATTATCACCATCAGATGCCCTGCCGCCAAAGAGATCCTCCTCAGCAATCCGGTCATGGATTTTCAAGAGAGCATCCTGAGCAGCACAATGAGGCTCCATAGACTCCTTTTCCTTCTCCATGGTGGAATTCTCATCCTTATTCTGCTTCCCAGAAATTTTTTCAGGAGAGCTATAAATAATAACTACTCGTTCATCTGAACCAGGGACTGGATCAGCAACAGTTATCTTTGCCCGGGTCTCTTCCCTAAGTCCTTTAATTATTTCACCACCCTTTCCAATAACACCCCCTATTTTTCTTGAAGGACAGAGTATGCGATAGACAGTATCAACAGGAAGTGAATTCCCTGCAGATTCTTCCTGTCTAGGATTGTTCCATCTTCCCTTTCTATCAACTCCTTTTCGTTTGAATTGAGTGTTCTGAGGTTTCTTGAAAAATTTCCGCCTGTTCCCATCCATAATGCCACAGAGACCAATAGCAAAGTTGCAATTGGTTGGCCTTGTAGAAATAAGTTCATATCATCATCTGATAACAAAACACAATAAGTATTTTTCTGCTCCAGACCTGTATTGAACACAAAACAAACTTCCCAGTATGGACTAATATATAAAGAATGCAATAGACATAAAGGTATCGAGAAGAAAAGCCAAAACTTTCATCATTTTTAGGAAGGGAAGAATTGAAAGGCCAAACTTCCAAAAATCAGGTAACAGGACAGGAGAAACAAAAAGAACGCAAATGGCCATATTCATAGAGAAAAAACGGAAAGGGAAAAAGGAAAATAATAATAAATCTTCAGTCAAGTAACCTAATATAAATACATGGCTCATTATCTCTATCCAGTCAATCAGTGGATATGCTAATGAAGACTCCAAATCTAACCTTCCTAATCTCAAATCTCAAGTAATCCTGCCAACTAAGTCCCCATTTGGTCGACTTTTGCCACTGCAGTGGTCAACATTAAACCATCAAGCACTTTTTGTATGTTTGATAAACACAACATAAAAGCTAGTAGGTAAATAACAAAACTCAGCTTTTAGAAGCTGATAACTCAAAGCTAATTTCCACTGGATTTTTCATATTAAAACAATAATAACTATAAAAGCACCTAAAATAATATATAAAACAAGTTTAATATTTTTATGTGAATTATTTATACTTCTATGTGATCTTAAACATGTTAAATGTTAAAAATAAAACGAAAAATCCATATATATAACTTGTTCATGTTCATATATAACATAAAAATATAATTTTTTTTTTTTAAATTTAATTACAAATTCAATTGGTTCATCACCAAACACCAAATAACTTAATTTAACTAAAGGCTACTAACAGCTGGCTGATGATTGTAAAAGACTCGCCACTAATCTCCAATGCTCAACCAAACAATCCCTAAAGCTATAAAAAAGAAGACTGAAGACACATGAGTTCCATAAACTCCATAACCAACAAAATATCACCAAGCTAATAATCTACCCACGTTTCATGGTAATAACACATATCTTCATCATGCAACAGCACAAACCTGCTGACATTCAAGCGAACAACATCACCACTAATTAATAGAATACAATTGTTATTGTTCAGAACCTATAATGATAAAAATTATTCTCCGGAAAAGTATATTTTCTTAAATTAAAAAAAAAATTAAAAAAAGGTGAGGCAAAGCTTTTGTAAAGTTTTCACTGCAAAATCAGCCAAATATTGCAGTAAAGTACACATTAGATAATTAGCTCTTGTCATTAGCTGACTCGTTATTCTTGTCATTTTGTTTTCTGATTCTACATTCATTTTGTGTGTAAACTCCAATGTTGAACCCGCATGCTGATTGGGCCATGGTTAGACTAGTTCGACCGGTTCTTTAAATAATTATTTTTAAAAATTTTGAAAATATAGTATGCACAACAATATATAGAGAAACTAAAAATACATTCAAAAACCTATTAATCATGAAACATAAACCTAAAAACATCAATTTCAAGTCCTTCAAAAGTTGCAAATATAAAAATCAAAATATATTATAAACAAAATATATAAAGAAAGCAAAAATATATTTAGAAACCTATTAATTATCAAACATCAACCTAGAATCATTTACACTTGTATAAAAGGATAAGTATAAAAAAATGAAACTTATACTTAATTCAAACTTAAAAACTACGGGAACATAATCAAGGAAAGTGATAATTAGAATCTATAATTGCCAACCAAAAACGGGATCACGAAGATTACTTCCAATAAGAATCTAGAACATTCACAAGTGTTATGATATGTACAGTTGTTATTAGCTTAATTATAGAGATTTATTTTCCTAATTTAACTCTTGTACACATTATAAATACTTGTATATTCTTTCAATGATATAGTGAATTATTTCTCACTTTCACATGGTATCAGAGTGTAGTCGAGTTTCTGGGTCTTCTGTTTGAGGATTGCAGTTCCCTCTTGTCGGTATCAGATCTCGTCCTCTTTTGGGTTCTCGGTTTTGAGATCTGGTTCTTAGGGTCATATTTTCCGGTGACCTTTTTTTCTCACCGCCACCACAGGGAGGATCGCCTCCGTCAGTCTAGCCATTTCACCCTTTTCCGGTGACCATCGGATCCGCAAGTGAGCCTCACGCACCGATCGAAGATTACCGTCTTCCTCACGCACCGGCGAGTGACGGCGCGTGGCTTGTCCGCCGGCCCTCCGATTTCAGATCCGGCGTCGCCTGAGCATGTCCGACCAGATTGCAGGGTCGGTTTTCTCATCTGGTCTCTTCTAAAGCTCTCTCTCTCTCGGATCTATTCCCGCCTCTCTCCGATGTGGGTTTTGTTCTCCCATAGGCTTTTGCTGCTGCTGCTTCTTGGTGAAATATACTGATCTCTTTGCTGCATTGATTTTACTGCCTAAAGTTATTTGTGACGGGTTTAAATGGCTGAGAATAATGATAAGAAGGCAGTTACTGAAATTATGTTTGGTTCTTCTAAAATTACGGATAGAAAATTGACTGGAAGTAACAATTATGCACAATGAAAAAGAACAATTCGTACATTTGTGACGAGTGTAAACTTGAAGGACTATTTAACTAGTAATCCACCGACTAAGGATGATTCTGTTAGTCGAAAGAAATGGTTAATGGAGGATTATAAGTTGTTTAACCAAATTCAGAATACTTTAGATCCTGTTGTTGATGATGTTGTGAATTATTGTGATAGTGTAAAAAAATTATGGGAATATCTAGAATTTTTGTATGCCTGCAAACAAGATATGTCTCTTGTCCATGCTTTATTGCTAAAGATTTATCGAGCGGAACAAAAAGGTCGCTCCCTATTCCAGTATTATACAAAGGTAAAACAAGCCTTTGAAGAAAAGCGGGCTATGTTTCCTATTGTTGCTGACATTAAACAAATGCAAGAACAAGAGGAGCAGATTATGGTACAATGTTTCTTAGAAGGATTGAGTTCTGAATATGATGTGGCACGCACACAATCGTTAACCGGTGAGTCACTTCCTTTTTTTACTGAAGTTTATGCTCGTTTGCTTCGTGTTTGTAAAGACGGTGATTTGCCTTCCGGTATGGTGCCTAATGATACAGTGGCATTGGTTGGTAATGTATCGAATAGTAATCGCGGAGATAAAGGTAAAAATAGTAGTTCTATTGTTGGGAATAGTAGTAATTCTCGTACATGTCATTATTGTGGAGTTGAGGGACACATTAAGAAGAATTATTGGAAATTACATGGAAAACCCTCTAAGAACTCAAGTCAGATAAATAGTAAAAGGTTTGCAAATGTAGCTACTCAAGATGGCATCCTACCGCTTTCACAGTCATCATTACCATCTGTCACCATTTCAGTGGATGAGTATGCTCGTTTAACTGCCACTTATGATTCACAGCAGTTATCTTCTGGGACTTCAGCTTTGGCAAATATAGGTAATCCCATTGCATGTCTTTCCACCTCATCTCGTGGTTGGATAATTGACTCAAGTGCTACTGATCATATGACTGGCAACACAAGTATTCTCTCTTCTTTCAAATCTACTGCTAATTTACCTTGTGTTACTTTAGCCAATGGATATACTGCTTCTGTAATTGAACGTGAAACAGCAAACCCAACAAAATCTCTTCCATTATCATCTGTTTTATATTTACCATCATTTTCTTTTAACTTATTATCTGTTAGCCAAATTACCCAAAATCTTAACTGTCGTGTTATTTTCTATCACAATTATTGTCTTTTTCAGAATCTTGGGACGAAGCAGATTCTTGGTAGAGGGTGTCTGGTGAATGGCTTGTATGCTCTTGAATCAACTTCTCAACCAGTGCCTCAATCCATTGCTTGCACAAGTTCATCTTCTCTGTTGCAACTTCATTGTCGTTTTGGTCATCCTCCTCTTTTAATTTTACAAAAGTTATGTCCTAGTCTTAAAAAGGAATCTACTTTAGAGTGTGAAGCTTGTCAATTTGCTAAACACCATAGATTGTCTTATTTTCCTAGACTAAATAAATGTGTTGAGTTTTCTTTTTACTTAATTCATACTGATGTATGGGGTCCATATCCTGTTATATCCAAACTTGATTTTCGTTATTTTGTGACATTTATTGATGATTATTCTTGAATTACTTGGTTTTATCTTATGAAATCTCGATCGGAATTGTTTACTATATTTTGTGCTTTTCATGCTGAAATTAAAACTCAATTCAATAAATTCATTTGTATTTTGAGAAGTGATAATGCTAAAAAATATGTTTCTCATTCTTTTAAATCTTATTTTTCTAAGCACGGTATCATTCATCAATCTTCTTGTATTGTTACCCCTCGGCAAAATGGTGTAGCTGAGCGGAAGAACCATCACTTATTAGAAGTTGCTCGGGTACTAATGTTTCATATGCAGGTTTCTAAAATATTTTCAGTAGATGTTTCTATTGCTTGTTTTCTAATCAACAGAATGCCATCTTCTGCTCTTGACGGTCAGATTCCGTATTCTCTTCTTTTTTCCTCTACCCTATTTCCTCTCGCTCCTCGGATTTTTGGATATATTTGCTTTGTTCAAGACATGCGACCTAAGGTTTCAAAACTTGATCCTAAATCTCTTAAGTGTGTCTTCCTGGGATACTCGCGTGAACAAAAAGGGTATCGCTGTTACTCACCTTCTTTGGGTCATTATTTTGTATTTGCTGATGTTACATTTTTTGAGCATACACCTTTTTTTGGTTTTTCTGCATCTTCTCCTTCACCCTCTAGTAATTCAGGGGATGATTTTTTTGTTTATACTGTTAGTGAACAGGTAGTATCTCCTCCCTCTCGACCTGTTATTCGTCAAGTTTATTCTCGACGTGTGCACCATTCTATCGAGACATCTCCTACTCCTGCTTCTTCTTTAGATCCTCCACCACCACCAGATCCTAGCCTTGACCTTCCTATTGCTCTTCGTAAAGGTAAACGCACATGTACTTACCCTGTTTCTTCTTTTGTGTCTTATCATGCTTTATCACCTTCCTCCAAGTCTTTTGTAGCTTTTCTAGACTCTATTGTTGTTCCAACATCCCTTACTGAAACATTAGCTCATGATGGTTGGCGAGCTGTTGTACATATTCTGAGATATTTAAAAGGTACACCAGGACGTGGCATCTTATATCGAAATCATAGTCACCACACTATAGAAGGTTTCACGGATGCAGACTATGCAGGAGATCTTTCAGACAGGCGCTCTACCACCGGTTATTGTGTCTTTGTTGAGAGTAATCTTGTTTCTTGAAAGAGTAAGAAACAGAATGTGGTATCCCGATCAAGTGCAGAATCTGAATATAGAGTTATGGCAAAAACTACCTGTGAACTTATATGGCTACATCATTTGCTTGGAGAGATTGGGTTTGTTCAGTCTAAACCAATGAACTTATAGTGTAATAATCAAGCAGCTATTTATATTGCAATTAATCTTGTGTTTCACGAGAGAACCAAACATATAGAAGTTGACTGTCATTTTACTCGGAAAAAACTAGAAGATGGATCAATCTCAACTACACATGTCAGAATAGGAAGCCATTTAGCTGATGTATTCACTAAAGCGTTACCTGAAAATCGGATTGATTACATTTGTAATAAGCTGGACATGATCAATACCTATGCTCCAGATTGAGGGAGAGTGTTATGATATGTACAGTTGTTATTAGCTTAATTATAGGGATAGCTTAATTATAGGGATTTATTTTCCTAATTTAACTCTTGTATACATTATAAATACCTGTATATTCTTTCAATGATATAGTGAATTATTTCTCACTTTCACAACAAGCATATACCATAATCTGCTCATGAAAGAACCAAAATTGCACAATTCAGTCATCCTAATTTCTCACAGCCCAAACGAAATCAATTAAGAACAAAAACCAAAATAAGCAAATTAATAAAAGAGGAAATTGAGCATTACTCTCAACAACCATATCAAAGACCTTCTCTTCAAATGTGAACACTATATCCCATTACGCTAGTAACAGCAATCTTCCAATAATACAACAATTTCCCCAAATCAAACAAGGTAAAAAAAAAAAGATTCAATTTTTGGTTTGTCAAAAATTATCGGCAACCAAACATAAGAAAGAGAGAAAATTAAAAGGCTCAAGATTTGCTTTACACAAAAGTTGGATTTTGATTCGACGAACACACCATTGCATATCGTAATTTCACAGAAAGGCTTTTTTTTTGAATTCCTATAACTACATAAACAGAAATTGCAAGAAGCAATTTGTTCCAAGAAGAAGAGGAAGAGAGCTCACCTTCATCTCTAGACTTGGTCTGGAGCTAGGGATCGAGAAAGGGAATCTCTGATCGGCAACGGAAGGTCCAGCGTCTTTTGTTGGTCGGCGTCGCGGAGGATCTGATCGGTGGCCAGCCAAGGAACCGCCGGTGTTGGGAAGTTGGGTGAGAGGAATGAACAGAGCACTTAGGGATCGAGTGTTCACAGTTGAGGCGTTTTGGGTTACAAATTTAGGGGTTTTAATAAAACTCACCGTTTTGGCATCAAACCGCAGTTTCGGTCCGGTTCACGGTCTTTTTCCGGTCCAGTTCAGTTTTCTTGGGCCTATTTCAGTTTTCATGTTAAACCACACCATGTCTTTGTTGCTCGGACCGGCCGGTTGCACCGGTTTAACCACGAACCGGCTGACCAGTCAGTTGATTCAACTACTGAAAATCAAATTGACAAAAAACCGGATTGAACTGGGTAAAACCGGAGAATCGAACAAAACCGAATTTTTTACTAAAAAATGTAAAAAATCTTTTTTTTTTGTATATTTTCACCCACACACACATATTTATTTATTTATTTAAAAAAATTAGTATTTTAAATTTTAAGTATATCACTTAATAATTTAATATACTTATTATATTTTTTATTCATTGTAATCAAATATATATATATATATATATATATATATATATATATATATATATTAAATTTTTATTATTTATTTATTTTAAAAAATTAGTATTTTAAATTCTAAATATATTACTTAATAATTTAATATACTTATTATCTATTTAGATCATTGTAATAGTATATTAAATTATTAAGTAATATCTTTAGAATTTAAAATACTAATTTTTTTCAAATAAATAAATAATGAAAATTTAAAATATATATATATATATATATTAAATTTTTATTATTTATTTATATATATATATTAAATTTTTATTATTTATTTATTTGAAAAATTAGTATTTTAAATTATAAAAATGTTCCTTAATAATTTAATATACTTATTAGTACTCCATCAAAACATAAAATTATTTTCATGATATGATTGTATTTTTATGTTTTTAACATATGATATTCAAAAATTTATAATTAATCACTTGTAATAATAAAATTAAAATTATATTTTGTAACTTATTATTAGAATATTTGTGATATATATTTAATATTTGATGAATATTTTTTTAATTTTTATACAATAGTATTTAAAAATTATAATAATTATAATATTTTAAAAATAAAAAAATCGGTTGAATCGATCGAACCACGAACCTCCAGTCTTACCAGTTCTTTATCCGGTCCGATTTTAATAACATTGCAAAAAAGTAAATGTAATAATCATCAATCAATCGATGAGACATATGAAAAATTTATTTTCTATTTTTTATTTTAAAAAATTGAATAAAATAAATATAATTTTTATTTTTTGATTTTTTTTGAAAAATTTTCCTGAAAAATTGAAACAATTTTCTATAAGTAAACAGATTCATACTTTTTCAACTTTTTTTTCTCTGCATCCCTAAATATGATATCAAAGCCACGAAATCTATTATATAACAAAGCTCAAATGGCTCTTTCTTTCTTCTTTTGTTTTGGTAGTCACAAGTCCATGGCTTCTAACTCTGGTTCCACAAATTACTAGAGGATTTTCTTCGATTTTGATCATGGTGAGTAATAGCAACAATCAAAATCAAAACCAAGGGAGATCTATATTCTCCCTATATTTAAAATTTCAAGGCAATTAAATATGAATTAAGTCACAATATCAGGGATATCCGATAAAATTTGAACAATATAGTCAGAAATAAAATAGTTATAAGAAAGATCAATTGATATATTGATAATGTATACCAATTACTGTTTTGAAAATAAAAATTTATAAAATAAAGCTAAAGTGTTAATGATTGTCTTTTGCTAAATAAATCAAAAGGCCAAAGTGATATAAAGTAATAAACAACAGAAATTACAGGGTTGCTAATAAAAAAAATAAATTGTGACTAATGAAGAAATCAAGTATTGAATAAATTGCTATTACAGTAGCAAATAATAATGTAAATCATCAAAGAACTAATATTTGTATTGACCTAATTAAATAAGAACGTGAATAGAAAAAGTTAAAGTTAAGTCAAGTAAGAGTAATAGTAAAAGTAAGAAAAGAAACGTAATTTTTACAATTGAAATTACAAAAGAAAATATTTTGAAGTAAATTTAATTGTTTAGAACCAAAGTAACAAACCTGCCAAAAATATTGATAATGAATTGAAAAAAATTGTCAAAATTATTAAAAGGAATGTTGGTAAGACAAATAAGCATTGACAAGTTAACGTAAAAATTAGCATAATTATGATAATTACGCATAACTTGGAAATTCTATGATTGGTAGTCATCACTGAGCATATCTAGTGCTCAGCACGTAGTTTTTACTGCGTGTAGGTTCTGAAGAGGAGCGGAAGCATAGTACACCATGGAGTGAAGTTTGGAGAAAAGAGTTGTATAAACTTTTAGGTATATTTAGCATGTATATACTCGGCTAATGATGGTAAGACTTAACTGTACTTTGGATTGTTATTGTATGAATAGTAATTATTGTTATGCGGGTAAATGTATATGTTTGGCATGCGAATAATGAAAATGTTATGTATCTGTTGTCTGTGATAAATTATTGTGCCTCTTGGAGGCTGTGTTATTGTTTGATTTTTCAGGAGGTCATTAAGTGGGTAGCCATTATACTGCCCGATTTCTTAATGACTTGTGTTGGTATAAGTTGGGTATCGGTAAAAAAAAATTCAGGCAAATCGTTTAAGTTCATATTGGAAAAAACTGTTCCATTAAGGGTGTTACATTTAGTGGTATCAGGAACTGCTTTAGGCGGTTCTAAAATCGGAGTGGGATAAGACTAAGTGTTAAATTTATCTGTATATACATGCCAAAAGTCAGTGGATAAGTGATAAGGAGTCTGATGTTTACTTGCTTCATATTATATTTGAAAGTGAAAAGTTGACATCTAACCGAGATTGTCAGGTATAAAGTGATTGATTCTGATAGTAAAGATAGTAGAGAGTCATAATGAAAGTGTTGCTGTTTAAAGTCCTTTGAAGGTTAAAGTAAAGTGACTAATTGTTAACTAAATTTGAGTGTGATCTGAGTACGTAACTGCTATTGTGAATAAGAATCAGTCCGTTGAAAAATGCATTAAATAAAAGGTATTTTAGAAATTTGGAAAGAAATTGTATATTAAGTTCAGACAGATTGTAAGGGACATAGAGAAACCCTGACTTCCGTGTCATGGTTTAAATTGTTATCGAATTAGAAGTGATATTGTCATAGAAGGTCTCTAATAATTGAAATGGTTTAGATGATAAGTTGAGATCATTTAATATGCTATATATATATATATATATATATATATATCTGTTAGTGATTCCTTGCAGGTGTTGGTATTTGATTAGATGTTTCATAGTTCTAGGATGGGCTATGATATATGCATTATATGAGAATACGTGATCGTATTCTATTGCATACATAAAATTATTCATTCATTGCATAGCATTTCACATTGTGTGACAACATCTGATTTGCATCATATCATTTGTATAGACCCCGCCTGATATGAAAAAACTGACGGGAGATATGATGAGCATTGAAATGACCTAATAGCAAGGAAAGATTACCATTGTACTGGAATGAAGTAAAAAAGGAATAGTGTATTCAAGATTGTTTTTCGATTTTGTGTGGCCATTATGAGTTATTGATCATACAGATTTGCAAATGTACTGACTGTCTATATAGACTTGATAAATAGGGTTTTATATCCCTATTTGGACTTGTTTATAATTATTTTTATTGGTATCATTCTGATGAGATTTAAGACACTGAAAGAATGTGGTAGGTATTTGAGCTTTGTTCTGCCAGTATTGAAGAAAAAGTAATTATTTGTTGAGATTAGTTAATGTAATCTCTGGCTGAATAAGGAATTCTTGGTTTTTAGCCAGGTACTACCAGAGATGTAATGTATTAGCTAATGTACTCAGCTTTAGAAAAAAGATCCGATAATAAAATATTTTCAAACGAATGTATTTATGTGATGAATAAGTGCAAACAGTTAATGATAATATTTGTAGCTATTCGAGCTGTAAGTGTTAATAAAGTCTGGCTCCGAAATGAGTATGGTCAGTTGAAATGTAAATAAAAGAGGAAAACAATCCGATTCCTTCGGGATCTCTTTAATGTACATGATATCAGAGTGAAATTAAGATAGAGGGGCCATAGATTTTGCCATTGGCCTGTTTGCATTTCAAAAAGAATGTGTTGCTAGGAGTAAGATTTTTTATAATTCTCACTCTAACATAGTGTTTCACTTTAGGCTGATGGTTAGTCGAAGTAGGTAATTCAGATATTAAGAGAATAGTTTCAATGAAGTGTATGTGAATTTAGTAATAATTGTGAAAAGCATTTGTTTTTAGTAGAGTTTACTTATAATGATAGCTGTCAGTCCAGTTGAAGATAGCTTTATTTGGGATATTATCTAAAAGGAAATGTAAAGGTCCTTCATGTTGAACATATTTGAGTATAAAGAAGCCAGTAAAGTTTGATCTGATTTAGGTCATAAAAGAGATACGTATACAGGATGATACAACCTGTGAACTAAGATTAGTCAGGATTTTTGACTTAAAGATTGATTAGCTCAAGAACGAATAAGTTACATAAGTAAGCATGCTTGGGAACCATCAAATGTGAAAGAATTTTGATAAGAAAATAATATCGTATCCTCTACTCTTTGTCATAAGTAAATTTTGAGGACAAAATTTCTTTTAGTAGGGGAGAAATGTAATGGCCTCAACACCGAGTTAGCTGTGAACAGTATTTTCCGACAGTGAATAGTATTTCCCAGGCTGAAAAGTATATAAAAAAGTGAAAAATATTTTATTGGACCATCGAAAAATATTGGTAATGGTAAGTCCGAGGTTGAAATTTAAAGTAAAACTGAGGTCAAATGAGACTTCAAAAATCAAAAAATACGAAAAAGGTAGCGAGTCAATTTCTATTATTGGAGAACTGACTCAACTTTGTATAAATGTTTAAAAATAGAAAACGGACTTTGAATATTGCCAAAAGTTACAGTTAAACCTAAAATAATATGAAGATTATTTTGACTATAAAAAGTAAATTTTTCTGTAATACCGGTATTTTTGGATCGAACCAATTTAATTAAATCAGACCAAAAATGGACTCTGAATGAGCCAAAAATTTGCATGAAATCTATTTTCGAGGTGATAAAAATTATGAAATTATTTTTGAAGTGATTTGAAATTGAAAAGTGAAAGAAATGAATTAAAATTTGTTATTGGGTAGTTAATAGGTTTAATTAATTAATCAAGACCCATTAAGCAAAGCCCAAGCCCAAGCCCATTTGAGAGATTATAAAAGGGTAGAAAATCTCTAAAATTTTTCAGAAACCTCACGTGTTCCAGCAGCTCACCTCCTTCATAAGACCGAATCTTCTTCTTCTCCTTATTTTCATCATTTTCTTTATCTTCTCTTCATTTTCTTACTTTGATCCAAGCACAAGAAATATTTCTTAGCCTCTCTAGTTGTTAGATCTAAGCTCAAACTAGAGATTTAAGAGAGAAAAGCTAAGGAAAACAAGGATTAAAGGCATGAAGGTCAAAAATAGGTAAGTGAATTCTTGGGTTTTAATTTGATTTCAAGGCACCTATAGCTATATTTAGCTACTTAGAGTATATTTTTGTAGTTATTTTGAGCTAAAATAATGTTTATCTTGGTGAAAAATGAGGTAAAAATTTCAGCCATGGAAGGTGATTTGAAGGAAAAATAGTTTTCATGGGTTCAAGGCTAAGGAAATGAAGTTTGTGCAAGGTTAATGGCAAGATTGAGGTTAGTGACTACTAAATCTTAGTAATTTCCATTTAATTTAATGATTTTTCTTAGAATTTATAAAGGAAAATTTTGTATAATTAATTAAATTTGAAATTAATTGTATAATAGTATAATTAGATCCTAATTAAGTGTGTTAGAATGTTTAATTTGCATGAAAAAAAATTTATAGAAAATTTTAGTGAAGTGGCCGAAATTCTTGAGGAATAAAAAATATTTGTATGTTAAGTATTTTAGTGAATTTAAGTCTTAATTTAATACTTTATGTGAAACAATGCATGTATAAATTTTTGTGAAATTTATAGAAATTATGTAAACATTTTTAGAATATTTATTGAATATGTAATTAAGGAAAAATTGGAAAAATATATGTATATTGCATTTTTCCTTAATATAATACAACTAAACCTTAATTAAGCCTAAATACAAGCTTAATTAAATTGAAATAAATTTTTAAGAAGAAATTCCTTAAGGGACAAAATTCATTGTTAAAGTAAAAGAATGTGTACAATAAGCAATTTGATGAAAGTAAGCCATAAAATAAGGTATAACATAAAATATAATATCCATGAATTTTTAGAAAATTTATGAAATTTATTCAAAAATTTTGAAGCTAAGAACTAGTATAGTATATAATGTAAATGATGAATTATGATGAAATAATTCAAAAAAATGAGTAAAAATAATAATAACTGAACAATATTGTTCTCATAAATTTTTATAGAATTTATGTGATTTATGAGAATATTTTTGAAAATAAATATTGAATATGCTTAAGTGAAAATATTGAATTATTGAAAAATAATTCAGTAAACAAGCAAACGTTAGTAAATTAATGTAAATTAATTTATAATTCCTATAAAGAAAATGAAAAAGTCAAATAACGAATTTAAAAAAAATAAAAAGTATAATAAGTTAAGTAACCGTATTGAATTATCGTAAAATAATTCATAATTCGAATAAAATGATGAATTATTATAAATAATTCACAATCCGTATAAAGTATTGCAATTTTTGAATAATTGCAAATTCAGACCGAAAAGGTAAAAGGTTAGCTCAAAGTCAAAAAGTAAATAAAATGACTGTAAAAGTAAATTTTTAAATTTTAAAGAAATAATTCAATAAGTGTCAAGAAAGATAAAAGAGTGAATTATCTTGACATAATTTACAAAATATGAAAAAAATTTATTAAGGAAATAATTAGCTAAAAATCGGAAAAATAATAAATATTTATAGTGAATTATTGTAAAATAATTCACGCAAAAGTGATTGAAAAAAAAAAGAAATTGAAAAGCAAAAGTTATTGTATAGTCAATAGCACTAAAAAGAGTGAGATTGAAGAAGATTTATTGTTTAAAAAAATGAAAGAAATTAAAAATTATTGAAGTGTGAAATTTGTTCTGAAAAATTAATTGATTATTTTTGCCCTTAGCAATAGCCAAGTGATGATTTTCTTATTCAGGATATAATTGGCTAGCCATAGGGACACCCTATATCACGGTGCAAGTCATGGCGACTTGCTTTGCTATGTATAGGATCTCTAATCTTCATAGTTTCAGTGCAAAAGTGAAAGTGTTAGTGCAGTGCTTTTTGAAGAAAGGGCCCTTTAGGGGTCATTTCTCTATCAGTGGGGCCTTTAGATCCATGTCCCGCATATCCTATTTGAGAGTCCTGATATATTGCATTAGGGGCATAAAGAAAGTATAGTACTAAAAATGTAAAAAGATAATGAAAATTAATGATTAATCGTGAAAAAGAAAGACTAAAGTGAAAAAAATACATATTCAGGGGAAAATAATAATTTTCCCAAAAAGTATAAACAATGAGAAAATTAATTAAGAAATATTTATAAAAGAATAAAATAGTTATTTGATAAGTAAATTGTTTAAAAATAAAGTTTTGTGTTTAATAGAGATTAAAGTATAATTTTTCACAAAAATGATATAATAAGTGTAAATTGATGTAATGTATATCGACTGTTAGCTTAAAATGTAAAAATAAGCTTATTAATAATAAATTAGTTATTTTGTAATAAATAAAGTCAGAAATGAAATAGTTATAAGAAAGACCAATTGATATATTGATAATGTATACCGATTATTGTTTTGAAAATAAAAATTTGTAAAATAAAGCTAAAGTATTAATGATTGTCTTTTGCTAAATAAATCAAAAGGCCAAAGTGATATAAAATAATAAACAACATAAATTGTAGGGTTGCTAACAAAAAGAACAATTTGTGACTAATGAAGAAATCAAGTATTGAATAGAAATTTGCTATTACGGTAGCAAATAATAATGTAAATCATCAAAAAATTAATATTTGTATTGACCTAATTAAATAAGAACTTGAATAGAAAAAGTTAAAGTTAAGTCAAGTAAGAGCAAGAGTAAAAGTAAGAAAAAACGTAACTTTTGCGATTGAAATTACAAAAAAAAATATTTTGAAGTAAATTTAATTGTTTAGAATCAAAGTAACAAGCCTGCCAAAAATATTGATAATGAACTGAAAAGATTATCAAAATTATTAAAAGGAATATTGGTAAAACAAATAAGAATTGACAAGTTAACGTAAAAATTAGTATAATTATGATAATTACGCTTAACTTGGAAATTCTATGATTGGTAGTCACCACTGAGCATATCTAGTGCTCAGTGATAATAGTGATTTATATGCTGTTTTTAGCATGTTTTTATGTGTTTAATTGAGTTAATTTTGCGTTAATTAGGTTAGATTTGAGTTTAATTGGTTAATTTTATATTTTTGGAGTTAATTGTAAATTTTGGTGTTTTTCAGGGTTATTTTGCAAGAAAAATGACTTAATTATAAAAAGGCAAGAAGATTTGGGCCAAAACTGTGAATTTAAAAAATTCATGTTAATTAGTAATCGTGAGGTCCAGAAGTTCGATGCATGGCCACGTGATTTTCTTCAAAGAACAACACATGGCCACGTGTGGATTTACAAAGAAAAACACATGGCCACGTATTGAGTCTCCCATGAAGCGAAAGATTTGTGATTTTTCCAATTCAAGAAGGATTCTCTTCCTACTCCAATTGAGAAAGTTTAGGAGGCTTCTACAACATATTTTGCCTATAAATAGACAACTCTAAATACCAAAGAGGGAGAATCAATTAGAGACTAATTAGAAGAATTCTTTAGTTTTAGTTTTACTTTGTTTTTCTAGTTTTTCTAGTTTTAGTTTTCCTTTCGATTTTGTTTAAGTTTTTCAACTTTGTTTTAGTTTTTAAATATGTTTAGTAAATAGTTTTTCTTCTTTTGCTAATAGATTCTTGAAATCTTATATTTTCATTATTATGACTTTATTTTGAGCTTAATTTCAATATCGGTTGATTATTTATTGGTTTTAAGCATATTCTTATCTTTTATTTTGTTGAGATTGATTGTTGGTTTATTGAATAAATAACTAAAAATTGATTTTGACATAGTTAATGATTTGCATGTTCTTGGATTAACTCGTTAATATTTATGCATGATTATTATCCGAAATATGAGATAATTATGTGTTAATTTTATTGGTTAATACTAAGAGAGGAAGAACTAAGAATAGGTGAAAGTTAAATCTCTTGAAAAAGGCTTTAATAGACATCTAGGAGGATTAATTTAGACTTTTATGCTAAGTGTTGAATTGTTCTGAATAAGAGAATTTTAATGCTTGGAATGATAGTCTTGAGTAAAGTTATCTGGTTTTATTTATCCGAATTCTTCATAATCACCGGTGTTCCTTTGAATTTAAATCATTACAATGAAAGTTAAGGTGGATAGTTTCTTTAGCAAGAGAATTCCAGTTATTGTTTTGATTTTAATTCATGTTAGTTTAACTTTAGTTTTTATTTTGTTTATTTTATTTAATTTTTGCTTTTAAATCAAAAATATTTGGGAAATAATCTCGGATTAATTTAATTCATACATAGATATTATTCTTAGCAATCCATATTCCCTTGGGTACGATATTTTGGGGTCTTAATCTATATTTTCCTGTATTACTAGCCGATCTAGTACACCATGGAGTGAAGTTTCAAGAAAAGAGTTGTATATACTTTTAGGTATATTTGGCATGTATATACTTAGCTAATGATAGTAAGACTTAACTGTATTTTGGATTGTTATTGTATGAATAGTAATTATTTTTATGCGGGTAAATGTATATGTTTGGTATGCGAATAATGAAAATGTTATGTATCTGTTGTCTGTGATAAATTATTGTGCCTCTTGGAGGCTGTGTTATTATTTGATTTTTCAGGAGGTCATTAAATGGGTAGCCATTATGCTGCCCGATTTCTCAATGACTTGTGTTGGTATAAGTTGGGTATCGGTAAAAAAAATTCAGGCAAATCATTTAAGTTTATATCATAAAGAACTATTCCATTAAGGGTGTTACAAACATGCCCAGACAATATTGGGCAGAAGCAGTCAAATCTGCTGTCTACCTTATCATTTGAACACCATCTCGTGTGATTGATTTTCAAACTCCCCAACAGAAATTGCAGTCCTTATTATCTATTCCTCATATTCCTAACCTTGAACCCCGGATCTTTGGTTGTACCACATATGTTCATATTTCAAAAGTTTTGATAAGCAAATTAGATCCATGTGCCAAGAAATGTGTCTTCATTGGATATTCTGATTATCAAAAAGGATATCGGTGTTATGATCCACAAGCTCGTAAAGTTTATGTAATCTTAGATGTCTCTTTTTAGGAGACTGAGCTATATTATTCAGAGGGAGTTTCTACTTCTCCTCTTCAGGGGTAGAATTTGGGTGAAGAGGATAAAAAAGCAAATAGTTTACCAGTTTTTAATGATAATGTTTCAACAGAATTGAAATACATCAGTGGAAGACTTCGAACAGATGAAAGTCGACGTGAATCTAATGGAGGTCAAGACAGTACTCTTGGATATGAATCTAATGGAGGTCAAGACAATACTCTTGGACGTGAATCTGATGGAGGTCAAGGCACTTTTGGACGTGAACCTGATGGAGGTTAAGGCAGTACTCTTGATCATACTCATGGCATAAGTGAACATGAAGAAGACTTTGAGAACAGAACAGAACCTGAAGAAGACTTCGAGAATATAACAGAGTTGCCAACTTTAACGCCACTAACTAAAGAAATTCGGTCAGAATATATCAGCCTCTAGTTCCTATACAGATTCTCAGGTAATCTCGCCTCCTAGTCTTATTATTCCTGAACCTTCTGATGAGATAAATATTCGGTCCCATGAACTTATTGTTCCTCCTGAAAACTTAACTTCTAGATATCCATAAAGATTCAATAGAGGAGTCAAAACGAAACAGTATAAACCTAATCCTAAGGCAAATGTTAAATATCCAATAAACAATTTTGTCTCCACTCATAGATTGTCTAAGTCATATGCACTTGCTATTAATCAATTATCCAGTATTTCTATTCCTAGTAATGTGCAGGAAGCATTGGCAGATCACAGGTGGAAGACAACAATGAATGAAGAAATGGAGGATTTGCAAAAAAACTCTACATGAGAGGTTGTTTCATTACCCAAAGAAAAGAAAACCATTGGATGTAGATGGGTATTTACAACGAAACTCATAGCAGATGGAAGCATCGAGAGATTCAAAGCAAGACTTGTAGCCAGAGGCTATACACAACGGTATGGGATGGACTATCAGGAAACCTTTGCCCCAATCACAAAAATTGATACAATTCGCATTCTCATATCCTTAGCAATTAATCGTGACTGGCCACTTCATCAATTTGATGTGAAGAATGCATTTCTTCATGGTGAATTAGAAGAGGAAGTATATATGATGTTGCCATCAGGTGTGAAATGTAGTCCAATAAATAGAGATAAAGTGTGCAGATTAAAAAAGGTGTTATATAGGCTGAAGCAATCACCTAAAGCTTGGTTTGGGAGATTTTCCACTGCAATGAAAGCATTCAATTATAAACAAAGTAATGCAGACCATACTTTGTTTGTAAAACACAAAGAAGGGAAGGTAACAATTTTAATTGTGTATGTTGATGATATGATCTTGACAGGAGATGATCATGAAGAGATGAGGTTAATACAAGAGTATTTGGTAGCTAAGTTTGAAATGAAGAATCTCGGACAACTGAAATATTTATTAAGCATCGAAATAGCTCGTTCAAATCAAGGGATCATTTTGTCATAGCGAAAATATGTGTTGGATCTACTAATTAAAACTGGGCTGCTTGCTTCCAAACCATTAGAAACACCTATGGAAGTGAATCACAAGCTTGGAATTTTTCCTAATCAAGTCCCAATAGATAAACGACGCTATCAAAGGTTGGTTGGAAGACTAATTTATTTGTCTCATACCCGACCAGATATAGCATATATGCCGTAAGTGTGGTTAGTCAGTTTATGCATGAGCCAAGTGAAGAACACATGGAAGCAGTATACCGCATTCTGAAATATCTAAAAGGAGCTCCTAGAAGAGGGTTGTTATTTTCAAAACATGATGCCTCTAATATTGAAGGATATACAAATGCAGACTGGGCAGGTGATCAAACAACCAGAAGATCTACGTCTGGTTACTTTACCTTTGTGGAGGGTAATCTTGTTACCTGAAAAAGTAAGAAACAGAAGGTTGTTGCCAAATCAAGTGCCGAAGCAGAATTTTGAGGTATGACAAATGGGGTATGTGAATTGTTATGGATTAAACGTCTATTATTAGACTTGGGAATTGAACATTCAAAACCTATGAATCTCTACTGTGATAATAAGGCAGCCATTGAAATTGCACAAAATCCAATTCAACATGATCGCACAAAACATGTAGAAGTCGATAGACATTTCATCAAGGATAATGTGGATCAGAAGATTATACAGTTTCCGTTCGTTAAGTCCGAACAACAGCTTACTGATATTCTTACAAAGGCAGTTTCAGGAAAGAAGTTTCACGAATATAATTGGCAAGTTGGGCATGTTGGATATTTTTGCTCCAACTTGAAGGTGAGTGTGGACATGAGCTATCAAGATATGTATGAAAGCATAATTATAGGATGTCTTTGATTGTAGCAATCAGTTAGTTTTAGAAGTTTACTTAATATAGAATTCTTACTTAATATAGGACTCTTGTTTAGGATGTAAAATATTGTATATATATTTCCTCTTATTTTGGAGATATGTACGATGTTGAACACAGTTTGATAGTGGGAAAGGAAAAAAAAAATTGATATATTATTTAGGCATTAATTTAAAGTGAAGAGAGAATTTTGATTGTCAGATTGCCAAATTAATTCACTATCAAATAATTACTCTCCAGATAGATGGAAAACAAAAGGAAATAATAGGAAATTGATATGGAGGGAGAATGATTAAAATGAATTTATGATATTATTTAATTTTCTAATTACATTATAGGAATTCAATTAAGTTCCTTCAAGATTTAATTTATATAGTCAAACATTACTGTAAAAGAAATTTTTTTTTTTCTTTTCTACTAATTTTTGTTAATTTTTTCTTGAACAAATTAGTAAAAAAAAACATTAAATATTTATTTCTGAACCTTAATTCCAATCTTAATTAGTTGTCTTGGCTTAGGTTTCATTCTTTGCGTGGAAAGAGATTGAAGCATATGTGAAGAAAACTTATTCACGTAATTCAATTTTAAAAATTAGTTTGTAAAGTAAAATTTGCCTAAACTTTTATGAAAGAGTATTATATATATATATATATATGATACTCAACATCATATTTTTAAGTTCAGGTCAAAATATATATGAAAAATTTAAAATACAAGTTTTGCAAAACTGGATATATGCGGACAGTCCAATATTAATAATTACTAATGACTGTCGCGTAAAGAAAATAAATTTCGATTTAATTCGATTTTAAAAGCAAGCTTGTGATATGAAAATTATTTAAACTTTTATAAAAATATTGTACTTTCATAATTAGATGGCATGAAATACTTAACCGATACCAGAAACATCTTTTATTTTATTAGGTATAGCTATAGGTAATTAAAAGGACTTTGCATAAAAGAAAAAAAAGAAAGAAGGGAGAGACGGACCTTTAATTGGAAATGAAGTCATGTACAATCATATATCTAAGTTCATTGGTGGGAGCTCCCTGCATATTTGACAAAATTGCTCATCATGGTAGCTTGCTTTTATCCTTTAACAATTGCTTTCATGATAGCTTAGGTTAGGGTTGCCAATATATATATATATATTCTATATCTTCTCTTATGTTCAATAATTATTGCCGGTTCATTGAATTTGTTATATATCAAGGGTAGTTGAATCCCTTCTCCATAAATTATTTGGAGTAAGGGAAAAATTAAATATAAAAGCATTTTAGTTGCAATAATTTGATTGACTTATATTGCAACTAATGGATTATATAGTGAACAACAAAGGAAATTTTAGTCGATTTAAGATGGTGCAGTTTACTGAGGTTGTACAATTGTTTTTCTTTGACGGGATGGAGGGAGGGGAGCATGCATGCTTACCGTTCTTTTCGAAAAATAAAAAAAAAAGTTGTATGAAAAACGGCAATACATTCTGCCGTTTTTTTATCATTCACGGGTCCCACATGACAATCTTCCACTAAAAAAAAGCATCTTCTTCTGTCATTTTCTATCAATCACAGGTCCCACCGTTTTGTTTCTTACGCACGTGAAACAGTGCCGTTTTGCACTATAAAAAATGGTACTCTACATATCGTTTTCTATACAAATTTATCAAAAGGAGCTGTGCGATCCATACCGACACAAAACGGCAGCCCCACATGCCTTTTTTTAACGCGCCATTTTCTTTCCAAAAAACCCCATGTGGCAGCCATGCAAAAAAAATTAAAAGATCAGTTTGTTTTAAAAGAAAGTTATATGCAGAAAAATCAAACGGAATCACGCTCCTCTCCAAGGACCCACGTCTCTCAACTATCTTATAGCCATGGAACATAATCTCGAAACAAATTTATCCCTGGCCATGGGAGCAGGATGATAATTTACAAGTGCCATGGCCTCTATATCTCATAATTCCAATCTCCTCTTCTTCCTCTTCTTCTTCTTCTTCTTCTTCTTCTTCTTCTATTAGTTGGGGAAACAAAAAGTTTTCCTTTTAGAGAGAGTTTGCAGAATTTCAAGGGATCGACATGCAAAGCCATGGGAAAGGTCTTTAAAATTTTATAAGCAGAAGCACTGCCACTATTTCCACAGGAATGGTTCAAATAAAAAATAAAAATACATTAAAAATCAATCACAATTTATAAGGATGGTAAATTGCAAATGAGTACACTTACAAAGCTAATCACACCATCGGTACGTGAGATTGAATCAAATCAATGGAGAAATATCCAAAATTATAAAGTTTCTTGGATTAGAAAGACTTGCAACTTCAGGTTCTAACAATGGAAGAAGAAGGGTTTTTATCTTTATGGCTGCCAGGTAATGCCAATTCATCATTTTTATTTTAAAAATTTTTGCTGATTATAAGAAAACGTACATGATAAATGACGTGTCATCTTTATTTGGGCATCATAGGTTCCATTTGTCAATAATAGGACTTTTTGTCCCATTGAAGGAGGTACCACAACCATTTATGTCCGTTCGAGGATAAAAATCTACGAAAAACATGTTGATAATAAAATTACCCCATTTTCAATAGTTGGAGGGTAAAAAAACTCCTTTTTCTTATATATATATATATATATATATATATATATATATATATATCTTTTGGAAAGGTTTTTTCTAATTATTATTTCTACCCTGCATTAGATGAATACCTACCTGGACACCCATTAAAATATTGGCTTTATTTGGAAAACGTGGAGGAACCCATTAAAATAATTCATTATTCAAGATAAAATGAAATCGTAAGAGGCAAATTCAAGAATACAGCATTTTTTTGACAGTAGAATCTGCAAGTGGTCATAAAAGGGGACGACCCATTAGTTAATTTCTTCGTAAAATATGATAGATTGCAACTTGATCCATAAAGATAAGACCGAAATGACATCAAAGGATTAGTTTTTTTAATTATTAAATTAGTGAAGTGTATCGATTTAATTGGCTACAAAAACAATTTTTAAAAAAATGCACAGTAGGAACTTGATTGAAATGAAATTGTGGGTCATTGGCTTCCAAATTCTTTGCGGCCGTCCATGCATTAAATCTTTTAGGAATTATTATTATTATTTTTTATTAGACAATGAGATGTCCTAAGGAGACCCGTATAGACGAAATGCATTTTTAAGTCATATTACATTCAGAATAATCCCTATTCGATATGAGTTGGCTCACTATAAAAGTAAAACTCTCTCAATATTTATTTTTTTCATTCACAAAACTTGAACTCAAAGCCTTACTTAAAGAGAATAAGTGACAAACTATTTGAACCAACCAATATTAATAGAAATTATTATTATTACATGTGAAAATAATTAACTATCTGCGATTTCTACCTACTAATTATGATTCTTTTTTCTTTTTTTTTTTAATCTATGACTCTCGTATTCAATTACCATTTTCACAAACAATCGAGATGTTAATATATATATATATATGGGATTAAATATCTAAAATAGCCCTCAATTTATATTTATTTTCATAATTAATGTATAAACTGTCATCATATTTAGATCATCTAATGAGTTTCAAATATTATTTTAGATTATTACCTAAACTTAAATATTAATGATAATTTACCACCTCAATTTCAACTATATTAACATATAATAACATATATTGTCCAATGTTTTTTCATGCTCAAGTTGTATATTTTTATCATTATTTAAAATTTAGACAGTAATTTATAATAATATTTGAAATTCGGATAGTATTTTAAAAACGTTAAAAATTTAGATATCAATTATAAAAATAAATACAACTTTAGGGGTGTTTTAGATATTAAAACTATATGTGTGTGTGTATATTGATAACATAGTCTGACCCATAGCTTGTCCCAACCTGCAAACGAGCCTAAAAGCCAGGCACGAACTATCTCCATCTCGCTAAGCTGAGAGTTCGGAAAGACATCCAGCAAGCCAACCAATCGGGCGCCCTTAAGAGCCAAGTAACGTCAGGCGCTCGAAGAGCTCGGGAAAATTCCAAAATGCCGAACTATCAGCGAATTCCACCATTTCTGGTAGTAACTTCCCCCTATTCTCACGTTTCCTCAGGAATAGGAAAAGTAGAGAAGATAACCGAAAGAAGTGGGAATTCACCCACTACCCACGAAGGTAACCTAGGAGTGTATAAAGGAAAAATCAGGTACGGTTCAGATCCATTTTGAACTCTAATCGAAATAGTTTTCTTTAACACCAGAATACTCTCTGACTTAACCATCGGAGATTTTCTTGTCGAAAATTCCTTTGATTCTTTCAGTTATTTTGCAGGTCATCTTGACTGATGAAATTCTACCTGTCACCATATATATATATATATATTCCAATGACACGCATGCAACATGGTAGAATTTTAAATCCGGCACATAAATTGGATCTAATATACTCCTAAAATATAATCTAAATTCAATTTAACATACCTATTAATGATTTATTTATAATACGCTCCGATGATAACCCGTTTAGATTTATATTGCAGTAATATGATTTTATAAGTCCAAGAGTAAAATTGATCTAAAAAATTCATAAAAGATAACATTGACCGCTTCTCTAAATATGATTTTACAAATGTAATTTAATGTCACATACTCCTTAAAAATAATGTATCCAAACATATTAAGCTTTGTATAAGATTAACACCCCATTAATTAAAATTATTTCAATTTTGTTTTATAAAAATATTGTTTAATCATAAAATTAAAAAATTAATAATTATTTTAATATTGGTGAAAGAGTAAAATAGTTGCATTTGACGTCAAATCGAAGGGAATGAGTAGTAATAATGGATAGAAAGAGACTCAGACTCCTGTACCAATTATAGAGTTAAATTAACAAAGAGTTAAACATAATTGATATAATATAAAATTACAGAACGTAATCTAATCCAAGTAGTGATATATTTTTTAATTTAAGATGATAAGCACAATCAAACACGGCAGAGGACCCCACACCCAAACGCAACTCCAAAACCGTAGGCGAACAACGCCCACGGTCCTAAAACAAAACACAACGCGCACAAAATCCGGAAACCAGTTGCCGGTTTTTCCCCAAAAGCGGTTTTATTTTTTTGTTTTCCCACGATCTCCCGAAAACCAGGAGCCTTGATTTATTATTTTTTTACTCCCTGTGGACCCCGTTCTTTTCGCCCCTGATATGTGGCGATTCGGCCGCACTCTGACACCAAAACGTGGGTGCCACGCGCTCCTTTCTTTCCTTCTTAAATTTTGAACCCACTTGCATGCTTCTTTTAACCTTTTCCTACTCTCCTTCCCACACGTCACGCTTGTCCATTTGCTTCCTTCCTGACTTTCATTCCCATCTTGCCCCTCCTTGATTTTACCCTATTAGAATTTTTGTTAAATTTTTATATTTTTAAAAGTATTCATTAATTTTTTAATTTTTTTAAATAAATTAAATTCAAAATAAACAGTATAATACACGTTCAATTAAAATCATATATATTTTAATAGAACGCTATCATTTTTAACATCTATTTGAATTTAATGTGTTTTAAAAAATTATCAATATATACTATTTTTACACCATTTTTACTATTTTTTTTTAAATTTGATATTTTTTTAATATATATTTAAAAAAATGGAACTGTTTTTTCAGTATTTGAAAAATTAGGATCTGTCATCCTATTTCTGCAACAAGCCATTGTAAAAATAGAAAGGTGGGGCCTACTTTTATGGTGAAGATTCGCAGATAATGGAGACATGTGAAAGGTAGGGCCCTCAATTAATTCTCGCAGTGAAGCTTAACGGGAACGAAACTTTACAGGCCCATTCCCGCAACTAATGCCAACGAAAATAGGGCCAATTCCCACAACAATGGGCAGCAAAAATAGTTGGATCCAATTATTGGAGTTCATATAAAAACCGGTCTTGCATCTCATTTTCACTACATTCCTACATTTTAGGACGTTCATTTCTTTTTCACCAAATGAGATGATAAGGAGCGAGAGCAAATGATGAAGATTATGTTAGATAAAATTAAACATTCTGTAAGTATAAATTATTTAATAATTTTAATTTAAAAAAATGTTTATATATTATTATTAATTAAATTTGTAAATATTTTATATATATAACAGGAATAATTATCAAAGGAATGAAATACGTATAAATTGAAGAATTTAAAAAGGTAATATTTTAATTTTAATGTATTTATTTATTTATATTTAATCGATAAATATTTAGATTAATTTAAAATAAACTCGATTATTTGGTCATGATATTAGTACATGTAAAAATTAGAAAGTATAATAGAAAAAATTAAATTTTTAAAAAAGGATAAATTAAAAAAATATTAGTTATATACAATATTAATAAAAAAAAGGTATGTCATAAATATCTATAATTAATTTTTAAATTTTGTCACATAAATGATTGTAATTGTTTATAAAAGCACATAAATTAAATATATTTTTTATAATAAGTTAATAAATATTCAATAAAAATTAAATAAAAACTAATTTAAGTTTATTATAAATTATAGTTAATTTCAAGATGTCAGCGCATACCGAATTTTATCTGCATACCGGTGATCAAATAAGTTATGAAGTTGCAGGTTTTCAGTATGATATATCCGGTTCAAATGCAATTACCAAGAGATTGAGACTCATAAATAAACCAACTCTTCCTGAATTGAAACATAAAATTCATATTAAATTAGGTTTAGATGTGAACCACGTGATTTCAAGAATTATATACAAGAGTTCATTGTATAATCGAGGATCATTATATTGGACGTCAATGAATTTATGTGATGACGATAACATAGAAATTATTTATGAAAAATTGATGGAATACTCGGATTATACAGTGGTGGAATTAATTATTAAAGTAACCGAGGCGGCTGTTGGAACAAATATACTAACGTATAGAGTTGGTCATCAGGTTAGAAATGATACATTATACATGAAAAATGTTGAGACTACTCAACAATTATTTAAAAGTGATGTTGCCACCACTCAACTGAGGCAATCGGGCAGTGAGCAGGGTATTGATATTTTTTCTCAATCAAATGATTGTCAGTATATTGGAGATGAAGTACAACATTTGGATGAAACTGAACAACAACGACCAGTTAGCCACCGAGAAGATATCGGTCCGAGTTGACTTAGCCATCCTGTGATTCGATGCGATGGTGACTTACTTGTTAGGGATGTGTTTGATAGTTCAGGAAAAAGTCGTATGCACCGGTCAAATAGCCATGTTTCCGATGCAATGAGTCAGCCAAAAAGGTCATATACACAACCCCATAATGTGGTAATGAATCATCCTAGGTTGTCAGTTAGTGAGATGCTTGATGAAAGTATCAGACATCTTATAAGTCAACCAAGATGGTTATTAAGTCGTAGGGTTAGTGATTTTCTCAGCAAATCCATATTTGGTACTAGATCACGAGGGCGCACGATTGACAGGAGTATTGTTTAACCAGTGAGTCAAAATATAGAACAAAACTATTATCGACAATCGGTTAAAAATAGGCCAGAATCTGGGGCAAGCCATGGAAGACACTCTACTGGCCAACGAGATGGTGATTTACTTGGACATTCCACTCCTGACAACAATCATACCATATCAGGTAATAATGTTCATTCTTTTAATTTATTTTGGTTAAGATGTCAGGAATTAACCTTCAATTGATTTGTCAGGCATGGATTACTTTGATGAAAGAGTAATTAATAATGATTACATCTCATCGAATGACGATGATGAGGGTGTTACAACGAACTTGAGTACGAAAAGTGATGATTTTGATATTGGCGAGGGCAATGAGTCTTCCGGTACGCAGTATGTCAATCCTATAGCATCACTTCGAGACAACTGAAGCCATATTTACCT
Source organism: Excoecaria agallocha (assembly GCA_037975025.1). Classification (NCBI taxonomy): domain Eukaryota; kingdom Viridiplantae; phylum Streptophyta; class Magnoliopsida; order Malpighiales; family Euphorbiaceae; genus Excoecaria; species Excoecaria agallocha. The sequence continues at coordinate 24,059,331 of CM075816.1, forward strand.
TTCCATCAGAACACTATACAACAATTGACTTTGATGCATCACAAGTTGACTTATTAGTTGGGGTCCAATTTGATACGTGGGATGGTACATCAAAGTTGTCAAAAGTTTTGGTATTCAATAGTAAGGATGATGTTAAGTTATGTGTGAAAAATATTCAATCTCACGAAATATTGACTTTAGAGTTGTTGAATCAAAAGCAAAAAAGTGGGTGGTTCAGTGTGCGAAGGCTGATATTGGATGCCAATGAAAGAAAAGCTATAAAGAAGGAAAAAATTCATTTTTGGATGATCACAAAATATGAGGGAGAACATTCATGCCTTTCGACTGGTAACCTATCTAAAGATCACGGGCAGCTGGGGTCTCAGATTATTCGCAACAGTATAATAGGGATGGTAAGTAAAAATCCTACACTTCCTATTGAAGTGGTAATTGCTGCTATTAAGGAACAATTTCATTATGAGGTCTTATATTATAAGGTTTGGTATGCAAAAATGATTGTACTTGAGGCCATATTTGGAAACTATATTCAGTCTTTCGAAATGTTGCCTGCTTTTTTTATATGCTTTGCAAAGTTTTAATTCTGGAATAGTTTATGAGTTTGCGCTGCAAGATACTCATGTCCCAACTGTAAAACAATTTCAAAGGATATTTTGGAGTTTTAAATGCAATTGATGGGTTTAACCATTGCAAGCCTATTCTGTTGATTGATGGAACATTCTTGACATGAAAATTCCATCAGACACTGCTAGTCGCTAGCTCGATCGACGACAATAATATGTTATTCCCAATTGCATTTGCCATTGTGGAGTCTGAGAATAAGTCCAGCTGGGCTTGGTTCATGGTATTAATTTGAAAATATGTGACACAACGAATTAGCATTATTATCATATCAGATCAACATGCTGGAATAATGGTTGTGTTTCATGATGAAAAAAGTGGTTGGAAGGAACCTCTTGTATTTCATGGGATATGTTTACGTCATTTTGTTAGTAATTATAACACACATCATAGAAATTCGACAATAAAACATTTATTGTACAAGGCTGATACGTATAATTTCATTTAAAAAATTAAAATTGTCTAATTTGAGATGCTAATTGGATTTTTTTTTAAACTTTGCATTAGGGAGTATATACGAGAAGCACAAATTCTCAAAGTAAATGGATGACATAAAATAGCTTGATGAGGAATCATATATTTGGGCAATGAGGGTACTTTTGGATCGATGGATATTATCCGAAGATGGTGGTTATCGTTATAGACATGCCACAAGCAACATAGCTGAAAGTGTAAACAGTGCTTTAAAGGGAGTTCGAATGCTTCCCATTACTGCTATTGTCGAACATGTCTTCGGTAGATTAGTCAAATTTTTTGAGCAAAGAAGGAGTTGTACATGACAAAAATGGCTCAGGGATTGCGTTTCATCCCAAAATGTGTTGAAGTTATGAACAGACGCGCTATGAAGGCATGAGATCATACAGTTATTGATTATGACAGTCGGTACAAATTGTTCAAGATCATAGCTTGCCATGCACCAGCTGATAACACAGAAATTGACACATACATCGTATGTAACACCCTTGCTGAATAGTCTAACCGAAATGAGTGATAAGTTGGAAAATTTTTTTTTTCAAGGACCATTTGTCAGATATTGGTCATTGACCCTTTGAGGAGCAATGCACTGAGTGACAATTCCAAAATCAGCAAGATTTTTCTTTTGAATCTTAACTATCCCATCGATCCAGACTTGTCCAAAAAGAAATACTTATAAATTAAATAAGCCGATAAAGCTATAATTGTCCAAATGACTAATTACCAAATAAAAATCCGGCAATATAACGTCTAAAAACTTATCTAATCCACCTGAAAATCAAACAATTTTCTCAGCCCATCAGGGGCACAACAATACAAAAATAATTTCATCAAGCATCTCATTCATCCATTCTCATTATTAATCACAATTCCTAAGATAAGTCAATAATACAAATTATACTCTTAAGTCACTATAATACTTCAAAATAAAAACAATTTACATTAAAGATCGCCTCGCTACATCTGTGAACCTCAAAAGATGAATTGCTCGAACCTAAATCCCTTCTTCTGATGGTTGAGCCGAAGCAGCTATCTAACCAAAAACAAGTCTATCCCGCTACCTACACGGATAACAAAACTCGTGCTAAGCTATAAAGCTTAGTGGGGACAGAATAATCTAAAGATAATCTTTTAAACATGTAATATCAATTATACAAATACAAAGTTAATAACACTCTTAATAGATACCTTCAATTATCTTAGATCCCAGTTCTTACATTCAGCAATAAATCACAAGCATAAGCAACAGAACATCTTACTTACTTAGGCAATAAAACTTAATAACTCAGTAATCAATGCATCACTCATTGCTACCACAAAAGACATCCAGCATATTTCTTTCATACATCTACATCATTTAAAACATAGTATGCAATCCAAATTCACTTTCATGAAATCATTAAATAATCTTAACAAGGTAAACAATATAATACTTAATACCATAGTGTGCCATACCTTATATACTTGATCGATATCAGAGTGATATACATACCTATACATAAATATATAGATACATAATGCTTATATAAAATTAAATGATCACATGCTCATCAATATTATAACTTTCAATTTATTATCCATTTGATGTACTTATACAAGAGGATAATTCTTATGCACATTAATTTCGAACTATAAAACTATAAAATTTCTTATCTTTTATACTTTTTAACTTATTTTCATATTAATGCCCCTAGAACAGTACCGACAGAAATACTCAGACTGGATATACGGGATGTGGACCCCATGGGCCACAAACAGACTGAAAAATGATCTCAAAAACCATTTTTCCACGTAGCAGATACCAGATACAAACAGAAGCTATGGAGATCAGTGATCCTACCATAACTAAGCAAGTCACCATGACTTGCACCGCGGTACAGAATCCCTATGGCCAGCCAATTATATCCCGAGCTAGTTTTACTGCCAGACTATTTTCTAAGGGCGCAAAAGATCAATTGCTTTCAGTACATTTATCAACTTTATCATCATTTCAATCCAGATAATACAGTTATTCAGAACATTCAATATTTTTGTACAGTTTGTGAACCATCATTCACTTATGTAATGAATTATTTCACAATAATTCAGCAATTTCTCTTTACATTACTCTTCAGTCATCAAAGGAGTTTACTTAATATACACTCTTTCAAATTACTTTCAAACTTTCTAATAGCCATATATTAACAATACTTATACTTGTCATAATAGTTTATGCATTACTAGACTGCTTTCATAAAAATGAAATCATATATAATCACATCCACTATGAGCGTCTAAATCAACACATAAACACATAGTCATTTCAGAAAGACATACCTGCATGGTTCGTTATAGCTATCTCACCTGCTCTATAGTGCTCAATTTAATCATCACATATATACTCAACTAATACCGCAAATACATATATTCAGTTACAAATCTGAGATCAATGTCTACCTACACCATTTCATATTGTTTTAGCGCCTATAGATGCATATAAGTTCGATGTCATAATCACATATCTAAATACATAATCTTAAAACACCAATATATTAAAGCAAACACATGTAAGTGCATAGCATTTAATCGTCGATCTTCTCATGATACCCTAAGAGCGTAAACATAAAACTATGTCTATTCCATTTATAATAATTGTATTCATTTGTGTTATTCAAGTATTAAACAAAGATTCATAAAGAAACAAGTATTTCATAATATTTCTCAATTCATTATATTTTAAGGTATTTCCATTCCTTACATGTTTGTATCACATTTATACTAATAGCCTACTACTATACTAGTTACATTCTCACTTGTTTTGTATTATGACATTATAATCTTCAATTATCGTATATTAAATTCCAAATAATCATCTTTTTACTCTATCATGATCTCTTACGTATCAAATAACTTCTTTGTTTAATACCTTAGCAAAATGCATTTTAAATAATAATAGCATATATGAAATTAAAATACTGTATAACCCAATACTTGTATAAATTTTATAGCAAGAAATGAGAATAAAACTTTACTTAGCTTTAACTATCTCCAAAGAGTAACCTTTTATGTTTGTCTTTTAACTTGATCAATTACTGATGTATTAAGACTTTAACCGTCCTATTCTAGTCACCTATCTTTTACTAAATTAGCAAGTATGAAATGATAGCAACTACGACTATTGAACATAAATTCTTATTATTACAACAGCGACATATTACTTTATTATCATGTTATCAAACCATATAATCATAGAGTAAATCCATATATCCTTATGCCATTACATATTATCTTAACATCTATACATACATATAAGTTCAATATCATAACTACCTATCTAAATGCATAATCTGACAACACATATATATTTAAACCAACATGTGGAAATGCATAGCATTTAGCTGTCATATTTCTCTCAACATCATAACATAGTGAATTCTTCCTATATGATATATCACACTTAAGTAATCAAGAAGACTATATTACTTATAATGTACAATCTATTCCCTTAAATAAATCTCACATTTTATCATGACTTTTAATTGAAATTCTACTCAAATCACATCTTAAGCTCACTATCAATTATTATCTTCAAGATCTATCAATAACTTTTACATGCCTTAAGCATTTACATATAATTCCTGTGACACCTGTACAATAAGTTCAATCATTCATGATAACAAGAAATAAATCAATTACTCGACAAATTTGCAATTTCTTTCATTAAGCTTTCTATTCATTTCTCATCTCAAGCATATTTTAATTTTACATATCCTTAAGCCTTGAAATCAATCCATTTAAGCCATTAAAACTCAAATCAAATTAAGCTCAAACTCTATCTCGCCTAGTTCAGCCTAACTACATGCACTTTAACTATTACACTTTCAAAACTATTTTCTCACTAACACTATGATTCATTTACCTTTACAGTTTATCAGTTTCTTATATAAGTCCAATATATGCAAAGTGAATATCAATCATAACAATTAACCAAACTTACTTCAACATTATACGAGAAATCAAATTCTTAGTCTAATTCCTATACTCTGTTAATATAAACACTTAAGACAAACGTTTACACATACAATCAATTTCCAAGTTAACTTAACTAAATTTTCATAGAGGAAATTTCAGTATCCCATACCGTAAAGTCGAAGACCAGAACGCCCTCTCCATTCTGCCTCACCGGAGCCTCGCCGGAGCTCCACCGGAGCTGCCAGAGCCGCTAGTACCCCTCCGGTGGCCTTCACGCTCCCCAATGCATCATGGTTTGATCGAAAAGCCGACTGGAACCGCTGGCTGCCACAAGCTCCGATCTCCACTTCGCCGGCGAGTAAGGACGATCGGCGGGCACTAAAAGATCCGCCTCACCTCAGGGGGTTTTCCGGTGGTCTTCGTGACACCAACCACCGCCGCTGGACATCGGAGCGACGAGAAAACCGATCCGACCATAGAGAAGAATAAAGAAGAAAAAAAAGAACACCACGCAGGCAGCGCCGGAGGGAAGGAACGGCGAGGAGAGAAAGGCCGATGGCTGAGGTGGTGGCAGCCGCACCGATCGCCGGCCAGAGCGCCGTTGATTGGCACCAGCGCCTCCCCTCCGCCTCTCCTTCTCTTCCCCGATCCCCACTCCTTTCTCCTCTTTCTCTTTCTTTTTTTTTCATTATTTTCCTTTTTCTCCCCTCAAAACCACACCTTTCTATTAAAACCCACTATTTCTCTTTAAATCTCAACCACACATCCCTTTTAAAATCTCACCAATTATCTTTTCTTTCTTCTTTTTATTTTCTAGATAAGTCTTAAATTATCTACTCAACTTTAATTAAAATATGAATTATTCTTATTATTTTATCTTAATTTTCATAATATGTTTTAATTAATAATTATTAAATTAAAACCCGAATATAATACTAACTCATATTGAAATCTTCATAATTAATCCTTACAAATTGGTACTATTTATCCACTATAATCAATCCGAATTTTTGGGGCGTTACATCATAAGCCTAGAGAAGCGTGAATGTGAGTGTGGTAAGTTTTAAGGAACCAAAATGCCATGTTCACACGCAATTGCAGCATGCATGCATAAATATCTTGATATGTTCACATTTGTAGATTCGTGTTATACCATTATCGAGACCCTCAAATGCTATGATGGCAGATTCCATACAATGGGTTATAGATCCAGTTGGCCTGATTATTATGGTCCCAAATTTGCACCTGATATGGCTTTACAGAGGAAAAAAGGTCGGTCTAAAACAACATGAATCCATAATGAGATGGATCAACCCCAACATAGAAATGTTAGGCATTATAGCATTTGCAGGAATGTTGGGCACAACAAAAAAATATGTCAAAGTCGAGCGGGATCATTAAATCAATAATTTAGAAGTTATCATTATGTCCACTTATTTATAATTCATTGTGCATCATGTAATTTATATGCGAACGAATTATCGACTTATGAAATGAAACATTTACTTATTTTTTACTAATGTGTGTTGTCATAAAAATTATCCGAAAACTAAAATATGCATTCATTACATTGATAAAAAAAAGGATCAATCATCATAAGTTACCATACAATTATCAGAAATTGCTAAAATCCCTATATGGGTATTGTACAGTAGGATCGGGCAATGAATTATCGAAATCTCTATCAAATATCGGTTGATCTGAAAAAACCTGGCTTTGCATGACATTTGAATCAGCCAACAGTTCGTCCAAAAATTCATCTTGCTGAACATTACCTTTCGTGGCACTAACATTTAAATCAACATTCAATCTTGAAGGGCTTGCTTCTGTATCATAAAATGAATGTTCACCAGATTCAGGCATACCAAATAAAGTTGAACTTCCATGATATTCATATGGCCATGACATAGGCTCAGGGACCTGGCTGACCTCTGGTATAAGAGGAATTGAGGGCACCGATGTTCGTTGATTAGCTATGCCTCTTCTACTCCGTCTTGACTGTCGAAAATCTACATGTGGTACGGACATGGTGGGAATTCGTACGGGACCTGGTACAGGTTGTCGTGGGTACTCAACTGTCGTTCGATCATATGCTCCAACTGCTCTTAAAATTCCTTTCGATATTATTCGAACATCACTGCCATAAGATGAAGATGATGCCATGTCACTATGATAAATATGTTCGGCACCATCATCCTGCATATACTTTAATTAAGTATAATCAATATATAATAAATTATTCTGGATCATTAAAATAAATAATAATTATTAAATACAATAAAACTATATTTGAACAAACATACCGCTGCCACATGTGATGCTTCTTCAAGGGTTATCCACTGTCTAGTTCATCGTATGTACCATTGTATATATTGTGACCTTATATATAATGGTGTACTGATTAAAAGAGCACTGACAACCCTTTCATGTCGATTGTTCCATTTGAATATAAAATTAGCAAATGTATTTTTTCAATTATTTTGCGTAAGCCCCCTCAAAGTTACTGTATGCAAGCTATTATCAACTAACAGTGCACTGAAAATGTGTTGATCCATGCCAAATTGACGAAGGCAACGATCTGGATGGTGCCACTTGATGATATTAAAATATATCAAAGGCATAATTGATCTCCAACTCTGTTGTCCATTGGTACAATAGGATGGCAAAAGATGTATGACATTGTCGTATGGTTGCCATTCAAACTAAAAAAAAAAGGTAAATAAATTTAGTAAATATGGTTTCTTTTCCTACATACACAAAAATTTTTATAATTTATTTTTAACTACCTCAGATAATTACCTGATTCGCACGCTGAGTGTCTAATTCTACACGGAATCTGTGTACATTTTTTCTATGATTATTGCTCAGATCAATAGGAGATCGCCATCTAATATAAAATAATCGACTGTGTCAATATATATATATATATATATATATATATATATTACTTAATAAATAATTAATTAATTTAAATTAAAAAAATTGTACCTATAAACATATGGCATATTCTATAATATGATAACCTCATTTATAAAACGAGGACGAAATTAGGGAAATCTTTTTCATGTCCACATTTGCAACAACTGTTGATATCCACCAACCCCATGAGCATCTGGCCGTGTACCACGATAAAGCTCACTATACAACCATGCCAGATAAGCTGAACCCCAACTGTAATTACCGACCTCATCTAAATCCTCTAATAGGGGTAGCTACATTAAATGTATATAATTATTAGCTTGAGATGGACATAATAACCCACCGATACAACGCAAAATCCATACACGCACATAACATTGAATTTGATATTCAATAGCATCAGCTGGTAGAATATCAAAAGTTCTCAACAACCAAGTCATTTTTATTGATTTTCCTTTAAAAGCATCATCGGGTGAAATTTGTCCCAGAAGCTGGTTGCACAAAATTCTCCAGTCATATCCCGCTGATCCAGTTATCGGACAACCTTCAATTGGTAAACCGATCAATATCTGAACATCTTGCAAAGTTATGGTTGATTCACTAACAACAAGGTGAAAAGTGTGCGTCTTTGGCCTCCATCTCTCCACAAGGGCAATCATTAAATTTATATCTACATGCATTACCCCTATCTGGGATACTCTGTAGAATCCAGCCATCCTCAAATACGGTACAATCCTTTCGTCAATATTCATATAGTGGGACTCTACACTAACTCTCCTATCAAATAATACATTACATGATAACTGACACATATAAAATATACATCACAAATAACTAAATAAATATCAACTTATATAATGAAATATGTATTTCAATAATTAGCATAAAAAAATTATTACCGCATTATTTCAAACTGCATCAGCACGATGTTTTTCTTTTAACGTTAGGAGATCATCTATACGGGGTCCTGAATTTATAAATTGTTGATTCTGAAACGGATCCATACTTTTTTTATCCTATATTTAATTATGACACCAGAGAATATAATTAATACCTATCTTTAAATTTTAAAAATTATAACAAATTGATGACTATTTAACATATCTTAGAATTTAAATATTATTTTTAACTACTTACACCAACTAAACAATAGTTTTCTATTTTAAATATCGTATAAAATAATTAATTTATCATACTACTTAAATTATTAAATTAATTATAATATATATTTACTCAAATATACTACCTTAAATATTTAAACAAAAATTTATATTACTACTATTATCCCATTCTATCTATATCTAATGTAAACATTATAATAAATATAGAAAAATTATTGTCAAAAATTTGCAATATCATATTAAAATTAAAAAAAAATACAACAAATAACTTATCTTAATTTTCTCCTTGACATCCAAATTTATAACAAATAAAATCTATTATTCAACAATACATTAAACTAATATATAAACATATTATTTAATTTTGATAACAAAATTTACAGTAATATTTTTCTTAACATTTTTTTATATATTTTAAAATATAAATACACATATACATATAATTTCAACATATTTATATTTACAACAATAAAATTACTTGGCATATAAGAGCTTGAGATTGCTGGAAATGCTGGGAATGGAGCTTCAAATTGCTCGAAGAAGGTGAAATTGCGGAGAAGGCAAAAATTTAATACCAGACTCCATCAATTTAAAGAATACCGAACTCGCACGTGATTGGCCCTGCTGGGTGGCAAGAGATCATCCCATTCTCGCAGTGAACTATTGCGAAAATAAATGGTCTTCCGACATCGTCGAACGTCGTGCCACCGTTTAACTGTCTGCCATTCCCGTTGCCAGTTGTTGCGGGAATTGAAATGGGCCCCACCACCTCAGCTGCGTTTCTCTTGATGGCCCCATCTTTTCATTTTCGTAATGGCTTGTTGCGGGAATGGAATGACAGACCCTAATTTTTCAAATACTAAAAAAACAGTTCCATTTTCCCATATATATATTCAAATAACACTAAATTTAAAAAAATTCCATTTTTACTGCTATTAACAAATATTGTTATTATCAATTATTCTAGTGATCGAATTTTTGATTTTTATGATTTTTGTGTTAAAAAATAAAAATCGGATGATTATTTCATTATAAATTGTAATATAATAATCATAACATTACAATCACCAAATTTACTTAATTACAGATAAAATTTGTCTGATTTTTACATAAAATTAACCCGATTCTTACAGTTTGAATGATAACATAAAATTAACCATATTTTATTTCAGTTAAAACACATTAAATTTTTATATTTTTAAAATTATACATTAATTCTCTGAATTTTTTAAAAATATATATTAAATTCAAAATAAACGATAATTTAATACACATTCGATTAAAATCACGTATATTTTAACAGAAAGCTGTTATTTTTCACGTCTGTTTGAACTTAATATGTTCTAAAAAATTATCAAGATATACTATTTATACACTTTTTTTTGCCACAGTTTGATAGGTTTCTCTATTTATCTTAAACTATAGTCCGCTTCTTTTTTGGACAATATATATCATTATTTGGTTAAATATTTTTATATAATTATTTTAATATACCTTTATTTATTTATTTATTATGAACAATGGAATAACATCACATACTTTCACATGTTCCCTTAAACAGAATAGAAATAAATGAACCACAATACAAGTAAATTACATACTTAAAAAATGTTAATTACTTTTTATTAACCTATGTGATATTGAAAGCATGTCTATCTATTTGAGATGGATGAAGTATATATGTGTAATGCACGTACACTTATATATATATATATAAAGTAATTTAATGTGTGTATATATGAGCTGTTCGATCATGTATATATATTAATTAAATGGTTTAAATGTGCCCGCATACATGTCACCATATCACATGCCACATATATATATATATATATCCTTTAGAAATTGGATATTTTTATGGGTTAATTTTATTTATAGTTATTTAAATTTAATGATTGTAACGTTATACTTATTATATTATGATTTATAATAAAAAAATTATCAATTTTTTTTATAATAAAAAAGTCATAAAAATAAAAAAATTTGAAAATCCGACCACTGAAAAATTAAAAATATAAAGATAAATATATTTTTTACTTATTGGATATCCAACAAATTTTATTACCATTAATAATTTTAAAATTATAATATAATAACTTTTTATTGCCGATAATAAATATTATTGTTATCAATTATTTCAATGATTAAATTTTTAATTTTTATAAATTTTTTTATTAAAAATAAAAATTAAATAATTTTTTATTATAAATCGTAATATAATAATGATACCATTACAATGGACATACGTACGTGATTCCAGATAAAATTTGTCCGGCTTTTACGTAAAATTAGCCCGATTTTTACAGTTTGAATTATAACATAAACAAGTTAGAACTTATAAGTCCAGTTTTGCGTTGTCATAACTCATAAGTATTCTTACGGCAGTAAAAAATACTAATAAAAGACAAAAAAATGGTGGCAGCAAAAACGAAGCAAATAGGAAAATACGATATCTAGTTGTTGCCGCGAAGTACAGCAGTAGGTAGCCACATCATCAATGGTTTCCATTTATTGGGAGTTGTTCTCACGCTCTGCATACGAGAATGGTACTAATCATTAAATTAAAAAAAAAAGAAAAATAATAATAAATTAAAATCCAAATTGACACTATTAAACCTTGGAAAATTGGCCTAACCTCCTTGAATGTGGAAAAACCAGTGTTTTAGCACATAAAAACAAGTTGCGTACCCAGTCTCCTTAATCCCACCAGCGCCTTCTTCTTCTTCTTCTCCTTCCCCCTTTCTTAAATACCCTTTTCTTTCTTCCATCTTCCAATTCACATATCCTCCCGCCTCTCTCTAGTTCTTCCAAAATGCGGATGAGTTGCAATGGTTGCCGTGTTCTTCGCAAAGGCTGCAGCGATACTTGCAGTATTAGACCTTGCTTACAGTGGATCAAAACCCCCGAATCTCAAGCCAACGCCACCGTTTTTCTTGCCAAGTTTTATGGACGTGCTGGCCTCATGAACCTCATCAACGCTGGCCCCGAACACCTTCGCCCTGGTTAGTTTCTTTCTTTAGTAAGCAAAGATTGTGTGATTTTTGAATTAGTTTTGTTAGGAATGGGAGTTGATCGTGTGATTTTTCTGTTTGGCAGCGATTTTTAGGTCATTGTTATACGAGGCTTGCGGTAGAATAGTGAACCCGATTAATGGATCGGTTGGACTGTTGTGGTCAGGGAGCTGGCAGCTCTGTCAAGCCGCCGTCGAATCTGTGCTTAAAGGAACTCCGATCACTCCGATTAACTCCGAAGCGGCGGCCAATGGCCAAGGTCCGCCTTTGAAGGTTTACGATATTCGTCACGTTTCCAAGGACGAGAATTCCGCTGCTTCTAACGATCCTAACAGAGTCAAGACTCGGTGCCGGGTCAGGAGAGCTGTGAAGCCCAAACCCAACGAGAAATCAAGTTCCGTAAAGGCTGGTCGCGATGAGTTGACTCGGTCGACGAGTCACGAATCGTCAGTGAGTCATCAGTCGGAGTTGGTAATGGTGGACGGGGAGAGCAAAGAAACGGAAAGTATGGTGTCGGTGGAAACGGCTGAAACCACGCTGCTTTTCCGAGCGGAGCCGGAGTCAGCCGTGAAAGAGAAGGAAGGAGCAGTACAAGAGGACGACCATGAACATGGTGCAAGTACTGAGATGACTGGGCTTGGACTGGACCTGACGTTGGGGTTTCAGGCTTTTTCACGTGCAAAGCACGTGGTGCCGGTCAAGAAGAGAAAGCTCGAGTCTTATGGTTGTAGTTCATCTGATGATGACACGTGTAAAATAGAGCTGGGTTTGGATTATCCGGCTTGTCACTGAATTAAGTAAAAGAATGTAAAGAAGGTTCAGTTTTGACAGCTCAACTTGATCGGCTCCTTGGGTTAGATGAGATGTAACTGTTTTTTTTCTTTTTTTTTTTTTAATTTTACTTGTTCTTTAGACCCTTTTTGATGAAAAAAATTAGAGATGCACAAATGCTGTTTTTACATGAATAGTCATTGGAAATCAATTGAGGGATCTTGTTTTTGAATTTTCCTTCATCTTTTTCATGCATGCCAAGTATTATTTAGAATTTAAAATCAATATCTACCGTTAAAATAATTATTTATGACTATTAACAAGTGTTAAAATCAGTATATTTAATATATATGGAGATATTCGAATTAGACTTTATAATTTATTTGAATAGTTAAATTTTAATAATAATTTATTAAGTATTTATGTTTGTCAGTTTTATGAATAATAAATATAAATTTATATTATTTTTACAAAATTAAAATACGCGATATTCAATTATGCATTTGAATTATTGTAATAAAAATATATATCCTATATATACAGTAAAATTGACAGAAATTAAAAATAAAATGAATTGATATTTTACTAATTTCGATAAATTTTTTTATTTATTTATATGTTATGTGATATTATATCAGTATAATTGAATGTCATATATTTTAATATTTTAAATTCAATGTGAATTTATTTTTGTTATTTATAAAGTTTACATATTCGGATAAATTATTTAAATTAGAATTCAGGTGTATGTATTAAGCCAAACCAGTATTTATCGCTATCGTGTGCAAAGTAACATCGCTTTCATTTTCAACTTTTTCATTTCCAGCAACTAAATTCTAACGTTAAAAGTTTCTCTTTTTCATTTGTCACTTGAAAATTTTTTCTCTATTTTTTTCACCTGTCACTGTAATTTTTAAAATCTCCCAATAATTTATGGTCGTCATCAAATTCGTCATACGTAATTTCTGGTCACCGAACCGAATCAACTATTTTTTATTTTGATTTTGATTTTGTTTTATATTATATAAAAGTAATATTTTTTTTTATATGTACTTTGATTTTGTTTAGAAATTTAGTCATTTTTGTAATATTATTTTTTCTGTTAATATTTAGGTAGGTGGTGTCATCCAACTTTAGAAGATTGTGGAAGAATTAGTGAGCAGTCTGTATTTTGTTTTAAAGTTTTTTTCCTTTTATATTGTGTTCTCTGTGAAAAATATTTGGAAAATAAAAATTATCACAAATAAAATAAGGCTGTCAAATTTGAATGTTATCTGTCTGCCATATTTTAATTTTTAATTACCTAAAAAATTGATAAATACCTTGATAAAAATATGAATATGTATGTTGAGAAAAATATATATGGAAATGAATAATTTTGACGCAAAATTAATTAATAGATGTGTGGATTGGATTTTTTTAAGGTAACGTTAAATCGATTAAGATAAAAAGTTTTGAAATAAATCTAAAATAATTTACGAATCAAGATAAGATCGAAAAATATTTCAATTTTTTTTCAATTATTTATTAAATTTTTTGCAATGAATTAAAAAAACATATTTTTTAATTTTTTAGTTGTTTGTTATTTGACAAAATACAAACATGCATATCTTGATTCAATATTAAGATATGCATATCTTAATTTTTCAAGATATAAAATCAAAATATAGATAATTAAATTATCACGTGACTTTTTTTTGTAATTTTTTTAAATAAACTCTTGAAAATGTCAGAAATATTGAAATAATTTTTTTTCACTGTAACATTTTCAATATTAAAAATCGCTACCTTAATCTGTTAAATATTTTGCAAAAAATATCTTTTTTTTTCTCTCTAAATGCAAATTCTTCTAATAAGGAATATTTTACAAATAAATTTAGGCTAAAAAAATTTTTAATACGTAACGAATAAGGATTCCTTCTTCATCTCCCGTAGAAAAAAACTTTTAATTTATTTTCTCAATTTTACTATGCTTTAATTCTCTTCTTATTTGTCATGTATTATGCCTTAGAGGTTCTGATTTGAACAAGTTTAGTGATTATGACTTAATTATTAGATGTTAATCACTTTACAGTCCTATTTAGAGATTCCATTTGGGGTTTTATGGAAGTTACACACATATTCCTTCTATTCTATTTTATATGTAATTTTTGAAAAAATTTAAAATTTATTTATCTTTGACTTTTAAATTTTTAATGTGATATAATATTATTTTTTAATAAAATTAAAATTAATTAAATTTTTTAATAAAATTAAAATTAATTAAATTTGATAATTTAATTTAATTTTAATAAAAATAATAAAAAGACAAAAAAAAAAAAAGAAGGAAAGAATATAAACAGTGAAATGACAAGCGTTATACCTAGGAGAAGGAAGAGTGCAGGTAAAAATAAAAAGGTCGGTGCAATGAATACAGATTCAGAGAGATAAGTGTCGGTCTTGATCTGCCATCACCATGTGCATGTCTTCCACCTGTATATCTTCTGATGCTTACCATCTAAAACACTTAAATTCAAATGACATTAGTATAATTGAGTGCAATGTGTTGTAATTTTAAAAATAATTTAAATTTATTTTATTATTTTTAAAATTAATAAATATAATATAAATGTTAAATGAAACATTATTAAATTTAAGTTAGATAAATTATAAAATCAATTTAATTCTTAATCAATCATTAATAAAGAGAAAATGGGGAGTGTATATGTAATAATAATAATAATGAGAAAGTTATACATCATCGAGCCAAGCTGCATTTCATGCAAAAGAACCCAAAAGAACATGCAAGCTGGAACATTGTCACATGGCAGCGCGTGGCTGTGACATTCTCAGGCATTTGTCATTGTCACATTAAATCCAAAATAAATAGTAAACGCCCTTAAAATTACATATCTTCTAATGAAATACTTTTATTTTTGATTTAATATAATTTAATAGATTAATTTAATAATTTAATATGTAATTTTAAAATTATATAGATTTAATATGTAAATATATAAAAATTAAAAAATTTAATATATAGTTTTAAAATTATAAAAATTTAAAACGTAAAAATTCAGAAATTAAATTATAGGTTTCGCATTTGTTTTTTTGTTTTGGTTCCTTTCCATGATGCCTGGGTTAGGCCTAGAGTTAGGATCAATTAAAAGTTAAACGCAAACTAACAAACAATAGTGTGCATGGTTGTTTCCCTCGCATCTCACCTTGGCTTAATTAATACTTTTTTTTTTAATATACATGCTTTGGCTTAATACATAAAATACCCAGAGATATTATTAAAAATATAAAATGAATAAGTAAGGGCATATACTACATCAATTAAGAGCGCGCAAGTATAATTTTTTTAAACAGAAAATAAAAAATAAAGAAAATTGAAATATAATTTCTCTCTCTAAGTAGTTTAATTTGTTTTTTTCTCTCTCTAATTTAAATATATTTATGATCTATTTGTAATTTATTTATATTTTTTATAATTTTGTAACTTTTTTATACAATGTGAATATAAAAAAAAATCACTTTTATAAATCATGCGTGTATAATTTTATTTTAATAAATTTATTTAAAAAGATAAAATTAAAACGATAATATAAAATTTAATTCATTTATAATTTAATTTATATGATAATAACTTATATTTGAATTATGAATCAATTCAATTTTATCTAGTTCATTTCCATTCATATCCTGTTGCACAATAAGTTTGGAATATGTCTAAATTTGACAAATTTTATGACAGTCATACTCTTTTTTTTAAGGGGGTTTGAAAGTTAATTCAAATTTCTTCAAGAAAACCTATTTCTGATCAAATCCCTCCTCTGTTAATCCACGTTCTTTGGGATATTTGGAATGTTCGCAACAAGTTGATCTTTCAAGGCAATCTGCTTACTCCTAGGGTCATTTGGTGCGACTGTTTGCGCTTTTTCAATGATTTCAATGATGCAAACAAGTCTAAGCATATTAATACAAGATTATCTACATTTATTTATATTTTGGAGCCATCTCTTCTTTTGTCTTTCAAAATAAATATAGATGCAACTCTTTTCCTATCAAAAAATATTGACAGCGTTGGCCTTATTGTACGTAATTATTTTGGTCAGCCAATTACCTGAAAAGTTGAAGCCCTTTTCTCTCCTCTCGATCTTCTGTTATTGAAAGTAATGGCTTTTAGAGAAGCTCCAATTTTAGCAAAATCACATACACATTTGACTTTTCATATTGAAATATATTTCTTGAGTATGATCCAAACTATTACACGAAATACTAATCATTGAATCGAAGCTTTTTAAGGTCAATTTTAGGCGATATTTTTTACCTTTTATCCTTTTTTACCATTACTTATAAACATATTTCCTGTAATTTAAATGTGATTACTCATTCATTTGCAAAAAAAAAAGAAGTCTAAATGTTGGTCTTATTCATAATATAACAGTCCATTCCAATTATATCTTTTGCAACCTTTATTATCTTTTTAATATATTGCTCTCTCCTTTAAAAAAAATGTTTATAATTGTGAAATTCAAATTCGTTTGATCCGCAACATCCATTTGCTAATTAGATTAAAAAAAGTTTTGCTTTAAAAGCAAAATAACAAGTGGATGATGTTTTAAAGAAAGTTGGGAACTTCAGCTTGAGACCTTCCAAATTGCATGCAAAATGAAGAAAGAACACGTGGCAACCATTTTTTTCATTTTAGAAAAATACATTTTTTTTGAAGAAGAAGAAACACAAGACCTTACAAAAAAGACACTCTATTGAAAACTACACCCCTAGTATCTGCGTCTAGAATATTACGCATCCCAACTGGGGCCACATTGTGCCAAATGAAAACTGTGTCCTGTTCAAATGTCCAGTTAGCTAAGAAATCTGCAGCTGCATTTGCTTCTCGATACACATGAACAACCTGAACTGTCCATTCCCGATCCAGAAGATCCTTGATGCGAGACAAAAGCGATTTATAGATAGGTTCCCCCCTCATGGTGGTTTAATAGCTGAACCATACTGTAGTTGTCAACTTGTAGTTGGATTCTCCTCCATCCTCGATCCCAAGCTTCATGAAGACCCCAAAAGACTCCCCAAAGCTCAGCGGAGAAGGCATTCCCCCCTCTAGCAACCGCTGAAAAACCTCCTAACCAACGACCTACCTCATCCCGTATCACTCCCCCACAAGCCGAATCTAATGAACTACGCCTAAAAGACCCATCAATATTAATCGTCACCCACTCCGTTGAAGTCGGCTTCCACCCCACCTGCATCTCACATCTAACTCCACTCTTCCTGCCCACATCATTGATAATCTCCTTGGCCTCCATATAAGCCACTACACTCGACAAGATGATCTTTTTTTTCACATTTCATGGCTTACTCACACCACTAAATACAAACTCATTCCTCCACTTCCACACGTACCAACAGCTGAACCCAAATAACTGACTCCAGTTGATGTTGTCGTTTACCTATGCACTAGCAATGTTATCTTTGATCCAGGTCTGAAGATCACACCCAAAGAACTTGTCATGATCCGCAGCACCCACCCAAGAATTCTAATAACTTTTAACTGATCTGCAATCCCTCAACATATGTAGCGTGGTTTCTGCCTCAATATTACACATAGGGCAAATATTTGTCTCAGCTAAATGTCTTCTTTTACGTTCATCATTGGTAAGGATGCGATTCCACAACGTTAGCCACAGAAACATTCCAATCCTTTGAGGGCCTTGCCACTCCCAGCACCGCTCCCATTTCTTATTATTCTCCTGACCAACCATATGACTGAGCATGTCATAAGCAGAACTAATACAGAAATTTCCAGATGGAGACGGTAACCACACTAACGAGTCACCACCTAGTTCATCCATTGGGGGAAGCGACAAATCCAACAAATCCAATACATAACTAGGAAGGAATCGACCCAAGACATCCCTTTTCCAACCAATATCCCGTATGTACCCCTCTCTCACCTTCATCTCCGAAACCTCCTTCTAATAAGGACTCTCACGTAAGTAAGGAGGCACGTAATCAACTAGAGGACCAGCATCAGACCAGCTATCGTACCAAAGTGAGGCTGTTCTGCCATTATTCACCCCCATCAAGTGTTTAATCTAAAATTCTACCACATTGTCACCACGTTTCTCCAAAAAGACGAACTTATATTACTTGAGAGATTAATCGGCCAGTGAGTGATAGGGATTTTATATTTATATTTCATCAGTCTCACCCATAAGGCATTTCCGTTACCAATCATACGCCAAATAGCTTTCAAAATGAAAGCTTAATTACATCTTCTGATATTTTTTTTGCCTACACCACCTAGCTCTGGAGGTCTGCATAAGTTATCCCAATTGATAAGGTGAATCTTCCTATTACCTTCTTCCGTACCCCAAAGAAAATTCCTACAAATTTTTTCAATTTTCTCGCAAGTTGCTACCGGTAAAGCCGTTGTTTGGATGACATAGGAAGGAATAGCCAAAAAAATCGACTTCACAAGAGTTAATCACCCTGCCATTGATAGGTTCTTAGCTTTCCAACCCGCCAACTTCTTCTTAACTTTATCCAACAGGTACCCATAAAGCTTTTTACTAGCCCGACCATGAATAATAGGCATTCCCAAATAAGTGCCCAAATCATATGCATAGTTGAATCCTGACAAATTTTTAATACCTTCAACCAAAGGTCTGCTGACATTATTAGAAACACAAAATGCCGATTTCATATTGTTCACTTTCAGCCCCGAACAAGCACAAAAATCATTAAGAACACCGTAAATGGCTTGCATCTGGTCCTCCGACGCCTCCGCAAAAAGCACCAAGTCATCTGCAAAAAACAAATGTGACAAGGGTGGTCCCCCTTTTTCGAGCCGAATAGGTCGCCAAATGCCATCCTTCACCGCTTTGTCTATACCATGAGCTAACCGCTCCATGCAAAGCGTGAAAATATAGGGCGATAGCGGGTCCCCTTGTCTAACTCCATGAGAAGGGTTAAAATGTTCCGTTAACTCCCCATTCCAAGAAATAATGGAACTACTATTTCGCCAACAAGAGATGAGGATATGACAAAGATCAGAACCAAACCCGGCATCTAGCAGAGAGTCAATAATAAAATCCCAACGCAGCCTGTCATACGCTTTTTCCAGATCAATTTTAATCATCATCCATCCCTTCCTCCCTTTTTTCATACGCATCGAATGAGCTACCTCCTGCACTATAAAAATATTGTTTGTAATCTGTCTACCAGGAATAAAGCTGGCCTGATGCTCTCCCACCAGAGTGTTCAAACAGGGTTTAATCCTGTTTGTGATGACCTTCATCAGAATTTTATAAACCACAGGGAGCAAGCTAATAGGGCAAAAATGACTAATTTTCTCTGGGTTACTAACTTTGGGGATCAAGCATATAATTGCTGTACACAAGAAAGAACCCACACATTCTCCCTTTAGAGATTTATCCATAAAGGCAAAGAGAGAGTTTTGAACTATATCCCAATATTTTTGAAAGAAAAGAGGATTCAAACCATCTATTCCCGGAGCTTTTAAAGGTTTCATACTGAAGAGAGACTCACGAACTTCCTCCAACAACAGAGGCTTTGTAATATTATCTTTCAATAAATTAGACAGATTAGGAAACTGACCTCTAATCGGAAAGATAGGGGCAAAGGCGTCTTCTTCCTCATAGAGATGACTATAAAATTCCACTACATGCTTCTTAAGAACATATTGGTCAAAGCTCCACTCACCATTGTCCAAACGCAGTCCCTGCACATATTTCTTTTGTCTCTTCAGTTTCACTTTCTTATGAAAAAAGGCAGTATTTCTATCACCCGTTAATATCCAGTCCACTTTAGCACGCTGCATCTAATATAATTCTTCTTGAAACATAACTTGTTGCAGCTCCATTCTTAACTCTTGTTCTTTCCCCCTCAAAAACTTAGAATCCCTCTCCTCAAGGAAACGTTCAATACCAGCCAGCCGCAAAAGTATTTTCTTCTTTCGGTACTCAATAGAACCAAAAGTGTTTCTACCCCACTCCACTGCAGAGCGAACAAACTGACTAAGCAAATCAATTATTAAAATGATTTTATCTTTATTAAATTAATTATCTTTTTTATTATTAAATTTGTTCACATTTATTTTTATAGTTATCAAATTAATTGATTTATATTTTGCTCTTTTTTACTGTTAGAAGAAGATGATTTATACTTATTTTTACAATTACAAGTAAACACAAATATAAATTATTTAATATTACGAAGAGACATTTTGAACAGAAAAAATTAAAATAAAATTGTATCTTTTCACATAGCCAATGATAACGACTACAGTGTAAAAATAGTTTCAGAAAATAGAGGCAACGAATTCATTCCTGAACTAAATCAAATTTTAAAAATTATATATAGTCTAAAAAATTATATACGTTCTTTCTTTTCAATATATATATAACTATATGTGTATATACATAATTAGTAAAAAGAATATGAAAGTTTTGGAATTTGTCATGCATTTACAGGTTCCAATTTTTTTTTTTGATATTAACCTCCAAATTATTTATTTTGCAATATTAAATATCTGATTTTTTTATATATTAAGTTTTCATTGAACGGAAAATATAAAATTATATTGTATGTCCGTTTTTTGACACATATCTAATATATGTATTTACACCTCAATTTAATGTGAATTTATATTTTTTTATCAATTTATATTAATCACTATCCTCTGTTAGTACTTCAATCTCAAATAATTGACAATGGTATTAAGGACGATAGATCAAATTGAGATTGAAATGTATATATCACATGCGTTTGAATTAAATTTTACGTTTTCCATCCACTGAATGCTAAATATATAAAAAAGATAAAAGTTTAAAGGTTTTAATGTTGCAAAATAAAAATTTAAAAATTTAATAGCAAAAATTAAAAAAGTCTATGGATTTGTAATTTAGTGTTTTTTTAAAACAAGTGGCCCCAATTTTGTATTAATTAATTATTTTTTTCTCCAATTTTTTGAGAAGTCATAAGTTGATATGTTGGGTCTTTTGTTTGTCCTTTAGGTTAATGCATGAATTTGAAAGCATATGCTGAATTAAAATTAATATCTTTGACAAGACCACTTTCTTTTATTTGTAGCAAAAATAATATTAATAACAAAAAAAGAATATTGGATTTTTAGATGCATAAGAATTAGGAGGCATGCTCCATTTCCATTGATGAGTTAGTCATTTTTGTATTTATCTATCCATATATATATATATATATATATAAAAGAATCATCAACCACTTTTTTTTTAATTTAATCGGAATTAATTTGCTCTAATATTTATAAATTAATCATATAATTATAATTAATCCATTGTACTTCAGTATACGCATATGGGCAGCTGCTGGATCCTTGGAAGACCATTATCTGTTTTCTGGTTTTGCAATATACAATCTTTGAGTAATTAAGTTTTTTTAGGTTAGGCCATAAGGTGTCATAAGCAGACCCGTATAGACGGAATGCACTTTTAAGATATACCGCATTCAAATTAATCTCTATTCGAGTCGGGTTGGCCCACTATAAGGATAAAGTTCTCTTAATATTAATTTTTTTCGTTTACAAGACTCGACCTCGAAATTTTACTTAAAGGAAATAAGTGTCAAAATATTTGAACAAATCAATATTTTGAGTAATTAAGTTAATGGACAATCAAATGCTATTCGCAATAATTTAATAATATTTTAAGATGGAATCATATTTAAAATATTTTGCAATTTTTAAAGTTATCGGTGGTTGAGGTTCATCCCCCCTGAAGTGTGAATATAATTGTTAAAGCATGGTAGCTGCCCATTGGGATCGATTAGTCGCAACAAGAAGATTATTATATATAGTGTCCTTGTGTGTATATATATTTATAAAGCATTTAAAATTCTAAAATTTGTCTATTAATGTTATCGAAAATATTAGCATCACGCATGTAGTTTTGGAAATAAAACTATCATAGAGTTATATATATTTATATGCAGTAAAAATGATTAATGAAACTTGAAATACAAATTTGAGAATTAAAAAAAAAAATCTCTCCATTTCTTTAAAAATCCGAGTATTTTATGAAGGAATTTTCATATTTCATTTAAATTATGTTCTTAAAATAAATAAACAATGTATTGAATTTGAATTAAAACGCTATCGAAGCTACGAGAGGAAGATATTACTCTATTTTTCAAAGCTAAAAATAAAAAATAAAAAAATTAAGTATTATTTCTCCTTAAAAAAAAAGAAAGAGAATGGAGGATTAATTACATATGTGATCATTTAATTTGTAAACTTATAATTAAATGGTCATAATGTAATAAATTGTAAAACAAAAATTATTAAGATTTTATTTTATCTGAAAATCAATGTTTTATATCACTGGAGCGATAGTTAAACAAGCCATATATAATTATTATGTTATTTTAGAACCAATAATCTCTATAAATTGAATCATTAAATGAAAAAAATTTTATGTTATCATAAAAATATGAAAAAATAATGTGTATAAAAAATAAAAAAAATCAAATAATTAATAATGATATATTTATATAGTTAATTGATATCAAAATAAAATAGTAATTATATATAATTTACTTAATTATTATTTTAATGATATAAAAAATTAATTTTTAGATAATTTTTATTTTAATTAAAATAAAATAAAATTTTAATAATTTTATATTATAAATTATTTTATTATTATTATTTAATTATAAATTTAAAAGTTTGATGACTACTGAGGTAATTAATTCATCAATAAACGTCGTAAATAAGTGCATGAAAACGAGCCGGCGCGTGGGGGAAACATAGAGACATGTGAGGGTGAGAGTGAGCGTGGAAATGGAGAATTCCCACGTGCAAACGTAGCAAACGAGGTGTTTAGCTCCTGGTTTTGAGGAAGTTTTAATCGGTTTGGGTCAAATGCTGTATTAATGGTTTCTGGTTTTGTAATGGGACAGTGGGCGCCTAACCATTCCTTAATTAATCTAATCTCTCTTCAATTGGCTCACGAATTGTATGCTCACAGAACATGAATTGTTATTATTATTATTATTATTATTTATTTTTTTAATTTATTTGCAAATTAAGACTTTTGTTTGCATTCACAAGATTACCGACTTCCTTCTTTTTATAGAGAATGTTTAATCATTATTAAAATGCCACCAATATTTACCAAAAAAAAAAAATCCACCAATATTAAAATGCCACCTATAATCTAGCTAGTTCAATCACTTAAACGCGAATTTCAATTTCTTGAAGTTTAAGCCTTGATCTTATTTACAACTGAAATCTTATATTTATTTTTTAATATATATAATTCATGCTAATATCCAAATTATCATGTATGAACTCGGTCCAATAATCATATGTCTTATTCAGATATGGTCAAAAACTCTTGAGGAAGACATGCCCAATAAGACCTAAGCCCAACTATCTTGAAGCCTGACATATGAGTGAACAAGCAGGCACAAAAATCAAGATAGTAAAATCTTTCGATCAAATTGACAACACTCGACCTTCAATGGTTCACTGACGTACGATTCCATCTCATCTATCACCTGCTTAACGTCACATCATGAACATCTACTCTGACATCTAGATAGACAATTTAAATGACTTTAAATGTTTTCTATAAATATCAAATTATTCTACATACAAAGACAGATTAAACTCTCAACATTTCTCTATATATGCTTTCTTGATCCAAATTTTTCACCAACTTAAATTTCAAAATGCTAACGTTCGGGTTCTCCGAATTAACCTTCTTGCAAAACTCAACCTAGCGATATTCAATTGGGCTTTGCAGGTGTTCTCTTCTTAACACGACCTTCATCTGATTCTCAATAAATGACTTATCTTTCTTATTAAATCTCATGATTTATCAATTACAGATAAAAATTGAACACCTACAAATTTAATAAACTATCCAACTTTTCGACCCAAAATATATTTGAAAGATAAATATATACTATTTTCAATACGGAATAGATTTTGCATTTTTCCCTTTAAATAATCATGTTGTAACATACAAAAATATTATTATGTTTTCTTAAAAAAATACAGTTTGAAACTCTCTGTTCAGTTCGGGGTTGGAACTGAAAATCGTGAATTCAAATTGGACAAAATGCAAAATCTGAACCAAATTTTATTCTCAAATATTTAAATTTCGATTGATTTATCACCGGTCCGATTACGGTTCTGTTGACACACAAAATCGGTCGTCAGCCTTGGCCATGTCTAAGAAAAAGAGGGTATTATCGTATTCCGGACACAGTTGGGCCTAGGCGCGGCTCAATTACTTAGCAGATATAGTGTTTTATGTGATTTTGATTGCCGCAAGATCATATATATATATATATAGTGTTTTATGTGATTTTGATTGCCGCAAGATCATATATATATATATATATGATACATAAAATAATGTTGATTTTATTTTAAAATAATAAAAATTTAACAATTATTATGATGCATAAAATAACTAACATATGTTGGCCAGAGTGAAAGAGGGCTTCGTCTTTCTTAAACATGTTCCAATTTCGATCCGCAAGTTCGGCATACATATAAAAATTGCGGTATTGAAATGATTGCTTTCAACAAGGGACTTCTGCAGTAACATGTCCAGATTAATCAAACTAATCGAGCTTAAATACTGGGCGGGCGAGTGTAGCTTTCAAAAAATAATAAGAATGCATAAAATAACTTGTAATCGGGGACGTATTATTCTTTTTGACACCATGAAAAACAAATGGGCGGCCGACGAGAATTTCTTGGAGAAAAATAAAAATTGCCATTACCATTTATTATTATACCATATAATAAAATATTCCCATAGTTTTATTCTGACTGTTTCCATAAACTATGTGTTTTGACCTTTTTTCAGTAACAATGGATAATTGGACTACCTCTTTCTTTTTTCCACTTCTTTTCTATTTTAATACATTACTTGTATTTTTTAAATCAAATAGAAACAACATTTTCATGCTGTAAAAGGTTATATTTAATTATAATCTTAATTTTTTTGGCTATATTATTTCTTATTCTAGTCATGGTGGGAGAACTGTCTGCTGGACGTAGGATTTCCATAAATCATATCCATAATTTCCTTTTTGTGCTTAATATAATAATTGTTCTTGCAATTCTGATCGCAACGTTTTACAAAAGTTTGGCAATATATGAATTTCCCGCTTCTAATCCCGGCAGCGGATTTTTTTTTTTTTGTAATTTTTTACTTTTTAGTGGTGGGAAAGTTTTCAGCTCTTTTTAATTAACATTTTGGCTATTATTTAATTAATTTCAGCACTATATATCCAATGTTTTTTAAAATTAGAATTTCTACGGTAGAAAAGACTTGAATTGGTGTATAAATATATTATGCTCTAATGGCAACAGAAATAGAATAAGTACCAAATATTAGGGGTGTACATCGGACAGGTTCGGGTGAACCCGATCCGATTAATTCGAAATTCTTATATTTCCCTTATCTGATTCTATCCTACATAAATATCGGACTCCTACCCGATTAACCATTTATGGGACCCGACCCGAATAACTAGAATTTTATTTTTTTTAATTTACATATTTAAATTAAAATCCTAAATTAATACAAATAAATAATATTAAATGTCATAAAAAATATTTTAAAAATACAACAAACTAACAATTTCAAAATTACATTAAATATATATTATATATTAATTAATATTGTAGAGAAGTTAGGTTTTTATTTATATATTTAAAAAATCGGGTCGTTCGGATTTTCACTCGGCCCGATCCGAAGCATACATAATATCAAAAACCGAACCGACCATATTAACCCAATTAACCCAATCTGAATTGATCGATTTGGTTCGAATTGATCGAGTCGATTTGGTTTTTGTACACCCCTACCTAATATGATAGTTCTAGAGCTACTAAAATAGCAGTCTTATACTGTTTTCAATATAATAGATTATAGAGTGTTTGAATACGAGTTTTTATTTTTTCTTTATTATATATATAAAAAAAAAGTTTATATTGCATATTTATATGTATGCTTACCCGTATCGATATGTATACAGTACGAAATATGATTTTTTTTTTAAAAAAGGCATGCGGTTTAATAAATACTGAAATTATAAAAATAACTCCAAATAATGAAAAAAAAAGAATAATAAATACAAATATTTATTAAAATTACAAGATTAATTTAAAACTACAAATATATATTAAAATTACGAGATTAATTTAAAACCACTACTGAATAGTAACTTGTATGGTAAAAATTATAAGTGTTTTATATTAAGAGGCTCAATTGAAATTTAAATTCGAAATTTTACAGTTTTAAAACTAAATTAATAGCACTAAATTAAAATTTAGCAGTATATATTGCGATATCTAAGACTTAATTAATCTATAACATTCGTACTTCACTTGCAAATATAGAGGATATAAATTAAATAAATTCTAATCATTTACAAACTACACTTCTAAGATTGAGTTAATTTTACCGATCACCCTTCACTTCAAAAAACACATTAAGAATTTAGTAAATAATTATGTAGGTCCCGAAAGACACTCAAGAGGGAGGTAAATTGGGTGTCTTGAAATTTTCTGATCAAATTTCTAAAGGAATAAAATTATTTGCAAGTGCAAATTTCTGATAATTTTTTCTAACAAATAATGTAAAAACTGCAATATAACAATAATAATAGATTTTGCAAGTTATTTTTAAACTTCAAATATATTTCTGAAAAAGTGTGTTAAATTTGTTGTGAATATTTTAGAAATTCGTTTTACAGAAATTTGAAAACTCAGATTTTCAGAATGTAAAATAGAATTGTAGAAGATAAAAAATAGAGCAGAAAAGTAAAGCACACATAGGCCAACCTACCTATCTCAACTCCTCAAGAATCGCTCTTAAGCTTTTCTCTCCACTATTAACTCTTTTAAGGGCAAGAGTTCAAGCCAATATACAATCCTATGTATATCTACTAACAATTTTTTTTCCAAAGTAAAAGATTGAAACACTTACTAGAATTTTTCTTAGGTTTTAGCCAACCCAAACTCACAATCTTTCACAATAGAGATTCCTCACAAATAATTATAACACAAGCTATAATCAATTGATGATGATATGTAAAGATGAAGTGCAAGATGGAAAGTGAGATGATTTAAAACAAGTAAGCTTTCTCTTAAGAGTTAGAAAATCTTTTCAATATTTTCTCTAAACTTCTAAATGATCTAACAATATGTATTTATATCCAAAAACATGGTTTGAAGTGAGAAAATATAAAACTAGTCGTTTATGACCGTTAGAAAATAGAACAGACAATTCTATCTCTAACTAGCCGTTTTATAACCGTTATTTTATCCTATAGTGCGAAACAAATTTTCGATCAGAAATTTATTCAGATTTCTAAAGACACAAATTCTGACGAACCATTTTCTAAATCATTTTCTGAAGGAAACTAGTTTTAACTAAAAACGAGATTTCTGACTTAAAAATATTTTTATGCAATTTTAAAACTTAGGATATGTATGTATTAGTGAAAATTTAATTTTCAAATTGATCTTACAATTTAGTAACCTAATTTTTCTTAGACTAAAATATTCTTCAACTTGATTTTCAAAAATTTATTTCACAATCTTCATTTTGGATAATTTCATCAGAAGAATAAATGGAAATGCCTGCAAAACATTACTTGGAACGGATTTCTCAATAGAGTTTATACAATGTTTGATTATCATCAAAATTTGGATATGGCCTTGGGCTAATAATCTCCCCTTTTTTGATGATGAAAAAACCTTAATAAACTTCACTTAGAAGTCTATCTAGGTTAGTCTAAAAAAGCTCCCCCTGAATATATGCATGATATATTTACATAAAAAATAAAATCTGTAAAGTAAGTGTAAATTCCTGTAGAACTTAAGATTTTATCAAAATATAAGCATGCCAATGAATTCTATAAAAATTTAACTTGATTTTACAAGAAATATTTTTAAAGAAGTCAAGCATCACAATGAATCAAATAGTATTAATGCATCAGCATATTAAATTTTCAATAAACAGACAATTTTCCATTAGCAAGAAAATTTTCAGAATTCATTCCAGCAAATCATATAACCATATAGCAAATCATTTGGCCACTTTTCTCCATTTTTAATTATCGATTTTTCTCCAAAGATTTATCCATTTTCTTTCATTTTCTCAATTATTCTCCCCCTTTTTGTCATCAATCAAAAAAGAAAGAGATAACATAATGTACACAAAAAAAATTTTAACAAACCCAAATAGATGTAAATATCATCAAGAAAAAATTATGCCACCAAATAATCATCCAAAATATACCAACATAAAGTCAAAGAGAAAAACCTGTTCATCCTTGATTTTTGCTGCATCCGAAGTTGATCGAATGAGACCGTTCCAAAAATTGAGCACAATTAAGATGGATTTGCAGTAAAGATGGAGCCTTGAAAAATTATTTTGAAATTTTCTTTCTTAATTTTGAACCGAGAGATGTATAACTCTCAAACTAGATTGGAATATAACCTGCTGCTTCAATGTGTGATTTGAAATCAAAGTGGCATTGGATTTTGAAGGAACAATTTTGGAACTTTGTGAATCGAAATGATGAAGGCTTGGGTAAAAAGAGAAGGCGTCGGTGATGGCAATGGAGACCGACGGGGATGATGCTTGGAAACCATTTTTTATCGACCCATTTGCAGTAACGATTCAGATTAAGAGGAAAAAAATAAGGAAGGCTGAGTTCTTTGAAGAAATGACGATTTGGTTTTAGAAGAAGACAAAGTATTTAATCCAACTAATTGAAAGTTATTTTACCCAAATAAGAGACTTTATTTTTTAAATAAAATAATAAGTTTTGAAAAGAAATGGGTGCCGTAAAAATCAAAGTATCATTTGTTTTTTGAAAAGTTGTTAAAGTATTAATAAACACTTTAACTAGAAACATGTGAAAATAAGATTTTAAAAGATAAAAAGTAAAAAAAATGATCAGCACGTTTTTTTCAAGAGAAGAAATCATATTTGTATGAAGAAAATACAAAGACTTGATATTTTAAAAATTTTAAAAGTAAAGTTACGTAAGGTGTGAAGTGTGAAAGAAGAAATTTTTAAAAGATAAAATATGAAAAGTGGAAAGCACATATTTCAAAGTTAAAAAGTTAACTTGTTGGAATAATCAAAGATCACAATTTTTAAAGTCAAAAAATTAACTTTTTAAAAGTAAGGCACAATTTTTAAAGACAAAAAGTTAACTTTTTAAAAGTAACACATTTTTCAAAGACAACAAACTGCTTTTGCTTATTTTCTTTTAACCAAATCTATATGTTTCTATATTTTGTAAAAAAGTGGCTTTTGATTTTCTTTTTCAATTATAATAATACATGTTTTGTAAAAATGTGGCTTTTGATTTTCTTTTTAAATTATAATAACACAAAAGACAAATGACAAAAAGCTTACAAAGCTTCTTTAAAAATAAAAGGAAGACAAAATTCAAATCCTTTTTTTTAGCGTGAAAAGCAAATTAATTTTATTTTTGTTTTACATGAAAAAACAAACTTAAAATTATTATTTTTTTTAAACGAGAAAAGCAAACTTAAAATTTATTTATTTATATATTTTTTTAAGGAAAAGAGAATAGACTTCTTTAAGCTATTTAAAAGGTGAAAAACACAATTTTCAAAGACAAGAATCACATTTGTAAAGTGAATCACGTTTTGGCATAAAATAGTGAATTTGTCTTTTGTAAATTTTTCATTAAACAATTAATTTATTGAAAAGACTTTGACTTGGAATTTGTAAAAGGTAGGACACAATTTTTAGGTGATAAAAAATAACTTTTTGAATTTTAAATTCAAAGTTAAAATGATCAATAAAATAGTTTGACCATTAAAAATTTATGCATGTTCATGTAATGATATCACTTGGGAACTTATAATTTTGCAATTATCCAAATGCAAGAACCAAAAATAAGGGAAATGTCAAGGCTGTCCCTATATAATTTTAAAACAACACACATAATGCTTAGGGGTAACAAAGACAATTTGCATAAATCTTAATTTTTTCTTCATATATTTAACTTTTTCAACACGCAAACATCCCTTCAACGATAAATTCCAGCAGACCAAAGATGAAAAATCACACACACAAAAAAATTAAAATATGCTCTTTGAGATTTAAAGAAGACCCACCTTTTTAGAGAGAAAATTAATGCTCATACCCATTTCAAGTCTTCTTCTTAGATGATAAGGTTTGTCTTTTTTTTTCTTCATTGTAGTCTTGAGCCAACAATTCAAAGTTTTCTTGCTCATCCAATTTTCTTTTAAACATCTCATAAGATTCACGCATGGCTCTTCTTATCATCAATTTTTTTCGATACCAGATACTTGTGAAATCTCCAATTTTTCTGTAATTTTGCTGATTGTACAACTTGTTGTTCTGCCTGAATTTTTTTGTTACGTTTTCTATCGATTTTTTTGATTGAATTTCGGGATTGTTTTCCAAGTAGGCACACTTTGCATACATGATATTTATCAATCTTCATTTTTGGCAAAAAATTTTTTTTAATGCATAAAAACTTGCATGTCGTAATTTTTTATAAAAAAATTTTAGATCTTTACTCTTATAAAATATATTTTTCCATTTCAACATCTTCTACTCTTTTCTATTATCATAAAGACTAACAAAACTACTTTCAGATTTTCAGTTTAGAAAACTTAGCTTTGTCCCACATCATATGCCTAGAGTAGCTGCTATTCATATATTATTTTTTCTATCTTGGCACTCTTCAGGTAAATCTACAAAGAAATCAAGTATTTCTAGGTACCAAACCTTTCTTGGGTCCTTCATAATTAGTTACAATATTTATTGAATTTTTAACAACCCATTTATATTTGGTAGAATTAGCATTTTTCTTGTAATAACAGAATTTTGAAATATGACTTTTTCTACAGCAATAAAAACATGTAACAGAAGAGCTAATTATCATTTTATCAGATGAGTATTTCTTATACCTTTTCTGGGTGTATTTTCTGTTATAATTTTTTAATGTACTTGCATGAGAATTATGAACAGATTTTGCATTTAGATTTTTAATAAAATTCTCATTACACACACAAACATGTTTTTCTTTTACATTGCATTTTTCTTGCAAAGAAATAAATTTACTTTCCAAAAATGAATAATTATTTTTTTTTTTTAATTCTGTCTCCTTTGAATTTTCGTGTTCTATAAGCAACTCATCATAATTTTTTTTACCTCAATATAAGTCTTTTTAAACATAAGATATTTATGATGCAAATCTTCAAAATATTCAAGCATTTTTTCATATTCATTGCCATTTTCATTTGAATCAGAATCACTTACCTCAAAATTTTCTGAATCATTTTTAGGTGAACTGTTATCAGCATTTCGTTCACTGTCAGAATTGGAGTTTTGCTCTTCATGATCAGAAATTGTCATCAGACCAATATCTTCAGAATTTGTAGATTCTGGTTCACTTTGTGCTTGAATCTTCAATGTCACTCCATATAGCTTTCATAGCTTTCTTTCTAAACTTTTTCTTCTTTCTTTTTAGATTGGGGCAATTAGATTTGATGTGACCAGGTTTATTGCATTTATAGCAAATCACATCTCCACTAGAATTTGATGAATTTTCTGCTTTATGGTGAAAGAATTTCTGATGCTGCTTTTTGTACGATTTTTTGGCATTTCTGTACAGCTTTTTGAACTTATTTATAATTAAAGCCATCTCATCATCACCTGTAGAATAATCACTTCCAAATTCTGCTTTGAGAGCAATAGCTTTCAATTTTATGTCTTTTTCTTTTTCTGCATCTTGAGACTTAATGTAAAGCTCATGAGAAATAAGAGATCCACAAACATTATCAAAATTTAAAGTACTGAGATCCTTATCTAACAAAATTGATGCTTTTTCTTTTCATCTTGGTGTGAGACCTCTAACAAGCTTAACAATTTTATTATGTTCATCAAGTTTCTTACCAACAGTTTTAATTTCATTAGTTAATTTAACGTACCTATTGATTACCTCAGAAATTGACTCTTCTGGCTTCATTTTAAATGCTTCATAATCTACCATAAGAACATGAAGTCTAGTATCTTTAACTTGATTCGTACCTTCATATGTTGCTTCTAGCTTGTCCCAAATTTCTTTTGTTGTATCACATCCAGAAAATCTGTTGAATTTATTTGTGTACAGTGAGCAAAAAAGTATGCTCATAGCTTTGAAATTTAGCTGCACTTTTCTCTTTTCAGCTTTTGTGAATTCTTTTCTGGTCTTTAGAATAGTAGCAATTTCTGATGCTCCTGTTTCATCAAAAATCTTTCGTGAATGCTCATATCTATCTTCAATAATATCCCATCAATTCATATTTTGAGATTGGATAAAATGCATAATGACAACCTTTCAGAAAGGATAATTTTTACCACTAAATATAGAAAAACGATGGACAGAATGTCCTTCTTTGAATGGAGTAGCAGTAAGAGCATTGCTTGATTCGGTCATTTTTAGGATCACTCAAGGTGGTTAAACTTTAGGAAATAGAGAACTGCTCTGATACCAAATGTAGGTCCCGAAAGACACTCAAGAGGGTGGGTGAATTGGGTGTCTTGAAATTTTCTGACCAAATTTCTAAGGAAAAAAATTGTATGCAAGTGCAAATTTCTGATAGCTTTTTATAATAGATAATGTAAAAAATACAAGATAACAATAATAATAGATTTTGCAAGTTCTTTTTAAACTTCAAATATATTTCTGAAAAAGTGTATTAAATTTGTTGTGAATATTTCAAAAATTCGTTTTACAGAAATTTGAAAACTCAGATTTTCAAAATGTAAAATAGAATTGTTGAAGATAGAAAATAGAGCAGAAAAGTAAAGCACACACAAAATTTATAGTGGTTCGGCCAACCTACCTACCTCCACTCCTCAAGAATCACTCTTGAGTTTTTCTCTCCGCTCTTAACTCTTTTAAGGGCAAGAGTTCAAGCCAATATACAATCCTATGTATATCTACTCACAATTTTTTTTCCAAAGTAAAAGATTGAAACACTTGAATTTCTCTTAGGTTTTAGCCAACCCAAACTCACAATCTTTCACAATAGAGATTTCTCACAAATAATTACAATACAAGTTATAATCAATTAAAGATGATATGTAAAGATGAAGTGCAAGATGGAAAGTGAGATGATTTAAAACAAGTAAGCTTTCTCTTAAGAGTTAGAAATCTTTTCAATATTTTCTCTAAACTTCTAAATGATCTAACAACATGTATTTATACCCAAAAACATGGTTTAAAGTGAGAAAACACAAAACTAGTTGTTTATGACCGTTAGAAAACAGAACAGACAATTCTGTCTCTAACTAGCCGTTTTATAACCGTTATTTTGTCCTGTAGTGCGAAACAGATTTTCGATCAGAAATTTGTTCAGATTTCTAATCCAATTTCTAATGACACAAATTTTGACGAACTATTTTCTAAACCATTTTCTGAAAGAAATTAGTTTTAACTAAAAATGAGATTTCTGACTTAAAAACATTTTTATACAATTTTAAAACTTAGGATATGCATGTATGAGTGAAAATTTGATCCTCAAATTGATCTTATAATTTAGTAACCTAATTTTTCTTATACTAAAATATTCTTCAACTTGATTTTCAAGAATTTATTCTACAATTTTCATTTTGGATAATTTCATCAGAAGAATAAATGGAAATGCCTGCAAAACATTACTTGGAATAGATTTCTCAATAGAGTTTATACAAGGTTCGATTATCATCAAAATTTGAATATGGTCTTGGATCAACAGATTATATGTTAAGACATTTACCGATCACCCTTTACTTCAAAAAACACATTAAGAATTTAATAAATGATTATATGTTAAGACAGTGGTGCAACCACGTAGAAAGGAAGGGAGGCAATTGCCTCAATTAATTATTGAATTCTTTTTATTATATATATATATTGCGTGGCAATTGTCTTTTTTTTTATTTAATAATTTATTTATAATATTTATGTTATATTTTCGTCCCACTTATTTATAAATTATAGTTTCATCACTTTTTTAAGACTTAAGCGGTATTAATATATACAATTTTTGTTGTTTCAATCTTGAGCGTAATTTTAAATCACTATTATTTATTTTCATTCATTAATATTTTTAAATAGAACTGACTTTGATTCAGTAACACAATTACTTTTGTAACGAGTTTAGTTCGGAGCCAAGATTTCTGCGATCTAAACTTGGTGAAGTTTTATCAAGCTTACTAGCCTACATCAACTCGTTGTTTTTGCCAAGTGGTTAAGGCGCTTGCCTGCTAAGTAAGTGGGGTTTCCCCGCGTGAGTTCGAATCTCATAGGCGACGCAGCTACATAAGGGTTTTTTTTTTCTTTTTAAAATTCTTTTATACAGTGAAATAAAAAATTTAAATTCAAAATCCAAAATTTGTATAATAAAATCTGTACTGATTGAAATTTAAAATTTATTTGTTAGACTAATTTAAATTTAATTACATCATTTATAAATATTTAAAAATACTTTATACAGAAAATTTGAATCCAAATATATGGAGAAAAAGATCTCTAATATAGGTTTAACAAATAGTAAATTAGAAACTCTTCCTATAACTTTCTGTCAAAAAAAAGTGATATGCAGGGAATAAACTTTTTATTCCATTTTTCTGAAACTAGTATAAGTCCAACATATATACATTGTGTATAGCTTTAACAAAATATTAGCACCAACAATTTGAAATTTATTATTTTAATTAGAAGCATTAACTCCTAAGTATGTTATTATTTGTCTTTGTTATTATTTGTCTTTCTTACATCGGTCCAATGCATCAAACCAATAAAAAAATATAAATTTTGCAATTTATCTTTTTAAAATATCAATATATTATTGAATTGGTGTAACATGCATCGGATTTTAAAAAAATTCATTATTATATGACATTTCTCATAATATCTAAAAAAAGAGAGAGGGTTCGAATGGGAGAGAAGCAATCTGATAAGATCAAGAAGTCAAATGAGACCTGCAAGAAAGAAAGAGTGTTCGGTTGGAGGGGAATGAGCACTCCGATGTTCAAGTCCGTAAGACTTTTTAGAGGAAAAAAATATAAAACGATATTAACTTAATTCTTAAAAAATGAGTATATTTATAGAAGAAAATGATTGATAGGTTTTGTAGGTACTTAAATACGTAATCCAATAGACCTGGTGCCAGTGATGGCTGAAAGGATAGGTGAACGAGGCATATCAAAGACATGATTGCACAGCCGACGTTGTCAAACGGACTGACACCTTCAGGCAAATTTATAAGTTGATTGACCGAATCTCTTCTTTTTATTGATCTTGGACCCAAAGTATTGGGCCAAATAATGAGTATTATCATTATATATTGAATTTTTATTTAGTGATTATCAAATACGGAATTAAGATTTAGTTTTGATGTTTACGAATCTCATCGGTTAATTAGGGATTAGACAAATATAAGTATTGGTGATCTCGATTAGAAGGGATGCCCTTCAATATATGATCGTGATGCCATTGATCGTCAGTCTGATTGAAAGGATGATTATATCACATAGATCCATAAATAACAGTTTGAGCGAGATAGTTAATAACGATTACTTTTTTTTTTATTCAAGTTGATGATAATTAATTGAACTACATCCATAAATAAATTCATCAATAAATAAAACAATGTATATGTAAGAAATAGTAGGTTTTTGTATATAACATTTTACAATAAATTGATTTATAAATTATTCATGAACTTGATCAGAATTTACATTATTATTCGAGTAAATAAATTTTTTTCCATTTTTGTCTGTTGCTAAAATTCGTGGCTAATTATATATATATATATGTATATTTTTGAAAATTCACATTAACCCAGAGAAATGAATGTGGCAGCTTGCTTTGGAGTACTTACCAATTAGAATCTGATTGAAATCTATTTGGATTGTGCAATTTATTGTGAGAATTAAAACATAATCACTTTAAAACTGACTCCATTAATTAAACCATATTCCTTCATTGATTATGAAATCATACTTTCCTGTCACATAAATTCAAGTCAAGAAACCCTAAAATAAAGTATTTATAGACATTTCATGGAGACTCTTTCTCTGCAATTCAATCTCTGTATAGTCCTGAGAATGAAAAGGGCAAAAGTGAGCTCAGTGTATGAAGGAAGGAGAAGAAAGAATAGCATAGAAGAAAAAGAGTATTGGTCAAAGAGGGCAAGAATCCAAGCAAGGGCTAGAAAATATGGGCAGAAACCAAACCTGATGAGAGCTGTTTATTACTGCCGGTGGATGACGAAGAATAGTAGTACAATTGAAGAAGAAGGTGAAGCCATTGATGTTGCTCCAAAGCCTAGTGATTGTGTTAAGAGCATTGAAGAAGGTCTAATTAATGGTGAAGGAATGATGATAAATGCAAAAATGGAGAAATGGGAAGAAGAGCCAGTTTGGTGGGAGGAGTGGCCGTTGTGTTGGAGCTATGAAGAACAATGGATGTGGTTTGGAATTGGGTGGGACATCAATGAACAAAACGATCATGTTCATGATCAACTTTTTGTAGGAGATATTTGGAATTGAGACCTATCTACCTATATTCAAATGATTAAAGGATTAAAGGTGCAATTAATCGCCTAAAATTTGACAAAAATAGCAATTAATTTTTT
Organism: Excoecaria agallocha; assembly: GCA_037975025.1. Lineage (NCBI taxonomy): Eukaryota > Viridiplantae > Streptophyta > Magnoliopsida > Malpighiales > Euphorbiaceae > Excoecaria > Excoecaria agallocha. The sequence continues at coordinate 24,096,914 of CM075816.1, forward strand.
AATTTTTGTTTTGGTACAATATTTCTCTTAAATTTTACAAATTGGAGGAATATTATTTTAAAATTGACGGTTCCATTATTTTAACTACTTCTGTCAGCAGTCAATTGATGAAAAAAAGTCAAAATAATGAATCTGTTAGTTTTTAGGGTAACATTACTCTAATTTATAAATTTTAGGGATTAATTACTTTTTTTGTTAAATTTCTTAAGCTTACTCAAATCTTGAAATTTTTTACTAATCAAGTTATTTATAGATTAAACCAATGGCGTGTTGACTTATAAACATAAAAACATATTATTATAAAATTGTGACTTTTTTTTTTGGTTATATGCAGCAACATGCCATTGCCTTGATTTGTAAGTAATTTCATATATTTGATTTAAATCTAATAGTAAGTTTTAGCTTAATATATAGTACTAATTTGGTAATGTAGTTTTGTACTAAAATCAATCTCATAATGCAAATCAATCTTATTTAAAAAAAAACACTCTAATAATATTTTGATTTTGAATTAAGTTGTTGTCCAAGTTTTTATATATTGATATAAAAAATATATATATGTTAAAGTTAATCGGTTACTATATATAAATATTACTATATAATTAAATCAAAAAACATAATATAAATTTACTTTAAAGTATTATATAAATTTTATAGGAAAATATATAAAATTAAGATATATTTTAAATATATTTTAAAGTATTATTTTATGTGAGTTTAGAGAGAAATAGAAAAAAAAGAAATTTTTTAAGATATATATATGAATTGATTAATCGTGAATTAACAGTTATCTGGTATCCAAAAATCGAAACCGTAATTAAAAATAAAAAATTTAAAAATTAAGAATCGTGACCGAATTTATTAAATCGGTTAACCAAAAAAATTAATTCAGTTTCGAACCAATTTTGCGATTAATTATTTTTTCGATTTTTTCTTTCTCACCCTACTGGCAATTGCTTGTGGTGCGAGCTTAATTTAGAAATGTTTGTAACCACCACTTAATTAGAACTTAATAGGGAATGAGGAAGGAGATGAGAATCATTTTCTTTTAAATTTAAATCAACATACTATTCAAATATTTCTTTAAAAACATTGTAAAAGTAGCTTTAATGACCCATATAAAAATAAATATTAACTTAGATTAGTTATTAATTCATCAAAAGATATTTACGAGTGACATGACCGAATTACTATTAAGTACAGAATAAAGTGAAGAGAAGAAATAAATTTCAAATATATATCAAATGAAAAGGCCTCATACTTTTTTTTTCTTTTTTTAATGTAAAACCAAACTATAAAGTATATATATATAAAAAAGGTAAAATTACAATTGCTACCTAAAATTTGATAAAAAGTACAATTTAATTTATAAAATTTAATTTGATGCAATATCACCAATAATATTTCAAAATTGGGGCAATTTGACCCTTAAAATGATGATTCCGTCAGTTAAACCGTCCTCCGTCTGTTGAACATTGAAGTGGCAACATATATGATACATGACACTTAAAAATTGGATATGTATCTGTTGATGTATTCCTTTTTAATTATGTCATGTTCTATATGTCAAATACTGTAGTGCCACGTATCATTCATATCGTCACGTCAGCGGTTAATAGATGAAAGCTGATTAAACTGATAGAGTCATAATTTTAGAAGATAAATTGTTGTAATTTTAAAATATTAAAAATGATATTGTACCAAATTAAATTTTATAAATTGAATTATATTTTTTATTTTGAGAAAGTGATTTGCACTTTGGGCCAAAAGAAATTAAGAGGCTGAAATGTAAAAAATCTTGGCGTGTATAAAAGGTTTGGATTTGAGGGCAAGGCCACTTTCGGCCCAAAGAAATTAAGAGGCTGAGATGTAAAAAATCTTGGCGTGTATAAAAGGTTTGGATTTGAGGGGCAAGGCCCCTCTCACCTTGGCTAAGACTTAGTCTGCCTCTCTAAACTTATTATTGATAGGACTTAAAAACAAAAGGTGGCTTTTCTTTTTAATTTTTTTTAAATATTTACAAATTTTTATATAAATTTTTGATTTAGTAGTCAGAATCCAATAAAACGTGTGAAGAATTTTAAATTCAATTTTTTATTCTGATATTTATAATTAGATTATATATATTTTTAAAGAAAAACAAATGCAACAGGAAATTTGATATTGAAAACATTTGAAGAATAGGAAAAATCCCAACTAATAAAATAACATGGTAAGTTTTCGTCATGAAGCAACAGTTAGCTATCTATCAATTTTGCATGAGGTGATAAAAAGATATGATTTGGACGAAAATTAAATGCGTTAGATCTGAGGACCAAACATACAGATCTTCTTATCTCTGCCTTTATCTAAATCATGGCACCTCCACAAATGTAACTTTCAATGTCTCAATCCCCCTTCAAACAGTCTCAACTCTACTCGGTGCATACCATGGTTTACCAAAACCCTTACAATACTAGATGGTTAAATTTAAAATACCAAAAACCGTTTATTTTTTTTTTTGTGTTTTTAGTGTGGTATCCTAAACGGGTCTGTACTAATGAGAGATACCTTTAAATTATACCATACTCAGACTAATCCCCTATTCGCGGTATTGTCAGGTGTGATTGTGGGGATCTCTCTCAATAAAATTTAATGCATCCACAAGAAATCAAATCCGAGATCACTTGCTTAATTGATCAGAGCCCCTTTCACTCAGACCAATTTACGTTGGTACCAAAAACTGTTTATTATTTCAATACGGTGAATGTAAAATTTTTTTTATTTAGTACTGCAAAAAATTATTGATAAAATCGTAAATCAAAATCAATTTATGATTTGAAAGGATAATCTTTTATACTTTTATATTTAAATTATTTTAAACATAATTATTATGCTAATATAAAATTTTTTTTATAGCTTTAGTGTCTTAAACTTTTTTTTATCGTAAATAATGTAATATGAAATATGTTAAAAATTATATTTTGGATGATTTTAACATCGACCAATTCAATTTTGATAGTATACATACTACCATTTATGGACAACTAATTGCAAAATAATTACCATATTAATTAACTAATTTTCCATTCCATCTTCTATTGTTGTTCAATTAGTTAATAATTAATTTCTTCATTTTAAAACAAGACATGGATTAATCAACTAGATTTAGTTTAGCCAACTTAATTGTGATTTATTTGTTTAATTATTTGATATTAGAAAAATAACCCACCAAAGAAAAGATAATTACTGAATAAAGGCATCCCAAAATATTTTGTGCTTTAACGTCTTTTTTTCTTTTTGTATTCAATGGCATGGATTAAATACTCAAATATGCCATCTTACAATAATAGAGGATAATACTTATCTTGTTTTATGAAAGAGTTAATAAACTAAAGGCTTAACACATAAAATAATTAACGGACAAATGTACAAAAATGCCTTTAATTTTTACAACAAAACAAAATAATTTTGCTTCTAATATTTAATTACGTGCAATGTTGCCCTTAAATTCATAAAAATAATGTAATTTAATTTCTGAAATAACAGGAATGTTAGTTTGACATCATTCGGTCAAAAAGGTGTAATGTGCTGACGTTAGCAGTCAAAAGACGAAATACGATTAAACTAATAGTTTCGTTATTTCAGGAACAGAATTCATTACAAAAAAACTGCTAATTAGCGATGAAAAATTTCGTCGCTAATTACGAGAATGCCGCTGCTAAGTTAAATTAACGACGCTACGATGAACAGTCGCTAAAAGGCCAGTGTGAATATATTCCAAGTTAGTCGCTGAATAATAATAATAATATTTAGCAACTACATTTTCCGTCGCTAATTAAAAATTATTGTAAAATTTAGCGACGAAATATTGTCGATGATATGGTCGCTAATCATTTCTTAAATTCTAACTTTTGTGCAGTAGCGACAATTGCTGTCGCGAATCCGTCGCTAAATTATTGCATAATTTAATTTTTTCTTTTATTGTATTTTTAAATTTTCATCCTTTACACAGTATAAATAATAATCTTATATTATAAAATTCATATATAATAAATACAAATATAAATAATAATCTTATATTTTCATATATATATATATAATTTGTAATGAATTCATTACAAATATAGAGTCAACCTAAAAAAAACAATATATAAAACAAAGTGCAATTAAATCAAGCCTCTCTGTTTTTTTTAGCTAATTTCTAACAAAAGTGGAGCATGACAACATCCCAACAACTTTCTAACTTTCTGGAGTCGTTATCCTATCAACATAACCCTGACCTCTATCTTTCCGTTGTGAAGCAACACCCTGGATGAATGTAAAAATCTCTGGTGTAAATACATACACGCCACAATTTATTAAGTCACTTACCTGCATCAGAACATAACATGAAAAAGAAGAAAAGACAGAAAAAAAATAATGAAGGGAGGCAGACTGCTAATTGCTAAAAATTATTGGTGTAAATATCAATACATACAAAAGTTTTAGGTTTCTAATAATTATTGATGTAAATATCCTACATAAAAACATTTATTAATCAACCAATCTTGATAACCAAAATAGATGTGCCCAGTTCGATTTCATAGTGCATGCCATAAACTACATTGAACGTGGAAACTACATCACTCTGCTTATAGTTACTATCCAAGTGATTCATATAAGTTTTTCTGCCTATTCATGCAAAAGAAGCAATATGTGATTTTATATTTATTAGATCTATAAATAATTTCCGCATAGCGATATTAACCATCAAAATAATTTTTCATACCACTTGTACAAACAAAAAACATTCAGTCAGTCAAACAAACATCCATAAAACAAAAACTTGAGATCATCAGCTTTCAACATAAACTAAAGGAATCTATACCAGAATAGGAAAGACAAGTAGTGTTATTCAATATAGGAAAACTTACAGGAGTTTCAACTTCCTTTACTGGTCAAGCATATTCAGGATCCCCAGGCTCACCTACAATGACAAGATATCACCAATTTGCCAATCAGCAATAAAATAGCTACATTTAGCAGAAGCATTTCTACCAAATTTTATAAGTAAATAATAAACAAGTGCAAAGAAGTTGAATTAACACAAACCTATGGCAATTGCTATCAGCTCTAACTCCACACCGCCAACCCATCTAACAGCAGGTAAGTTCCGATGCATTAAGAGATGATTTGCCTCATCATCAAACCCCTATTGACAGATGACCAAAGTAGCACCAACATCCTGCACTCAAATATAAAATGAAAGAAAATTGTAAACAATATAAAGACATTGCATACCACTGTCCAAGTAATTCCAAGACATCTCACAATATAAGTCTCGGTCCTATTGCAAATCGCCTCACTAGGCCTTGTTCCCACCTTAAAGTGCAAATGGGGAACTAAACACTCATAAACACAGGAGTACGACTAAAAATATGTATGATGTGATATGCAAATAAAAATTTCAAATTTAAAAATTTTTCTAATGAAACAAAAGTGAGAAGCTAACCTTGCATTTCTGAACCATGTCATCAAAATATTGCTGTTCTTGGTTACGCAGGGTCTGAAACTTTTCTACAGTATCAATATCCACCTTATGTTTAGTCTTTGGCTTTGGTGGCTCAAATGGGCAAGTCAAGATAACAATTTTTGCATCTTCAATTCTTTTGGGCATCTGCGGATGACTCATATCCTTGTCAACTACTATGCCATATATTAGTTCAGTATCCTCCAACTTGGCTCCGACTTTTCCCTCAACCTTAATCAAATCCAAATTAACCTCCTTCCGCTCTAAATCTGGAAAGCAAGAACTGCTTTAACTGCAATCTCAGCCAAGCTGCGCTTGCATTGATTCACGCTGCAAAACAAAGAAAGAAGAAAAATCAACTCAAGACACAAATTGAAAAACATACGGCAGCCAAACCATTTTTGAAAGTCAGCATATTTCCTCAAATATGTAAAAGTATACAGATATATCATGACACACTTCAAAATGACTATTAAAATACAATTAAAAAAAGGCTCTATAGAGATTTACAGGTAACACAGCATGCAGTAAAATAACAATGCAGACAAGAAGTGTCACATGCTACATTGCAAACTGATGGCTACAAGAAACAGCATACCACTGAAAATACAAACCATCTCATTTGGCAAACTACTGCAAGGTTAAGTACAAAAACTTGGAAAAGAGTTGAATTTACATTGAGAATGCTTCCTGCTAAGCGTAACTGGGATGAGAATAGAAGCAAACTTACATCTTTGAGGACAGAGTAGTCATGCAAGTTTGAACCAAGGGCTCTATATCCGTCACATCAATATCATATTTATGCGCTAATGATCCAAATGTTCAACAGCCATCTCATAGCCCTCAGCAATTCGAATGGGATGAATTCCTCATTCTAGGAGCTTCTCAGCCTGTTCCAAGAGTGCTCCAGCCATGACAACAACACCAGTAGTACCATCACCAATTTCATAATCCTGACTCCGAGATAACTCAACCATCAACTTGGCTATTTGATTGCCACATCCATCAGCTCCAAAATCGTAGCACCATCATTTGCTGAAAAAACAAATAAATAAAACACATTAAAGCAGCTCCATCAAACAAATCAATTTACTTCACACACAAAATGCAGTATATGCCAAAATGTACTTAAATTATAAAATGAACAAGACGTTATACAGCAGAGCCTTTAAAATAACAACTCAAATTTCCTTAACTCAATTTTTGAGCTCAAAAGTGAGTTAATATCGATATTAGGACAGATAACACAAAATACGATCTATATGATTATATTCGAAAATCTCCATTTATCACGTTCAGACAGCTTAAAAATAACTATACACACGCAAACTCATTATACTTGTATCAAAACAGATCTATTAAGTAAACCTCAAGTCCGCAAACCCTAAACCCCACTAACTATCCAGCAAAAAGGAAAACAAAACACGAACATATCAAAACATGCAAAAAATCAAGCTTTATAAATTAAAAATTACTCTGACAATAACAAGTAAAACGACAGAAATAGAGAAAGGGAAATGAACTGACTAATGGTGATAACGCCGTCAGGACTCTGAAAGGGCCAAGAGATGTACGGAGGATACGAGCAACAGCTTTTCCGGCAGAAATGTTAGCTTTATGAGCATCAAGCCCTCTCAATCGAGTCTTTTGCTCTTTCTCTTTTAGTATTATAAATGGCCTACCAAACTCGTCGAAGGCCAACGCCATTTCACCTCGATTTTTGTTCCTCTTCTACCTGATTCCCTATAGTTTCAGTCTGCAACTAAAACCACCAAGGAAATGGAAAATGGAGAGAGAGAGAGAGAGAGAGAGAGAGAGATGGAGGAAGAGTGTAGAAGCGCTTGGAGAGGTAGTGTTATACTGGTTAAACTCGCTTCCCCGCTCGATTGGTGACTCAGTTTTATCAAAGCCCTAACTCGGTTTTCTTTTGCACGTGCCCTCTGCGTGTTTTTATTTTTTCTTTTGGGTTGGGCTTTTAATTTTGGTTAAGTTTGATTATCAAAGATTCAAAATGGGCCTCGTTTGAATCCCATGGGCTTTCGAGCCAATTTTCGTTAGAAGTACAAGCCCAATTTCTTAAATATTTTATTTTCTCTTCTAAAGAAAAATTATTTCAATTTTCAAAGCAAAATTTGCTCAAAATTTTAACAAAATAAAAATAAATTATAAATTTTTCATAATCATTTTAAATAAAATAATAAATTTTATATTATTATTATTATTATTATTATATAAATATTTATATTTATTATTTTTTATAATATAACTATATAATAATTATAATAATTACTTTATTATTATTATTATTATTAAAAATATAATTTTTTTAAATAAATAAGTTTATATTTGAAAATAATTGATAAATAAATCAATAGAATTTCTAATAATTTAATATTTGATTTAAATTTTATAAAATAAAAATAAATTACAAAAATTTTTATTATTATTTTAAATGAAATAATAAATTTTATATTATTAATTTATAAATATTTATTTTTATTAATCTTGAACAAGTAAATATATAATAATCGTAATAATTAGTTTATTATTATTATTATTAAAAATATAAATTTTTTAAATAAATAACTTTATATTTTGGTATAATTGATAAAAAATTATTATCAACTTATAAAATAATTTATAATTTTCTGTTACAAAATAAAATATTCATTTCATATGATCTATATTAAAATTACTTGAAACTATACATAAATCATGTGAGTGAGATTTAAAAAATTATTTTTTTAATTTATTTGTGACGGATTAGCGACATACCGATTTCTGTCGCTAAACCGTCGCAAAAAAGGTTTCCCTCCAACATTAGCGACTGAAATCTTCGTCGCTAAATTTTCTGGAATTAATTTGATGACTAAAAAATTATAAAATTTAGCGACAGAGATTGTCGCTAATTCCGTCGCAAAACTCTTCCCTTCAATAATTAGCGACTGTTGTTATTCCGTCTCGATGTCGTCGCAAAAATAGAAAATATCCTTCCTACGACGGTAATACAGTCGCGAATCCGTGGCAGAGTTTGCGACGAAAGTATTACCGTCGCGAATTTTAGATGCTAATTGGCATTTTTTGTAGTGATCGCACCATTTTGATAATTTTAAGAACAACATTGCACGTAGGCCAATAATTAACCATTCCAATATTAATCTAAAATGTTGGCATGGGCTAGCATTTGATCAGTCCCATATTACCGCAAGAGCGTGAAATAAATTGCTTATACATTCTCTGTTGAAAGTAGTCAATGCATGTGTAGCAGATGGCAGCCGATTAACTTCCAGGTTATTATGTGTATAAAAGTAACGAGAAGCCAAACTAATTAGTGCGGTACAAATAAAAGTGAAATGAAAAACTGAAGAAGATTAACAAAAGTGAGAAGATTTGATAAGATACATATATATTGAGAATATATGAAATATATAGCAATTTATTCAACAATTCTCAAGCAGTAAATTCGAGATCCGAATTACAGACACCAAATCCAAAGGGAAACAGCAAATTAAAAAAATGAATAAGTACATCAGAAACAAAATGAACTCCTACAAAAAGAGTTACATTTTGAGGAATTTAGTCGAGGTTTGGCGGCTTGTAGGCAATGAAACTGATGCATTGCACCTGACGTACATTGTCAAATCCAATAATTCGGACGCAGGCATTAGGGTAAGTTTTCTTGGCCTCCTCAAGCTCCTTCAACACCTGGGCTGAGTCTGTGCAACCAAACATAGGCAGCTTCCACATTGTCCAATACCTTCCATCGTAGTACCCTGGTGATCTGTGGTGCTCACGGTGCACGTATGGGTTCTGCATTTGAAATTTTCAACAGATTATTATGAATAAGGAATTCCAACTCATTACTCATATATACTTGTTTGTAATGAAATTTATATTTGATTACCCCCAACTCGAATTCCAAGCAGGGAACCCATCCCTTGCGGAGAAGGTAGTCTACTTCCCTAGCCAATTGCGGAGGAGTTAGAGGTGGAAGGTATGATAGAGTCTCGAACTTCTTCAATCCCCTTGTAGGCCACACCTGTTTTCACTTCCCACTAGTTAGATATTGCCATTCCATTTTTCATATTTTCCTTCTAATTACATAAAATATTTCAATATTCAAATTTCAAACACAATTAATTCAATTCATTCGTCGGAGTTTTATTCCGAATCGAATTTGACCATTCCCTATTTGTCAATAGTCATTGTCTAAATCTGGTAAATTAGAAAATTTATGGAATAAACTAATAGTAAAATGTCACGATTGATAAATGAATTGAAAAGATAATAAAAATATAGTTACTAATCACATGTGACAATCCACGCAAAATTAAAATTCATCGGCCGAATCTTAGATAATTATAATTTCTCTCAATAATTAAAGCGTTGAGGTACTAATTAATAGCATTTTCAAGTTAGATTTTATTTAATTCAAGTTGGACAAAAATGTAATAAAGAAGTTGAATTAGAAACAAATTCTGTAGATCTGGATTCAAATTGTAAGAAAAAGTGTCTAAAATTGAAAAAGAACTCAAACATTAAGGTACTTTTTGTAAAATTAACTTGATAATTTCAGAAACTGAAAAAATTATAACTTTGACAGTAGAAAAATAGGTCTAAAACGAAGAAAATAAAACACAGAAAGCAAAATTCTTGAAAAATTAAAATACCTTCATGCACTGGACTCTGCCACCATTGCTTGCAATGGAAGTAATGTCAGTGTTGGCCTTTCTGGCGCCTGGGAAAGCTGAGGTAGACTTGAGGCCAGTGAATGGAGCCACCATGTTGGCCTGAGGCGGGGTGGTCCGGGTGACGGTTGCGGCGGCGGATGAGATAATAGAGGAAGCCATTTTTCTTTCTTTCTAAACGACTCACTCCTTTTGCTGTTCTAATAGTCTCTTCAATGGCCTATATTTATAGCTGTTTAACTAAAGATAATATTGATCCAACGGTGACAAGGCCTTGAAATTGATGTTGGAGAATTGTGGAGCGTTGGATAGATTAGTTGATGACATTACCCAGTATACATACTGTCCACAGGAAGCTGGAAATATTTTGAACGTTAGCCTTATCGGAAGTCACCACAATGGTTGTGCCACGTGGAAGCAGATGAATGATCTTATCTCATCTTGGGTAGTGAAAGAGTGATTGTGCTTCGTTACTTGGTTTTATGGTTTTTAGTGGCTTAGTCTTTTCTTGTTCAGTATCTTTCAATCAATGGCGGTCTTTAATTTGTCAATTCATGAACACCATTTCTCATTCTTACTCAGCTTCAAGTTTCATTTGCAAACGATTGTGATTTTTATAATAATAATAATAATTACTATTATTATTATTTGAGGTTGGATAGAAAAAAAAAAAAAAGAAAAAGCTTTCTTGATATATATATATATATATATAGTGCATTAACAAAAGAAATGTTGTATTTATAGTCTAAAAACCATTAATTATTTCCGATAGTAAGGAAAGCTGTAATATAAAAGATACAATAGAAGTAATTTCTGAAATTGTGATAATACTGAAGTTTGAATGAAGGCGTAGCTAATGGTCGTATTGCTACTTCCAATGTTCAAGTTGGTAGATACAGCCAAATAGAATAATAGTAGGACCTAAGGGGGCCGGGAACGTTCACATCCTCAGTTACATGTCCACCGTTGTTCAGTTTTTGCATATTGCAATTGAAGACAATACATAAATTAAAAGGGTTTGTTTTCAGTGACAACTTACTAGCTACTAAGTATTTAATTTGCATATATTTGTTATGAATCTAAATGCAATAAACAATCCAACTAAAAAAAAAAATAATTCTTATACAATTATGTTTTCCAAGCTGCGTATAGCCTTTGCATTCTCTTTTATTTGAATTTAAATTCATAGATGATTTCTCCTTCATCTTCTTATCTTCTAACTTTTGGCAGCACGTGCCATGTCTTCCTGGACATGGGTTCAAGCCTCTTGGCCCATACCAAATCCCTTTTCTTTTAGGCCAATGCAAACATTTCCAAATTCAAGTTGAAGCTGGAGATTGTAGACGAGTTTTTAGAGGAAATTACACACTATACCACTTTTTTAATCCTAATTTTTAAAAATGCAGCCATCTCCTAAACATGTTTAAAAATTCCTTTTTTTAATTTTTTGTTTTTAAAAATGCCGTTTCCTCATTTTAAGCCCTCTGTATATACCCATCCTCACCTTAAGCTTTCTTTCAACAAGCAACGCAGCATTGCTTAAAGAAACAAAGAGTTTTACTAGGTATAGAGAGAGAGAGAAATATAGAGTTTTAGAGAGAGGGAGGGAGAAATGGAGTTCCCAGTAATCAACATGGAGAAGCTTAATTAATGGTGAGGAGAGAGCTTCCACCATGGCTAAGATCAACAATGCCTGCGAAAATTGGGGTTTCTTTGAGGTATTCTTATTATTAATTTTGAAATACAATTTCTTCTTTGAATAAAATGAGGTTTCCTCTGTTTTAATTCATTTTTGTGAAATTTAAGGTGCTTAACCATGGAATCCCAACTGAGTTCATGGACAAAGTGGAGAGAATGACGAAAGAACATTATAGGAAATGTATAGAGCAGAGGTTTAAGGAAATCGTTGAAAGCAAAGGGCTTGAGGCTATCAAATCTGAAATCAAAGATTTGGATTGGAAAAGTACTTTCTATAGACGCCATCTTTTCACCTCTAATATCTCTGAAAATCATCTTAAAAATAGCCAAGGGGCTGGCATATCTACATGATGATTGCAGGCAAAGAATTGTCCATTTGGATATCAAACCCCAAAACATATTGTTGGATGCGAACCTATGTGCAGAGATATCAGATTTTGGGCTGTCAAGGTTTATTAAGAGGGATCAAAGCAGAGTGGTGACCACAATGAGAGGAACTCCTGGTTATATGGCTCCTGAATTGTTAAGCTCAGTCATAACAGAGAAGGCAGATGTTTATAGCTTTGGCATAGTTATGGTGGAAGTAGTTTGCGGAAGAAAAAACTTGGATAGGTCTCAGCCAGAGGAATTTAAGCATCTGCTCCCAATTTTCATGAAAAAAGCAAAGGAGGGTCAATTGTTTGAAATAGTTGAAGCAAGCATTGAGGATAAGTCAGAAGCTGTGTAGATGATGGGAATAGCAATTTGGTGCTTGCAAAGTGATTACACAAGAAGACCTTCCATGTCAATGGTTGTCGATGTTTTGGAGGGCAAGATGGAAATGGAAATATACCTAGACTATATATCAAATTCAGAATCCAGCAATGATTACAGCAATAAGAAGAAAGGAAGAGTTGGTAACCATAGCTCCATTATCGCCTTCTCTTCTATCAAGACACAGATGAAATTCTGAATAAAGATCTTCAAGTAAGAATTCATTAATAATGTCTTGTGTTTGCTATTTAGTCTTTTAATATATGTGGTTGAATGCTCCAATTTGCTTGTTCAGTTTGCTTTTTTAGTTTTGTTATTGTAAAGCCATGTAGTTTTGTCAACCAAAAGAAAAGAAAGAATAAAATCTCTGTGACTGAAGGATTTGTGTGTTTATGGTGATTGACATCTTATTTTCATTTTTTTGGTCAAATTTTTAAATTTTGATGTTCGGATCTGATCTAATTTTTAAGGGGTACATAGTGAATTCTTGGGTATGTCCAGCTCGAACTGAATTTTTAAAGACATATATATAGTGGATTCTCAAATTGGGTCTGATAACCCTACTAGCCAGCAAGGCTTGGCGACCATGAATTTTTATTTTGGATATTGATAGGAAAATCACAGCGTGATCCCACGAATGGTATGAATTTACCACAATGGGTAGCATCCATAGTTAAGGAGAAATGGACCCACCAATGGTATGGATTTATCGCAATTGGTAGCGTCCATAGTTAAGGAGAATTGGAATAATTGATCAATATGTTGGAACTATTTCTATATTGCATTTGATCCATAGCCATCTGAAGTTCAACATTGAAACTTTTTATTTAAACCATTAAATTAAAGTAGTAACCAACCTCATGCTTAAATCAAATGATGTGATAGAATGAAAGATATGGTAGCTAGAGAGTGGAGGTTTATTTGTTATTTTTACTTTTTATGAATGATAATCAAAATTAAATTTTATTCTTGATTTTGGTATACCACTGGTATACCAGGTATACAGGCAGTATACCAAAATCCAGAATTGAGATTGTATTCTGAATTTTGGTATACCGAAATCCAGAATTGAAAATGGTATTCTGGATTTTGGTATACCACCTGTATACTAGGTATATCAGGTAGTATACCGGGTATACCACTGGTATACCTAAATCCAGAATTGAAGGTATATCACTGGTATACCGGGTATATCTTCTGGAATATCAGGTATACCAGTGTAAAAAAATTAAAATTATGTTATATATTTGAAAATACTAAATTAAATATTAATAATAGACTTTTTTAACTATTAATTAAAGATAAAAAAAGTGGATTACATTTCATGATAAGTGAATAAAAAAAGAGAACTTTTATTTTTTTTAGAATGGTCTATATATTTCAGGTTTACCATTTCGCATTTTGTGTAAAATAATAATAATGTATAACTGACAGTATATCCAATATACCAATTATGTATTAAAAAATAGTCTATTTTGCAGCAGGTCTTCCTATTATTTTATATATGTATATGAAGTCTTTGTATTTAGTAGGATTCAATCTCTTCTTCAAAAATTAGAATTTAGATTTGTTGCATATTTTGGAGTTTTAAGCCATCTTAAATTTTAGTGAGTCATAACTTTAAGTGGATCGTGTATATGGGCATGTGCGCTTTGTGGTTTTCTCCAATTACATTTATAAGAAAATAATATGTAAGAAGGAGATCCCTGCCGAGATGGACATCGCCCTTGGAGTTGACGGTTATAATGTGTTAATATTCCTATTCACTCTAAAACCGTATATCAAAAGGGGAGTTCATGTGGCAGAAAGCATTTCTTTGCTATGCGAAGTAGGCATTTTTGGTTTATTAATCGGTACAAGCAGTTCAAATCTAAGACCTTAACTAAGGAAAATGAATCCAGCCGCCATACACCAATCCTTACCACACCATGGTATGTTCAAAGGACAAAGCACAGAAAAAATTTCAATACTTAATGGAAATGAATAGGTAGATTATTTTTTGGCCTTGCGTACTAAATTTCTTACATTCATGTGCAATCTTATTCCCAAGATCAAAGCTACAAAACAACATAAAATCGTGCTAATGCAAATATAGCGCCTTCAAATCACATCTTTAATAGCCTTGATTGACAATGATTAACAGGACCCCAAGAAGTTCAAAAGTAACATGAAGTTAACAAAAATTATTAAAAACTGAAACAAAAAAGCCAAAGTTGTTTTGTTGTTTTGGGTGTTCTTCCAGAAGCATCCTGGTTAGCTTATATTTAGGTGTTCTATATAAGTGGCTTTCACAGGATCTTTAAGATTTTTATATCTTAATTCAACATTCAAGATAATCCTTTGAACTGGATTATCTTAATTACTTTACAAGCACAACATGCTTACGCACCAGTAAACAAGTGTACGACCCAATGTTATTAAAACCGGATCGAATAAAGAATCGGAGAGCTCAAGAGTTTGTGGTTCGACAGATTCGTTGGGATTCAATCGGATTTTTTTTTTATTTTTTAAAAAATATATTATTTTTTAAGTTTTATATAAATATTATGAAAATATCACTATATAAAAAAATTAAAAATAGTTTAGAAAAATATATTTATCATCAAACATTAACAATAAGACTATATTTTCAAGTCATTCAATATTTATAACAAAAATTTAAGATAAATATAGTAAAAATTTGTAATTTTTTAAAGAAATTCTTCAAATATAAATTACAAAATTTTATTTTATTCATAAAAAATTCATTAAATTATTTGAATTTTAATTATTTTGTATTTATAATTTGATTTTATTTTTTTCCAGAAAAAATAATATTGTATGAATATTTTGGATAAAAAGTTGATTTTTCTAAAATTAAACCGATTTTTTATCATTTAACCCGATTTTTTCAGTTTTATCCCGGTTTAATCGATTTTTTGACTGTTTGAAACAGTATTTTTCGGTTTTTATTCAATTCGGTTTTCACTCATTGAACCAACCGGATCAATTGACGGTTCACGGTTAAACCGATTCGATCGCCCGATCCGGTCCAATTTTAATAACCATGGTAAGACCACACAATTGATAAACCATGGGGTGGAAGCATTTAGCTGATAGGTTGCCTACATGATACATCAGTTTATGCTGGCTATAAAAGCCTGGTACAGCTGAACAAATAGGCGGAATTTTAAGAAATGCAATCAAATTACATACTTTAATACTTGTTGAACCGATGCACCTCCTGAGAAATCCATGTAATACAGTAAGTAAATTTCGAAAGACAGCCCAAGCACTAAAAATAAAGTTCCCCGCCACATATTCTCTCATTAATCAACTTCAGCGCATCACTTAAAAAGACCAAGCATCACTTTCTTATCATTCCAACTCAGCAAGGCGAGAATGCTAAAATCCAATAATTAATACAATCATCACTCTATCAAAAGTAAGACAATAGTCACTCTTGAATCTTTTTATATATAATAATTACTACATATACATATCATGAATTACAATGTACCCACAACTCAACAATCAAACAGCATGACACATCATTATCAGCCAAGCTCAAGCTGCTTAGCCATTCAACAAACTCTTCATTATGTTTATTAACCAATTCAACCACAGGTGAGAGAAAGACAGAATCAAAAGAGTCTGCTTTGTAGTTTATGTCTACCCTAATCAGCTCATTGTATCTTAGACATCCCTAACTAAAAACAACAAACTTTTGAGTAATTTGATTTCTTATATTTGGAAAATGATACAAAACTAACCCCATGCATCATCCTTAATTACTGATGCTTTCTTATCCGAACATAACGAGCCAAGACAAAAGAAAAAGAAAAGAAACATCTTGTACCACCCAATTCTAACCAATTTATAATTCTCACTAATCGAATCACAACCAAAACCACAAAACACATACCCAGTTCTCGAGGAAGTGTCGGGTGATTCAATCTCTAAAATCGTCAATCTTTTGAACTTTCTCGTTGATGGGTTGTAAAATACGAGATTTCGTTCCAAATTTCGCAACTCAACCAACCCATTACAGGAACCCAAGGCTTCTGTCACCACCGGTGTGTGAAGGATTGTTGAAATTTGCGGCGGAAGGGACACCGGAAGACATTAAGAGAATCGAAATCGAGAGTGTAGAGATTTCAATGCCTGAGAATAATGCCTAAATTGAATCTGATTTTGAGAGAATGAAGAAGAACGAAAAAAGAGGAAGAGTTTGTGTTGGATTAAAAAGTGGTATTTTTAAAAATATAAATTTAAAAAAAAAGGTAATGTTAAAAAGAAAATAAAGGTAGAGATATTTTTAATCAGGAGTTCTATTTTTTTGATAGTTTTGTAAAACTCCCGAGTTTTTAACCATTAGATTGTATAACAGTATATGATCGTGCACGATCTAACGATTAAATACAAATACAAGGCATTGGAGGACCGTATTGCTCCAAGTTCCTATGCTATGCAATGGGTTTATGCGCGGACAGCAAATGTTTTATACTGGTAAGACATTATACTATTGAAGCTTGCAATTGTGATGACAAAAACAAACCGTAAACCGAGGTTTAGAAATGGAATGGGCATAAAGGATTTTTGCCTTTCTTGAAAAACAAGTCGATCAAAATTGGGCAGAGGATCCATAGCCAATGGCTGCTCCGGAAAAGATTGTCTTTAAGAATGCATGTTTCTACAAAAGATCAGACATCTTTTACATATGAATGTAGCTTACCAAACACCAAGCAAGTTCTTTTCTTGATTGGCAGCTACCCTTTTGAATCTTAAAATTGAAATGTGTTGATAAGAAAGATGCAAGTCTTACTTCAGCCTGTTTCTAAATGAGCACAACCATTTCTGTACTCAATACTCAAGGACAGGCATAGTTAGAGAAGGACAAGGAAGAAACAAATGACCAAGCTATTCAATTTCTGAATTACATTTATACAGTAAAACGAACAAAATTCAATCACCAATAAGGCACTATACAGAATTTTCCATGGTGATCACCAAATGAAATCTAAAGACCCTCCCATTCATCCTTATCTTACAAAAGAGCTCTATGCCCTCGCATATATTCAATTCAAACCTCTCTTAAGAACACAAGGTTTGCCCTTCTATTCTTTCTCAAACAAACTACTTACAGAAATATTAGCACTGATCACCAGCAAGGGAAACAAAAACATTTCATATATACACTACTTATAGCACTTCTTGACTCTCCCCAAAAAGATTCTAAATTCGCTCTTCTTGTTAAAGTCCAAATGTATTTATGACTGGTGGCATTTAAGCTTCCTTCTATGTACACTTGATTTTGTAAGTTCTACGCCATAGCAGGGATGCTGGAATTTTGGCGATCCCTATTGAGGCAATCAAATCCTTCTACTCTAACTGCAGCTGGTTTAAGTCCATATTTCATCCTCACACAACCTCCTTTGCGAGATGATGATGTTGGAGACATCAAGCCTGAAGGTGATGGAATTGACAATGGTGACATTGGAGTGACTTTCTCATCTCCAAATCTGGCATCTTGGGTTAATGGGTTAGTGGCTCGAGTAGGAGGAGACCCACAAAAAAATGGAGGCGACGAGGCTGCCTGGGTTGCAGATAGCTCTGCCCCATGACCCTCCTGTTAATATAAATATCTAGATCAGCAAAAAGAACTTAAATTCAAACATGCGTATAGCTTCTGTGAAAAATAACCAAGGCCCAAAAAATAATGTGACGAATTTATGGCCAAGACCAGACAAACAAGTTATAAACGTACAACAAGTGAGAAAAGAAAAACACATAGTCAGGAAGCAGAGTTCCTTAAGTAACATCCCTCTCGAATAAGATGTAACCTAGGGTTATGTATCGAGATTGTCTTTTCACATTAAAGAAAAGGAAAAAAGCAAAAAAAAACTTAATTAAATAAATTACCTTCATGAGGATAATATCCAGAAGCTCTGCCCCAGCTTTTGAGTCGCACATCTCTGCTTGATGACTGTTATTTAAAAGAAACCTTAGATTGGTATACCGTTAACTAAAATTCAATAAACTAGTCCTGATTTTTTTGTAAAACTTACCCCATGTGCCACCTCAAAGGCCTGATGGGATTGTTGGCAAGATTTCCAACACGCCGAGGTTTGGGGCAGACAACAGGACCCTTAAGATCATAGAAGGAAACCAAGCCTCTAGTCTCATCACTGGAGGTTAAAGCGTTCTTCTGAAGATCAAAGTGATTCATCTTCAATTTTGTGCAATAATCCGACAGGAGAACGCCTGCACACATCAATACAACGGATGGTCCGTCCAACTTCAGATATATAATAACTGAGTTGCAGTGAGCCCTTATATAGATCAATTAATTTATCATTTCACTCAAATTAAATCTAAGATGACCAGATAGGCAAAAAAAAAAAAAGGAAAAAATAATTACAAAAAAAAAAACCAGATCTACCCGAAACAACATAACTTGGCATCATAAAATCACAGAAAGCTAAATTAAAATTTAAAACAGTGGCTTGATCTTTAAAATTTCCGTGAAGAAAATAGCAACTAAAAAAAAAAGGATCAACCTTTCATCCATTTCTCCAACAATACAACAAAAAGAAATCACATGATTTAATGAATTCCATGACGGATCTTAAGACCGAACCTTAAAGAAGCGGAAAGATCAAAACTTTCACATGCAACATGGGAAAAAAAAAAATCAAAAGTGGACCAACTGAACAAATCAAGCTTAACCATGGCAGGAATTCGAAAAACCCGACCTTTTCTTTCTTCCACTTTTGTTTGTTTCCGCCGTGGACGAATATGAATAAAATCAAAGGTCTTCATACCCATAAATAGACAGGAAACGGGATAGAACAAAGCTCAACAATAATTCTAAAGAGAATCGTTAGGAGGCAAGATCAATGAAGACTCAATCCAACAAGAACCAACAAAAATTCGATACAGCAAAGAAAAAACCAGATCTGATCTACAGTTAAGAATCAAATCGCTTTAGGTATTCTAAACCTTTTCTTTAAAAAAAAAAATTGACTGAAAGAGTTGAAATTAAAAATACCAGTTACCATAAAATAGTAAGTCCAGATCTGCATGCTAAAAAGGTAGTTTCAACCTCAAATAGCCGCGTAAATCAGTAACCAACAACCATAACCAACACAGAAAATCTTCAGATAAAATATGTTAGAGAGAAGAAAAGAGAGATATAGTACCTGAAGGAATCCTCCGCAAAAAGAAAGCCACAGATGATGCCACGACGGGAAGAGGGCGACAAATAGGCGGAGACGGATTTATAGAGGGGGTGGATTGGATCTGTGGGTAGTTGTGGGACTTGGCAAATTCTAGTAAAAAACGGTTCCGTTTTGTCTCAATTTGTGACGTAACGATTTTTTTTAATAAGGACCTTCTTACAATAAAAGAATTGAAATTATGAAATTCATTCATAAGTGAATTTTATATGCAATTCATTTATAAATAAATTTTTATATTTAAAATAAAATAATTAATATATAGAATTAAAAATAACTTACTTAATTTTATGCTTGAAATAAATGAATAAAAAAATTTATTTTTAATTTATTTCTTAAATGTCCTCTATATCAATTCAGTACATAAAAAAAATATAATACTATATTTATAAAAATTATACCAAATAAAATACTAATTAACTATTTCAATTAATTTTATACAAAAAAAATTTAATTTACAAAATATAAAAATAAAAAATAATACTGATATGGTAATATTGATTGAGAAATTGAGAAAGAAGAAATTGAGAAAGAAGAGAATAAAAATCTTTTAAAACAAAAATTTGATTAAGAATTTGAGGAAAAAAAGAGAAAAAAACGATAAAACATATATATATATATATATATATATATATATATATATATATATATATATATATATAATATAATATAATAAGGGTATTACGCTCTTTTAAAACTTGACTCCTTAAAAATAAAAAATTTATTTGTAAATTTTACATATTTTAATGCGATTTGGTGAAGGTATAATGAATTCCATGAAATTTAATTCGTAGAATTCAATTTTTATTTTTATTTTTTGCATTCCAAACATGAAAAATTGAAATTATAAATTAATTTTATAAAATTTTATGGAATTCATTCATTTCAAGCCTAACCTAAGAAGAGTGAGCTGCATTTGGAATATTTTATTTTCCCTAATTCCAAAAATATTTGCATAATTTTCCAAATAATATGTGATTGTAAAAAGCATAACCCAAAATTTACGCTCCATTACATAATTTTCCCAAAAATATTCATCAATTCATGTTGGATACTTTGTCCCATATGGCCCCACAAAATATATTCCAAGTCATTACTTAATGTTATAAATTTAAATAAAAAAATGAATTTTAATTGATTGCAAAGAAATTACTTCCTTACGTTCCATTTTATAAAAATTATTTATTTTATTTTATTTTATCTTATTTTAAATGTTTTTTTAGAATTTAAATAATAACTTTATATATATACACACACTTAATTAAATATTTCTTTTTTTATCACTTTTATTTTTAACTAAAATTAAATAAAAATTTTAAAAATAAAAAAGATATTTTTGTTAATAACTAATTTTTTATAATAAGATATCTTAATTTTTTTTTAATTTTGGTAAAAATTAGAAAGTTATTTTTTAAGGTGTGAGGAAAGGAGTATATTTGTAAATAACATTTGTTTTTTTTTTGTCGTTTTGGTTGTTCATTAAATGTGTGATTGGATTTATCTATAATATAAAATGCATATTCTTAATTTATTTCAAATTTATTGATCATTTTTCGTTTTCAACTTTAGTAATTTAGTTCAAATATTAACACATGTTATGAGAAATTAATATTGTAATTAGTAAATTATATAAAAAAGTTTATTTTACTAATGCCATCTCAATTTATCACAGACAATGTTAATATTGTTTTTTTTATAATTATTTATATTATTCAATTTAATCGAAATGTCACTATATAAAACAGGATGTCATTCTATTTATCGAGCTGAACTTTTTGGTGTTTTCTTTGCTTTGAACGAGGCATGGGTGAGAGCTGAACTTTTTACTGATATTATTCACGCAAATTAAGGTAATCATTTGTTAATTTTTATAAAAAAATTATATTGAATAGGTTAAAATATTTTTTCTAATTTAAAGTATCACAGTAGTAAAATTTGTATAAAAGAGAAAAATTGTTGACATTATGAATGGTAGAGCTGAAAAGTATGTATTAAATGTTATTTTAACTTTATTAAAGTGATAATTTGATGGAACAGTTTTTTTTTTTTCCGAAAAGTGACAATTTAGTGGGATCTAAAAAATATTTTTTTATATTAACATATTTATATTGTTATAGTTTTTTTTTTCAAATTTATGATTAATCGAACTAATTGAAATATGAAGAAGTTGTTCGAATTATTAATAATTTTTTTTTCAAATATTAAATTAATATTGTTGGAAGAGGGTAATTTGAGCAAGATTTTTGCACAGCCCCATAATGAGTCTTTATAGTCAACTTTATCTATAAATATCAATTTCATATGATATTTTCATGTGTGAAAGCATAGATTGACAGCTACGAGAAACATTGACCGGAGAATACATATATATATTTCGAGCAAATGTTGAAATGATGCTTTCTTCCAAGAAAGATAAAGAAGAGAGATTACGTAAATTAATAGGGTATTATTGAGATATTTATTGATCTACCTCTCTAATCCAATCCAAATTTATTTAATTTGATTATTTTCGCGACAATTTTTTTTATTCCATTTAATATTATAATTTTTAAAAATATTACTTATTCATTTCCTATTTTACTTTTATATGTGCACAGAAAAATAGATAATTAATAAAATGAGATTATATGACTATATATAATTAATAATAAAATAATATTTTAGTAAATTACAATAAATATTAATTGAATTTGATATTAATTAATTTTTTTATTTGAACAAAGAGCCGAATGTTGTCGCATTAAATAAAATAGAAGGAGAATATATTTTTTTAAATAAATAAGATAACTTTTTAATTTTTATTTCAAAAACACCCCTTAATATATTAGAACTTGATTTTGTATAAGCAATAAATACTACTAGTGATGACCGGTTGAGCACAGTTTGATTTATAATTGAAATTAAACCAAATTAATTTGATAATTTTATTAATTTTTAATTATTTTGTTTGTTTATGAAATTTTTTTAAATATTTAAACCATTTGGTTTTTAGTTAATGAAATAAAGTTTGGTTAGTATAAAAATTCGGCTTGATTTATAATTTTTATTAAATTTTAATTTTAGTTCAATTTGATTTGACTATCACTAAAAATCGAACAGTGTTAACTGCTAACCCTTAAATAATAAAGTGATAGATGCTATTTCTTTTTTCTAGTAGGGTAATTAGTAGGATTTTTATTTGCATAGATTTTTTAATTTCATTGCAATATTTTTAAAAGCCACTATGTATACTCTCACCATCTCACTTTAAAAAAATTATTTTTTCTATTTTATTTTATCTTATTTTAAATTTATTTTTCAAAATTTAGAAATAAATTTGTATTTATATTTTTATTTATCATATATTTTATTTTTTTTATCATCTACTGTTTTTAACTAAAATTAAATGAAAGTTTTAAAAATATAAAATAATATTTTTATCAATAACTATGTTTATATATTTTTTATGAAATTTTATTATTTTAATTATTTTTTAATTTTTTTAAAAAATATAAAATTACTACCTTTTAAAGTGGGGTACGGGGAGAATATATATATATATATATATATATATATATATATATATATATATATATATATATATATATATATAGGAGGAGATGAATTTTCAAAACGACAGTTGGAAAAGTCAGAAAGGAGAATAGACTTTTCGCAGAAAATAATATAAATAAAAGAAAGAATTGACAAAATACCAACCTAAATGGACACTAACAACAGTGCTGGAGCTGGCCGCCACATCAAACTAACCAATCGGACTATTTCCAGGAAGCTCATAATTCATGTCGAACCAAACTAGTATTTTATTATCATTTTTTAGTCTAGGAAAATTGCACTGCGGCCGCCATTCTCGCACCGTAGAAGAGGGAAACCGTGTAAAATTAGCAAGTTGGGTCCCACTTGTCGCCGTGTAAATTCTGAACCGTCGGATTGTCTTGCGTTCTCATCTCTAACCTCAATTAAGGTACGTGTCTCCCACTTCTTCCACCGTCACCAAAATTATTAAGCATGGGATCAATGTTTTTATATGCATATTTCCTTGGCCTCGTTCTCACATGCGATGACGACGTTTTGATATGGGAATATTATCTTTTGTTTTCTTAGTATTCATTTATGGAAAAACCTACCATGGGTTCTTCATTTTTTTATTCAGTTCCAATTTGAATCCCTAAATTATTATATTGAGTTTCTATTTAATTTATATAATTAAAAAAATACGTTTTATTGTGTATTTTTTATAGGAGTAATTTGATATTTTTAATAAATTCAGATGAATAATATAATATTCGATTAAGTAATTTGTGCAACATATTATTTATTAATAATTTAGAGGGTTTTTTTTTATATATATATTATCCCTAATTTTAATTAAAGATTTTGTTAGGTAATGAAAGAACTAATAAATCTCCGCCATCCAATCAAACAAATTGCCTTGAGATTGGTTAGTTTTCCAATAAGACAAAAAAGATATAATCAAGGCAATAAAATAAATTTGAAGAGTGGTAGTCTTGTTCTATTGCATAGTTATTAAAATCGGACTGAACGAATAGGTTGAATCGACAAATCAATCAATTAGTTTAATTATACAAAATCAAATTGGTAAAAAAATTGAATTGAACCAAAAAATTGGATAAAACTGAATTTTTGGCTAAAAATTACAAAAAATTATAATTTTTTGTATTTTTTCACCCCCCATATATATATATTTTATTATTTATTTATTTGAAAAAATTAATATTTTAAATTTCAAATATGTCACTTAATAATTTAATATACTTATTATATATTTGGTTCATTGTAATCAAATATATGTGTGTGCATATATATATATATATTAAATTATTATTATTTATTTATTTGAAAAAAATTATTATTTTAAAGTTTAAAGATATCACTTAATAATTTAATATACTTATTATCTATTTGGTTTATTGTAATCATATATATATATATATATGAAATTTTCATGATTTATTTCTTTGAAAAATGTAGTATTTTAAATTCTAAAGATGCCACTTAATAATTTAATATACTTATTATTTATTTGAATTTATTGTAATTAAATATAATTATACTCATATATGCAAGGTTAATATTTTGTGTGTTTGCTTCATTAGTACTCCATCTAAAAAAGAATTTTTTTTTATGATATGATTGTATTTTTATGTTTATAATAAATGATATTCAAAAATACATAATTAATTACTTGTAATAATAAAATTAAAATTATATTTTGTAACTTATTATTAGGATATTTGTGACATATATTAATATTTGATGGATATTTTTTTTAATTTTTATACACTAATATTTATAAAATTATAATATTTTATAATATTTTAAAAATAGAAAAAATTCGGTTGAACTCGGTTGAACCGATCGAACCAAGAATTTTCAGTCTTATCGATTCTTTATTCGATTCGATTTTAATAACATTGCTCTATAGCAAGGTTTGTCTTGCGAACTAGTAAGTTTTCTTGTCATAGAGAATAAAACAGAGTTTCTTGATAATGTTGGAGATCAGTATTCAAGGCTTACAATTAATGAAGATGAGGCAAACAACATTATTATTGAAGATGAAGACACAGAGATGTAGTCCATTAATTTGAGATGGAGCCTTGTTGGATGTATCTTAACAAAGATAACGATTAACATTCGGGCCATGAAGCAAACTCTTGCTGCTCTATGGAGGCTTGGTATGGGTGTATATATCAAAGATTTGAATCTAGGGGTGCTCACGGGGTGGGGTGGGGTGGGGCAGGGCGGGGCTAGATTGTATCCCCACTCACTGCCCCGTTGGGGTCAGGGATTCCCCGTCCCCGCCCCCGACTCTAGAACGGGGAGGAAATCCCCCCGTCCCCTGCCCCGAGGGATATAATCTTATCAAACTCTGTATGGAATCTCTTCGCTATGTTGTGTCAATAGCAAATTCTTTTTTGGGTCCAATTGTCCCTAGCAAAGGTTTACGACAAAAAGACCTCTTGTCCCCATAACTGTTCATCCTGTGTTCTGAAGGTTTTTCTGCTATGTTTAAGCACTATGAGTCTTGAGGTTTCATCCATGGCTGTAGGATAGCTAGGAGAGCCCCTTTCGTTAGCCATCTATTTTTTGCAGATGACAGTTACATATTTTTTTAAGGCAAACTCTAATGAAGCTAGAGTTATTTAGGGACTTCTAGATACCTATGCTCTAGACTCAGGCCAGCTCATCAATTTCAGCAAGTCGTCCCTAAAGTTTACTTATAATACCCAAGCTCAAGCTAAAAATTTGGTTTGTGAAACCCTATCTATTAATCCTGAGGTGGCTCATGAGACTAATTTAGGACTTCCTTTTATGATTGGTAGAGATAAGAGAGAAATCTTTGCTTTTTTGGAGCATAAAGTCTAGAAAAAGGTGAGTGGTTGGAACCACACATTATTATCTAGAGCGGAAAAAGAAGTTCTCCTTAAGTCCATTGCTTAATCCTTAACCACTAATGCCATGAGTGTTTTCCTTATTCCCACTAGTTTATGCAAAAAGCTTAAAAGAATGCTTAATTCTTTTTGGTGGGGTAAGAATAGAAGTTCTCATCAAGGGATTGCATAGATGAGTTGGGACAGACTTGCTCTCTTGGTTATGTAAGTCTGGATGCTAGTGGCGGATAATACATCTCTTATGGCAAGAACTCTCAAAGAAAAATATTTCCCATACTATAATTTTTGGGAAGCTGATTTGGGATCTAATCCAAGCTATACTTGGAGGAGTATCTGTTATGCTAGAAACATTATCAATGTATGGTTGTCGATGGAGAGTTGGGGATGGTAGTAATATCAATGTATGGCCCGATCCTTGGCTACCATCCCACAAATCCTTTTGTTACTACTTCGCAAGGATCTAATGTGAATATTCTCAAAGTGAAGGAGTTGATGGTGGATGGGACTAATCAAAGGAACCCGCCTCTTATATCTTCTGTTTTCAAGCCACGAGATGTTAATCTTATTACTAGTATTCCTTTAAGCTTAGTCAACAAGACTAATGTGTGGCAGTGGTGCTTGGAAAGAAATGGGTTCTACTCGGTCAAAAGTGCATATAAACTTATTCACTCAGGTATATCCCCTCATCTTTATATTTTGACTTGTGATAAGTGGAAAAAGCTGTGGAATCTGTGCTTACCTGCAAAAATAAAATATTTCTTTTGGAGAGCTATTCATTCTTGTCTCCCTTTTTGCACTTCGTTAGTTAATAGGGGTGTGGACACTTCGGTGCTCTGCCCTTTCTGTGGGAATTATGATGAAACAGCTATGCATTTGTTCTTTGACTGTGTTTTTGCTTTAGAAGTTTGGAGAAGATCTCTTATGGGCTATTTGAGAGGCTCCGTTACCTGTTTTTGCTTTAGAAGTTTGGAGAAGATCTCTTATGGGCTATTTGAGAGGCTCCGTTACCTCTATAGCCTCCTAGTTTAATCTTATTATATCTTGTGCTAATATGGATATGTGTGGCTTAGTTGTTATGATTTGTTGGGCTATATGGAAATCCAGGAATGAAGTGGTATGGAATAAAGCCAAGGTCTATCCTTCTTCGGTCATTGCTCTTGCTTCTTCTTTACTTGAGGACTAGAAACTTTTAAGGCAGTCTGATGGCACCACGTTACAAAAGAGGATAGAGCAAATGCAAAGATGGATTCCACCTCCTGCTGGTACTCTTAAAATAAATATCGATGCGGTAGTTTTTCATGATAAGCAGAAAGTGGGGATTGCCTTTATTGCTCGGGATTGTAAAGGGAACTTCGTAGGTGTTGGAAGTAATTGTTTTGTGGGTTCCTTTGATCCTTCTTTAGCTGAAGCTTTGAATGCGAGAGAGGCTTTGAGTTAGATGAAGAAGATGAAATTGGCGAATGTAACGGTGGAATCGGACTCGCAACTAGTCATTCAAGCTCTCCCAACCCGGAAACATGACCTCTCAGCTTTTGGATCCATTACTGATGATTGTTTGTTTTTATGTTCTTCTATTCAAAACATCCAATTTTGATTTATTAGAAGGTCTGCGGATAAAGTAGCTCATTTGCTTGCAAGAGCTACTAATTCTATGTCAGATGTTATTTTTTGGGACTTGAGTCCCCCCTCCTGTATTGTTCCAGCTTTGATTGTTGATTATTCTTAATGAAGTTCATTGTATTTCAAAAAAAAATAAATAAATTTGAAGATTAGGCAAGAAAAACAAATTAAAAGACCCATTCTTATAAAATGGCAACAAAATTAATTTAGTATAATGAAGGAAATTAGACAAAAGAAAGACTCGTTTCATATAAAAGGCAACAAAATCAATCTAATATGAGGAAGAAAATTAAATTAAAAAAATCCAAATTCTTTTATATACAAAAAAACAGAAAAAAAAAAAGAGATTAGAGATCCCCTTTTGATTTGTATAGTTGCTTCTTGCATGGTTGCTTAGCCGAAGTTCTTCTGGAGACGACGGTGAAGGAAAGTGCCGGCAAGGAGGTGCGGCGCCGGTGAATTGGGTGACTCTGACGGCAGTTGTGAAATTTTTTTTATTAAATATTGAAGAGTGATGAAGGAAAAAAAATAATAAAACCACCGATTTATTGGCTCGATATTTTGCTGTAAATTCATGGTTCTTAAAATCTGAGATCGCCATAGATAGCCATACCATAAATTTAGGGACTTAGAAGAAATAAAATGAAAATTTGAGGAATCCAAGATCCATTTTTCCTTCATTTATTTTGGAAGAATACTCCTCCAATTTGTATACAGAAGAACTTAAATTCGTTCCCACGGGCAGATTTAGTATGCAAAACTGAAAATTAAATCCAACTGCAGACAATTCGGTTATTTTGATTTAATTTGTTTTGTTTATTGAATCTATTTAATTTTTTTTTCGGTTATTTTGGTTTGTTCAGTTTATTTTTTTATGTTAAAAAATTGAATAGATCAAATCGACAGAATTTTATATGCTTATCAATAATTTTCTTAATATTTTATCTATATAATATATAATTAATTTTTTATTAATTTAATATGTTATATAAACTAATTATACTGCAATCATAAAATAATTATTTAAATTAATTATATATTATATAATTATACATAATACACATTTACTTATTATAATTTCTATTTTGTTTTGTATATGTATTAATTAATGAGTTAGTTATAATTATAAATACACAGTAAAATTACTCCATTATAATTTTTAATATTACCTTATGGCGTTTAGGATTTTATCATCTAATAATTATTAAATTTTAATACAATTTTTTTAAATATATTTAACAGTGTATTCACCGAACTGTAAATTATTTTTTTAAGAAATTTAATATATTCCGTTTGATCGATTATCAGACCGACTCAACCGAAAATTTGCTAGAGAGAGGAGAAGGGATTGTGAGGGGCCATATTTATAAATAAATGAAAACTCATTTCTATATGGAATGTGTTAGGGCCCATTTTCAAATAAAAGGTATAAGCCCAAAGTGAATAAATAAATATTATTTTGTTAAAAGAAAAAGAGACATAAGCAAGAAACTGTAACAGCTACCTCTTCTCTCTCTATAAGGCCACAACATTGCACTAGAAAATGATCATGAAGAATCATTTCAACACTTTTACTGAATAATTAATACTGAACTATGGAAAATTATTATGATTTTATCATAGTAAATCAAATCGTCATGACTTGCACTGTGGTAAAGGTATCTCTATGGCTAGCCATTTATATCATGAACTAAATTTTAACCGCCTGACCATTACTAAAGGCAACATTCCATATTCAATTGAACAATTCTTTGCACAATTTAACATTCTCACTTACTTTTACATTTCAATACACTAGTCACTTAATTCCTTCCTTAATTTGCACAAATTATGAATTATTTTACCATAATTCATCAAAATTACTTCAAACATAATGTTAATTCATCCTAAAAAATATTCATATAAATTCTATAAATTTTAAATAAATTCATAAGCACTTAAATTCAAGTTTATATTCATTTAGAAGCATTAATTATTAATAATATACTAATTACACATTAACTTTCTCTAATGTCCATTTCGGCCACCATAGAAAGTCCACTATACACATCCAATTAATTCAATTTAAGCATTCAATTAGACATAAGTAAGGTTTAATTTCATTGTTCTAAGGTCAAGTTCAATTAAACATGCTTTTTTCCTACTTTTACTTAGATAATGCATAATTAGGCTTTAATTTAAGGAAATTAATAAAATTTATAGTCACTAACCTCTCTTACTTGATTAATCTTCCTTAGGCTTTCTTTTTCTTGCCTTTTCCCTTGGAAGATTGAATTTCACTATGAGAACCTAATAAGTGCCAAAATTTTCATTAATCAAAACCTTAATTTTTTGATTTATAATGCTGAAATTGACAGCAAAATTGCATTCTAATCATCTAAATATACTTGTAAATGACTTTAAAATAAAGTAAATCCTTTAATTTCACTTACCCTCACTTAAGCTCATTCACCTTCCTCTTTAACTTCTCCCACAAAATCTACTTAAATCAATGAATAGAGCCCTAAAATAACTACTAGAAACATAGAGCATAACATTTGAGGCTTGGATTTGAGAAGAAAAGAGGAAAAAAAAAACAGAAGAAAATTGAGAAAGAAAGGAAAATGCAAGGTTCGGCCAAGAAGAGAAGAAAAAGGGGGCTGTGTGATCTGAATTTTTGACCCTAAAATCAGTCTCTCATTTTCTTTTATAATGGCTCAAGTGGGTTGGACCAAAGCCCACTCACTTAAGCATAAAATCCCATTTTTAAGTCAAACTTGTAATTTTTTTTTTATAATTCTCTCATTTTCCATCTCTAATTCACCTCAAATTAAATTTTAATATTCATAAAATGAAGAAATTAGGCTTTATCCAAAATTTTAACTCAATGATCGGAGTCTATTTTTGGTTCGATTCAATTATATCGGTTCTATTCGACCACTACTGGTGTCACTAAAAAATTTCCTTTTTATAGCCAAAATATTCTAAATATTATTTTAGACCAATATGTAAATTTTAGTGATTTTTAGAGCTCATTTACTATTTTTAGTAACCCAGTTACTAATTATATTGCACCGCTTTTTTCGTATTTTTGATTTTTAGAGGGATAAATGACCTCAATTTCATTTCAAATTTTAAATTCGGACTAACCATGACTAATATTTTTTGATGATCAAATAAAATATTTTTTTACCTCCAGATGTATTTTTTTGTGCTCGAAAGCACTATTTACAGTCGAAAAATACTGTTCACAACTGATTCGATATTGAGACCGTTACATGGTGACCTTCAATAAATACAAACCTAAAATTAAAGAGTTAGAATTAAAGGGGATAACAAAACTGCCACCATAAACACAAGAAGAATGAAGCGACAACCATTAAAAGCGGCTAATATCTCACGTCTCACAAAGCGGCGTCATTGAGAAGCACAACTACTGAGGCACTGAAAACATTGAAGAACTTGAACAAGTCAAGTATCTAAACCAACCTACTAAATCCCGATCACATAGCAGAAATTCCACTGTTGACATCATCACCACCTCAGAGCGGGTCAAAGGTTACACAGCCTTGAATGAAATAACAATACTTTAATAAAGAAAGAAAAGCATAGAAGTTTGTAGACAAGAACACAACCTTATGCCCAGATCAGTCAAAAGATCAATTCTAGCTCACACCTGATTGGAGGAGAAAACAACCCTTTCATTGAAGTATCCCCTTCGTCAGGAAAATCTGATAATCCCAAGGGATCGACAAAGAACTATCTACTATCACCCGATCGAGAAGAATTATTGGCTTAATTCAGGCCAACTGATCTCTAAAATTCATTTTGCCAAGCTTCTTGTAAGAATCAAACCCTAAAAAAGAAAAAGGAGAAGAAAAAGTTACTCAAAAAATGGTGAAAACAAACACATCAACCGGAAAGCAAAATGGATTTTATAAAAAACTCAAAAAGATTTCAACTTGCTCGACAAAAGGATCAAAATGAAATCCACCACCATCACTCCACGAGGGAAATCAAAGCAAGGCTATCCTGATCGAAGAACTCTTGGTATTTCGCAAAGTTTCAAACCTCCGAGGCAGGTCCAATACCCCCTACTACGAAAAGGACTGATAAAAGCTGAAAAGGCAAAGGAATACTAAGCAAGAGGAGTCAAGCACTCTAAATGATAAAAGTCGACTGCTTAAAACCAACACCAACCTTCCAAAGGACCTCACAGCATCAAGTTATACTCCAGAAAAAGCTGAAAAAAACCTCGAAAGCAAACTTCACTCATAAATAGAGGGTCGTTCACTAAAGAATTTGATCGGCATACAAAGATGATCACAATAGATCAATTTGCAACAGAAAAAGCAAAGAAACCTTTAATTAGACACCTCCGATCGAATATCCGCACAAGGGCCAGAGCGGAATAGAAAAAAATTGAGACAAGATTGAACTGATCGGTCATACCCGAGTCTTTAAACACCCCAATATTATTCAAACAAATTGGATATCTATAGTCAACTTCACCTTTTCATCAAAAAAGCCCTAACAACAATTAAGGGTTGAAGAAGGCAGAACGATGATAACTCGAAAGGTATAGACAAACTGGCCAACCGATTAAGGCTCTGAAGATCATATCTCGATAGGATAAACATGAAAAAAGCAAAAAACCAAATCAATTAAGGCTCTGAAGATCATTTCTAACAAATGGGCCTACATGGAAAAAGGCCCAACAAAGCTAAAAGGCCTGACCTGGCAGAGGCCCAACATCTCGAAGCCTTGCACACATTGCTAGATGCGCACTGAAAGTCCATGCGATGGGATGACCTGATCGGTTAAGACATGCCTCATCCTGTTGGAAGCTCATGACACACGCTATTGTCCTATTCGCCGCCTATCAAATACCACGCCATTGCTTGCCTACTCTAACACTAAGATAGGCCTCTCAAGTAGCTCTTATCATCTCTATAAATACCAAGTTTATTTTCAAAATACAACACATATATTTTGCCTAACACTCTCTATCTCTCTTTAAAAAGTCTAATGACTGACTTAATTATTGAAGTGCTCACGTCAGGTTTGATTGTACAAGCCTTTCTTTTGCAAGATCTCTATCTTATCAAGCCTGATCGGATCTTACCTCACATTCACTATCTACCTATTACGGCATCACCTTGCTCACCATACACGACTCTTCCTATTACAAATTAAATGTCAAGATTTATCACTATGTATTGTAATTAATTGATTAATTTTGTTAATTATGTAAATTAAATGCATTGCGAGTTATAAGATGCATTTTTATGTGTTGATGGAAATTGTTAATGGTGAATTATGAAGCATTATTGTTTAATTATATATGAATCATTATAAATTGAGAGCATATCCTTACGTGGTTTTAAGTATCGTGCGGTATTGTTATTATTACTGTTAATGTTGTTGTTATTAATGTTGATTTTACTGATCATGGAGCTAAATAAAAATTTCAATTGGTCAGCATGATTGAAAGGAGTTTCCGAAAGATCGGTAGGTATTTAACACACTAAATAAAGGGAGAAAAAGATTCAAATCTAACTGGGCTTACCTTAATCTAAGATGAAAATTGCGTAGCGGGACACACGCCTAGAACCAGAATGCACGTGGGGGCCGTTTACACCTTCAAGAACGGGAATTAGATTCCTTGTCAAACTTTAGGACTTAGTAGCCTATTAAATTACGTGTAAAGTATCAGATGGTTAAAGTTAGTTCATCAATAAATAAATAAAAAAAAATATTAAAATAAGGTACTGTAAACTGTAAGCAATGAAAACGGAAGTAATAGATTGTTTTTGCCATTCAAGACAGTGATCTTCCGCTACAGGTCGAATCTGAACAGAATCGGTCAAAATTCAGCAAAAATCCAGCTCTGGTTATACGATACACGTGTCCGCTTTATGAACAGCTAGTCAAGCCTAATAAATAGCCCTCATGTAATCCAAGCAATTTCGGCTCCTTTCCTCTTCACTCTTTTTTGGAACTTTCTACGGTAACCAGTCTAATAACAGCAGCAAACTGACGTATTTCGACTTAAAAAATAAAAAAAAAAACATTTAATACGACAATCACACATAAATAATCCAAAGTGAGATATTTTTTTATTTTGCTTTTCGTACCCACAAAAGAAAAATTATGGCTTTTTTGGCATGAAATCACATCCAGTTAGCTTCTATGGCTTTCAAATCCGGAAAAGTCCATGGTGGCCACCGCAGCTTTTTAGACGGTTCTCTTTTATACTATTATTACTATTATTATTATTATTATGGTTATGCTTCTAGAAAAAGTATAAATATGGCCGTTAATAGCCTGGCACTTGACAATTTCGCATCTCCAATTAGTTTTTTTCTCAGTATATTGTGTGTGCGCTTTTTTTTTTTTTTTAATTAGGGATTGTTTGTTTCGGGGGAAGGAGAGGGAAAAGGAGGGAGAAAATGGGGGGTACAGGGAAGCTACCAGACGTGGATAAGGAGCTGCTGCACTTTCTTTTTGAGAACATGGATGATGCGCCTGCTAGACGACGCGCTCGTCAGGCCTTTAAGGACATCCAGCTTGGTCTTGATCATATTTTGTTTAAGGTTTTTTCATTTTTATACTTGGTTTGAATTTCGATTTTTTTATCTCTTGTATTCGAATTTCTGGAATCGGAGTTTTAGTAAATATTGATTTTGTTTTGTTAGATCCAGATTATTGCTTTTTATTGTTATTTGATGATTCTGTTTTGAATTAAAATTGCTTAATACCGATTATTTGTCAAATGGGATTAGGTTTAGATTACGACGTTTATTGTTTTTGATTGTTGCAGATGCCAGCTGATGGTTTGAGTATGAAGGAGGTAAATATATGTGAGGTAATTAATTGTTGTGTATTTTTATTTGATGATTATATTTTGAATTAGAATTGCTCTCTTACTTATCAAACCGGCTTTTTTGCTTTTTTTTTTTTAATTATTATTTTGTTTTTTGCATGCTTAAAAATTTTATCTGTACTGTGTGTGTTTGTGTGGAAAGAGCAGTTGAAGTTGACAAGCTGAAATGGGTTAATTTTATCTTGTGCTAATTCAACTTTCATTATTTGAATAATGTTGTTATGTTCATTATTTTTGGATTTGTAATAATAAACTAATTCAATTCAAGTATAATTTCTTAAAAATAAAGTCAAAAGTGTCATAACTCACATATAAAAAATAGAATTCGATTAATCTCGAGACTAGGAAGAAGGATAGAACTGTGGAAGACCAAATTCAAACAAAAATAAGAATTGCAAACGGAGAATTTGCACCATTAATGCATGCATAAGGTGAACATAGTGATTTTTTATCAGTATTATTTTTGACTTTATTGTTATAAATTGTACTAAAATTATTTTGTTGTTACAAAATCGAAAAATACGGATCATAACTTTACTTGGGTGAAAGTGTATATATATATGCACATACACATGGTTCATGTGGGTTTTAAGG
This sequence comes from Excoecaria agallocha, assembly GCA_037975025.1. NCBI lineage: Eukaryota > Viridiplantae > Streptophyta > Magnoliopsida > Malpighiales > Euphorbiaceae > Excoecaria > Excoecaria agallocha. The sequence goes on from CM075816.1 coordinate 24,132,250, forward strand.
GGGAGAAGAGGGAGTCAGTATTTAAGATTTCAACTACCATCTGTGGATACGACAATTTTTTTTCTTTTTTTTTTTGAGAATGTGGATACGACAATTTAATTTGCTTCTTTGTGTTGTACTAAAGTCTGCTTTTCGGTTCCAAATGATATTTTTTTCCCTGCACAATTTTCTTCGTTTTAAGTTCAAATTGGATATTGTCAGGAGATGAATTCAACTACTGTTTTCATGTAACAGATATCTGTTGCAATCGGCCTTTTCTTTTAGTCATCTTTTTCTTATATAATAGTTTTACGGTGAATGAGCCTTTTTTTTTACAAGTGAATCTAACAGATTGTGTTACCCTTAGACTAAATCTGATTTTACAAACTTTCTGGGTTCTTGAAGAGGCTTAGTCTATTTCTCTATTTAGATTATCTGTCTTTGTGCAGTCATATGAGGTGAACTCTAGAGGATTGGAAATTTTCACCAAAAGTTGGCTTCCAGAGACCTGTACCCCAAAAGCAGTGGTGTGTTATTGTCATGGCTATGGAGACACTTGCACATTTTTCTTTGAAGGCATGTTGCAATTATTAAGCAGTAGTCACCATTAAGTAGTGTAAGGATGCTCTGATGATGGACTTATTGATTTTCGGCAAAGTTTGCAGGAATTGCAAGAAAGTTGGTTTCATCTGGGTATGGAGTTTTTGCTATGGATTACCCAGGATTTGGTCTTTCAGAAGGCCTTCATGGCTTTATTCCGAGCTTTGATGTGCTGGTTGATGATGTTGCTGAGCATTTCTCCAAAGTCAAAGGTCTGGTTTGTTTAAGCTCCTTATATGAATTCTATGTACTTTTCTTGAGGAATTGACGATAAAGGAAAGTGTCAGATGGTATGTTCGCGCTTTTGAATTCACTATCACACATGGGCTAGCAAACAATGTGAGAAACTTTCAAGTATAATCTTATAAGTATGATGAAGCCTTGTTATATTTGAAGGGTATGCCAAGTACCAAGCATCAGTTATTTCTGGTTTGGCACAGCTGGATAATTGTCCAGTTTGTGATTTGATTTACTGGGGTTCTTGGTGAAGCAGGGGTTATATTTAAAAGCTTTCAATTCTTCGTATGTTCGGTTAATTCATTGTTTTCTTCTTGATTGTGCATAGACGATTTACCCAGCACTTAAGAATGCATCTCTATCCAGTTATATTTCCAATCCCATGTTGACTTCTCAATATTCCAAAAACTATTCCAGGCCAAAATTTTTCTACGAACTTTTATATGACAAACTCAAATACGCAACTCTTTTCCTGCCTACTTCTGTTGTCTTCTTTCATTTTCTTGAAGTGTCTTCACTTCTGTTGACTGCTTTGCAGAAAGACCTGTTTTCAGGTTCTAGGACTCAACAAAGCTAATGTGAAATATAGATATCCATATGCAAGAAATGATATTGCAAATGATCTGCTTGTTCTCTCTTTATAACTAGCAATACTCTGTTCTTATTTTTATCACAACAAATCTATAAAGTTAACATCAAGTTATGGCCTAACCTTGATACATGTTTCTCTCTCAATTGGATTGCAGAGGACCCATTGATTAGCTCTCTTCCTAGTTTCCTGTTTGGAGAGTCTATGGGTGGTGCTGTTGCTTTGAAGATACACTTAAAGCAGCCTACTGCATGGAATGGTGCAATTCTTGTTGCGCCAATGTGCAAAGTATTTTTCTCACCCAATTATGTAATACCTTGCATATCTGTATTGTTGCCTTACAATAGCTGAAACACTAATTGCAGATTGCAGATGACATGGTGCCACCATTGTTATTGAGAAAACTCTTGATAGGTGTGGCCAATATTCTACCAACTAAAAAATTAGTTCCACTAAAGGATATGGCCGAGTCAGCATTTAGGGATTCGGAGAAGCGGGAACTGGTTTATATCTTAACTCCAACTGATTATTTCTAATGCCTTAGTTGATTGTATATTTTGCTTTTATGAGTCATTCAATTTGTCTCTGCATTTTGGCCACTTATAGTTCCAACTGGATATCATCCTAAGTTGCTTCTTCCTCTTCTACATCTTTCCAAATGCAGACAGCTTATAACGTTGTTTCTTACAAGGGCAAGCCACGGTTGAAGACAGCTTTGGAGATGCTCACAACCACTCAGGAGATAGAACGGCGATTGAAAGATGTATGCCAATTTTTCTTTGATCACCTCCTACGGAGTTTTAAGAAATCAAAAAAGAATTTCATTTAATTCATTATATATTGCCAATATGAGATTTTGTCCAGATTCTGGTCACCATTCTCTCTTTGGCTCATTTTCAAGGACATATCGGCTATTTGGCTGCTAGCTTATCTACCTAGGATTTGATTTAACAGAATTCAGTTGATTCGGTATACTGATCTTGGTGGCTAACGTGCAACGGGTGCGAGTGCAGGTCTCTCTGCCAATGCTAATCCTGCATGGAGAGGCTGATACTGTAACTGATCCATCTGTGAGCAGAGCTTTGTATGAGAAAGCATGCAGTACGGACAAGAAGTTTAAGCTTTACAAGGAGTGTTATCATGCTCTTATTGAAGGTGAGCCAGATGATATAATTATTCAGGTTCTTAATGATATAATTTCTTGGCTTGACGAGCACAGCCTAAAAACTAATACCTCATAATCGCTTTCTGATTAATTGTCTGGGGGGCTAAAATGGGTTCTCGCAGCTTAGCTTTAGTCCCTTGGAGCACTATGGAAAAACCGAAAAATAAAGGGGGTCTCTCTTTCCGGAATACTTATACCCTCAATACAGCCTTTCTGATGAAGCTTGCGTGGAACTTGCTTACCCAGCCGCATCAGCTGTGGGTTAGTATCCTTGCTTCTAAATATAAGTTTTCACACGGTATTAGTGCTTATCCCATGGTCCAGCGTAGCAGTACTCCAGTCTGGAAAGGAATATGCTCTGTCTGGTTGAAGGTTCTGTCTCATACTAGGTGGGTTATTGGTAATGGCAAGACGATCAGATTCTGGTTGGATAGATGGGTTCCCGGTCTGGACTTACCGTTATTTCATCATACCTCCAGGCTTATTCCCGAAGATTTAATTAATAAAACGATTGCTTACTTTGCTGATGACAACGTTGGTTGGTGCTGGAATCGCTTTGAGGAGTTTTTCCCTCACAATATTCTTTTGAGTATTGTCGTAGCTTGCCCTCCCCATTCTAGTTCTGATGAAGATCAGCCCATCTGGGATCTGTCCTCTTCGGGTTCGTTTACTACCAAATCTGCCTACTCGAGTTTGGTGGAAATGGTTTCAGACACCTCAGACTCTCTTTGGAATCAGATTTGGAAATTAAAAGTGCCTCAAAGAACTAAAATGTTTATCTGGTTGGTGATAAATAACGGCATTATGACAAACGTTGAAAGGAATAGAAGACATTTCACAGATAAGTCTGATTGTGCTTTCTGTGGGGTTGAAGATGAAGACAGCCTTCATGTTCTGCGTGACTGTGTGGCTGCGAAGCAGTTCTGGAGCTTCTGTCTCTCAGGAGATCACCTTCAGCAATTTATGGAATCTGTTAGCTTGAATGCCTGGGTGAAACTCAACCTAAAAAGCTTGAATGTAGTCTTGGAAGAGGTTGCTTGGCCGGAGATTTTTGCTATTGGCTGTTGGTTTTTGTGGAAGCAGAGAAATGAGTTTATTTTCCAGAACAAGCGCAGACCCATTCTCTCTTTAGTAAATGACATGCTCATCTTTGCTAAGTCTTGTCAAGGATCCCTGACTTCGCATGAGGTCGGAAACAAGGCTGCATCCCTTCCCTCTCCAAGGTCTTGGTTGCCTCCCCCTATGAACTACTTTAAGGTCAATACTGATGCTTCAGTGTCTAGAGGGGGTATAGCCATTTGTGGAGGTCTTTTGAGGAATTTCTTGGGACACTGGTGTTCTGGCTTCGTGGCTAACTTGGGCAGTTGTCCTATTCTTATGGCTGAAATTTGGGGAATCTATTATGGGCTTTGCAGAGCTAAAGAAGAAGGTATAGTTAATGTGATGGTGGAAAATGACAACATCTTGGCTATTGAGATGATCCTTGGGACTTCTACTCCTAGTGCTCCTTGTATCGCCCTGGTTGATCGGGTTCGCAACATAGCCAAGGTTTTTGCTAATATCTCTTTCAATCACATCTACCGAGAGGCAAACCTTGCAGCCGATAGGATTGCCAAGACGGGCAACGACTTCACTCATGGTTATCATGTGTTGTTCTCCCCCCCTCAGGGGTTAGTTTACTGGTTGTATAATAATTCTGTAGGAGTTTCTTATAACGTTTAGTGTGTTGTTTTCGTGAGCTTGCTCACCTTCTTTAATCAAAAAAAAAAAAGAGCAAAAGACAATAAAAGGTATACAAACTATTTATGTTAATTTTTTTTTAATTTTCCGAGAGCCAAGAACTATTCTTTGTTGTTAGCTGGATGTACATAAATAATTTATTCTTTGGAAATATATATTTCATATCATATACTATTTTCTCATTTTGATTTAAATGTGTCTAAACCAATGAAATCTTGCCACCTCATCTGTCCATGTAACTATTAGCGTTTGTTAAATTGATTCAGATAAAGAGTTTTAAAATAATGTTGAAATATTTTTTGCACCAAAATGTGAAATAGTTAAGATAAAATTAAAAAATATTTTGAAATTTTTTTAATTGTTTGTTAAATTTTTTGAAATAAATTAATAGTATATTTTTTAATTTTTTAGTTATTTCTTGTTTGTTAAAATACAGAAATGCATATCTTGATTCAATATGAAAATATATATATTTTGATTTTTAAAGATATAAATAGTTAAAAAAAATTTTTTGTAGGATATATTTTTTTAATAAAAGCTTAGAAAGTTGAAATATATATTTTTTTTCATCCAACCTTTTCAAGGTTAATAAATGGTACCTAAATAATTACATTACATACTTCTACATCGCTCTCCGGTTATAGCTTGAGATGGATCAAGAAAGCCCAACTTGGAAGATATGGAACTAAAATGAGGAGCAGGAAAGGACTTTGTTAAAATATCTGCAAGTTGTAAGTGGGTTGGGATGAATAAAACCTGCTTTCATTTGGTTTCGTGCTATGCGACAGCCAACCTTTATATACTTGGTGTGCTCATGGAATGGAGGATTTATTGAAATTTGAAGAGCATCTAGTTCGCAAACGGTACATGCCATGTTTCTATACTCAGTTTTACAAGAGGATCTGGACACAGCACGTTGCTTCTTTTCTAAGAAATTGGGGAGTCAAAAAAAAAAAAAAAAGAAGCCCCTTGTCAAACTCTTTCTGGTTAATTGGCCAAGATGCCCAGTTTTTGTCAGAATATGGATTGACTTTGAAACTAGAGGATGCTACGTGTCAAATGGCGTGTTTAATTATTGATTGTCATGTGTCATCATCGATTCATATCAACAGTTCTAACGGTAAAATGATTAAAATTAATTGAAATAAATGATAGGAGCAAAATTATCTCATTTTTCGAATATAAGGAGCAAAAATTTCTCATTTTTAAATATTAGAGGTAAATTTGTATATTTTGACAAATATGAAAGGGAAAAATACACCTTTAACTTTATCAGAATATGAATTGACTTTGAAAGTAGAGGCCGCACGGAGGCATATACAGAATTCCATTTGATTTATTTGCAAGGAAGATCAAAACCAGTTTAAATTATATTTTTGAGAAATGTTATTCCTAATGATGCTATTTTCTTAATAATGGAAAACGACATTTAGTTTTAGGCCGATGAAAGGGTCTTCCAGAAGGCTAAATTTGATGTTCCGTAATTAATTATAAGTCATTTTCAAAACTGTGCTTTTCCAGTTTGAAGGAAAAAACAAACCACAACTCATTTGCTAAAGCATAATGATCTTTTTGAAGAAATACGCACCGTTTTATTATTTGTCTTCCTACGCATCGTTTTGTTATTTATTATAACTCACGTGTTTCTTGCCGTGTTTCTTGCTCACGTGTTTCTTGGTTAGTTTTGTTTTAGTTAGTTTTATCTTCTGCAAATGTTTTGTATAAATAGTATTACTCTGTTTTGCTCTGTTTTAATTTAGTTTTCGTGTGAATGAAGAAATAAGAGGTATTCTTCATTTCTCTTCTCTGTTCTTGATAATAATGTTTGGGGTTTGAACATGGTATCAGAGCCTATTCATTTTTCTTGACTTTATAGAAGTAATTAGCTTCTTTGTTTTCGTGATTGAAGTATAATTTTAGACTTTAGATTCTGTGAGTATACGAGGTTGCTCAAGATCGATTTCTTGAATATTAAGATCTGAGATCTGAAGTTTTGTTGCTAATGGCGGTTACTGGCGATGATATGGAATCCATCGATACTAGAGAAGAAAATAGAAGATTTGTATCACAAGCTCCAAGAGTTGTTGTTGAAGATGATCCGTTGTTGTTACATAGCTCAGATCATCCTGGGATGGTATTAGTGACGAATCTTCTGAATGTAAACAATTATCTGAGCTGGAGTATATCTGTGGTAAATTCATTGGAAGCTAAGGATAAACTTGGCTTTATTGATGGTTCGATCAAACCACCGATTGATAATGCTTTAGAATATAAGCGTTGGAGGAAGGTAGATTGCATGATTAAACAATGGATTCTGAATTCTATTACGAAAGAAATATCAGAAACATTCATTTACAGTCCATCATCCAAGGTCCTATGGGATTTGCTAGAAGAGAGATTTGGAGATAGTAATAATACACCTCAGATATATCAGATCCAAAGAGAAATAGCTTCTCTTGAACAGGGAAACAGTTCTGTGACAGTGTATTACAGTAAACTCCACAAATGTTGGGATGAGATCTCAAGATTACAACCTGTTCCGATTTGTTCTTGTAGTGGATGCGGTTGTGGATTAAATAAGAAGCTTGAAGAGATAGATACAAGGAATAAAGTGGTTCAGTTTTTAATGGGATTGAATCACAGTTTTGATAATATTAGGAGTCAAATCTTGGCTTCTGATCCTTTGCCTAACGTGAATAAGGTTTATGGAATGGTTTTGCGAATAGAGCGACAACGAGAGATAAATATGATGCGTGACAGTGTTGATGGTAGTGCCATGCATATTAGAAGTACAGGAATCGATAAACACAATGGAGGGAAGGGTGGTTTTAAGAAGAAAGATGCAAAAAGAAAAGAAGATAAGTTTTGCGATTATTGTAGAACAGAAGGTCATGAAAGGGACACTTGTTTTAAGTTGAATGGGTATCCAGAGTGGTACAAAGAACTGAAACAGAAGAAGAATGCTGGAAAAGGAGTTGGGAAGGATAAGCAGGCTTACATGGTTGAAACACCATTTGAGTGTGAAGAGGAGCAGTTAAAGACTGGAAATATGCAGAGTTTGCAAGAGCTTATACAACAAGAAATTGCTAGAGCTCTTAAAGGGAAACAAATGGCGGATTCTTCACAGTTAAATTTTGCACAAGTGGAATATGCAGGTATGTCTTTAGAACAGTGTTCACCAACAAATGTGAAGTATTGGATTATAGACTCGGGTGCCTCTACCCATATTTGTTCGAACAGAAATTTTTTCCATAAGTTGGAACCTGTTGAAAGACTCACAAAAGTCCATTTTCCTAATGGCATTATAACTCCTGTGAAGTTTAAAGGCACTATACAATTCTTCTCTTTAACCCTATTGAATGTCCTATATATCCCGTCCTTTAAACATAATCTTTTGTCTGTCAATCAACTTTCAAATAATTCTTCACTCTTGCTTCAATTTTACCCGAACTCTTGTTTGTTACAGGAATTGAAGAGTGAAAAGATTCTAGCCAAGAGCCATGTCCTTGATCATCTTTATGTTTTAGACCAAACTTCTTTCTTCAATAATACTCTTTGTAATCTTGATAAAACCATTTCTTTCTTTCCTTCAAAGTCCTGTAAAAATGTCTGTGATATGAATAATGCGTCTATGACTGTTGATACTGGACAGTTATGGCATCAAAGATTGGGTCATCCCTCATCCAATGTAATGAAGCGTTTGTTCATAAATAATGGAAATGTAGGTGATTTTACTAAGTCTATCACTGTGTGTGAAATTTGTCCTCTGGCAAAACAAACAAGATTGCCTTTCTCGAACAGTGTTTCTCGTTCTCTTGCTAAGTTTGATGTTGTGCATGTTGATGTTTGGGGTCCATATGCTCATGCCTCAATTTCAGGCGCACATTACTTCTTGACTATTGTTGATGATTACAGTAGATGTACTTGGACGTATTTGATGGCACATAAATCTCAAACATCGATGATTCTATCGTTGTTCATTACCATGGTTCAGAATCAATTTGACAGCAAAATTAAAACTTTGAGGTCTGATAATGGAGGGGAATTCATTGGGTATAGTTGTCAAAATTTATTGCAGCAGCATGGTATTCTTCATCAGAAATCATGTCCATATACTCCACAGCAGAATGGAGTGGTTGAGCGCAAACATAGACATCTTATTCAGGTGGCTAGAGCTCTCCTTCATCAGGCCTCTTTGCCAAAAGTTTTCTGGGGACATGCAGTGTTACATGCTACAACGTTGATCAACTTGTTACCTTCTGCACTTCTTAATTGGAAGACTCCTTACCAACTGTTGTTTAACAAAGAGCCATCATATGAACATCTTAAAGTTTTTGGGTGTCTCTGTTTTTGTACTGATAACAGACCCCATAAAGATAAGTTTGTTTCTCGAGCTATAGAAGGGATTTATCTTGGTGTTTCACCTGGACAAAAGGCTAACAAGGTGTATGCTTTGAAGACTAAACGTTGTTTTGTTAGTAGAGATATGATTTTTCACGAAGAAGTTTTTCCTTTTCGGAAGCGTAATTCTCCAGTATCTCCTTTACCACCGACTTCAATTGTTCCTGTTCATCTAGACAATGTTTCACCCTCAGTTAATGATGAACCTGAAGTTACTGCTGTGTGTCCAGATGATGTACCTGTTCCTGACCCAGCTGTAGTCACGGATACTGTAAGTCCAAATCACATACAACTTCCAATAATGCCTAGGAGAAGTGCCAGACAGTCTAAACCTCCAGTTTGGCTTAGTGATTTTCACACTAATGCAGTTCATCAATGTTTATCGCTTGTTCCTGACCATATTATTAAGCCTACTTCCTATACACCTCCTACTTTTCCTTTTATATCATCTCCTCGTTTTTCAAATGATTATCGGTGTTTTTTGACTAACATGTCAAACATTACAACACCAGTTTCATATGTTGAAGCAAAGGGTAATCCGTATTGGGAGCAGGCTATGCTTGATGAGTTAACAGCCTTAGAGAAGAATCATACATGGGAGGTTACTACTTTGCCACCAGGAAAACGTGCTATTGGTTCTAAATGGGTGTACAAAATCAAATTAAAACCTGATGGTACAGTTGATCGGTATAAAGCTAGGCTAGTAGCTCAAGGATACAATCAAGTTGAAGGTATTGATTTCACAGATAGTTTTTCTCCTGTTGCTAAGGTTGTTACTGTCCGTGTTTTCTTTGCTTTAACAGCAGCTCACGGATGGGTTTTGCATCAGCTTGATATTAATAATGCATTTCTCCATGGTCATCTTGATGAAGAAGTCTATCTGCATCCTCCACCTGGTTATTCCAAAGTCCAGCCTCATCAAGTTTGTCTCTTGAACAAGTCACTTTACGGCTTGAAACAGGCTTCTAGACAATGGAATGTTGTACTTACTCGGCAACTTTGTGCTTATGGTTTTAAGCAATCTTCTGCTGATAGTTGTTTGTTTGTTCTCAAACATGATGATGTTTTCCTTGCCCTTCTCATTTATGTAGATGATATGTTACTCACTGGGAATTCTCTTACAGCGATTTCACGAGTCAAGCAATTTCTGGATGATCAGTTTACTATCAAAGATCTTGGTGTTGCCAGATATTTTCTTGGCTTGGAGATTGCAAGATCTGAGGCAGGTTTCTATGTTAATCAACGTAAATATGTTCTTGATTTATTAACTGAAGTTGGGGTGCTAGGTGCTAAACCCGTTTTTACTCCACTTCAAAAAGGAGTTAAATTGACTTCTACTTCACATTCTGGTGCTCTTTTATCTGATGCCCAGCCTTATTGTCGATTGATTGGCAAATTGTTGTATTTGGGATTCACTCGACCAGACATTACTTTTGCTGTCCATCAGCTTAGCCAGTTTGTACAAGCTCCTCGTGCTTTACATTGGCAATGTGCTCTTCATCTTCTTAAATATTTGAAGAATGCACCTTCTTTGGGGTTGTTTTTTCCTGCTACTACTTCCTCTGTTTTGACTGCCTATTGTGATGCAGATTGGGGTGCATGCTCAGATACTCGTCGTTCTATTACTGGGTTTTGTATATATCTTGGTTCTTCTTTGATTTCTTGAAAAAGCAAGAAGCAACCTACAATTTCTAGATCTTCTGCTGAGGCTGAGTATCGTAGTATGGCCATGACTGTTTGTGAACTTCAATGGCTGAGTTATCTGTTTCGTGATCTCGGTCTTCCTATTCGTCTTCCTATTTCTATGAAGTGCGACAACAAAGCCGCTTTACACATTGCTGCTAATCCCGTCTTCCATGAACGCACTAAACACATTGACATTGATTGTCATGTTGTTCGTGATCAGCTCAAGCTTGGTTTTATTGAAACATCGTATTTGGCTTCTTCGTTGCAGATTGCTGATCTTTTCACCAAAGCTTTGGCTTCTCCTTTATTTCTTAAGCTTTGTCTCAAGTTGGGATTGGTTGATTACCACTCTCCAACTTGAGGGGGGGCTGAAGAAATATGCACCGTTTTATTATTTGTCTTCCTACGCATCGTTTTGTTATTTATTATAACTCACGTGTTTCTTGCCCACGTGTTTCTTGTGTTTCTTGGTTAGTTTTGTTTTAGTTAGTTTTATCTTCTGCAAATGTTTTGTATAAATAGTATTACTCTGTTTTGCTCTGTTTTAATTTAGTTTTCGTGTGAATGAAGAAATAAGAGGTATTCTTCATTTCTCTTCTCTGTTCTTGATAATAATGTTTGGGGTTTGAACACTTTTCTTTGCCATTTAAAAGTCAAAAACCTTTATCAAGATATTCAAACTACCAATAACTTAGACGCAATTAATTCAATAGATTATACAGCCTTGCTTGTTCCATGCATCTTACACATTTGTTTTTTCTTTGAACTCGTAGAAATGATTTGCGGTCCGAAATTCCCTTTTTTTTTTTTTCAAAAACTCTGTCCACTTAAATTTTGATCGAACCTTTTAAAAATTCTGTGCTTTTGAATTTATGATCCGTTATTTTTGGAAATTAATTGGTTGACGTGAATTAAAATTAATTATCGGAACAAATTCGCATCAAATCACAACCACTTCTATTTAATCGAATTCAAATTTGACAAAAAAAAAAAAGAGTTGAGCGAATTCAATTATATAACGTCAAAGTGGTTATGATCTTTTTAGTTATGTATAGTTTGTTAATAAGCACCACAATAAATGTTTCTTAGAATGGTAGGTCGCTGCTACATTAATTCACTGGTGGACACACTCTCTACTCAATAGCAAGACATGGCATTGACTCAATTTATGTATAGGTCACAGATAAAATGCATTGATTTTTATGGTTATACTGTAGTCCAGTCTATTAAAGATGCATGGCTGTAAAGGTTTGATAGATAATAAAATTAAAGAATTCAAAGAAATATGGAATATAATGAAAAATAAAAAAAGGATAGAATAAATACAAAATTACATTTTTATCCGATAAAACTTTAGGCGTTGTGAACAAATTAGGTACATAAAGAGAATAATAAAGAAAATCTATTAAATGTTAAAATGAAAAGAAAAGAGATTTGTCAGCTCCTGCAATGAATTCTGTATTGGACAGATGGGGTGAAATTTATAAGCTTTCAATAAGACAGATTAAGACTGTGACCTCACTGGGAATGAATGAATGGCCCATTCCATTGCGTATGCCATGAAGTTTGTTCGTTGACTGTGCAATGGACCAGAAATTATTAAGGAAATTGAATTGCTACGTTTTCTATTTGGTCCATTAAATTGTCTTCTTTTCCCTTCTGCCCATGCTCGGATAATATATCAACTTATTACTCTGTGAATGGCACGAAGCTCATAAAACATAATTTTGGAGTCCTGAATTTCATTTTTTCTGTGGTGACCTTTAGATTGACAGAAGACGCAATGGAAAGGCCAACGGCCACCAAACACCTTAAAAATCCGAATTGACTAGACCGGAAAACATACCTATATTTCAGTTTGTATATATATATGACTTGTAGCTTTTTGATTTAGGATGGCAATGACGTAAATTCACTTGGTTGAATAAGGTTGGGGAAGGAACATATTGAAGAGAGATTAGATAGGGGGTTTAGCAAATTGTAGCTGTTTAAACATATTCTAGGGGTCGTAATTTTCCATGGGGATACAATTGGGTTTGATCATAAACCTCTTATTGTAAACTTGGAACCAAAGTTTGAAGGGAGAGATAGAGCTATTTAGAATAATTAAAAAAAAAATAGATTTTTGAATAACTTTATAATTCCGCTTGCAATATTTAAAATTTTTTAATCTAAAGTATGTTCCATTTGATTGATATCAAAATTTTCTTATAAATATTTTAAAATAATTTTATAAATTTTGCACATAATTTAAAAATGAAAATAAATTTTAAAAAATAATTGAATTGGAATAAGAATATAAAATTTAAGAATTAAAGGAATTGATAATACTCAACATTATCTATTAATGGGTATATACCAAATCCGGTCCAAATTTCTGCCATATTGAAAGGCCTGACCTGTAATGACCTCAATACCGGGTCAGCCGTGAATAGTAATTTCCGGCAATAAATAGTATTTTTCGAGCCCGAAAGGACATCCGAAAGTCAAAAATATTTTATTGGACCATTTGAAAGGAATAGTCATTGTGAGACTATGGTTGAAAATTGAAGTGAATTTGAGGTCAAATGTATTTCCAAAAGTCAAAAATACGAAAAAGGTATCGAATCAATTTCCCTAATAGGTAAGAAGACTTGATTTTGCATAAATAATTAAAAATAGTAAAAGACTTTCGAATATTGCCAGATTTTGCGTGTCTACATGAATTTTCATGTAGAATATTTTGGTGATGAGAATGAAATTTTTCGGTGACACCGGTAGTTGTCGAATCGGACCGATAAGTTTGAATCGGACCAATAACGGACTCCGATTGAGCCAAAAATTTATGTCCTACCTATTTTCAATGTTTTAAGAATGATGAAATTAAAATTGAAGTGATTTGAAGTGAGAAAGATGGAGATTTTGGTTTGGGCCCAAAATGACTTAAAATGGGCTTAATTTTATATTTGGGTTAGCCCATTAATTAAGCCCATAATTAGGCCCATTGAGAGGTATAAATAGAGGCAAAATCTGTAGAAATCTCCAGATTTTGCTGGCTCTATCTTCTCCTCCTAAGGTGGCCGAACCACCTCTTCTCCATCTCTCCCTATGATTTCTTCTTTTTCTATCCCAAATCACTCTTAAACCCCAACATAAAAAGTGAAGTTTCAGCTCTCTAGATCACCCTAGTGATCTCAATCAAGTGATTTGAGCAAAGAAAGACAAGGAATCAAGTTGAGAAAGAAAGAGGGGTAAGTTGGAAGTTAAGGAATTTATGGATTTAAATTATTTCTTTAGTATTTTCTCATAGTTTTGGATGCACAGAGATTGGATTTGGTGTTATTTTGAGCTAAAAAAAATGAAATCTTGGTGTTTTGGTGAAGGAGGAATTCGGCTCCCATGGGTTTTGTATGATGAGGGAGGAATTTCTCTGAGTTAAGGCATGGAAAAGGAAGCCTAAGAAAGTTAAAGCATGGAAAAAGGTAAGTGACTACAAAATCCTTTAGTTTTCCTATTAATATGAATTTTTCTTAATTATGTAATTAAGGTAAAAATATGTAAAATTGTTATTTGATGGAATTGTGATAGGGTAATTGTATTTGGACTAGAGAAGAAATAATTTGAAAGTGAAAATGAGAGAAAGAAAATTTTTAGGGTGAAAAGTAGTGATGGCTGAATTATGCATTAAGAGAAATATGTGAAATTTTGCATGAAAATAATATATGTTGGCCTAAATTGAATATAGTGATGATAATTGGTGCCTTTGAATTTTTAATGAATTATTGGAATTAATTTTGAAATTTTAAAACCTATGTATTGGTTATGTCTATAGTGAAAATTGAGAAATAATGAGAAATAATTTATTATTTTAGTGAAAAATGAAACTGAATAATAAATAATGCATAAATAAATTTTATTGAAATTTAATAAATTGATTGGGATTTTATTGAAATTTTTATGTGGATATCTACAATGAAAATAATTGAATTTTTAATGCATAATTGTATAAAAATGACAAAAATGATGAATTAATGTGAACTTAAATTAATGTTAATGATAAGAAATAAAAAGTCAACCAACGAACTTTTCGAAATAATTATTGAGTCGTGAAAATAATAAGAATAATGAATTATTGGTAAATAATTCATAAATAAATGAAAATTATGGAAATAAATTAATACGTAAATAAAAGAAAGATAAAATGAGTTTTAAATAGAAAAATGACTTAAATGAATGAAAATAAAAGTTTTGGGACAAAATGGTAATTTTGCCAAAGTAGATAATTAATGAGTAAAAATAAGTAAGAAATACTTAACAAGGATAAAATGGTAATTTTGAAGACTCAACTATGTTAAACGATAAAGTTTTCATGGTATGGGGACAAAAATGTAATTATACCCGAAAATGGTAAAATAAAGAATAAGAGATGAATAATGGAAGAAACTATACAATAAAAAAACGAAAATAAATGATTATAATGGCAAAATCGTAATTATGTATTTGAAATGAATAAATCGATAGAAAAAGTCTAATTATGCATGTTCGAGGTATAAGATAATAAATGATATTAATAGAGTTCATAATTGCGTAAAAAGTAGAAAAAAATAAAGATGTGACTAATTTATCAAAATAAATTAGTCAACAAAAATTATGAAAAGAGTTAATGATTATAAAAATAATTCGCCGACGAAATAAAAGTTGGCATACCGAATGATTAAAAAGTTTGAGTAGTAAAAGAAAAAGAAGTCAACCATTGAATTATTAGAAAATAATTCGCAAAGAATTATATAAAAAGAATAAAAAGAAAATTGTGAATTATAATGCCATAATTCATAATTTATAATCTGTACAAAAGATTGAAAAATGTAAGTATCTGAGTGAATTATCGAAAAATAATTCACAAAAGTGAATATAAAATAGAAAGTGAATAAAAGGATAAAAAGTGGTTGAATAGTCAAAGGCACAAAAGAGTGCATTTGATCAAAATAAAGTATAGTAATAAATAAAAAAAAGAAATTAAAAAGTTTTAAATGTTTAAAAATATTTGCAATGGGATTGATTATGTTTGCCCTTAGCAATAGACAGGTAGTATGATTCTTATTTTGGATATAATTGTTTAGCCATAGTGACACCTCTGTACCGCGGTGCAAGTCATGGAGACTTGCTTAGCTATGGGTGGGATATTTGATCTCCATAGCTTTAGTGAAAGTGAAAGTGTATCTGTTTCTGCTCTGTGAGACTTGATCTTTCGAGATCATTTCTATATCTGTTCTGTGGGACCTTCAGGTTCAGTCCCGAGTATCCTTTGTAAGAAACCTATTGTATTGCACTAGGGACACATCGAAATGAATAAATAAGTACTGTTTAATTGAATTGAATATAAAAAGTTATAACGAAAACGATTCGTTTGAAAGAAAATGCAAAATTGAGATAAATCTGTAAAGATTTCTGAAAAGTGTAATTAGTAAGAAAAAAGAAAAGAAAGGTTTTATAAGATTAAAATATTAAATCAATGTTTACTTAAGGTTTTATAAGAATTTAGAATGTATTTTGTTTTTCGTGAAAAAGATAAATTTTATTAATTGATATTTCTCGTACCAATTACTATTGTAGAAAGTGACAAGTTTGAAAAACAATATTAATTTCCTGCTTAAAATTAAAAAGTGATGATTTTGACATGAAGTGAACTTAATGCTTATGTAACGTCTTTCTGAAAGAAAGGTTAATTGAAAAGTAAAATAATAGAAAGACACATAATCGACCGATGAGAAAGAAGTAAAAGACATATGTCTTAATAAATATTTGAACGAAAGTAATATATATATATATATATATGAAGGAAAAAGAATTTGACTGCAAAGTGTCCCGAAATACATATATCACTTTGCAATAAAGCTTAAAAACCTTTAATTAGTAATGTATTTATTAGTTAAAAGTCAAAACAAAATAAAAGAATAAATAGCAAGAAGTATAATTAAAGTATAGATTGAATAGTTGAACAGTAAACCAAGAATTTAAGTAATTTATTTTGATAACAGTAAAGACACAAGTACCAATACATATTACTAACTGAAATAATAGTTAATTCGCTGTGGCTAAAGGATAAAACGAAGGTAGTGATAAAAGTAAAAGTTATAGTAAACATTAACGTAAAAGTAAAAGTAAATTCGATATTAATCCACCTAAAGAAAATACTGCAAAGTAAAGTTGAAAGTTTAGAAACAAATGACCAATAGTTATCAGAATACGAATTAATAACAAGATTAGTAATAACTGAAATAAAAGGAAATACTTAATGAAATAAGAATAGTAGAAGCATAAATTACGAAATTATTCTTATTCTTGGAAATTCTTGGATTAGTAGTCACCACTGGACATATTTAGTGCTCAACACATAGTGTTTACTGCATGCAGGTTCTGGAGTGTTGCGAGAGCACAATACATTGAAGGTCCAGATCGGAAGAGAAGATTTTTGTGTCAGTTGGTGTAAGCTTTTGACATGTATATACTTAGACTATTAAGGTAAAATACTGAACTATAATTTGAGTGTATTCATGATTGTTAACGAATGAATGATTGGTTTATGTTATTGGATTGAAGTTATCTTATATATGTTTTAAAATATTTATAAAGCTATCGTTCGATTCGGAAGTTAATGTAAAGTTTTTAAAGTGTTTCGTTTTGTTCGAGGAAAAAAAAACTTACTGATTTCGGATAAGTTCGCATCGGAAGACTGTTCCGAGTAGGGTGTGACATGACCTAGCTAAAATCTAGCATCCTCGAAGCCTTGCTCGTAGACAACTAGACATGCACCAAACCAAGGGGATGAGGCTGTCCAATCAAACAAGACGGACCTTATCTTGCTGCAGTCCTCTAATACACGCCTTTGTCTCATCCGTCCCCTACTACAAATCACATCACCATTTGTTTACTCTGACACCGAAATAGGCTTCTCAAGTGGTTCTTTACAATTACTGTAAATACTAGGTTTATGTATATTTCACAACACTCTACACATCACTTTTAATATTCTCTTATTTTTCTAAATTTGAAACTAATTTAAATATCGGAGTGTTCACATTCGGTCTGATTGGACTAGTTATTTTGTAGGTTTCTGACCCTGCTCAATCCAATCAGATCTCACTGCACCTCATCTCATTCACTTAGCCTTTGTTTGGATGGAAGTAAATTGAAGTAGAGTAAATGAGAGTAACTTAAGTTACTCTGTTTGTTTTGTAAAAAATGTATAGTAAATGAGAGTAACTATTTACTTTGTATCCTCAAAAAAAGTTACTCTCCCAATTTAAGAGTAATTGAGAGTAACTCTATATTTATACTAAATTTTAAAGAGTTACTCCCATTTACTATGCATTTATTTTAAATTTACCAAACAATGAAAAGTAAATCCCATTTACTCTCAATTACTCTACTCCCCATTTACTATCATTTACTCTACTTCCATCCAAATAAAGTCTTAAACAAAAAACCAAATAAAGGCTTAAACAAAAAACCATTTCACTCGGCATAAAATTAAGCCCTTCTCTTTATAAAATCTCCGGATTTATTAGAAATATTTAACAAATTAATAGGGCGGTGCGGGCAACATAAATGTAAGCGCCACGATCCATAAAAGATTAGTTTCTAAAGTTGAGAAGTGTTTTTTAGTTAATTAAATAATTGGTTCTCATTAAATACAAATCCAACTGATTTTTGTTGTTTTAACTATTTTCATGTGCCCATGCATTATTTTCTTACTAACTGCAGCCATTATTACCAGCTTTTAAGATCCAACCACTTCCACTGTTCCACTACTCTAACCATTTACCACTTATCTGCATATATTACTACCCATATAGCTAATTTTTTAGAGTTTAATTAAAATATTATTAAAAAATAACGTTATATATATACATGGCTCGTCTTGTTGAGTGAACATAGGTCTGGTTAGCAGTAGAGTAGGGAGGAGATAGAGAGAATTCAAGAGCAAGAAATGGTGAAAGCAGAGATTTTCAAAGGCATGATTAATGATGATTTGCAGAAGATCTTGGAGTCAAATATGGATAATGCACAACAAAGAAGGCTTGCAAGAGAGGCTTTCAAGAACATTCAAATTGGAATTGATCATTGCTTAATGAAGGTTAATTTTCTTTCTTAATTTGATTATATTAGTCATTATTTAGTGGGATTATGTTTGATTATTTATCACTTATTTTGGTTTTTTTTTATATTATTATTTTTCAGTTTTCAGAAATATATAGTTATTTGCAGAATCTTAGTGAGTGATGATAAGTTTGTATTCTGCAGATTCCCTATGAAGGCCTCAAGATAGAGGAGGTAAACTATATACTATACCGCCTAAACCTCTGTTTTGTCTACAAAAAACATGTTTTCATCGTTAAGTTTCATTTAATTAACATTAATTATGAAGATTAAGTTGACTTTGAGCAAATTAATAGACAGGAAAAAAATGTGTTTAACAGTGTTTTTCCTCCATGGATCTCGTGGATTAAAATATCATTGATGATGATGTGCTCTCTTCCCCACCCTATGATGTAACTAGAAATAATAATTAATTGGTGATAATATGGGCAACCACTCAGTCATAAACATTCGTTAATTTCGTAATTACGTTACATATTTTCAGTTTCTATTACATATTTTGGCTTGTTTACTTACTAAATAATTAGCAATTTAAAGAAAGATGATGAACTAATTTTGAAATTTATTTGCAGTCTTATGAAATTAATTCAAGAGGATTAGAAATATTTTCAAAAAGCTGGCAGCCGGAGAACTCTCATCCAAAAGCTTTGGTTTTCTTTTGCCATGGCTATGGAGAAACTTGCACTTTTGTGTTTGAAGGTATATATATATAATAACATTTTCTATTTTTTTAAAGAAAAATTCAATTATTTATGCATAAATTAGAAGTGAATATTGTGTAATACAGGAATTGCAAGGAAATTGGCATTAAGTGGGTATGGAGTATTTGCAATGGATTACCCGGGATTTGGACTTTCAGAAGGGCTTCATGGCTATATTCCAAGCCTTGATAACCTTGTAAATGATGTTGCTGAGCATTACTCCAAAATCAGAGGTTTCCCTTCATTTCCCCTATCAAAATCAATAACAAATCTAAAACTTATTTAAATATATTAGTGGGTCAATTTTTTAGTGGGGTCATTTAAAAATTTTAGTGGAGTTAATTTTTTAATAGAATTTATTATTATTGGAGTTATTTAAAAATTTTAGACTTAGTCAACTTTGAAAAGAAAAATTTATCAATGGTATTTTAAAATATTTTCTAAATTGAGTGGTTCAATTGACCCCACTCATTATAATGTGGCCCTCGTAGAAGTGACCAATGAGATGGTGGGGTTTTAGCTAAAGCCGATTGTATTTATTAGGTTATCAATTTTCAAGCTGAATCTAGACATTGTTTAGGCTAATTTAGGGTAATGACCATAAAACGTACGAGGCAAAGTGATGAAACTGGGCTGAAGGTACTAGCTAGATGTTTTTGCAAAATGTCACAGCTTCCCTAGGCTTGCTTCATGATTGTGAAGGTGTGACCTGAAAGTGGTGAATTTCTAACTTGCCTTCTTCACCTTCGATTTTCATAGCTTCAAACTTCCTTGTCATGGTTGTGACACTCTCCTTATCCTCCAAAATCATTCTTTTGAGCTCCATTTGCTCCAAATTCAACTTTAATTGGTATTTTTAGAAAAACATCTTCATTAGCACAATGAAATTGAAGTAAGAAAAATGTTTTTTAAGGAGAAATAATAATTAGACCACAAATTTCTTTCAAAGGTTTCTATGAGAATTTATTAGTATAAACCGAAGAGTTATGAGCAAACAAAGCATAGCTAATGACTCTCACTTAATTATCTTCCCTTTTGCCATGCATGTCAAACTTATTAATGGAAACGAAAATGGTTGATTTGGTGGCAGAGAATCCAAAGTTCCGAGGAGTTCAAAGCTACCTATTTGGACAATCATTGGGTGGGGCAGTAGCCCTTAAACTCCACTTGAAGCACCCTAATTCATGGGATGGTGCAATTCTTGTTGCTCCTATGTGCAAAGTATATATCAATTTTTCTTCCATTTCCACATATATTTACATTTATTGTCATTAAATTACACTTTATTGTGACTAAATATGCTTATTCTCTCCATTAATTAGTTCAAAGATAACATGATACCACCATGGATACTGAAGCAAACTCTCGTTGGCATAGCCCATCTTTTTCCAAAGCTCAAAATAGTTCCTCATAATAATTTCGTCCAGATGGCTTTCAGAGATTTAAAAAAGCAGGAGTTGGTAAGTTAGTTCTATTTTTTTTTCATATAATTTACTATTTTATGGTTACATATTCGGTATATATTAGTAAATACATACAGTTGAATTAAAAAATAATATTTACTATATTTTTAATTAGGTGATTCATATTTGATACATTTAGCAACTCTAACGTAATAACAAATCACATTTTCGCTATCTTGCTTGTATGACTTTAGAAAATTACAAAACAAATTGTTATTTTTGTGGTACCGAGTGTAGGCAGCATATAATGTTATTGCTTACAAGGACACCGCAAGACTAGGGACAGCTTTAGAGTGTTTAAAGACAACCCAAGAGCTAGAACACAGATTACAAGAGGTAATAAATTAAACTAGAATCTAAATTTGAAGTGTTAAATGTTGAAATTAATTAAAAAAATCAACTGATAAATTGGAATTGATTTAAAAAATTAGGTTTCAGTGCCATTATTAATTCTTCATGGAGAAGCAGATGTGGTGACAGATCCATCAGTAAGCAAAGCATTATATGAGAAGGCAAGTAGTTCAGACAAGAAGCTTTGGCTTTATAAAGATGCTTATCATTCTCTACTTGAAGGAGAAACTGATGAGGTCATTTTTCAAGTTCTTGATAACATTATCTCATGGCTTGATGAGCATTGTTTAAATTAAAGGAAAAAAGAGCTATATGATATTTTTATGCTCATTTTTCTTAGAACTTATGCAATGTCTATGTAATTATTCAATTAGTTTCTAGGCAAACAGCCTAGCTCAATTCAGATGTTTGCAAGAGCCAGATAACACATCAAACCCTAATAGCTAGTGTCTATTTATTTATTTTAATTAAGTTGAATATTCATTATCGTAATATGTATGTGTGCCATCCTTGAGGACGAGTCCATGCCGATCTTTTACGTATCGTTCCAATTTAATGAACAGAAGGAATTTTTAGTTCAATTCTAACTAGTTTAATCATTGATCTAATTATTACTGGATCTTTGAAATTTTTTAAATTTCATTTTTTCTGGAAAAAAATTATTAATCTTAACATTTGTTTTTTCAAGCAATAAATAATTTTAGAATTCAATCACAAAAAAGGAATTACTCCATTCGTTTCAAGAAAATAGTCCTACTTTTTTTTTTCCACATGTATCAAAAAATTTAAGTATTATAGTTAAATGATAAAATATGGTTTCTATTATGTCCTTCAATTATATTAGATGATTAATTACATTGTAAAGAACATGGTTTGAACTTTGAAGTAGGTTTTATTTGAAAAATATAAATAATTGAATGAAAGTTTGTTGATTATAATTTATAAGGCAATTAAATAGATAATTTATAAGTCAATAAAAAAAATTGGACACCACTGGCTGCTCAAACCAGTTTGATGTAATTTTTTAGAATTCAGCAGGTACTTTAATGTAATTTTTTTTATTTTACTTTTATTTTGATATTTTAAGCATAAGTATATATTTGTTGACACTTTTTTTTATATTAATTCATAAAAAAATAATAAAGTTAATTACTGATATTTTCTATATTATTAAGATATATTAATTATTTTTTTTAATTTGTGTATTAAGAATCATAATAGATGCTTAAAGAGAAACAGAATGAGTAATATAATTCTATATTTTCATAAAATATTATATTTCTTAGCAAGGAAGGAGTGGTAAAATTCAAGAATATGCCCCATTCCACCAACTATGTCAGAGCTCGTTCTTGATAAAGTATTCGATTCTCAAAAATATAATTTACTCCATTAAAGTTCTTGTCCATTGATTTTAAAATTGGACACAACTGGCTGCTCAAACCAGTTTGATTGCAAACCGGCAACATGTCCGATTTAATTCAATGAAAAAGCTGAAAATATAAAAAAATAGTAAAAAAATTATTGTAAATAATTTATTGAGAATTCAATCTAGTTCAACATTCAATTTGCTCTATTTTATTTATTGAGAATATAGATATTTGTAAATAAGTTTGAAATAAATTTGGATATTAAAAATAAAATTTATTGCGGATTCGAATCTAGATACAGGTTTAATATCTCAAGTATATCTGCTATCTGAATCTGTTTATATATTTAATCATGGGTATAATGAATTAACGTGAATATTCATTTCATTTAAATCTATTTATTTAAAAAATAATCTAAAATTATATATATAAGTGAGAATTTAATTACTTGTCCTTCTACGTGTTTACGAGTATTACGTAGTTTTGATTTTATAAGTCATGAAAAAGTTCAGAATTAAAATTCTTGTACCTTTTTTTTTAAATATAATTGAAAATGATATTTATGTACAATTTTTAGTGTATACATATAGTATATACTCCATTCGTTTGTACTAAATTATTATTTAAAAAAAACTTGCCTACTAAATTATTTCAATTAATTATTATTTTAGTAAATTTAAAATAATATTTAATGCATATTTTTCGATTTTATACCTCATATAATGTCAATAAGAAATTAATAACTGTTATTATTTTTCTATACACTCAAGTAGACATTTTAGTTTATTAAATAGAATATAAGAAATAGGAATTTAATGGGACAATAATCATTTCTCTTTTTAACAAGTGGAGAATGGGCATCGCCCATTTTAGGGGATTATGAGAGGACTCGCACGTGCCATGTAGCTGTCAAAGAAAGTAATTAAATACCCACCGATTTGAAAATCACCAAACTCAATGTAGCTGTCAAAGAAAGTAATTAAATACCCACCGATTTGAAAATCACCAAACTCAAATCTTTAAGAGATATTGGAATTGGAATTTTTTTCCTTAAAAACTTTTGGGTCGAAGAATTGAAGTTGAATGAGGTTGAGATTGTAAAGAACGGCTAGTTTTGAAGGCATCCATCCATCAGCAACCCATTGAAACGTGCAAGAAAACAAAATTATGCCACATCCAGCCAACCAAAGTACTCAAAGGACAATTATCCAAATTCAACTTTCTTATCAGTTTTATCTATCCAATCCAATTAAAAGTTTCCTCACAAAACAACAGATGATATAGCGCAAGTGGGTCCTTTAAAGTTTCAAACTTTCATGTCCGGAAGCTAAAGTTTTTAGCTTTTTCAGTGCTGTATGTATGTATTGCTTGCACTAGTCTTGTGTGCGATGTATTAGTTTACTGTGCGTGAATGCGAATGCTGTGTTTGAGTGCGCAATTTCAGCCTTTTTTTTTTCTCCTCTTTCTTTGCTAAGCTTCCTTTTTCTCATTTCCCCTATAGTGCGGAAGGTACCACCATATTAAGCATTTTAATTCTTTAAATTACTAGCGTCAACCGAATGAAGCAGCCATTATCGTTTTTGGGCATCTCCAATTTGCATCAGTTATGGCCTTTTCCTCCTGCCTTTGCCATTCTCAAATGTCACTCAAGGTATGTCTTTTTTGTGCCTTTGATCTCTGTTTGTGAGCTTGTGGTCTAATTTTATGATGAGTGAGAGTTGATCTTGTTTCGGTTTTTCCTCATTTACATCAATACAATATCAGTAGCTTTGGTGACTGGGATGTAGTTCTTTTGGGTTTCAAATGGGAATTTGGATTTCATTGCAATGAGTATTCAGTTGGATGTATCCATTTTGTTTATGAGATGAATCTTTTGGGTTATCATCATGAAGAATTGTCCGTGTTGGAGGGTGAATATATGAATTGGTAAATTTATCAGCTGCCTGAAAAGCTCAATTGAGTTTGAGAAGTTCACAGAGGTATCTGTTGATTAGAGTCATTTCAGTGTCTGCATTTACCTTTTGTTGCTTGTTCATATAGTCATATTTATCTTGACTGGCGTCCTGTATATGTGCATCTTTTGTTTTCCTGAGTTTCCTTCCTTACTCTTTTTTTTTTTTAAAAAAAAAAACATTCTACAGAACTGTTATTCATACGTTTATGGCAATAGATTGTGTGTGTAGGCATATTGTTTTCATAACATAGAGTACAGAGCAAGATGCAATGTGAACAATATGTACTTTGTACATATGCCACGGGGGAGAAAGATTTGTGGAATTTTGTTATCACCACAGCATTGTGTTGATTTGCTTTTTGAGTTTGGATGACCTCGAGTCGTCTGGAACGGTAAATACGTAGTGTATTGTAAATTTCATTTCTTATAGATTGACAACTCGAGACAGATTATAAGAACTCAGCGTGCTGTTGAGAAGGGTGTTCCAAGTTACTCCTTTTCTCTCAAAAATAATGCTGCTAAACATTTTGGCCAACAAGTTGCAAGGGTGGGAGCGGGCTTGCCAAATCACTGGAGTTTTCTGGGTGGTTCAAGAATTTCCTTACGACCCAAATTTGCAGGATCTGTTGTCTATCGGATACAGCCTGGAGTATATGCATCATGTAATTCTTTTTTACCAATGCGGCTGTTTGTTCACTGCTCATTGTTCAGTTTTCATTTAAAATTCGGAGCAATTCTTCTCATCTATTCCTTTTCTTATCTGGGGCTTGAACATGAAACTTTTCCAAGATTCCTTTTTCATCTAGGAGTCTTTGACATTCCTACATGAAAAAGGATAGGGTGATTTTTGGCTTGCATCTCCTTTATCTGTAAATCCGGAGCCATGTCTTTCATCTTCTGCTCTAAGTCTAGGAATTTGTTCTGTCTTGCTTCAGTTGTTACTGAAGCTTCAATTTTTGAGATCACTGCAGTTTGCTATGAGAAAATTTATTCTGACATGAAAGTTAGCTGTTTGCAGTGAACTGTTCAATCACTTGGTATAACTGTTCAAAGGCCTAAAATAACCCAAATCAACCTGTTGATTGAATTAATAGTATCCTTTAGGTGCCATATCAATGTTTAGTTGATCTTACTTCCAAGTTTCTACTCTCCATCAATTTAATGTAAGGGTCACATTTTTTTGTAGACTGCATCCGTAATGACCAATAATACAACATCCATGTCATAAACAACTGAAGATTAAACATGTTGTTTTCTTTCGAGATATTTTCAGATTCGTAATTGTGTTTTACTGTTTTATTATTGCTTTGCACTGCAGGGTTGACAAATACGCAAATTGCAAGCTACATGTTCACTTTGGGAACTGCAGCTGTTCTCCCATTTTACACCCTAATGGTCGTGGCTCCTAAATCAGAGTTGGTATGCTTCCAAATTTGTTTGGGAATTTTCAACTTGATGGGTATATAATAATGAGATGCAAAAATTTATTTCCTGAATTACTTAAAGAATTCCCATGTTCACCATCAATGTAATTTTTACCATATTCTTTCTTTTCTTTTGATTTTGCTTTACTATGTTTTTTCTCCGTAAAGGTCTGAAACATTGCATTGCAGTGGCTATATTTTTCTTGAGTTTGGTTAATGCTAAATGTGGAATGTTTCTCTTACAAATGAAATTCTATTTTGATAAATAACTAGCAACAATTTTCTATTCGATATGATCGGCCTAAGGCTACTTTTTGTTTATCTGCAAGTAATGGCCATTACTGACTTGATTGTGCATGATGCAGACTAAGAAGTCTATGCAAAGTAGCATACCTTATGTTGTGCTTGGACTTCTCTATGCATATCTGCTATACCTCTCATGGACACCTGACACAATACGACTGATGTTTGCAAGTAAATACTTGTTACCAGAGGTGCATAGCAATCATAAATTAATGGTATATCATCGTGAAAAGCTAAATATTTTTGATTGAACATTGTTGATTTAATTGTATGCAGTTGCCGGGTATTGCTAAGATGTTCTCCAGTGAAATGACATTAGCTTCAGCATGGATTCACTTATTAGCTGTTGATCTCTTTGCTGCAAGGTATTGGTCTCCTTTGTCATCTATGTCCTCCCTCTCTGCTTTCCTGTTTTCATGGTTCTACCTTTTGTTATTTATACAGGCAAGTGTATCATGATGGATTGGAAAATGAGATTGAGACTCGACATTCAATTTCTTTTTGCCTGCTCTTTTGCCCCATTGGAATTTTTATTCATTTCATCACTAGAGCGCTAACGAAGAATGCTGGAAGTACTAGACATGACATGTAATGAATCGTTCATTTATGCAGAAACAATTGAACGGATGTTAGCAGATGCAATCATCAGCCATTCGTTAAATAAAGTTCAACCCATTTTTTATTTGCAAGGACTGAACTTTCTCATTCTCTGTATCATTCTGTGTTACTTGTTTTTTTCACCTCACTGAGTTATATTTCATGCGGTTGAAAAATCACATCTATCTCATGTGATTGCTAACGAAAATCATTGATTAAAATAAAAACTGGAAAATTTTCATAAACACTTTTAATGTAGTGTTAAGAACGGACTGGTTTATTGCATCAACCATCGACATATTGCTTTAAGTTTGTAAGAACAGTAGATTTAAGTGGTTAAGGATCTCATTCAAAGTTGTCTCTTCTTGGTCTTGTTTAAGTTGGGGTGTAATTGGAGTATTTCCCCATGTTAGATTTTCTTCTCATTGCAGATTGAGATAGCAATCATTTGGGAATCAGAATTAAGAACGTTAGTTGCAATAGTATTATAAGCAGAGCTTTTCTAAATATCAAGGTTTAAATAGTTCAAAAAATCAAACGCCTGAAAATGAATTTACAAGGTTTATATACACTTCACTACAGAGAGCAGTACGCCGCTCATAATGCTATGCATATGAAAGGTGCTAACTAAGAGCTTGCCGTTCCTTCCCAGTATCGGGGTTGTATCCTTCATTTGCCTTATAAAGGAGATTGAACTTTTAAGAATTGGAAACAATTTACTGGCCGCTGACACCTGCTCAAATGGTGTATCCGCAACAACTTTGTAAGAGAATCATAAAACAAATCAAGTTGGCAGTGAAGACATATCTATTTGCTCTTCCAACAAGCCGTTTGTTGGATCTGGATGCTGCAAAGAAGCCTTTTTACTTCTATCCAAAGAAGTTGCCTCGTAAATGCCTACAGCAAGTGCACATATAATATATCAGACACGAACACGGGCAAAATTTAGGCACCAGAGACATCAACTGAACATAGAAGACATCAAATGAATCTGGAGAGTAGAAATTGTCTAGCAAAGGGGTGGGCAGAATGCCACCAACACCCACATCAAGGCCAAAGCTTTGAAACCAAAGTTTTATACCAAGCTACCAGATAGCAGGTAGCATCTTCTGACCACTGCCCAATTAAACAGTGGGTATAAATGCTATAGGCAGATGGAATACATTTTCTTGTGACACTTTTAACTTTCATTTTGATAAGTTATAATAATTTAGATAGATAACCAGTTGATTTCTAAATCATCTAGAAATTGTCAGTGGTGGTCTGAAAATATAGAAACCTTTATAGTACAAAATTTTCAACCTCTTTCTGCTCTAAAATGTATGTGGACCTGTCAGACGAAAGAAAACAGAGAGGTTCCTTTCTATATTGAATTGACTAGAAATTATAAGAACAATAAACATGCATGAACTTGTAAAGTAGAAAATACTTTTGTGCTTACCAAAGCCCAAAATGCAGGAGCAAACAATGAAGCCTAGTAGAGAGAAGTCCATTTTATAGACAATCTCCATGACAATGATGCATCCTCCAGTTACCATTAAGTGCCTTGGAGAAGAGAAAACCATGTGCAATCTACAACCAGGCAAAGTTAGTTTCATTATCAATTAATTGTTAAGACTTCTCGCAATGACAATAGCCTTCTTAAATATTGCTGCGTTTGTAATAGATATACCTAAGGGGAATACTAACATATGCAATATATCAACAAAAATACCAAATAACGCAGTCGACAATAATCCCACTCATGTTCGAAGAAGTTACTGCAACAACACATAAAATTCACAAGACAGACAGAAAGGAACCTTTGTGTATAATTTCCATGTCATAATACTAATGCAATGGGGCCACCAGAAAAGTATCAGCAGAATACAAAATTTTAGAAATGGATGATGCAGTTTTGTGCACGTTCGTCACAAGATCTCATGAAGAGAATGAAAATGTACTTCAAGTTTTGGGAGATTGATGTTAAAAACTATAAAGGAATTGTTCCAGTGCATGAAGCTATTGAGAGCTTTAGGAAGACGGATGCATTAGTTCACATTTTCCAAAGAATCAATTACCAAGCAATGCAAGCAGTGAAACTATAGAAGCCAGTACAATGTCCCAGCAGCCCTCCCATGCTTTATCATACAACATTTGGAAATGATATCATCCACAAACATCAGAAAGAAAATAAAATAAATAAAAAGAAATTTGGCAGATTGTAACACATGCATGGTTGACACTAACCATCATTACCAGGTCAACATACATTCAAGATTGTACAAACAAGCAATAGTGAAATCAAATGCTCAGATAACAAAGCAAATCCTGTTGAGGAGCAGTGAGGAAAGTGATAAATATGAAAGCACACGAAGTGGATATCCACAAACAGGGACAATTAGGGTTCATTTCTGCACACAGGTTATGACAACTAATTCATCAATAAATTACCGTAGCATGAGTGAACCAAATAGCCAATAGCATTTAGCTGATTATTGAGAAAGGTTACCTCTCCTCTGCAATGCTGTCAATATAAAAAATCAAGATAACTCCAAAAAGAATAGTGCTCAGAAAAGCCCAAGCTGAAAAGGGTAGTCTGCCACTTGAATTTGATCCCTGAAATGTTCAGGAAAAAATTCATTTTCAAAGCCAAAGCCCAGATAGACAAAAGAAAGAAATCATTTTCCAACACATATACCCATTAGACTTACAATGATGAAGTCCCACATGGCAACAGGAAACAGAAAACATGTTGCAGAAGTAATGGTGATAGCATTAAGTCTTCTTTTTAGTTGATTCTGAAGACAAAAAATGGCCACAATAAATAAAAAATGTAAAACGAAACTCATGATTCTAGAAAAAAACAAAATAGTTGATTTTCCAACAATAAAAGGAAACAATAATATGTATGGAAGAATGTCAATACCTTGAGTGAAACACGCCTAGCAATCACCCTTCTCAAAGCTGATAGTATTCCTGCAAGGATTGGAACTATCATTCCTGTCACACTCAGAACCTCTTCAGTGTGATCCTCTGCATCACCAGCGGCTTCGAAAGGTATATTTCATATTAAGTTAACAAGAGGTGTTTTTGAGAATTTATATTTCACAATATGAGAGCAAAATTGAAAGAAATAATAAACCTAAAGAATCAAACACAAGCAAAATTGCTCAATTCATTTGATTTTGCACAAGGATATAAAGTGGAGAATATGTGGCCATCGCCCACCCTTGAGATAACAAGTAGAAAGATGCGAACATCGCAGCAAGACCTCCTAACTGTTAGAAGAAGAAACATCCACTGAATAAGTAAAGAAAGCAATTATTTGGTTATTATTCTATGTTATAACCACCTATAGCAATTCTTAACAAAAAGGAACCACTTACAGCAATGTCAAAACAGCAGTTCATGAAGTAAATAAATTATCAGTGTTCTTGGAATTTTCAAAGATGCATATAAGCCATTAATCTCTCTTTAGTCACTTGGGAAGCAACTCATTTTCTTTATAAAAGTTTAAGATTACCTTTTTCCAAAGATGGCTTCGGCGACCATATAATGCAGCAGATAAAACTCCAAGAACAGCACCAGAATACTCCGCTAATATAGCTCTGGAGTCAAAACGAACATTAAATAAATTATTGGACAACTGTCAATAAAATGCACAATGAGGAGGAAAAAAAAAATTCACCAAATTAAAGACAAACACAGAAATGCATAAATTAACTGTAAAGAAGCTCTACATTAAGAAACCAACGTTAAAAAGTGGGATCAAAACCCATCCAGCAAGAAAGAAAGAAATAACCAACTTCAGTTCATAGTTTTGATTTGACCAGCAATAGGATTAACATAAACCAAGTTTAATAAGTATATCAATTGCTTAGACCTTTGTCTTGAGGGCAAGCAAAACAAAAATCCTGATTTCAAAACAACTAAACAACACATAACAAATTGTAGATGTCTATTTTGAGGACCTGCTATGGTGCTTAAGTATCTAGTGTGGCTTTTAAGTGTTTATCTCTCCTTTCTTTCTTTTCAGCTGCAACGTTTTTCTTGTTACCTTATTAACCACAATGCTTCAAGCTTTCTTCAATTTCTTCTTCAAACAAACTTCATGCCCTTTTCTTTCTTATTCTTCCCATCCTAAATTCTATTACCAAAAAACTGACAAACATTGGATTCCAGGCTTTGGAAAGTCAGACTGTAAAGTCTTTCACTTACAAAGCCTTGCAACCACAAAAGTGCACATGGGCAGATCATAACTCACTTGCCACATACTGCAGCACAAGATGATACCACCACAACTAAACCACCGTACTTTGATGCAAATTGGGAGAAAACCTATAGAAGAACTGGATACATGAATGAAATGATGACTGTACTACTTATTTCACAAATATCTAATAGTCCAAACTGAGACTATATTAACCTTAGATTATGATATTGCTATAACTGGAAAATCTATACATGCTTTTCCCGAGTCCTCTTAAATTGCGATACATGAATGTCCTAGCTCCAACTCTATGCCTTACAATTAAATAAATTTAAGAAAAAAAAAAGCGTAATTTACAAATACAATTGAACAAGAACTTGAGAAACTCATGAATACAAATGCTAACTATTGAAGCAGTACAAACTTACCTAACTGGTCCACATGACTTTAGGCCCTTTCCCCACAAGATGAAGTACAAAGCTGTTATGGCACCATTTATGATTGATGGCACCACCTGAAGAACAACAAACACCAAGAAGTGAGAAAACGTAGGATAGTAACTTAAATATTTTGCTTTCCTTGACATTTATATTAAAATAAAAAGAAATACTACTAATTAACCTGTTGACTAGAGAGTGGTCTACCCTTCCAAGGCTTTTGCAAAGCTAAAAACAGGATGGCTGATGGAACCAGGCAACAAAAGATAAAAAGTACCACTGAAGCTCCAGATTGAGACAAATAGCGATACATGGAGTAAACTGACCATATTCTCAAAAAGTTTCCAACAATATGAATTATCTGTAAGGGAGTGTGCCTGAAAAATAAAAAACCATAATCATCATTATGGATCAGTTTGCTACATTAAGTGCGACCAAACTGGATGAGTCTGGCATGCAAGCAGATGTATAACATAGAAATGTAACAATCCCATTTAATACTTACTATTTGCCAAATAAATGTAACAATCCCATGGTTGCGCTATATTACTCACAACCAAAATGGATGAGTCATGGCATGCAAGCTGGTGTATAACATAGAAATGTAACAATCCCATTTAACACGTACTTATTTGCCAAATATATGTTCCAAAGAATCAATAAATTATACTAAAGAATAAAAGTTCCAGGATCAAACAGGATTCAGCAACGGAGATAAAATATATACATCTCAAAAATATTTAACTTAAAACCATGTCAACCACACTGTTTATAGTTATGCAAAGTACTGATCAGTATGCAAATTGCCAAAGAATAATTTAAGAAAGTGTATAACTGATGTCTTCAGCATTATATAACAAAGTCTATTGTAAATGTGGGACCATCAACAAAAACTTTCGGTGAGCATTTCGCTAACTTAGTGCAGCTCGTTTAGCTTAGTGACAATTAAAAATAAGTAAATAAATAAACAAATAAATAAATTCCTATATGACATTTTCTTCCAAATAAGCTTAGTTTTGCCAAGGAAACGCAGCAAACAAGAAAAATAATGAACAAAAAAGAAATCTCTAGACATTATTTTACCAAGGCTGGATCAAACATTCTACCATTCCTAACTTTTTCCGTACAACCAAACGGAAAATTAGGGTTAGGGTTTAGAGTTAAAATAAGGTACCTGAAATGAGGAGATCCTCGATCGTCACTAATTTGATTTGGAGACATCATTTTTGTGCTGTAACTGAATCGAACAGTGGAGATCTCTGCAGCTGACCTGCTCTTTAATTATATAATGCAGAAATTAGAGGCAAAAGAGCTTAATAAAAAACGAATTGTAAGTCGCAGATTAATAGATGATATAATTGGTTTATTATGTTTCTAATTGTCCTGATGCTTCGGTACTAAACTATTCAAGGCTTGAATCTCTGAAGTCTGAACTCCGTAGAAACAAGAATAACTCACTGAGTCTCAAGCCGAAATGACTCGAGTCTGGATTCAAATGGAATACAACTGGGCCCTCAGCCCAAGGCCCTAAACAAAAATAACTAAGTTGGGCTTTAGAAGCCCATCAGTTTTAGCCCAAAAGAAATTATGCAATGACAAATGACAATCTACCTCAATTTCAATTTTTATTTTAAAAAAATGATTATTTTTTAAATTTTATATTTTACAAACAGCAATAACTTCATCTTTCTATCATAAATTTTGTCTCTATTCTAATTTTTTGGATTTCATAGTTTTAATTCAAGTCGATATCATATTTCATGACCATTGATTTCAAAGTTTTCGCGGTGTTTATGCATTTGATTTCTCCTCTTTCTTTTTATTTTTCATCTGTTTATTTTTTTAAAAAAAATTGAAAAGGAAAAATGAGAATATTGTGTTTAAATTCCAATTTTCAGGGGAAATTAAATGAAGTTACATTTTTGTAGAATTATTTTTTTTTTTAAATTCAGTTTGTAAGTTATACCTTAATTAGAATTGAGTTATACTTTAATTATATCAAAAACCAGAATGCATTATTATTTTCTTCAATTTTCGAGTTATACCTCTGTTATACTTTAATTTTATTCCAGTTATACAAAAAGCCAGAATATTTTTTTTTTCTAATTTTCGAGTTATATCTCAGTTACATCTGAGTTATACTAAAAGTTAGAATATATTTTTTCACCGATTTTTGATTTATAACTCGGTTATATCTGAATTATATCTCGATTATACCAAAAATAAAAATATATTTTTTACCAATTTCATTTCCCTTTACGTTAAATTATTATTGGAATGTTTTTCATGGCTCATAAAAATGAGTAGAATTTTTTACGTGAATAGTAAACACGGCAATGAAGATGAAAGTGGGAGGAGATGAAAAATATGAAAAGCTGTAAAATACATAATTTATTAGAATAAGTGCATTTTTCAAAAGCAAAGCTTAAAAAAATGCAAATTTTATAATAGAAAATTTTTTAAAATATTCTTAATTAAAAGTTATATGATGGGAGCATATATGTGGAAATTCCATTTATACTAATTCCTCGTTGGGCCATATATGGGTCACTAGGTTATGGCCCTGTCTTTTTTTTTTTTTTTTTGAAAACGGTTATGGCCCTCTTTTATATATATATATATATATATATATATATATATATATATATATATATATATATATATATATATATATATATATATATATATATATATATATATATATCCAATAAAATTCCAAAATCATACCTTTTATTGTCTTTTAAACTTATCAAGTGGTTTTGAATTTTATTATTAACAATAGCTTATCTGGAACTTGAATTAAGAGTCTGAAGTCAAAAAATTTATATAATTAAGGAAAATTTGCTCAAAACGAAATAATAAGGAATTATTCCTCAATTTTTGATAAGAACATATAGAGGGAAACGGTATTCATAGTTTTCACATTTCGAGCTATTGGATAATTCTTTTGTGTTGTTATAACACCCAAAATAAATTAATTATAAGGTCAGTCTATTAAAGGCCCACGAAAAGGCCTAAGATCAGAAGCTCATAAAACCCAATACTCAAAGGCATAAATATAAGAGGTAAACACATAACAAGGGAGGCTCTCTCTCTCTATCTCTATCTAACTCTTAATACTCTATCTCCATTAAATTTTCTCTCCACACTTCGATAGCTAATTTAGGCATCGGAGCTCAAAAGCCCGACAAGACCAGGCTAATTTTCTTTTTTGTAGGTCATTAAAGCCTTTTTCACCATGGCCGGCGATCTCTCCTTCTACGGTAAAATTTTGTGTTATATCATTTGGTGCTCTCGTTGAGAGTTAACGCCGGATCTGAGCTACTTAGCCTTAAATCAAAGAAAATGGACAGTCATGGACGACTTTAAGTCCCAGATCTGAAAGATCTTGAGCTTGATCTCACAATAAAAGCTTAAATCTGAAAGATCTTGAGTTTCTTTTCAAAGGAAAGGCCTAAATCTAAAGATTCTGGATTTGATCTTGCAAAAAATGAGAAGAGAGAAGTGATACGGGTAAGAAAAATAGAGCAAGGTGACAACTAAACTCACCGGAGAGGTCCCTATCGGACAAAAGTGATGGTAAATAAACAGTAGGAAGAACAAACAAAGCTGGAAAGCAAAAATCAAAAAGCAAATTTCAGTGGGTACATGTGCTCAAATTTCGTAGATGACTAGCATTGATTGCAAACCCATCTCTGTCTCTTGAAAGATATGATGGATGGGTCTCACCTCTACAACAAAAAAGCATGTGATTACCTATCACACCTTTAAAGATCTAAAAAGATATATTTTGAAAATCTTTTTGGTCCAACACCAGGTATGTACATTGAAAATTTATTTAATTATTCTTCTAAGTTGATCGGAAGACCATCCATCGCCAAGGGCAGATCGGATGGAGAACGATCGATCGGATCGGAAGACCGTCCATCTCAAAGAGAGGATCGGACGGATAATATCTCTTCGCCAAGAGCGGATCAGAAGACCGTCCATCCCCAATGGCGGATCGGATGGAGAACAATCGGTCGGATCGGAAGACCATCCATCGCCAATGGCGGATCAGACAGATAATATCTCTCTGCCAAGAGTGGATCGGTCGGATCGGAAGACCGTCCATCGCCAAAGGCGAATCGGACGAATAATATCTCTCTGTCAAGAGCGGATCGGAAGATCATCCATCGTCAATGGCGGATCGGATGGAGAACGATCAGTCGGATCGAAAGACCATCCATCGCCAATGGCAGATCGGACGGGTAATATCTCTCCGCCAAG
This sequence comes from Excoecaria agallocha, assembly GCA_037975025.1. Taxonomy (NCBI): domain Eukaryota; kingdom Viridiplantae; phylum Streptophyta; class Magnoliopsida; order Malpighiales; family Euphorbiaceae; genus Excoecaria; species Excoecaria agallocha. Next base: position 24,167,844 of record CM075816.1, read on the forward strand.
AGCGAATCAAAAGACCATCCATCGTCAAGGGCGGATCGGATGGAGAACAATCAGTCGGATCGGAAGACCTTCCATCGCCAAGAGCGGATCGGACGGATAATATTTTTCCTCCAAGAGCGGATCGAAAGACCGTCCATCATTGAGGGCGGATCGGACGGATAATATCTCTCCGCCAAGAACGGATCGGAAGACCGTCCATCGCCGAGGACGGATCGGATGGATAATATCTCTCCGCCAAGAGCAGATCAAATCGAAAGATCGTCCATCGCCAAGGGCGGATCAGACGAGGTTATCTCTCCGCCAAGAGCGAATCGAATCAGAAGAGCGAATCGGATGGAGAACGATCAGTCGGATCGAAAGACCGTCCATCGCCAAGAGCGGATCGGACGGATAATATCTCTCTGCCAAGAGCGGATTGGAAAATCGTCCATCCCCAAGGGCGGATCGGACGGATAATATCTCTCCACCAAGAGCGGATCGAATCGAAAAACCATCAATCGCCAAGAGCGGATCGAATGGAGAATGATCGGTCGGATCGAAAGACCGCCTATCGCCAAGAGCGGATCGGATGGATAATATCTCTCCACCAAGAGTGGATCGGAAGATCGTCCATCGCCAAGGGCAGATCTGACGGATAATATCTCTCCGCCAAGAGCGAATCGAAAGATCGTCCATCACCAAGGGCGGATCGGACGAGGTTATCTCGCCGCCAAAAGCGAATCAAATCGGAAGACCATCCATCGTCGAGAGCGGATCGGATGGAGAACGATCGGTCGGATCAGAAGATCGTCCATTGCCAAGAGCGGATCGGATGGATAATATCTCTCCGTCAAGAGTAGATCGAAAGACCATTCATCGCTAAGGGCGGATCTGACGAGGTTATCTCTCCGCCAAGAGCAGATCGAATATGAAGATCGTCTATCGCCAAGGGTGGATCAGACTAGTTATCTATCCGCCAAGAACGGATCAAATTGGAAGACCATCCACCAAGGATGGATCACATAAGCAACCTTCAGGTTAGTAAATATTTGTAAAATTATTTGCATAATAAAATTGCAAAAAATTATTTGCAGGATAAAATTTTAAAAACGGGTAACTCCCGAAGACAAGGTTCTCCATAATTGGGTAACTCCCCATAAGCGGGTAACTCCCAAAGACAAGGTTCTCCATAAGCGGGTAACTCCCAAAGACAAGGTTCTCCATAAGCGGGTAACTCCCAAAATTATCGAGCTTTCGATTTCAAAGATCGAATTGCATGGAGGGGGACTAGTGATAATACCCAAAATAAATTCACTATAAAGCCAGCCCATTAAAGGTCCATGAAGAGGCCTAAGATTAGAAGCTCATAAAGCCCAACACTCAAGGTATAAATATGAGAGGTAAACACATAACAAGGGGGGCTCTCTCTCTCTCTCTCTCTCTAACTCTTAATACTCTCTCTCCATTAAGCTTTCTCTCCACACTTCGATAGCTAACTTAGGCATCGGAACTCAAAAGCCCGACAAAACCGGGCTAGTTTTCTTTTTTGTAGGTCATTAAAACCTTCTTCACCATGGTCGACGATCTCTCTTTCTACGGTAAAATTTTGTATTTTATCATTAATCCTACAAAATACAAATTATTTAAAATATATTTAATCAAATATTTTTTTTGATAAATACATTTTTAAGTGCGAAAAGGATAGAATTCAAAACTTAATCAAATAGAAAAATAATTAAATTTTTAACCGTTTAAACTACTATTCATTTTCCATCAAATAGTTCTTAATAAACGATAATTTCATAAAAAAAGGACAACCCTCAGCAATGGAAGAGGAGAATTGACAGGGGCTTAACAAGTAAGGTTCGGTTGAACGATGGGATGTAAAGGCCTACAAAAAGAAGATAGCCTGGTTGGACCGAACATTTATACTCTGATGCCTAAATTAGCAAGCAGAAGAAAATGACTAGAGAGAGAGAGAGAGCAAATGCTTTGTTTTAGAATGAATATGTTATTTGTAGGGTTGGAGGGCCTTCAATCGTTGTCTAGAATGGGAGACCTATTCTAGGGTAGGTATGGGTTGGTATGGAGGTGACGATGATTTGACAGTGGCATGTATCAGATAGCCTCAGTGTGTCAAGAATGTGTCTCATTTGATCGGACTACCTTGGCTTGCGCGTCCCAGCTGACTAGCCGAAAAGGCCTAAGCACCCTTAGACCTTTTAATGTTGGGTTTCCTTTCGAGGCCCTTAATGGGCTGGGCTTGGTTAAAATATTGAACATTATCATTTGTCCCACTTCGAACAGTTCGATTGGTTTCATGTCGATTGAAGATTGTGACTTGGTCTATTCCGACAAGGGTATGGCTCATGCTGTCGCTTTGTCAAGAGTGACCATGCTCATTTGCGTATGCTAGGAAGATGTTCTTATTTGTTTTGTGGAGAAATTTGGTAACATTATGCTTTTAGATGCGCTGGCCGATCAATCTTGGCAACTAGGACCCTAACTACATCGTTTGGAAAATCATCGATCCAGAGAAATAAGATCATCAGGCAAGGAGATCAAGATTCAGTACATCGATCAGAAAGATTATCGATCGAGAGAAATGAGATCATCAATCAAGGAGACTGAGGTTTATTACATCAATTGGAAAGATGATCGATCGGGAGAAATGAGATCATCAGTTAAGGAGATTGAGAGTTAGTACATCAATCGAGAGAAATAAGATCATCAGTTAAAGAGACAAAGATTTAGTACATTGATCGAAAAGATCATCGATCGAAAGAAATGAGATCATCAGTCAAGGAGATTGAGATTTAGTACATCGATCAAAAAGATCATCAATCGGGATTAAAGCTACAGTTTCGAATAATATCTTTTCCTGCAAACAATTCGCTCTTATAAATATGAATTGGTGTTTCAAAGTTTAGTTTTTTGACCTTGAACGATGTTTTTCGTCACGGGGATCTTGAAGCTTTTATTATGTTTTTCGCCAACGGGGAGGTTCGTGAGGCTTTGTGCCTTTGTTGCTTTTCATGATTGTGGCACTGTTTTTACTTTTCTTCTTTCTTCCCTAGTTAGGCTTCTAGTATCGAGCCAGTTTATGTAAACTTGATAGATGAATCGTATTATAGCAAAAATTTGCTTAGCATAAGGGGCCTAAGAGGATTTAAGATGGTCTTTTGTAGCATGTTCGCTTTCTTATTATATTTTCTAGATTCTGCAAAGAAGTATGCTAATTACGATTGCTATAAAAGAGAAGTGGAGTTACCTGAGGATGTTGATTTCTTCAGGCATGTTCTGCTCTTCTTTCGGCTAAGGCAAGATCTTCTTCGGTGCCCTGCCTGTTATTTTGATTGGCGTCGTGGAGTTGTCAATTTTTTCCAAGCCTTAGTTTCAATTTTGTTATTTTTCCTCTTGGCCTGATGGATCGTTCTTTATCTTTTTGATATTTTTCCAAGTGAGGCATTACCATAATTATCTTCCCCAAGGGATGGCAGTTTGTTGGTGGAGCCATAACTACTCTAAGTTTTGGAGTGGATAATTTGTTGATAAAAAATAAGGCAGGCTATCATCTTAGCGACTGAGAGTTTGTCGTTTCTGATCGGGAGTAGTATCTCTTTCCTTTCTTCTGTGCATCAATCGCTAGGTCAGTGTGTTGACTCGATTATTAAATGTGGATATTAGAACTATCATTTCCTTGACTGCATCGCTTAGAAAGGGGCGTCCAACAACTTTATTAAATTTTTGCCACTTCGCTTTTCGAGTTTTTATGTGGCTATTTATTTTCTTTGACTTTTTATTTATTGGAGTTACCAAGTGGTTTATTACGAGGGCTTCTTTGTGAGGCGGTTTTGCAGAAGCACTTATAAATAGGCATCTCTTTTCATGTTGTCTATGGAAACCCCTATAAATAGGTAGAATTCAAAATTTGATCAAATAGAAAAATAATTAAATTTGTAACTGTTTAAACTACAGTTCATTTTCCATTAAATAGTTCTTAATAAATAATATAAATAGTTTTTATTCACAAAAATGTAAAAATTATATATAAGCGGTTCATTGTCAAACTTAGTTTTTTCTTCATCTTTCTTGATTAGGGCTTGAAAAGTACACATAAAATTTCGGTAATTAATTTTTCTATTTTTATTGACTAATTATTTATAATGAAATTTATAAAAAAAGCATTTAAAAAAAATATTTTACCAGTAGATATTGATTTTAATATATTAGATACTTGAGTTCCAGCTTTCACTTTCTCTTCTCCTTTATTAAAAAGAAATATTCGCAATGAAAACTGAAAACTCTAACTCGAAAACTCATTTGATACACATGTTTGAAATTAAAAGGAATTAATTGGAGCGATTATAGGTAGAAGAAGGCGCAATATAAGGGTGCATGAGCAGGTGATAGGTTTGAAGAATGTAGTAGAAAACAAGATCAGACAAGAGACAGAAAGACAAGTAGAGAAGTGAAGATGGGTCCATACGTACACACACATTTAAGCACAGATATACACATCTCTTAATTGTATTTAATTAGCATGAATAGATTTAATTAATAACATGTAAAAAAGTTTAATTGCAATTAACATGACATAATTGACAATCATATCAAAGAAAACAACAATATAAGAGAAGGCGCCAAATAGCCTATTATAGCTAGCAATTGAAAGTTGGGATGATTTGAGTTGTATGGACTCTTAATTATTTGATTCTTTAGTTTGTTGCCACATCAATCAACTCGTTCTATTCCGAATTCATTCAAACTAAAACGGGAAAAGTGACATTTTTGGTTTACCATATATATAGAGACCATATGTACCATCAGTCACTTCATTTCTCGTAGTAATCTTTGCAAATTAATCATAATTAATTAATTACTCTTGCTCTCCTATATACCTTGTGAACCATGGATAGCCCAATGAAAAAGAAAAGAAATTGATTAACTTGATTGTACTAGTGGTTATCCCAAAGAAAAAAATTGGAAAATTACAAAAAAAATTCCACCGTCACAATTATTTTAATTTAATTAAGATCCTAAACTACTTTTTTTTTCTTATGATTCCAATCCTAAGTCTTACATGCCATTGTAATTGATCCATTTCATTTGATTTTCCACCAAAATTAGACGAAAAGGTTACATGGCAGTCAAGTTTGCTTCACTAATCAGGTTAGTGTTACGATTTTTTTTTTAACCTTGTAATACCTAAAATTTACTAGTTTAATAATTTAAATTTGCATTAGGTAGATCTGTAAAGAAGGGTAAAATACTTCCTTTGGTCATCCGACAATTGCCGTCACATTTTTACCAACAATCATTCCCTCAATAATTGCTTTTTGTTGGAAATTAAACCTACGACATCTGTTCTGATATTAGATTTTAAGCGCTCATCATTTCTTCCAAAACTTAGTGTCGAAAAAGATTTTACCATTATCCTATATTATACAACACATGAGCACCCATGGCATTCGATTGTAACTCAACCCATCATTGAGCTTCCACCACCGAACAATTGCTGCCATACATCTTGACCAACACGAAATATTTAAAATGCTCAATTTTTAGAATTTAAACACAAAACCTCTTGTTAAAAGAGAAGGGATCCAATCACTTCATCTCATCTATTGGAGATAATGTTAGCTAGGATTTAGTACGTAATGCTACATCCACGTTTCTTTCTTTTTCTCCCTTCATATTACTCCTTATTTTTTTATTCAATTTTATCAATATTTGACGGAATTCTAATAGCATTTCTATTAAAATTAATGGAAAAAAATCAATATCAAAATTTATACCTACAGTAAATGAACTCGATTTAAACTGAATTAGTTCGAATTTATAAATTTTCGAATACGGATTCCCAGGCAAAAGAAAAAATGTAGGGTACATTTGCTGCTGATGCTCTAATACCGGAAGAAGGAATTTAACCAAAGGAAATCAATGGTCTATATATGTTTGAATTGTGCATGCACCAATGACTGAGATTTTGTCAAAAAGGGGTCAAACAAAAATGGAGATCAGTAGTGTATAGATATTAATTAAAAGCTATATAATGAGTAAAGATTCTAAAGTCATGAGAAATTTAAGAACCCATATTGCTCCATCCTTTGAACATGATATGGCCCATTCAAGCTGTCTTCTAACTTACATCTTTGGATGCAATGCATCTGTAAATATATTTTTCTCTAATTTTTATGATTAATTTTGCTTTTTGTGCCTCCCATTAATTGATATTGTAATTATTATACTACATTTAATTCATAAAAATCATTGGTTAGCCGTATGAATTGGCAACATCCATAAGATTCTGTTCATCTGTATGTTTGTAGGACCAATTTGTTTTTGGATAATCCTTAGATTTTTTTCTGTCCATTTATCCTTGTTGTTGGATGTCACAATTCTCCTGTTTTTCTTATTCTTTTTTCAACTCTGCCTGTCCCTTTAACTCACTGGCCTTTCCATCTGATAGGAACCCATCACTAATCCAAAAAAAAAAAAAAAAACTACCTACCTTTTTAAGTTATATATTATTTCCACATATTCTAATTTCAATTTTAATCGTAACTAATTAGTTATGTAATATAATACAAGAATAATTAAAGAATTCAACAAAAAGAAAATTACTTCTTCCATCCCAAACTGATATATATACACTTTTATTCACAAAAAAGTAAGAAACATTAGTTATTTTGGTTAGAAATTTAACCAACTACTCATATTTTAATTGAGAGATGATGGCATTAAAAAATAGACATTAATAATTAATAAAAATAAGATAGTTACTGAACATTTTAAAATAAAGATTGAATAAGTTAACCGATTTATTAAAATGGTAAGTGAGCTATGATCAGGAAACAAAAAAGAAAACTGTGCTTATCTATGCGGAATGGATAAAGTATTATAATTCAAAAAAATGCTTGTTTGCCTTTTAATTTTGATAAAATTGGATTAAGCAATTGATTAAAAAGTGATATATAGATTTGAGTTCAATGTGCCAATAATGTATGTATATATATATATAGATTGATTGCAGTAACTAGGTTGAGCTTAATCAGAAATTAGGGTTTGATAGAAACTTATGACCTAAAAGAACAACAGACAACAGAAAGCAATTAAAAGGAAGATCCACTGCTTGTAAAGTCTATTTCTTTGGAGTCTTGTAATTTATGTGCAGTCACAAATACATTGGTCCAGCTGTTCAACAGACAATGTTTGGGTTCTCAATCTGTTAGCTACATGTTTATTTTCATTTAAACATTCAACATCAAATAGCTGACCACTTAATCTTATAGACGTTGATTTGACCAGTTAGCAAATGGAATTAATTCCTCATATTGTCAATCAATTTTGTCTATAATTCTAACCTCAATTATGCGAACGTATAGTTTTCGTTTCTTCAATCTAAAATATCAAGTGTCTTGATCAATCAATTGGATTAATTCTAATACATGAAATCTAATATATTGTCATATATTTATATTGTAATTTTATGTCATAAATCTGATAATTGTGCGTTGTCGATCTCAAAAAATGACTAGAATTGATATCATAGTTCTGCATTTGCCGTTACTTCAAAATGGCTTTACTTGACTATAAATATATGTCTGAACTGTTCTTTTAACTATGAATATTGATAGATTTTAGTTGAGTGATACCGATAATATTTGAAGGTTATCAAGTTTTGAACTTCGGTTCTGGTGGAATCTTTAAAGAAAAAAAAAAGAAGAAGCTACATATACCTTTCATTTCACCTAATTTGATAATTTTTGAATTTTTTTTATTTAATTCAACTTGATAATTTTAGTAAATTCTAATGAAAATTATATATAATTGATGCTAATTAATTTTTTTTTATCTGTATAAAAAATTAAAAATTGTCTAAGTGGATGGATATTATTTTAGTCAACAATTAATTGGAAGTGTATTTAAGATTGCATGCATGTCACACCAAGCTAAACATTAAATTAGATTATTCAGCAGCAAATTAATTAACTCTCTGACAGTGTCTCTCTTGCTTGTTGATCAAAACAACCAAAAGACTCACACACATGCAAATGTCTAACTAATCGCGAGCATATAAAATAGGGTGAAAAGAACAAAAATCAAAACTTGAAGTAATAAAATTATAGGTGCTATTGCCGACATGTCAACATCAATTACAGGTATTGAACATTACAAGCCACAATTCACTTTAGTCAAATTGGAAAAGAAATTATAAAAGAGCAAAGAAAATTCAGGCCTCAAGATTAGAAAATTAAAATAAAAAACCATAACATTATAATATTATTGTTATTTTTGTACTTCGTTCCCTGACCTTTTTGAGAAGTAAGATAAATATCATTAGTACGTCTGCTACATAAATAGAGACAGATAATTTGTGAAAAAATAAAAATTAAGGAGCATATTCATGTTTTATGTTGAGTAATGGCCAAAAATTGAGTCAAATAATGGACCATGTAGACTGATAACAGTTCAGCTCTCCATATCGTTCTCTTAATTTCAGAGTCTGATCTTGTGCCTGATCGGGTGAATTCATCACCTGAAAGAAAAACCATTAATATAAATATCCAATTAATTAATGTTTTAATTGAATATTCAGTTAATTAAGAGCTGAGATACATTGCATTCATACATAAAATGGCAATTCTAGCTACCTCATAAGGGACATATATATCTTGCTTGTTTTGGTAAGGTGTTACATATAATACTGAATAATATAATCTGATAAATAAAGAAATCTCATGACCATATATTGTAACGGGTTAGCCCAACAAAATAAGGCAGCCTAGTAAGGACTAAAGATTTTATTTTATTTATTTATCTTTTTAAATAAAAATAAATTTGAGAAATTAGCTTGAAAAGAGGATTGGAAATGCACCTGAAACTTTTTTGAAGATTCTGTTACCAAATTGAAGTTATGAGAACTAGCTGCTGCAAGCTCCATTGAAAGGAACTGAAATTTCACAAGAAAATACTAAAATTAATACACACACACATTTATATATATATATATATATATATATATATATATTTTATATGTTAGTCTTTACCTCAACCTGATTCTGCAATGAATGGACATAATTGATTATCTCCTCTAGCATTACTGCCATTCCCATTGACTGTGAATTCAAAAACCCATGTCAAGATTTATATTACAATTAATAAATAAATCAAAATATGCAATTTTTTTTTTTATAGTAATTACCTTGTGGCATCCAGGAACCAAGTTTTGTAAACATCTTAACTTGCTATTAATTTTCTCTCTTCTCACCTGACAAAAGAATTAATAATACTAATTACAGCTCAAATCTTCATTTGTTGATTAATCAGAAAATTAATAGTACTATGAAGAAAATTAATTACCCTTTCTGCTATACTATGACTATCAGTAGCTTGGCCTCTTTTTGCTCTTACATGAATAACTTGGTCTGCTTCTTTCTCCTTTTTCTTCCCTTTCTTACCTCTTCCCAAATTCTGCAAGTAAATAAGATCAAACATTAATCGGAAAGTTCGAAACTGAAACTGAAATGAAGGAAATAAAGAAAAAGAAAGGTACTGACATTATTTTTCTTTGTACTAGTTATAGAAACTGCAGGAGAAATGTTCTTTGAACTGCTTGTGGATTGTGACTCCACTTTCTGCTTCTTTCTGCCAGGAAAATAATCCCGATTCGACGCGAAATTATGAACACTTGGTGCTGAATTCAAGAACCCATTTGAAGGAGTAGCAGCAGTAGGAGCATAAGTAGGTGGAAATTCAGGGTGATGATGAGCAAAGAAAGTGTCTAATGAGAAATCAGGTAAAAGGAAATTCTCCAAGTTGGTTGGATTTAGCATTTGGATATTCATGTTCATAACCATATCTGTGTAAGATTGAGAAGGTCTAAGCCTCTGCAGATGTTCTCCAAAGTCTGCCATGAAATCTTGTTGTTGGTTTACAAGGAAGAGGGATTGATGAGAGTTTTATTTATAAGGTATTTAATGAATGTGTATTATTGGATGGTTTTAATTAATTTAGGTATCGGTTATTTGAAAAATGTTGGTATCTTTGTCACTGTGTTTTGCTTTACAGTTAAGGAAGTGAAAAAACATTTGAGAAGCGCGTGTTTTTCTTTTTCGAGTGGAAATTTGATATTCTATATGGTAGGTCCATTCAAAGGACATATGTATATTTATCCAAATATATAGTTTTGCTGCCATGAGTCAAAAGAATGTTTGAGGACATTTTTAATTTCGTTGTGTTTTAAAAAATTAGGGTATTAGTGAACATTTTACCTCATTTGAGATTCTAATTGAAAATTAGGTAAAAAGTTGAAAGAATTTTAATAAATTAACTCTAAATTCAATTAATATTGAACCTAAAAACCCATTAATGCCGAAATTTTATATTTGAACAGGCTCACCTTATTTTCCACTAAAAAGAATAAAAGTTATATCTGACTAACATTCAGATGAATCTTGTGATCTAAAATATTTTTGATATTTATAAGAAGATACGCAATCTAATATCTTAATTTACAAGTTGACATCAAATAATAATTAGGTATTTCTTGCAAAATCTTTTATATATAAAGGATTACATGGAAATAAACTTTGGGTAGGTAAACCCTACTATCATGAATTAAAAATTCTTTAATATTTTGAGGAATATCAAAACAGTTGAATTGAAAAGTTTGAATAACGCCGTGACATTATTGGCCTATCGTGTAACATGTTTAATCTGAATTTACCGGTTACGATCCAAAAACTCTTATAATATTAATAACAACATCTGAAAAATGAGGCACAAAATCATTTTTGTGATTTAATTGAAGAACCATTTCAAAGCTGTCAAATTGAACAATAATTTTCCTCCAACATAAATTGTTCTTTTTATTTTCTTTGTCTAAACAAAGATAAGGCGGAGAGAAGAATTAGAAAATTCAAAGCAGAGTCCTAATGAACGAGGAAACTCTGGCTGAACGGGAGTCCCTTCAAATGCAGGAAAAAGTGCCGCTGTCGACGCCACTGAACAATATATAGGTCATCCAAGAAATCAAAACATGAGTCTGATGAAGCTCGGTCTCATTGTTCTGTTGAAGATTTTCCTCCCAACCGGTCCTTCCGTGATGTCTTATAGCGTAAGGCTAATCAACAAAATAATTCGTTGCTTCAATTGTGGGCATTTGATAACAACGAAACTATGTATGACGAGAAAGGAGATATGGATATGGAAGGAGTGAAGGCTAATCCAGTAGAAGACTTAAATGATGATAATGAGATTATAGTTGACTGGGATGAAGGACTACCATCTATAACTATCTCTGATCGTTTGGAAGCCAGGTTAGCCAAACCCTGGAGGCAATCTATAGTGTTAAGATGCTTGGTAAAAACACAAGCTACAATTTTCTTTGTTCTAGGATTGATAAACTGTGGAATCTAATGGAGGAATAGAAGGTAGTGGACCTAGAGAATAACTTCTTTTTGGTGCAATTTGAGGAGGGAGAGGACTATCTTAAAGCCCTTTTGGGTGGTCCTTGGACTATTCTTGGCCATTATTTGACAGTCCAACCATGACATCCTACCTTTTCCACTAACAATGAGGATTTATCTGCTGTTGTAGCTTGGATTAGGATACCCGGTATGGCTCTGCATAGATATCATAAAAGGGTCCTCCACAAGATTAATTAAATACTCGGGAGTTTGGTAAAGATTGATCATAACACATCACAGTTAGAAAGAGGGCATTTTGCTAGAATTGCTGTAGAGCTAAACGTGACGAAACCTCTTCTATCTAAGTTTAAAATCACTGGGGTCATTCATTGTATTGAATATGAGGGCCTTCCCAGAGTTTGTTTTAGATGTGGAAAATATGGACATACAGCAGGAATGTGTTCCTTAAATTGCATAGAAGAGAAAGAGAGGAATGTGCAGGCTAACATTTAAAATGATATGGGATTAGGTGTGCAGAATCGGCAAATAATTCCTTCGGATGATTCGATGTATGGTCCTTGGATGCTTGTCTCGAAGAAACGAAGGAAAGGCAAAACTCAGTCCAATAGAGCCAAGGACAAGGACAAAGCGCACAAAAATTTAGGTTCTCGTTTTAAGGTGTTGTCCTCGAATTTTTTATATAAAGAAGGAAGTAAAATAGCTTAGGAAACCCTTATCAATGAACCTGGCATGGTGGAACGTATAGAGTCACCATTGGGAGTGGCAGTGGATAATGGAAATCCAAACCAGGTAGAACAGAGGAGATTTAAAAGCAATAAACAGAGGGGGAATTAGAGTCTATTTGATGATGTCATGGCTGAGTTAATTGCTGCAAAGAACTCTTGTTCTGGTAATGCAACCATTATTGATACGAATACAAATATGGAGAAGTCAACAAGTTGAGCAGATGGATCAGCAAATCTGGACAGCAATAGTAAGGTGGGTGTTGATATAAATACATATGATCATTTAGTAGTGCCAGGTTTACGAATTTTAGACTTTATAATCTTGCATTCGCATGCAATTTATCTATTTTTTTCTTCTGTCTTTTAAGCTAAGATGTTGGTTCTATCTATCTTAACGGATCATAGCTTGGTCGAAACATAGATTTAGGAAGCTGCAGCTTTTTTATTGCACATTCCGTTTTAGCATAAAGTGGCTGAAATTTTCTCTGCTTGCCATGACTACTAGGATGTAATTTAACCATACTTTTACTGTTTTAGAACCAAAAAAAAAGGGAAAAAACAGAGACTGGTACGGTACTGCATTGTGCTTATTAACTTGGTTGGAATATTGTCAAAAATATCAGATGGTTTGCAAGATGGGAGCGATATGTTGGTGAGGGCATCAACTTGGCTGATGGGCAGTCTTCTAATACTCGAGATATGGATGCTATTCCCTCAATAATCGCTGAAACACCTGGTCCAATTGATAATTCCGATATAGTCGAAAATGGAGCACATGGTGAGGGCGATGAACTAGAGCTGGTTACCTTGCTGGAAGGAAGAGACTACGTTCTAGTTCCTCAGACAGTTTGGGAAAAGCTTGTTCAGTGGTCATGGATTCTCTCCCTTTATTTCATTTGTTTTGATAATTGAGTATCTATCTGAAACATTTTCTCTATTTTAGAGACCTGATAGTCATGTAGGGAATTATTAGAGTCTGGGTACTTCATATTAGAGCTGGGAACTACCTGAAAGTAGTAAACGAATTATCAAACATTTTTGGGCTAGGCTTAACCACAAGCTGTTTTGTTGGATCTCTGCTAAAAAGTTCCTTCATCTTAGACCTGAAACTTATGCATGGATTGTTATTTTATGTTGAGCCTTGAATGCATTCCAATCTCTGTTATGGTTTGGCTTCAACAGTCACAATATATCAAGCAAGAGTTGGGGAATCGGGCAATATTAAGATTTGATTTTGAAGTGAAATTTTAGCAACTGTCCGTTTTGACTTTTTATTCTGCAGCCTTCTTTAATTAACCAAATGCCTTGGGATTAGAACCTCTGCTGTGGAACTTCTTTTGTAGCCTCTCTCTAACAACAACAATCCATTGTTTGCTAATTGGTTTCTGCTAATTCAAATAAAAATATTCATTAATTTCATGCTTTACTAAGAATAAGTAAATGGAATCCAAAGGTGATTTAAAGGAATAGTTACAATTAATTACATCACTGGCAATTAAAAAAATTTATTTAATAATCTCACAATTAGAAATGATCGATTTGATACCAGATTATAACATTATTTAATCGCAATAAAAATGAAAATGGTTGGAGTTTGACAACCAGACGAACAATATTTGATACATCGAGTTCTCATTATCATTACTAGTAAAATTATTTCGTATATAAATAAAATAATTTTATGTGTCAAATTGTGGTTATTTGACTATTGATTATTTCTAAGGGGTAATATTATGGCGAAAATTTAATTATTGCGCATTTATTTAGTCCAAAAGTCCTGGAAGTGTTATAGGATTTTAGAGGAAGGGAACATTATCTCAATGGTATCTTGACTAGTAGTTCTCTAGGTTAATACCATGTCACTTTTTAGCACTTACGAAAATTCCTATTTATGACCATTTCGTATGTTTTTTTTACCAGTGCCTTCTGGTCAATATCATGTTCCTTTTTAGCATTTATGAACTTTCCTATTTATGACCAATTTATATATGGGCTGTTACATTGATCGCAATTCTTTCAATCGCTTAAAATAGGTAACTTGAGGTTGTTATTTCTTCTCAGGCTTCTCTGCATCAGCTTTACGACAAGGTGTGCGCTCTTAGAGGAACAGAGCGAGAAAAGGTATGTTATAAGTGACAAAATGGCCTGATGTGGATTTTAATTTGACTTGCATGCTGTAGGACAGCTCCCTATTAATTAATTTAAATATAGTTAATTACTTAGTTGAAACCAAATATTTAGCATGCTAATTTAAACATGGTTTTTTTTATTGAACCATCATTAAAATAAGTTAATAAATTATCAAATGATTCTAAATTAATGCTTTAATAATAGAATGATGAGTTGTTATCCTTCAATTTCCATGAAAAAGTATTCATTATTAATTAGTGATTAGCAATGATGGGTTAGCTTATATGCAATATATATAAAGACATAAAAGTGCATGTATTCAATAAGCTACTGTCAGTTGTTATAAACCATAGTAATGTATTGAATAAGTTTGATAATATATATATATATATATATATATATAAAAGCATGATGATAGATATTATTATTATTATACGATAACATATTTAATCATGTAATTATGATAACTAACAATAGTCTTAGTTAAACACGCTGATACAATGACAAATAAAGTTATTCAGTGCTGTCAGTTTCCTTTTAGTTGTATTGCATTTCTAGAATTTATATTAATACAGTGATGCATAAGTCCTTACTGCTCTTTTATATTAATACAGTGATGCATAAGTACTTACTGCTCTTTTATATTAATACAGTGATTGCATTCACACACTTAATTATTTGCAAATCAAGTAAATTATTAAAATATCAAGCTAAGTATAATAACTACTTTTTACATATATCAAAACTCTTTGAAGATAAGATAGGTATGAAATGATGAGCATAAGTTTGTAATCACAATAATTAACCGAATTTCTTATCAAAATTGAATGAATCCAATGTATGAATTGTCTGTCATCTAAATTTGTAGCTTTGGCTGGTTTTTTATTATACTTTGGGGGCTGTTATGGGTTCTTTTCTGGATTTTTGTCTTTATTATTTCGTTTCTTAGGTAGAGATTTTGTTTCTGTACTCTGGTCTTAGGTTTGTCATTATGTATTTACTTTTTGAGTTGCTATTTCGCTCCCTGTATAAATGAAATTCTGTTGCTAGAAATTACCAATTCACCAAAAATGAGTTGGTTGAATTTAGCAACAGAATTCATTAGCAACGAAAAATAAATTTCATTGCTAAAAATAGCAATTGCCAGATTAGCAACGGAAATTTCTGTTGCTATTTTTTATTAGCAACCGAAAATACTAATTTTTCGTTGTAAATTGCATTTTTCTTGTAGTGCATAATGACGGCGGAGAAACGGCAGAGATTGTACTCTGAGTTGCGAGTGCGGAGAGCAATGTTTTTAAGGTCGAGTCTACAATCTAAATTCACGGTTGAAACTATATTATGTAGAGTTGGAATTAGAGATGTCGCCATTGTCAATTTCTTGGTTGTGTTCTTCTCTAAGGAAATACAAGACTTGGAAGGAAATTAAGAGGCAAGAGGCGTTTGATTCATAGAATTAGGGTGATTTGAATTATCACAGTTCGATTTGGATACAGATGAAAATGGAATTTGTAGGGGAACTGGAAACTACTGCTTAAAACTTGGGAAACAATTAACTGAGTATATTTAAATATAATATTTTGAATATTTTCTTTCTACAATAAATTCTTAATAATGGAATAAATTAATTGTCTTTTTTACAAAAGTAAATTAATAAAAATTTAGAGTAATTGATAATTTTTTTTTATCTCTTAAGTGAACACTTAGTCTACGTTTGGTTCATTGGATTATATATGCGATAATATAATATAGTACAAATTAATACAAGTACAATATTTGAAATGTTTTTTAAAAAAATTAATGTGAAGATAATATAATATAACATAAATCTCTGCATAAAATAATACATCACAAATTCATGAATTTTTGTAATACGGTAAACATCATATTAATACAAAATGCGACCACACCACTATAATCGTTGTCACCACCACCACCATCATACCCTCGCCGCTGCCACAAACATCACCACCACCACACCCCTGTTGCCGCCAAAAATACCACCACCACCACACACCCGTTGCAGCCAAAAACACCACCACCACTAGCGCCATCACCATCACTGCCACCACTAGGGGAGAGCAACGGTCGGTTCGGTTCAATAATCGAACCGAATCAAAATAATCAAAAATTAAAGTTTTTTTATTTTTATCAACCGAACCGAAATTTTAGAATAATCGAATTTAAACCAAACCAAAATTTTCGATCGGTTTAGTTCGATTAACCAAAAAACCAAAATTTAAAATTATTTTTTAAAAAAATAAAAAATATTGTGTCTAAAAATTATAATAAATTAGAATATACTAAAGTAAAAATATCTAAATTGTACAAATAAAAGTTCAAATTAAAGAAATAATTCCAAAATACATAATAAATAATACAACAAAACTATTAAATAAATTTTTTTATTTAATCGATTTTCAATTTAATCGTCAAAATTCTAAATTATCACCTAAAAAATAGATATTAATAATTGATAAATGTACTAATATAATTTACAACTAAAAATAAAATAATTTACATGTATAAAATAATTATTCAATAAAAAAATAAAAAAATTATAAAATTATATAAATTTCAGTTCGGTTTTTATGCGGTTTTTTCCTTCAAAAACCGAACCGAACTGAAAACCGAAGTTTTTTTAAAATTGAAAACCAAAAATCGAACCAAAATACCGAAAACCGAAGCAAATTAAAATATCGATCGGTTCGATTTTTCGATTTGGTTCGATTTTTGCTCACCCCTAGCCACCACCACCTCCACGTCATCGCCGCTACCACTCCTACAATCTCTATCGCTGCCGCCCTCACCACTATCACTACCGTCATCACCATTGTCACCACTGTTGCCGCCAACACCACCACCACTACCGCCATCACTATTGCCGCTACTATCGCTACCGTTACCGCCACTATCACACTGTTGCCGCCACCACCATTGCTTCCACTACCACACTAGCGTTGTTGCCACCGCTACCATCACCCCGCTGCCATCATAAATGCTACCACTATTGCCACTACCATCACCATCGCCGCTGCCCCCACCACCACTACCCTTACCACTACACCATCGCTGTTGTCGTCACCACTACTCCGTTGTTGCCATTGATGGTACCTCAACTGCCACTATTGCCACTGCCATCACCATCGGTGCTGCCGCCGCCACTATTGCCTCCACTGCCAACACCATTACCATATCGCGACCAAATCTTCAAATTTATAATATTAAATGTATAACTTAATAGCTATTATATAAAAATTATATTATAATTAATAAATTTTTTTATTTTTTGTTCAAATATTTCGTCAAATTCATTATTTAGAATTTTTATTTTTTTAATCTAAATTTTGATTGTACAAATGCCGGTCTTTCTAATAACATATAGTCATTTCTCATTAAATTTTTTATTTTTTAATAAAAAAATTGATGTATTGAAATTTTTATTTTATAATTATAATTTTTTTATCTAAATTAGTTACAATAAAAATAATTTAATTGTATCTATTTTTAATTTTTTTAAAAATAATATATTATGATATTATGCACCAAATACAGTATATAATATTACATGATAGTATAATTTTGTACCAAACACTGTATTATATAATACAGACTAATACTGTATAGATTAATGCTATGAAGGCTAATATTATACAAGTTAATACTATACAGGCTAATACAGTACAGTAAACTAAACGTGCCCTTATTTATTTATAAAGAGAGAATAACTTTTTTAAACATTTATTCTATTACACATTAAATTTAAGTAAAAATTCAATAATAAAATGATAGTTGAAAATTGGGTTCATTAATAAAATGATACTCCCTTCTTTTTTTTTTAATATGTTACTTTTGTTGTTTATACTAAAATTAAAAAATAATAAATAGACTTAAATTTAGTATTAAATTACGTGATTAAAATTAAATTATTAAATTTAATTGATTTTAATTTTATTGAAAAAAAATTAAAATATAAATTATATTATATTAAAAATTTAAAAATAATAAATAAATAGAATTTAAATTTTATTCAAAAGTAACATATAAAAAAAATAATGGAGGGAGTTGCTGAAATTTGGGTTGATTAAAAAAATATATATCTCTGTTTCAATTCAACATCTAATGTTTAACTTTTACTATTTAGATATTGACGTTTTGGTACTCTTTCAATTGAAAAATTTTGTAAACTTTTTCATTAAATCTAACTAAAATTTGAATTTTCTATTTAAAAATTAGTTTTTTGAAATTCTATTTAGTTGTTATTATAATTAAAAATTAATAATACAATTGTTTTATTTTTAATAATTAAATTAGGACACTTTTGTAATTTGCCACTTTTATTTAAATATATTGCTAATATATTTCAAAAAATATCACGAAATAAATAGTGAACATTTTTAATTTGTCCATAATTAAAAATATTTTTAAAAATTTCATTTTCAATTTTGTGAATTTTTTTGAAACGTAGTAGATATATATTTAAATAAGAGTAGCAAATTTAAAGAAAGTATTTCAAATTAATTATTCATTTTTAGTTATATTAATAACTAAATAAAAATTTTGAAATTAATTTTTTAATAAAAAAACTTAAATTTTTTGTTAGTTTTAACGGAAAAAATAACTTAATATTTCAATTCAAATAGTATCAGAATTAAACATTGGATGTTAAATTAAAATAAAGATGAAATGTTAATTTTTTTTTCTTTTTTAATTAGCTCTTGAAAATTTTAACTTACACTAATATAATTATTTTATTTTATTTTATTTCTCATAATTAGACTTATTTTGTGTTAAAATGAAGTTCTATGAACTCAATATAATAAAATAAAAATTAAGGGTTCAATCAATTAAAAAATATATATTTTTAATAAAGCTCAATGGGCAATTTGACCTTTTTAATAATACAGAAAATATTATTTAAACATTTAACAAATTTAGAAGGATAATTTGATAGTCAATTAATTTCAAAAAAAGATACGTTAAACTGTAATAATTTGAGAAAATAAAAATAATATGCTAAACTGTTTAGCCTAAACAGTAATAGTTTGAGAAAAAAATTATGTATTACCTCTTTAATTTTGTACATAATTAAAATTATTGGAACTATATACAATCGCCCGAAGTTGAAATGTTAGGTCCTCTAAGCTACTTAACTATTTGAAAAATCTTATAGATGCATAAATTAGTTTTGTTATGGATTATATGGGTCAAAACAAGCTGCTCAAATTTGTTTTAATAGTGAATTAAATCCTTTATAATCTAATTGTACCAATTCCTCCTTTGAAAAGAATTAAAATTAAACTAAGTTCTCTCTTAAAGAATCAAAAGCAAGTCAAATAAGATCTTAAAATTTATATTGTTTCCAAAAAGAAAATATTAGTCTCCAATAAAAAAAAAGTTTTTAAAAATAATAAAATGAACATATTTGAAAGATTATATAATTTTTCAAAAAAGTTAAAAAGTATATATATGCAATGCATGTTCAAAGATGATATTTGAAGAGGCGCCAACTTCAGCTGTTAATTTACTGATTTACATTTACCGAACGGGCACAGTCAATGTTTCAAACAGAAAACTATAAATAACAGCCATAGAAGTCAAGGGACTTTTTTAAATTTGATGCTATTTAAAAATAAAATTAGAAAAATAGAGCTATTTTTTAATTATTTGGACAAATAAAGTCGGTCTACTCATTTTCACAACAACTCACTACAAAAATGAACATGTGGGGCCGGTAAGAGAATGAGACCTGATAATGGTGGGGCCTACTTATTCATTTCCGCAATAAGAAGCTGCAAAAATGAACTTGCATTAATTACTCTCATCCATATAATGAAAGAGCACATTTATCATAATGATAAAGGTGCCCAATAATAAACTTAAAGGTCTTGGGTTCAATTCCCATGAAGAGCAATATATTAATTTTTTTTTTTTATTTTTTAAGATTAAAATTTACAATTAATTTTTATACATTGATTAATTAAAATCTATAATTAATTTTTTAAATTAAATAATTTTATAATCAACTTAAATAATTTTATATTATCTTTATTTTTTTTCAATTTTTTAAAAAAGCAATTATAAATTTTAATTTATACTAAAAAATTTTAAATTAATTTTAATTGAAAATTCAATCCTCATACCATTACTTTTATAATTTATATTGATACCTACAAAGGAGGTGTACGAAAAAATAAAACAAATTAATAATAATAATATATATTATTAAAATGTAATATAATTAATGTAGATTTTAATTAATATAATTCAAAAATCAAAACCTAAAAATTAGAAAACAAATATGGTTGAAGTAGGAAGCAGCTATAGAGTTTTTTATATACACATGAATTTAATTAAGCAATTAAGGAATTAAAACTTAAAAAATGTGCATAAAATAAATCAAAAGGTGATGAGAGTGGTTGGAAATTAATGTAGAGTTAGAGAAGGAAGTTTCTAATCTATTAACCGTGATTTACTTTTCCATTTTCTGACTCTTTATGTTATGACTTTTTTTCAGTGCTTTGCCTTTTTTTTTTTCCAACCCCTCCATATATTATTCATTTTAATAATATATATTATTATTAATTTATTTTATTTTTTTCGTACACCTCCTTTGTAGGTATCAATATAAATTATAAGAGTAATAGTATGAGGATTGAATTTTCAATTAAAATTAATTTAAAATTTTTTTCAGTGTAAATTAAAATTTATAATTACTTTTTTAAAAAATTGAAAAAAAATAAAGATAATATAAAATTATTTAAATTGATTATAAAATTATTTAATTTAAAAAAATAATTATAGATTTTAATTAATTAATGTATAAAAATTAATTGTAAATTTTAATCTTAAAAAATAAAAAAAAATTTAATATATTACTCTCTATGGAAATTGAATCTAAGACCTTTGAGTTTATTATTATACACTTTTACCATTATGATAAATGTGCTCCTTCGTTACTTGGACGGAAGTAATTAATACAAGTTTATTTTTACAATCCTTTATTGTGAAAATAAACAAATGGGTTCCACCATCATCAGTTCTTATTCTCTTGCCAGTCTCACATATTTATTTTCACAGTGAATTATTGTGAAAATGGATTGATTGACTCTATTTATCCAAATAATTAAAAAATAGCCTCATTTTTTTAATTTTATTTTTAAATAGCATCAAATTTATAAAAGTCCCCCAAATAATAGGATAAAATGGTAAATAAATGAATAAATAAAAAGCGAGAGAGAAGAAAAGCATAATTCAAGTTTTAGCTGGGCATAGCATCAACAGGTATGAATGTTATTAAAACCGGATCGGATAACGAACCGGAGAGTTTAAGGATTTATGGTTCGACCGATTCTTTAAGGTTCAACCGGGTTTTTTTCATTTTTTAAAAATATATTATTTTTTAAGTTTTATATAAATATTATGAAAATATCACTATATAAAAAAATTAAAAATAATTTAAAAAAATATATTTATCATCAAACATTAACAATAGAACTATATTTTCAAGTCATTCAACATTTATAATAAAAATTTAAGATAAATATAGTAAAAAAATGTAAATTTTTAAAGAAATTCTTCAAATATAAATTATAAAATTTTATTTTATTTATAAAAAATTCATTAAATTGTTTGAATTTTAATTATTTTGTATTTATAATTTTATTTTATTTTTTTCCAGAAAAAATAATATTGTATAAATATTTTGGACAAAAAGTTGATTTTTCTAAAATCAAGCCGGTTTTTATCATTTAACCCGGTTTTCCGGTTTTATTCCGGTTCAACCGGTTTTTTGGCGGTTTGAAACAGTATTTCCCGGTTTTTATCCATTGAACCAACCGGACCAGCCAACGGTTCGCGGTTAAACCGGTTCGACCGCCCCGTCCGGTCCGGTTTTAATAACCATGGGTATGGCTGCTTCTCCCCTCTGTCTCTTTCACCCAAACCTATCATCCCACAAAATCACCAAAAAGCCCCTTACTGTTCTCAATCAATGCCTCAAAATGCGCCTTCCCTACGAGTTGAAACAGGGGCAGACCCGTCTTTTCCACCAGCTCCCTTCTGGTCTGAACATCGAGGTGATTGAGCAGAAGAAGGCTATTGATTAGAGGAGCAGCGAAAAATACCCGCCTTTGGTTTTTGTTTATGGAAGCTACCATGCGGCTTGGTGCTGGGCTGAGCATTGGTTGCCCTTCTTTTCAAGCTCTGGCTTTGATTGCTATGCTCTTAGCTTGTTGGGTCAGGTCATCTCTCCATTTTATCTACTAATCTTTCATTACATTGCTTAATTTTTCTATTTAAAGTGTTAAGCTTTTCTGTGTTTTTGTGAAATTACATTGCTGAATAATAAACAAACATCATTATCATGTTAATTTTGCTCTATTTTCTTATTTCGGTAAAATCATTCCATGGCAATTTTTCTAGTTGTTTTCCTCTTTCTCCATTAATTTATTTTGCCTGGTTGATGAGAAAAGATGCGATGCCAGAGATATTAAGTTAATCTTCTTCCTTCTTTATTCGATCAGTAAACTATGTTCTGTTTTTTTCATTTTCACATTATAATGGGTATGAAAAACTGTTCAGAAAAATGTATGCATAGAAAGCTCTGTCCAAAAGAATATAATGGTTTAGGGACGTGCTACTTCTATTAATTTGATGATCATATCTCTGTATTCTTGGGTATTTGGCTTTGGAAACTAGCTTTTGTAAAGGGTTTTTTTTTTTAATTTTTTTTTTCTCTCTCTCTCTCTATCGTCGTATGATATGAAAATTAAGACAAAATGCAACTTTGGAAATCTTCTTTGTGATACATGAAATGCACTTATCTTAAGCCACTTTCTTTATATTTCCATCCACTTCTTTGGAGAAATGTTTTGTTGGGTTTGGAACAGAAGCCAATCCCTCCTTTGAATTCCAACGAAACAAGAGAAGTGTCGTTCTTCAATCTGCTTCCTCAATAATTAGTTTTTTGTATGTGTATTTTGCTTTTTCTAGCAACTTTGCTCATAGCACAAGCACCTTCTTCTTATCATAGGCATGTTATTTCTTTGCTGGTGCCAAATTACAGTAGCTTGAGTACTTAAATTAAGTGAGCCATAAGTATATCACTTATTTTTCCATATATTTCTCCCTTTTTTATAGGGTGAAAGTGATGCACCTGCTGGTTCTTTCGCTGGTACTCTACAGGTACTCTTGCTCTCTGCTAGAGGATACTCCCTAGCTCATATTTGTTGTTTCCTTCTATTCTATGTTTCTAGACATTCAACTATTTGCATATAAATGAAAATGCAAAAAAATTTCTTATTTCCTGTTCACTTTCAAATTCTGCAGTAGACACATGCAGGTGACATTGCTGACTTCATCCAGAAAAAAATCAAGCTGCCACCAGTTTTGCTTGGACATTCATTTGGAGGGCTGATTATTCAGTATTACCTTGCAGCTATAAGAAATGAGAAGTTTATAGGTAGTCTTTCCCTAAACTTAAATGCACTTGAGCACTTTCTCATTTGTTCAAGTGATTGAAAACGTACAAAATGTTATTTATGTTTCAATCTTTATGCAGAAAAAGTAACTCCTGTAGTCATGTATCATGTATGATGTGCAAATATTTTTCATTTTTATAGATGCACACCTATTTCGGTGTTCTTGCATATACAGCGTGAGCTTTTAGGATGAATGTTAGTTTAATATTCATTGCGTTTCCATTGCCTTGAAAACATACTGCTTTCACCTTGTCCTGACTTTATTCTTATCCTCTTTGAGCTCAATTCTAGAAATGAAGAAGCTTTTTCCTGATCTTGCTGGAGCTGTACTTGTCTGTTCCGTGCCTCCTTCGGGTAATAGGTAACTTCACATGGTATACTGTTCCTTCAGTTCAGTTGTGGTTAGCTTGAACTGAAATTTTTCCCTCCCTGTGTGCAGTGGGTTAGTGTGGCGATATCTCTTCTCCAAGCCCATTGCTGCTTTTAAGGTACTTCATATTTTTAGGTGGATATAGGAAAACTGGATTAAATCCTTTTGCAATTTGCAAAATATCTTTCACCCTATATCAGTTTCTGACAAAGATTTCTGAGCTGATGCTATTCTTAAAACTAGCTTTATAGTTATTCTACATCTCTTTAGGTTTACTTTTAGATCAGTAATCTTTCTTCTCTTGGTCATGCTAACTAATACCTTCTCAATTTGGATGTGACTAATGACTGATGTGTAATTCATTTGAACTACAAACAGGTGACGCGTAGCTTGGCAGCAAAAGCTTTTCAAACTGACCTCTCTCTTTGTAAGGAAACTTTTTTCACATCAACAATGGAGGATTATCTTGTGATGCGGTTTGTTCACAGCCCCTCTAACTATGTTCACAAGCACTTTAGCTCCTAATGTTGTTTAAATGATATGTGGCAACGAATAATGCATTATTATGGTTCAGTTTGTGCATCAATTTATTGATTCCAGCATGTTTTGGCATAACAAATGTGTGTTCATCAAATAACTGAGTGGTATTTTTTTCCTGTAAGAAAACATTCATTTCCAAAATTTGAAAGCTCAATGGTATTCTGGTAATAGTTGCATGATTTTGACGTGGGAAGAGAACAGTTAATCTGAATTAGTCTGGTGGATTCCTTTGTCACAAAAAAAAAAAAAAAAAAAAAGAGGGGGGGGGGGGGGGGGGGAGCAATCTATAGGGCATGTTCTGGTAAAAGTTGTGCGACTATTTTCTTATCATGAGTTCCTGTCTTCCATTCAGAATTTTCCGATTTTCAAGAAGATTCTGCTTTTGACCCAAGAGTTATGTACAAATTCAAGAAGCTTGATGTGTTTTACACCGAGGCTAGACTGTAATTTAGTATTCCGGTTCATTCTTTCTTTTCGTATATGCTAGATCACATTGCCATGTGATTTTTTCCCCAAACAAATGCGAGTTTAATTTTCAAACCATGAAAACGACTTCTTGAAATGCTTATGTTAATTGAAGTAAAACTTTGTCCTACTATAAGCTCTAAATCCTTTCATTTCTGAAAGGCTTCTCTAATTTGTCTGGTTCTGCCCATCCTGATTTTGTTCAGTTACCAGGATCTAATGAGAGAGAGTTCAAGGATGCCATTGTTTGATCTAAGCAAGCTAAATGCATCACTTCCAGTTCCCTCTGTGCCAAAATCTTTGATCGATGTACTTGTCGTTGGTGCAAGCAATGACTTCATTGTAGTAATATTCATATCTACCCTTTTGCAGTTGTCAATGCTATTCCATCTGTTTCCAAGTTGATTGTTGATTATTGATTGGCCTAAAACACTGCATTTACAGGATGCACAGGGACTTGAAGAAACAGGACGATTTTATGGTGTACCAGCAATCTCAGTTGAAGGGGTAGCCCACGACATGATGTTAGATTGTTCTTGGGAGAAAGGTGCACAAGTTATACTCTCATGGTTAAATGGTTTGAACAGATAGGGCTTAATGTCTCTGCAAAGCAACTCATTTCAGCTTGGATTTGCATCATTCCCGCTTGAAAACTTGCATGGAAATATGGCAGTTGCTGCATTAAAGTTCAAGTTCTTGAGGTGCTGTATGGATTATGAGAATGAACTGCTAGGATTAGCTAATCTTGTAAAAGCTGTTTAATTTCTGATTATCAATTTAATTTTGAGATTATGTGACTACTGCTCCAATCAGATTGGAAAATACTTGCCTTGAGCAGGGGTTGGATAAGAACATAATATCCAGCTTCAATATGACTGCTCATATTGATTTTGCTATTCTTGTTAGGCTATCAGCTGACAACGCATTACTGATGGCTTCCTTTTTTTTTCCTTGCTATAATACATCTTTATGGGCGGAGAGAATAGGATTTAAACTTTGATCAAATGAAAAAGTAACAGTTTAAATTATCCGAAAGGTTGCTTTTTGATAACACTCAAACAATAGCAACCCAAATAGCAATACTCAAACAAGATCAATCAATAGAATATCAAACAATGAAGATGAACAAAAGGACTATATTGATTGTCAATACCACTACCAGATTACAAATGGTCTATCCTCAGCGATACTACTGAGCAAGTGTTACAACCAAATCACAGAAAAACAAGAAAGAAAACATGCTACTGAGCAAGTATTACAACCAAATCACAAAAAAACAAGAAAGAAAACTAAGGGTCACTACCACAAGAAGAAAGGCAGCCGCCCCTATTACAACCAAATCACAAAAAAACAAGAAAGAAAACTAAGGGCCACTACCACAAGAAGAAAGGCAGCCGCCCCTCTCTCCCTGTTCCCTTCCAGCATCAAGCCAATACTATAACTTTCAGAAAAAACATGCCTACTACCCACAGCTAACTTCTATTTATACTTATTCCCATTTCTCTCTCCTCTCTCCCAAATCCTAACTAACTTCTGCCAGCTCACCACCTTCAATATCCCCTGCATTTCTTCTATTTCTTCTCGTATACACCCTCCATTCCTTGGGCCCTGGGCCTTCCTCATGGCCTCCTGATCAGCATCTTCATCAATTTTGTAGCTACAGTGTTCCCATAGGCTACAGATACTGAAAAACCGTGCTAATATAGGGGCACTATATATATATAATACATGTAGCTTCATTTTTCACAACTATGGATACATTTTTGCACTCTTTAAAATAAGGGCATTTTAGCATCAATTTCAACAGATGTAGCTCCATCTTTATTCCAAAAACAACTTGAGAGTAAGAGCTCCAAGATAAATGTTGATGGAAAAATAGTAATTTTACCAAAAATAAATAAAAATAATCACTTACTGGAACTCAGCAAGAACTTGTATCTACAGTACGCTAGCCTTCTGTGACCAACAATGAGTGAAAGCTTAAAGGTAACATCAAGTGGAAGAGAACGATTCTCTTGGGAAGAATACCGCCTCAAGAGTCAGGACAGTACTTATTCTTACCCCCCATCATTTGCCATCATCATACTACTCGCTAAGAGAATTGAAAAAGAACATAACATGTCAAGGTACATCGAGTCCAAGGAATGTTTAAATGTGAAGAAATAAATAATTGAATCATTTTGTATTTCATTATCTTTCATCAATGCAGTGTTACAGTTTTCAAAAGGCAATGATCATTGTCATTGGACAGTGAAATAGAAAGCAAATAATAAGCGAAAAAGTTCTACGCTCCACGGAAAAACAACTTCGGCCAAAACTTGATGACGCACTGTGTCATTTAAAAATAGCATATAAACTCAGGATATGGTAGCAAAATGATACCATACAAAAAAATGCAGATTAATTTGAAGAAATTGAGGATTATACTTCCATCATTATGGGCCTAATTTCTCAATTCACCTTAGCAGCTTCAACAGACCTTCCTTGTGAAGTAGCTGAAGCTCTCCCTCCCTCCTTGGCAGCTTCAGGAGGCACTATGCATCAGTTATGCAGTAGCTTACATCATCTGCAGCTGCAGTATTTGTACTTGGATAGTTTGAACAATTTATATCTGTATAATTTGTTACGGAGAACAGAAAAATGTCAAACTATTGATTCCTCTTCGTATGACCGAAGGAAGATTATTGACAGGTCTAACCACCACCAAGCATAGAACCTTGAACTCAGCAGGGCCCGTCATACTAACCTGAATATAAAGAGAGTACATATTGTTTCTATCAGAAATTCATTAGAAAACTTTATGGACAACATATTGGCACTCCAAGGAACATCATTTAGTATCCACCTTAAGGCAACAATTATTGAAGCATTTGTATTCAAAACAGATTAGCTATGGTAATCAAGCGTGTAGCAAACTAGAAAAATCTATTGATGTTGAGAAGGCACCACTTCAATTGTATACCACAGTAATTTAATCTCATAGTCAACACTAGAAGGATGCAAAATCAATGCTAAATAAAACTTGAAGGCAATGGGAGGGACACTTCAATCCTAATAGCTAAGCTAATAGCAACTCTCGCAAAGAAGAAAAAAATTTACAGTAGATCAAAGCATCCTTCCCCTTTTATGAGATAAATTTGACCCAAAAAAAAAAACAGAGTTGAACTTGATTAAACTACAATTGCTCAACACAACCATTCCATGCAAAAGTCCAGTACTAGTTATTTATCATGAAAACAAAAAAGAGCATTTCAGAAAGTGCTTTGATCAACTACTTTCCAACTAATGGAATTACTTATGAACCAATCCCAATAAGAGACAAATTTTCCGGTACCAAGGTTTTATATAAACAAGAATTATCATCCTCCAATCAAGGATTTATCCCTTGACTTATTCATGTGCTTGATTTGCCTAATTTATGGAAAACTTTACACTAAGTATAACGTACATTCCTTGCGTATAAGTATAAAAGTACAATGTCTCTAGAAGTTTTCTTTCCTTAGTACAAAAAAAAATATAAATTATCTTAGTTGTTCTCCAGTTCAAGGTTGACAAGTTTATATATTTTATAATCAATAAGCTAAAAAGAAGCATGAAGCCCCAACTTTAGCATAATCAGGATTAGCTAGCAAATTTCGCAATACAAGAGTTACTATCCTAACTAGCGACTTTGCAACATAAGAATTACTAAAATAGATACAGAAGAATTATATGAACAAACAAACAAAAATAAAATTATTTGACAAAGAAAATACCTTTTAGACAGCAAGGCCTTGCTCTCTTGCTTTCTTCGGCCACTTTAGCATACTCTCCAATGTAGAGTAAGCAGCAACATCAGTTAAACTCTTAGTCTCTACAGCATAATCAAACACCTCATATGCCTCTGCAACCTTTCCTGCCCTACAAAGTGCCCTCACAAATGTAGCATAAGAATCTGCCGCAAGCTTCATACCACCTTCCTTCATCACCTGATATAACTCCATGCCTTTCTCCAACAACCTCCCCTTGCACAGGCCATAAAGCAATGTATTATACGTGCATGAATTTGGACTGCATCCTGTGACTTCCATCTCCTTTAACAATGCCAATGCACCCAATGCATCCCCTTTTCTACACATCCCATTCATCAGTGAAGTATAAGTAACCGTATCCGGAAAATGACCCGATTCTACCATAATTTTCAAGTACTTTTGTGCTTCACTCACTCTCCCAGATTTCGACAACCCAAATATCAAAGTATTATAGGTAACAAGATCGGGCTCTACTCCTTCTTTCATTTGCTTATAAACCTGAATAGCCTCACTACCCCTACTCAACATGCAATAACCTTTCATAATTGTGTTGTAAACAAAGCAATCAGGCTTGAATCCACACTCTCTCAATACACCCACCAATCTGGTAGCCTCACGGAGATTCTTAGAATTACAAACATTATCAATCAATATAGTATAAGTAACAAGATCAGGCTTTAAATCCAACAAAGACCTCATTTCATCAATAAAACTATAAACAATATTCAAAGACCTGCACTTACACAAACACTTAACAAGAAAATTGTAAGTGAAAGCATCGGGTTTGGAATGCTTTAAAGCTAACTCTTTTACCAATTCAACAGCATCATCTTCTCGGCCAACAGAACAGAGAGACCTCGCTGCAATATCAACAGTGACTTGATTTGGCTTGAACCCATTATTAACCATTAAATTGAGAGTCTGGTGAACAGGGGAAAGGGAGGAATCCTGTGTTTTGCAGGACTGCGACAGTAAAATATGGTAAGTGGATCGATCAGGGATGAAAGAAGGTAGGGTTTTGACCATATGATTAAGGAGGGAGATTGAATTATCAACGGTGGAGATTGAGGCATAGGATTGAAGGAAAGAATTGTGTACGCGGTGGTCGAGTTGAACTTGTGACGTGGAGATGAGGGAATTGAAGAGTTTCTTGGCGTCATTAAGTTCTGGAGACTTGAAAAGGGACTTTTGCTTCTGCTGGATAAGAACTTGGGTTTTCTGGGAAAGTTGGGATGGTTTTTTCTTGGGAAAGTGATGGGGTTTTTCAGGTGGTGATGGGGATACTGTTGGAGGCTTTTTTATTAGGGATGTCGTTGAGATAGCTGAACGTAAGGAAGGTGGGATCTTTCCCATTTTTGCTGCTGCTATAGCTTCTTCTTCTTCTTCTTCTTCTCCATGATAAGGGTTTTACTGCTCTGTTAACGAGGAGATTGGACATAGGGTTGAAACGGCATCGTATTCCTGGGTGAAAATTGAATCTCAGGACCGACTCTCCGCATTTTTTAACTCTAAATATTTGATAATAAAATTAAAAAATTGCTGCTAAGCCAATACATATTATTGTAGCATGAATTTTAGTTTTATAATTATTTAAATAGTTAAAATTTAATAACGGTCTATTAAATATATATAGTTATCATTTTTATAAATAATAAATATAAATTTACATAATAAAAATTAGATTATAAAATATTTAACCACATTGCTATAGCATCATACAGTATCAAATTAATAAAAAAATAAAGTTATTTTGTTCTCGATTTCAGTTTATCTCATTGTGTATATAGAATATATATTTTCATAATATCTCAAATGTCATATTAATGCGGTTGAATAATGTACGCTTTAATTTTTAATAGATATAGATATTTATAGATATTTAATTATTGTTGTTAAAAATAAAATATAAAATTAACTCAAGTGTTTCTACATGTAGAGTTACAAATACTAATAAAATATGTGGAGTTAATTTTATTTTGAAAACTAGTATACATTTATACTTAGTGTAATTATTTTAAGATGGAATTTTCACTATATACCAATCTTAATAATGATAATATTATTATGGCATTTTCTTTTTAATTTTTGCATTATGGACATTATGTTGATAAATTTATATATTATGTTTAATGAAGTTTTCTTATTTCGATTCAATTTCAGTCAAACTTTTAATCCTTAAGTTTTGCATTTATTGATTTTTTTTACCGGAATTGAAAACCTTGTTTTAAAATTGAAATTTTAAAAAATTATATTTAAAAAAATATTTAATATTTAAAATTTATTAACTCAATTAATTTAAATTTGTATCGAATAAATTTAAAAAAAAATAAAAAAAATTTCGTTTTGTTACAATTATTCAATGATTACTTTTTACAAAAATCGAAGTGTGAAAATCTTGGATGAAACTATCCTTAGAAATTCCTTTAGATTACAAAATGAAAGCCTATTAATTGGAGTGTATAGAACCGAACTGAAATCGAGAACCGAATTGAGTGAACTTTGATCTATTTGATTTTGTCATTTCAATTTTTGAATTTTTCGAATTTGAACCGAAATAAAATATCTATTTAATTGGTTTGATTTGATTTTTAAAATTGAAAAACCGAAAGAATCAAATCAATAGAAGTTATCTAAACTCATCGTTTTGCCTCTCTTTATATATATATATATATATATATATATATATATATATATATATATATATATATATATATATATATGTTCTTTTCTTATATAAAACTCATTTTGAACCCTAGCCTTAAGTCTCCGCCTTCATTTGTTCTCTACATCGGTCTCCAAAGATGCAGATCCAGCAACAACTAATCAATGCCGAAAAATAGCTCAAAGATGGCCGAACTCTCACCGACTGCAACATCCAGAAGGAGTCGACTCTCCACCTGGTGCTACGGTTGAGAAAAGGAGTGTTAGCTTTAATGCTAAGAAAAAAATTGAAGAAATAGATCTAAAAAAGTTGTGAGAGAGAGAGAGAAGAAGTCACCTGTTGCAACAAAGAAGAGAACGGAGGAGAATGCAAAAGGCCAAAAGCTACCTTGATATTGGTTAGGCTTTGAGTCAATGTTATTAAAACTGGACCGAATAAAGAACCGGTAAGACTGAGAGTTCGTGGTTCGACCGGTTCAACCGAATTTTTTCTATTTTTAAAATATTATAAATATTATAATTTTTTAAATACTATTGTATAAAAATTAAAAAAATATTCATCAAACATCAAATATATATCACAAATATTCTAATAATAAGTTACAAAATATAATTTTAATTTTATTATTACAAATAATTAATTATGAATTTTTGAATATCATATGTTAAAAATATAAAAATACAATCATATCATGAAAATAATTTCATGTTTAGATGGAATACTAATGAAGTAAATACAAAAAATATTAACCTTGCATATATGAGTATAATTATATTTAATTATAATAAATTCAAATAGATAATAAGTATATTAAATTATTAAGTGATATTTTTAGAATTTAAAATTTTAATTTTTTTAAATAAATAAATAATAAAAATTTAATATATATATATATATTAAATTTTTATTATTTATTTATTTGAAAAAAATTAGTATTTTAAATTTTAAAGATATTACTTAATAATTTAATATACTATTAAAATGATCTAAATAAATAATAAGTATATTAAATTATTAAATGACATATTTAGAATTTAAAATACTAATTTTTTCAAATAAATAAATAATAAAAATTTAATATATATATATATATATATATATATATATATATATATATTAATTACAATGAATCAAAAATATAATAAGTATATTAAATTATTAAATGATATACTTAAAATTTAAAATATTAAATTTTTCAAATAAATAAATAATGAAAATATATATATATATATATATATATATATATATATATATATATATATATATATATATGTGTGTGTGTGTGTGTGTGTGTGTGTGTGTGTGTGTGTGTGTGTGTGTGTGAGTGAAAATATACAAAAAAAAAAATTTACACTTTTTAGTAAAATATTCAATTTTATCCGATTCTTCGGTTTAATTCGATTTTTTTATTTAATTTAATTTTTTATCAATTCAGTATTGAGTAGTTGAACTAATCAAATAACTAATTAATTTGTAATTAAATTGATTAAATTATCTAATTCGATCCGATTTTAATAACTATGCTTTGAATTTGAATACTTTAGTTTCATATGGAATTACTTTTTTTTTTTGTCCGCCACTTTTACTTGCATTGCCTAACATGTATTTTAGGCTTATCTTTTCTTCAAGTGATGGGATGTTTTGACTCTTCTTATTTTTAGGCTTCTTTTTTCTTCCTTGATGGACAAGTACTTAGATTTGTTTTGATTTTTTTTCCTTTTTTTTATATTATATCTTATCTCATGTTATTGAATTTTCAACAATAATTTAGTATTTATGGTATTGAATTTGAGATTTTGAATCAAGATCTTCGGTTTCATTCTTTATTAAAATACATTAAGTGTAAACAGATGTAAAAAATAACAGTATTTTATTAAAATACATACGATTTTAACTAAACTTATATTAAATTATTGTTTGTGCCTTCAATTTTGAACTTAATGTGTTATACTTGAAATATTTAATGACTTAATATATAATTTTAAAAATATAAGAATCTAATATAGAAAATTATTAAAATAGAAAAACTAAAATATGAGTTTTTCAAAATTAATATCACCAAGACTTTGATCCATTCTTCTGCCATCGTCCTAAAAAAAAAGGTTAGATTTGCAGCTTGATTGTGCCTAGATCTTCCAAATCTATAATCAAAATCCAACCTAGACTAATTGGAGATTAGAATGATCTTTTTTTTTTTTTGAGAAATTAATGCAAGAAAAAGCAAATTGTAGTGGGTTGGCAAATGATTTGCTAGTGCCACTTCTTGTCTTCAACTTGCTGAACAAAATCTTGGAAAGACATGAAATTACCAATCTGGTGATCATAGATAGAAAGAGTATCTTCTTCAATTGTTGTAGGATATGAAGAAGAGATTAATGGGGATGTTGACCCACCAACCTGTTCTATTGCTGCCTGCTCCTCTAATAACTTTAATGATGTTGCCTTTCTGTATATCTTGCAAAGCACTATGTCCTCCTTTATCCAAAAACATAAGACAACAATATATCTATATATAAGCTTTTCATAGCATCCTACAATACATATAAAAGCATGAATGTCGGAAAGAACTCTTTTTTAGATCATTGGCAAAACCAGAATTTATAATCAAAAGAAGAAAAAATATCAATCATGCTTAAAAGAAAAAAAATCAATATTTTTATTAATGAAAAACTTAAGAAATAAGTTAAAAAGAAGGGATAAAAATAAAAATTTAAGGGAGGTAAAAATGTTTATCAAATGTGTATATATATATAATAAAAATTTCAAAAATTAAGGGGGCAATTGCCCCCCTTCCTCTCAATGTGGCTTCGCCACTGTTTTAGATTCAAATAACCAAGAATTTAATGTAATTTAAATAAATACGAATAAAAAAAATACTAATATGTGCTTATATAGTTGATTATATATATATATATATATATATATATATATATATATATATATATATATATTTAAATGTTTACATTGATGATTAATTTTCTTAAAATAAAATAATATATTTGTCAATTGATGTATAAGTATGCGTACACTCTCTGCTGCTGATTATCAAATATCAAATACTTAATTATCATTCTAATGCCAAATATAACCTCCAATATTCTCACATTAGTTTTTATTAATCAACTATAATTATGATATGGGAAATAGACCATCGATAAGGAGCAGTTGGGGGGCAATCTATACTCAATCAAATTTGCAACCTTTTAGGGCTCTTCCTCTGTAGAAAATCGAAAGGTGCGTTTACTTATAAAAAATAGTTTTCTATTTTTTTTAGAAAATTGAAAGATTTATTTTCTGTAAAAAATTTAGAAAACGTGTTCATTTATCAACAAATGAAAAACTAGAGTGCTTATTTTATGTATATACATGTGTGTGTGCTCGCGCGCATGTATATATATGGGTGTGCACGCACGCATTCATACATACATATATATAAATATATATGCATATGTATGTGAATATATGTACATATATACACATGTATGTATATAAACATACATACATACATACATACATACATATGTATGTGAATATATGCACATCATACACATGTATACATACATACATACATACATATGTATGTATGTGCATATATATATGTATATGTATATGTATATGCATATATATGCACATATATACACATATACATATGTATGTATAAATATACATATGTATATGTATGTATACATACATACATACATATATATGTGTGTGTGTGTATGTACTACATGTACATGCATATACTTATGTATGTGTATGTGTGTGTGTATATGTGCGCGCGCGCATGTGTGTGTGTGTCTATATGTATGTACTACATGTACATGCATATACTTATGTATGTATGTATGTGTTTGTATATATATGTGTGCGCGCTTGTATATATATGTGTGAGTGCGCGCGCATACATACATATGTATATCTATATGCATATGTATGTGAATATATGCACATACATACACATGTATGTATAAATACATACGTACATGTATGTATATGTACATACATACATATATATACATATCTATATGTATATATATGTATGTACATACATACACATACATATGCATATGTATGTATATATGCACATACAGATACATCTATATGTATATTTATGTGTATGTATGTGCATATATATATATATATATATATATATTTATATGTATGTATAAGCATATATGTGCATGCATGCATGCATACATACATACATACATATATACATATGTGTATATGTATGTGTAACACACACACACACACATACACACACACACACACACACATACACACACACACATACATATCCATATATATGTATGTATGTATGTATGTGTGTGTGTATATATGTGTGTGTTAAGATTATTCAGAAAATTTTGAAAAATATTTTTTATAATTTTTCCAATTCTTTTTTATTTTGAAAAACTAAAAAATTCATTTTCTATTATCTATTTTAGAAAATTGACCAAAACAAACATTATCTCTATTTTCTGTTTTCTGTGAAAAATTTTCCTGAAAAATTAAAGCTATTTTCTGTAAGTGAACAGGTTCGAATTCTTTTTATGACCTAGCAACCTTTTTCAGATCCGTCAAGCACCGGATGGGTCGGTCCGACCCGTTTGCCTTCCAATACCCATTTGGAGTTGTTCTATTTGGTCTTCCACCGTTCCTATTCTTTCTTTCTCTTGGCACAAAGAAATACCATTCCCTCTCCCCTACCTTTGCCAGCCCTAAAATTAATAAAAATATTTTTATTTTTTATTCCAAACAAGTAATCAGAATTACACATATATAAAATAATTTCCACTGCTGATTTTAGAATGTATTTTCAAAGCCCTTTTTCTTGTTTGTTAATTTCTTCCTTGATGCAGTTAGGGTCAGCATTGGTTGGGTTAGGTCAAACAATTCCAATAATTTGAAACTCTAAATTTAAGAAAAAAAAATTAATTTGTTTTGTCCTGACATAAATACAGATGTCTTAATAATTAATTTGTTATTATAGTATATATTTTTATAATTTTGTGTAATATAACATATAATTTTATATATTAAATTTTTATTTCTTTTAGATCATTTTTCAATAGCTTGGCCCACATGCAGAAAGATTGATTTCCTCTTATGCTTAAAAAGCACATTTGTAAAGTTGATTATGGCTACCCTTGAAAGCAGCCTAGATTGCTCCTATGTTGTATGTGTTTTTGGTCGTCATATTTATTGTTATTTGGGTTTTCGGACGTTCGTTAAATTGGTAAGATGACAGTACACATGCATACAGTGAACGCTATCATACAGTAAATATGTTCATTGAAACAGATTTACAGGTGGGATTGATGCATTTTGTGTATGGTTTCTTTGGGCTAACAATCAAAATGGTTCCCTCGGTCTTATATATATGTTGCAATTTATGAATATGTCTTTAGCTTCAATAACAATGAGAACATAACACGAAATCAAATGAACGTGAGAGGGGCATATATCTATATATATATATATGATCCATGATCCTCCTCATCACTTTATTTATTAAAAGAAATAAAGGGGAAATTCGCAGCAAAATACTATATATTAAAACCCTAATTAAGATGGGTTGACCCACTCCTCTTTCTGAAGCTTGTTGACAAGATCCTGATCGAGATTAAAAGCTTTGGCAAGAAGTTGAGGATCAATGGAGGGTTGAGATCCAAAGACCGCATTAGCAATAGTCATAACGCCAGGATTTTGGTAAGCAATCTAAAATCGAATTTGAATCCATATAAAATGAATCGCTTAAAATTGAGTGCTTTTAATTTTCATTGGTCATCTCACAAATTAGAGAGACTCATATGTAAACTAACCTAAAATCCATATAAAATTGCATAGAATATACAAAATAATATGATTGTGTAGTTTAATATGATCTTAAAACTCTTAATAAGGATATATACTTGTGCCAATAATATAAGATTATAAGGTTATATATATATATATATATATATATATATATATATATATATATATATATATATATATATATATATATATATATATATATATATATATATATATATATATATATATATATATATATATATATATATATATATATATTCATTCTCTAGAACTATAATGTGGATATGAGTTGGACATTACAAATTATAACACCATTGATAGTAAGAGAAATTTATCTAAATTTTTAATACGAGTCCATATTTGCTACATCATTGAACATAAAAATAGATATTTTTTGCTTCAATAGTTATCTCTCGTTTAAATCACTCATTAGTATCCACATATTATTAAAAATAATTAAATAAATATTAATTAATATTATATTTAAATAATATATATATTAAAAAAATGCTATGTGTCAATTGGTGAGTGAGTCTTTCTAATGATAGGCGCGTCTATCGTTAGAGAAACCCATCTCGCCACGTCGGGGTAGAAGATGCAAACTATCAGGCGCTGCTGATAGTCTAAGGTATGCATGGGGTAGTCGAATTCGGTTATTGATAATTCTCTATGACAATAATGTGCACATGAGTTACAAATTACAAATTATAAGGTGTGCATGATTCAATCCAAATTCGGTTATTAATAATTCTACAAAACTACAATGAATTTCAGTCCTTTAAAAAATTAAAGGTAAAGGGCAAAATTTATTTTTAAAATATTAAAAATGGTAAATATTTATTTTTTAAATATATTTTGAGCTAAAATTGCCATTGAAATTATATTGAAAATAGTACATATGTACTCTTGTTGTTTTATAATTATTGGCTCAAATTTGCAACTGAAAATACTGGAGCTCAAGATAAACAAACGAAAATAAACATTATAAGCTGATAGAAATCTCATAAACCTATCAAATGTGAACTGTAGATTGACATCATTGTTTTAACTATCGAACAAAGGGTTAAAAATTTTTATACTCGGACATTTTCCGTTTGTTTACTTGAAATGTGTGTTTATTTTGATAAGCTTACCATTTGAAATTTCAATCTTTTTTTGAGAGTTAAAATATGGTGTCTATGCACGGTAAACTTGTGGCAAACATTTGTGGTTTTAATTAACTTGTTATACGTATTTCCATTTGTTTATCTGGAGTGTTATTATTTTCAGTAATATATTTGATCCAATTATGTAATAACGAGAGTAAATGTGTGCAACTTTTAATACTTTAAGGGCATTTTTGGCCCAAAATATTTAAATTTGACCATTTTTTTCAAAAATTAAAGTATAATAATAATAATATATTGGATCTTTCATAATATATCAAACATGGCAATAATTTGGGCCCAAAGGTACATAATCCATCAAATTTTCATAATATACTTGATTTATGAAAGATCTAATTTATTTTGATCACAAAAAAAATTTAGTAAAAAGTTATTTAAAGCATATAGGTATTGATATTTATTAATTTTGTAGGAGGATGAAAATGGATATCCAGACATAGTATAGAATTTCTTATTTAAGTTTTGGCAATAAACTAATAATGAAAGAAAATAAAAATAAAATTGTGTTACGTTTGTGTCTGGCTGGTCAACTATTTCATTTTCTATCATCTCTAATTAAACTACCTTCCTCAGTTAAACTTTTCAAAGGAAGCAGGCGATGTTTGTATGCTTTGCAAGGTTCTCAAAATCTTGTCACTAACCAATAATTGCCTACCTTCTTAGCTAGCCTGATGTAACACTTATTTTCTTTATTATGAATTGATTAAAAATTATTATTATTTTTTTTAATTTAGAAAATATGGGAACTCTGAATTGGTCTGTATTGAAAGGATAAACTATTTGGACCAAAAACTATACCAATTTATTCGATAATTGAATTAGACTGGATTGTGTTTTGCATGCAAAATTTGTGTATAAGTCAATATATTAGGTATATAGAGCCTAACATCAAGTGAAATATGAAAGGTAGAGATTTTTGAAAGTTATTAAACTACGCAATCCTACTAATTCATATATTCTACGTAATTTTGTATAGATTTTAGGTTATGAGTCGCTCTAATTTGTGAGATGACGACCCAAAATTTAAAAGCATTCAACATTAAGCGATTCATCAAATATGAATTCAAATTCACTATAAATTATAGTTAATTTTATTTTAAGACTGTTTAACAGTTTGACATGTATATATTCATTCTAATTAAAGAAACACTTAGTTGTTTAGTTGCATTCTATGCAAGTATTGGTTTACTATATATATTATTGATCAATATCTACGCTGACGGAGCAGCCATAAGAAAGTAATAAAGCAGAACAAAATTCAGGTTTTAACTAAAATGATGAATAAAAATAAAATAAAAAATATATATACAGCCTACTTGATTTGAATATTTAAGTAATTATTGAGAGTGGGAACTCAAGATGAAGCAATTAAAAATAAAATAAAAGTGTTGTCACGTTACGTGTCAAAAAATGCGGCGGGGACGATATAGAAAGACAAATGAATTAGCCGAAAAGGAGTAATACTGACAAATGAATTAGCCGAAAAGGAGTAATACTGTGATCTATAAATAGCCATGCAATTCATGCAACAATTCGCACTCTTTCATAATACAAAAACGAAATAACACATTCAACAATTCCTACCGAAACAATGAAGCTTACTGTTAATGTTTTCTTTCTTCTTGTTGTTGTCTTGGCTTTGGTATCCTCATTTGCCATTGCCTACGACCCTAGTCCTCTTCAAGACTTCTGTGTTGCCACCAATGACACTAACTCCTCTAGTAAGTTTTCAAGTTTCTTTTGTTACTCATTTCCAAAATATTTTTCATTGCATGCATTTAAGAATATTGTTTATTTGGAAAAGTTGCTAACCGGAGAATTTTGTTTGTGCAGCATTTGTGAATGGAGAATTTTGCAAGGATCCAGAGAAAGTGACAGTGGAAGATTTCACATTCTCTGGACTTAATATTCCTATAGAACCATCAAAGCAATTGGGAGTACATGTAACACTATTGGATGTGAGCATGATACCAGGAATTAACACAAACGGCATATCGTTGGCTCGCATTGACTTTGCACCAAATGGAGGTCTAAATCCTCCACATACACACCCTAGAGCTGCAGAGATTTTCGTAGTCTTAGAAGGAACCCTGTATGCTGGTTTCGTGACTTCAAATCCAGACCATCGCCTTTTTGCTAAAGTCCTTAAAGCAGGAGATGTTATTGTGTTCCCGTTTGGTTTGATTCATTTCCAAATCAATATTGGCAAAACTCCAGCTGTTGCTCTCGCTGCTTTGACTAGCCAAAATCCTGGCGTTATGACTATTGCTAATGCGGCCTTTGGATCTCAACCCTCCATTGATCCTCAACTTCTTGCCAAAGCTTTTCATCTCGATCAGGATCTTGTCACCAAGCTTCAGAAAGAGGAGTGGGTCAACCCATCTGAATCAGGGTTTTAATAGTATTTTGCTGCGAATTTTTTTAGTAAATAAAGTGGGGAGGATCATGGATCATATATATAGATATATGCCCCTCTCACGTTCATTTAATTTCGTGTTATGTTCTCATTGTTATTGAAATTGTAAACATAATAAAAAGGGAAAAGTATGTTTTCGTCCCTCTCACCAAGTTTGCTTTGAAGATGGGAAAAAAAACTCACTTTGGGTTGGTTGTTTTAATTGCATGAAAAATTGCACATATATATATATATATATATATATATATATATTTCAATTATAAAATTGCAAAAATATTATGGTGCATATTCCAATAGACAACAACAAAAAGTCAAAATTATAGGTGGTAAAATTGATCTAAATTTAAAATTTAATTCAAATTCGTCTAAAAAAATAATCTAAATTCAATCTAAATAAATATTTATTAAATTAACCTAAAATTGATTCATTTTATTTTTCAATCCAATTTAATACTCATTGAATGAATTTAAAACTGATATATTTTATTTTTCAACCAACTGTATCAATTTCACCTCTTCTACTTCTACTTGGGTCCATTTCACCTTCTATGATTTATAATAGCAATTTTTTGCTAAATCACATCTCGTGTTACTGTGTTGGACGTGGACGAGGCTGACAATCTGGTTACAAAGACGGGCAACTTGGCTATTATTATTATTATTATTATTATGGAAAAAAGGAAATTAATGTTCTTATGTCATCATAATCTGGTGGATGTACATCATATGGCGACTTCTTTTCATAAAACTCAAATGTCAATATCTGTTCTTAAAGTGAGTTTAGATAAACTAAAAATATTAATTTATGCAAATTAATTCAACACAACATTTTTATAACCGTTTTGGAAATTGATTGTAATTTTATAACTTATATTATAAGTGCACGTATGAATCATGATATTATAATAATAAAATATTACAATCAATTAATCATGATATTTAAAACGCTTTGGAAATTGATTGTAATTTTGGAATTAATTTCCTTCATTCTATTTTTAAATATTATTATAATTGAATTCATTAATTAATTAATAAAAAAATTTTATAAAAATTTACATTAAATTCATTGGTCAATTCAAATTCGTCCAATTCATGTGAATATTAATTCATATTTTTTTGATCCATTTATGACCCAATCCATCAATGATCCAACCCACCTATTTGTCATCTCTAGTCAAAATGGACTTACTTTAAAAATTGAAAGTCCAAAAAGGAAAGGTAAAAGGGATGAAATAAAAGAGTTACAGCACATCAAAACCAACTTTACTCTTTTGAAAGTGGTTAAAAAGAAGAAGAAGAAGAAGAAGAAGAAGAAATTATAGGAAGGAATAGTAAAAGAAAGTGGTGGTGGCCCTTATTTACCTCACCATTTACATTTAAAAATGAATTTACTCTGTTAGTTTTATAATTTTATTTGTTTCTTTGTTTTTAATTTCTAATTTCTCCTACATGTGTACATAAATGTATATATGATTTTTTATTCTTTTAATTAGATGGAATAACTTGCTATAAAGTATAACCTTATTAATATTTTATTTTATTGTTTGGCTATTTATTGAAATTTTTATTGCTATGGGTTTGCAACGTGCAATTGCCTAAAAATTTGTCAAATTTGTTCCATTTGGTTTGCGCATTATTTTGCACCATTCAACAATCAGAAGTTGCAATTAGATCCGAATTTGTCCCATTTGATTGGCTAAAATGAATTGTACATTTATTTCGAAGATATTTAAACTAAAAAGCAATTGTTAATTGTGTTAGTGTTTAAGAATTTATCCTACATATTCTAGTTTTTCCAAGAATTTTTTTAATTAGTGCATATTATAAATTGTTTATTTCTATTATTATTTGAATGAAATGTGTTAGTGCTCAATTCTTACATGGGATGATGGAGTGGAAATATTATATATTGTATTCACTGGGGTGTAGTCCATTAACAACCGATTAAACGCTAAATATAGTCGATTAATTATAGAAAAAATTAACATATACAATTACCCTATATTTTATACAAAATAAATATTCGTCCATAAATTAAAATATAAATTATGAAAATTTTAAGCATAAAAATAAAAGAAGATATAAGTCGTTAAAATTTAATGTTAATATAATAATAAAAAAGCACATAAACACTTTAAGTTATGATAAAAATAATTTAACACTAATTTATTTTCATCAATATTAACAAATGGATAACTTTTGGTGATTAAAGTATAAAATGTACTCATATCTATATAAAATGAAATGGTAATTTGAATTAA
The DNA here is from genome assembly GCA_037975025.1 of Excoecaria agallocha. Classification (NCBI taxonomy): domain Eukaryota; kingdom Viridiplantae; phylum Streptophyta; class Magnoliopsida; order Malpighiales; family Euphorbiaceae; genus Excoecaria; species Excoecaria agallocha. The sequence continues at coordinate 24,211,086 of CM075816.1, forward strand.
AAAGTGAAAATTATTTGTATGAATCATATATATATATATAAAGACTGATTAACCATTACCGTACATATGGATTAACCACACATTAAGTCCAAATTTAAGTCTAAGTTCATTAACTGTAAATTTAAAAAATTAAAATTTACTTTATATCCAATTATTAGACTGATTGACCGTATAAATCAGTTTGTACTCAATTTTAATCACCGGTCTTTTTTTTTTTTTTTGGTCCATGCTTGGTATTAACTTGCATTTGATGAAGCAATTAAAATTTTACTAAATAGTTAGTTGTTCTCCCATTATTTTGCAGCTACTCTTTTGAAAGGTGTAGCAAGCACAATGTTCAAGTATAAAAACTATTGATGCATTGTTTGAGCGTAAGAGAAAAGCTTTTGAATACAGTATAAATTTAAACAACACAACTTTAACATCTTTATTTTCTTCTCAAAAGCATAGTAATGATCCAAAACTCAAATAAAAAAACATCTTTCAAAGACTGAAAGAGTGACCTGTGATGAATATATTTGATGTTAATTCTTTGAAATGTGATCCATGAAAATGCCTCCAAATATGATAATGAAATAATCAACAAAGCAATCATTTTTAGAAATAAAGATAATCAAGACTCTATTGCACAATGGAATGAAAGATAAATTTTTGTATAGACCGTACGGTGGTAATTTATATAAAAAGGAAATAAATGAAAATTTTATTTGTAATTCAATCATTGAAGACTGCACAAAGCTTCCTGTCCCCCTAAAAAAACTAAAAAGAGAGAAGAAAAAGCAGGACTACCGGGAAAAAAGAGGACAAGAGCCACGCCGCCACACCTCATTAATAGCTCTTTCCTGATAGGTCAGCATCATAAAAATGGAGAAGAAAATACAGACATGTATCCCCTACCGATCGACAATTCATCCCAATTGATGTATCAATTTCAACCTCTGAAAGCTGATAATTTATTAATTTCAATCGCCAATTCATCTCAATCAATGTATCAATTTCAGCCTCTCAAGACTGACAATTTATTAATTCCGATCGATGTATCAATTTTAGCCTCTCAAGCCTAATGATTTATTAATTTTGATCTGAAAGGCTGACGATTTATTAATTTCGATCGATGATTCATCTCGATTGATGTATCAATTCCGGCCTCTCAAGGCTGACAAGTTATTAATTTTGATCGATTATTCATCCTGATTGATATATCAATTCTAGCCTCTCAAGGCTAATGATTTATTAATTTCGATCGATTATTTATCCCGATCAATGTATCAATTCCAGCCTCTCAAGGTTGATGATTTATTAATTTCGATCGATAATTCATCTCGATCGATATATCAATTTTAGCCTCTCAAGACTGATGATTTATTAAATTCGATCGATGTTTCATTCCGATCGACTTGTTTATCCTACTACGTCCAAATTTGGAATTTAAGAAGTTCTATCATATCAAACAAGTTGGCACAACTGCAATGTCGCAACTTCGATTTTTCATCGAATTGATCCATGGGAGACAAGTGATAACACCCAAAAAATATGACACGCTTATGGTTTAAATCAAAATTGGATCTAAATTGAATCGGTTAACATTGAAATTAAACCATGGTTAATGATTTACAGTTCTAAATAGTAATCAAAACCACCAGTTCTATTACGATTTTACATTTTGAAAACCAAAATATAAATCGAACCATCGGTTTCAATTTCAAACCAAAAAATATATATCTTTTATATATTTATTTATATTATAAAAATAAATAAATAATCCTTTACTATTCTAGAAAAGCTATTTTAAAATTATTTATTATTTTAATTTTTCTAACCCTCTTTATTATTTTAAAAAATATATATTTATTTATATCATAGATATAAATAATTATTTTTTTTAATTTTGATTGTTTTAAAAAAATTATTGTTTTAATTTTTCTAAAAAAAATTAGAGATTTGGATAATTTTTAACTTAGTTTTGCTATTGGATAGTTTGTTCATGTTAATACAATTTAATGAAATGACAGGTCATGAAATAAAAAGTTTTAATCTTGAATATTAGAGTAAATATCAAAACACAAAAGTGTTAATCTTTTATATATAAATCTTTTAAAAGATCAAAAAATTATTTGAATGTTAAATATTTCTAATTGTATTATTAATTTTTTCTATTTATTCTAGTTAAAATAATTTTAAAATAAAAATTTCTGTTTGAAACTAGAATTGGAATCTAAACCAAACCGGAACTGTACTAAACCAATATCATTTAAAATTTGTCTCCATTTAATTTCTATTGCTATTCCGGTTCCACCATTTATAAAATTGAAACCGACATTGTCACCGCTCTATATATATATATTCCCATATAATAAATTAATTATTATGTTATAAACATGAATTTTGTTTTTTTTTTTTGTTAAAATTATTTTGTTGGTTCAACAATAAGTTATTGACGAGTACTTTTCTGGTATGCATGAATAATGGTATACGTGAATATGTATGTGCCATTCGATTAAAATTTTAATAATTTTATTCTTGATTCAACACGTCAGATTTGTGTGTGCGTAGTAATTAATTAACACACCTAAATAATACCTGTTATTAGTGCATTTTATGAAGTTGCCCATTTTTTTGGGGGCTTTTTTTTAGATTTAGGATGATTTTGTAAAGTTATTAAAATTCTGGTACTGCAGTAAAAATATTTAAATTTTTAGTACGTCAAAAAAAGGCAAAAATATTATCGTTTTGTGTCAAAATGAGCTCCACGTGAAATTTGCAGCAGTTTATTAGAAAAATAACAACCAATGTTATCATTTTCAAGTCTCAAAATGACATTATTCGTGACGAAGAATGGCCCTTATCTGACCAAAAATAATAAAATAGATAACTTTTTTTTTTAATTTTTTTTATTTTAATATAAAAGCTGCAGATGCATTTTTGCAGTTTCTTACAGCTCGAGTTCATCCCATAAGAGAGTGACACTAGAAACAAGTGAAATTTTACTTGACCTTTCAAGTTCTGATAAAATAGGTTATTAGAGTATATATGATTGAATCTGTGCCGTTTTGGCACCCGAAAACGGCAATATTGGTTGCCATTTTTCTGATAAATTGCTGCAAATTTCGCGTGAGACCTGTTTTGACACAAAATAATAATACCTTAATTATATTTTGACACATAAAAAATCTAAATTTTTTACTATAGCACCGAAATTCTAATAACTTTACAAAAATCACCCAAATTTTTTTTTAAAAAAAAAATCCCATTTTTTCATGTCCTCTTTCATAGTTTGGCAAATTTCAATAGATTTTTATGGGTATGTTGTTGCTCTTTGTTGGGCTATTTGGAAAGCATGAAGTGAGATAGTCTAGAATGGAAAGTGTATTTCCTACGTTGGTGTATTGGCTATGACTTCTTCAATTGTGTATGATTGGAAATTAGCCCGTAGAAGAGATGATGTCAGTGCTTCTCGTTTGTCTAAACATGATTTCCTCTTGAAGTAGGTTACCTGAGAATCAACACCGATGCTGCCATTTTCAATGATATTCTCAGAATGGGTACTAGTTTTGTTGAATCTGATTCTTAACTAACTGTTCAAGTTCTGTATTCCCAGTGTAAAACTTGGTTAATACCAAACCAAACCGATTAATTTTTTAATTTGGTTCAGTTTTTCAATTTTAAAATTTCAACAAATTCGGTTAATACGGTTCGTATTAATTTTAAAAGGCATAAATTGAGAAATAACCAAACCAACCGATGTTTATATAAAATGACATCGTTTTATTTTTTTGATTGATAATTTTTAAATTTCAGTTATATAGTTAACAGAATGGAATGGATCAAAAATTTTGGTTATCTTATAATTTCAGTTCGGTTCGATTGGCTAAAATTATAAAATTTCGGTATTCAGTTTTATCGGTTCAGTTATTGAACCGAACCAACAGCAACCAAACAGGTTTTATGACCACTTAACCAGAGTAAATGAACGGTCCAGATATAATATCTTGAATCAATCTCAACCGTCAAAAAAATAGGGCAAACCACAACCCTACTATATTAAATCCTGCGGCATCTCTCTGGTACCCCCTTCCACCAAGCGCGGCGTCTGTGGCAGCCTCAATCTTCATTTCCCTCTCTTTCACTGCGGCAGCTGCCTGGTAAGTGCAATTGAAAAAGCTATTATTTTTTGTTATATATGTTTATGTGATTAATAAATATTTAACAAATTCGTTGCTTAATTCTGTGACAGTTATGAGATGATAGTTAACAGTAATTATTAGGTTAATTTCTTGTTCCGAAGCTTTTAAACATTGATTTTTGATCTAGCTTGGGATTTTTTTTTTTTTCAATTGATGACAATATGGCCATTTATTTTTGACTGATAGGAGAACTAGGAATTGATAAAATTGTGACACGGATGCCAAAGTTATAGTTTCTGGTTGTGGGATTTTCTTCGTTGATTGGTATCTATGCTTATGAATTTAAATGGACAATTCTTGTTCACAAATTGACTCTGGTCTCTTGCTGTTACTTGTTAGATTTGCCAAGATGTACTCTTCGTGGAATAAGATCCGGAAAGACAAGGATGCTGAGCCCACGGAATTTGAAGAGTCTGTTGCTCAGGTTGGTTTGCCATTGCAATTTTCAGTTAGCATGCCTCATGATCTGAAGCATTCTAGTGCATTGAAGTAAAAGTTTGTGCTGTGTAGGCAATATTTGATCTTGAGAATACCAACCAAGAGCTGAAAAGCGATTTAAAAGATCTGTTCATCAATTCAGCAGTGTATGTTTTATAATTGCATTTATTATTTATTTGATATATTCAATTTTCGTTGCCAATCTGGTTCTAAATGAAACCTTGCACTGTTGCAGTCACATGGATGTGTCCGGAAATCGCAAAGCAGTTGTTATTTATGTTCCCTACAGATTGAGGAAGGCTTACCGCAAGATTCATCTCCGCCTTGTTAGGGAGTTGGAGAAAAAATTCAGTGGAAAGGTAAATGATTTGACATAAATATTCTTTAAGAAGTTTTACACTGCCTCATTTCTTTTCAATTTTGTTGTCATTAAATGCATATCTAATCATGATGCATGGTTACATGTTCTGCTATATGCTAATGGTACGTTAGAGACTCGAGTATCCAGGATTATGGAATGGTGGCACCACTTTGTGCCTGCAATAATTTTATTTGTGCACTTGTATGGTCTTTCTATTGGATGTCCCATCATTGTTGAAGTTGATGTTTAATTTTTTTTATTTACTCTTGTTTTTGTTTCAATTGCTTTAATTGGTTGGCAGGATGTTGTGCTGGTTGCCACCCGAAGGATCTTGCGTCCCCCAAAGAAAGGTTCAGCTGTTCAGCGACCAAGAACTCGTACCCTCACAGCTGTTCACGATGCCATGCTCGAGGATGTGGTTTATCCTGCTGAGATTGTTGGGAAGCGTGTCAGATACAGAATTGATGGATCAAAAATTATGAAGGTAGGCTTGATATTTGGGACTTGGGCAATAACATTTTCACTAGAATATGTTCCCTGGAATTGTAATCTATTCCCTCCAGTAGTCCTAAGATGGTATCATTTCTTTTTTGTGTTAGGTTTTCTTGGATCCTAAGGAGCGAAACAACACCGAGTACAAGCTGGAGACCTTTTCTGGAGTTTACCGAAAGCTTACGGGGAAAGATGTAGTTTTTGAGTATCCCATAACAGAGGCCTGAAGATCTGTTAAGAGTTTTGGTCCAGTTTTCTAGAATTTTATATTGGCAGCAGATAGGTTTATTTCTAAATTTTTCGTATTTGAATTTGGTGAAATGTTTTATTTTGCATAGAAGGATGAAACTCGAGACTTTTTTCATGCACTTCAAATCCTGTGGATTGTTTGTAGAACATGCGACAATTTTAAAAAGTAAGTTTGCTTATGGAACATCTGTGGAAATCTGGAAAATGTTTTTGTAATACCAGGCCTGTACTGATAATCAATGCAATCAAATGCCTTCAGCTGTTCTATAAGTACATGAAGGATTCTGGATGGAGAATTCTTGAGTGTAGGGTACCGGATATGCCTGCTTACGTATAATTGGCACCAGACTTTGTTCATCTAATCGTTGCTCCATGTGCATGACATCTTTAATTCTTTGTGGTTGTGGAGCCTGCAACTAGTTTGTAGCATACGCCAATTAACTATTCACTGTCTAATTAGGGAGCATTACAGGCTAGCCATTGTGTGCCTGTTACACTATGCACATGCTTGGATAATTTCCCTTTTTTTTCTGTTGAACTTGCAGTGTCATCCCACGATGAAAATTTATCACAAAGAAACATTAAATCTATCTATTGAACCTGTGGTGATACAACAGATTCACCACTTAGCAACACACGTCCCCCCCCCCCCCCCCCCCCTCCCTATATTTGAGCTGTGGAAAATTCTGTGTTAGTTTAGTCCATAGGGTAATGTATATTTATATCTACTTACCGGCTATTATTAACCATTAGGGTATTTCTTAGGATATTGTACACAATATGTGAAAATTGGGGTGTTACATAGTTTTTGTTTGTTGACCGTTGCTACATTTTTTTTTTGCTTGGTATGCATTAATCTTAGATTTATAATTTTTGAATTTCTTCACTTTGAAAAACTAGTGAACTTAAGGTACGATTTGATTTTCGGTTACAATTAAACTGAATGAAATAACTGTAAAATTGAAATGCAATAAAAATTAAAATCCGATATTGAATCAAATTTTATTTTGATACTAATGCAATCAAATCAATAATTGAAATTTACTTGTATACTTAATTGAAATTAAATTGATTAACGATTAAATTCTTCAGATGTTGAAAAAATTGACAAATTTGCATCATTATTTTAGATTTTTTATTATTTAGCCAAATAGGATCGATAAATCATACCATTTTACTAATTGAAACAGTTTGATTTTTCGTTATAATTGAATTCTGGTGACTCCTAAATAAACGGGTATCAAATGTATATTGAAAAAATAAAAAAAAAATGAATGGAGGTGTGTTATCAGAGTTCTAGGTTAAACATGGCTAAGAAAAACCAACAAGATTTCCTTGCTGCAAATACTTGGAGCCACTATTATTCTCCTTCTAACTCCTAGTCGTCTGAATAGTAGTTTTGACAAGTACCATAGATCCACAATGAGATCCGAGAGGGCTGGAGTTCCAAACCGATTCTTAAGGAGGCTCAAAATTTGCCTGTTTACAGACTAGAGATGATACCCAACATATCATTGGAGAGATTGCTTTTAATTTCACTTGTGCAACATTGCTAACCACACCTGGCTAGAGCTTCTCTTAGTAATGTTTTTGTATTTAATTTGAGTGCGCAGTGGTGGCTTCTTAAAGTAGTAATAATAATGAGTTGGGACTGGAGATGATAATTCATAAAAGCATCTAAAATTATTAAGGGATTGGTAACAAGGAGCCTGCAATGAATACTGAAGGTATAACTTTTACTATATATTTATCTGCTGTAGTATTATGCTTATTACCAATATAAACAAACAATATAGGAAGTTCCCAATATTTATAACTTGAGGCACTCAAAATCCAACGAATGAACTACCCACCTAATGCTATATCTGGTTTTCTCCCCCCAATTCACAAGATTTGAAAGAACCTGCTATTCACTCCAGCTCTGTACAGAAGCAGATTCGACCCTGTTGTTACGGTAATCTGAATGTTGGCAGGTGCAAAGATGACATCTCCTTCATTCACATTCTCTTTAGACATTCCTGTGAGCATTCTTCCTTCCCCCGTTATGACTAGAAATATGGACGGACCAGGCACAGCTGGGAACACTGTCGATGCTCCCCCAGGAAGAATGCAGCTATCGGCCTCAAATTCATCAAAAGGCGGTAGGTATCTTGTTATGTATGGACTCAGAGGAAATCCTTTCAGTATTTCAGGTGGCCCCTGAATGACAACCACAAAAAAAATTCAGAACAATTCCCACTTCATCATATTACATTTGCTAGTACATTTTGGAAACTACAAGTATTTCATAATGCAAATAGGAGTAGGTCACCGGATCAACTAAGCCTAGGACCATAAAAGCCAAGTTTTAAAATTTTAAACATAGCAAACGAATGTGTCCGTTCATGTATAAGGAAATTGAAACAAAGAAAAAGATTGTTGTATTAAATATGCTAATGATTTCTTCACCTGTTTGTATGTGAGCATAGAACAAAGAGTTTGAATATCCCGAAATTTGGGTGTAAGGCCAGCCCGCACAACATTGTCTGACGTTGCCATGCATTCGACGCACTCACCATATATGTATGCATGGGGTTCATTTGCCCCAAGATACAATGCTTCACCAGGATTAAGCTTCACGTAATTGAAAAAGAAGGCTGAAACCACACCAACATCACCTGGATATTGCTTTTCCAACTGCAAGACCAGCTGTTCCTTGTCTGTCAATTGCCGTGCCTGATGCAAAGAAATATCAAGAGCAAAATCAAAGAAAAGTCAAGCATGGCAGTGATTTAGATAACTGACCATCACAATAGCGATTAAAAAAAACTTAACCTGCCAAACTAAAATATTTGTCACTCTTCAAAAATCAATACATTAACTTGAAATTCTTTCTAACCTAATATCAAAGTCATAATATCAGAGGTTGAAGTTCATGCATAGAAGCATTAGTAATATCTAATCTCTAATTACATATCAGTCACAACACACAACTCATAAGTTTCAGATACCCAATAGGATAACACAGCATTAAGAAACTTCATCTCACCTGACTTTCCATGTGCAATCGACTTTTCAATTTAGATATTACTTTAGTTGTCATCTCTTTGCTAGCTGACATGAGCTGAGTAAAAATTGATCTCAGAACTGATTTTACTTTCACCTCTTCATCTTGCTCATTCATACTTAAGAGTTGTTTTGCATCTTCACTGCCCACCAGTTCCACAATTTCAGGAATATTCTGAAACACTTCTTTGAGCTCCTGAAATAATCATTTGCTCCGGGTAAAAGATACATTCAAAAGGAACCATAAAAAAATTTCCACAAGTACAAAGTAAATTCCATAGAAAAAAAATAAAACTTTTACGTTCTATACAGCAAATCTGATTATTCTTATTTAAACCTTTCCTTATTAGACTTTATAGCCTAATTCCCTAAGTCCTCATAGACAGCGACAGATAAACTACATTCAGTGACAACTTTCTTCATAAAGAGACAGCTAAAGGCTGATAATAAGCCAGCTCTCTTACAAACTTAACCAACTAAAATATTGAACAGATTTGCCAAAAGTAACTTGAGTTTTTCCATCATTAGAACATCAAGGCTAATCCTAGCCATAATAAGATTTCCAACCTAAAGTACACACTAGAAATAAATTACATAAGTCTAGCAAATGAGAACCAACAAATACTGATGACCAACCGGGGGAGCAAAGCCAGATACGACACAGAATCTTATTGAACTTGTTGGAACTCTTGGACTTCTCATGAACAATTAAGCAATTGAAGTGTAAATTCCAACCTAAATACTAACTCGACCAAATGGGAGAAAAATCAACTACCAAAGTAAATACATGAAACGTAGTAACAAGGTAAGTAGACCACCTTGACACTGATAAAACCACAAAGAGCCTCAAACTTTGTTAGTGCCAAAGCCATCTCAGGCTTGTGATTGTCATCCTTGTAAATATCCGGCTGAAGCTTGTGTAGAATTTTGGCCAATCCTTTATTAGGATGAGCCTGAATCGACAGTGCTTTTGCCACAGAAAGTACCTGACAAATACAGTAAACAGAGAAAATCTTAAACAACTTGATTGGCCTCCAAATTTCAATAGTCAATTAACTTCCAACACCAAAGCCAAATAAAACAGATATCATATTCCCACTCCAATAAGGACAAAATTTACGCACCAAAAAAAAAAAGGAAAAGAAAAAGAAGAAACAAAATCATCTTCAATCCACTTGTGCAGGACCATATGTCGAAGCACAGTAGGATCTTTAAAAATCAGGACTTGAAGCTGTAACTCGCCCCAGATTTTCACTTGATTTACACCAGAAAAGACATCATATGTACGCCATAGAAAACTCAGCACAAGGTCGTATTAATTGAACACAAATTACAAAGCCGTTGCGTTTCAACAAAGACCTTGCAGCCTGTGATCCTAAATAATTAAGCCAGAATCCAATTTCTAAAATTTCAAACTTTGAAAGGTCAATAAAAGAGATGGAAATCACAGACAGGCGCTTATGTAACCCAGATTTCCAGCAAAAACACTTCATTAAAACACAAAATCCACACAATTATAAACAAGGATTACACACAACCAAAAATTTATCCTCTATTTGCTTTGAAAATAAAAATAAATAAAGAAAAGTATTTTTCAATGAGAAATTGATCAGACACTAATTAGATAAAATTACTAGACACACACAATTCAAGTTCCGAAACAAAAACAAACAAGATTAGGTACCTTAAACAAGAAAGGGAGATCACAACCCCACTTATCAAGAACCTTATCTCCAAGCACATTAGGGTTCTTAGCAATCCACTCCTTCAAAGTCAGACTTGGAGACTGAATTAGCTCCCCATTCTCCGCCCCACTATCCTCCACAAATGAAGGTCCAGACTCATGGGTTCCAATCCAAAGCTCAGCATATGGCTTATCCAACTGAATGTTAGACCCAGAATTCAATTCAAACAACCTCGCAACCTGGGAATCCGTCCCCAATTTACCCCAATCGTAATTCTGAACAGAGCATCTCAGTCTCTGAAGTCCATAGTTATGTTGGTTGTTCAACTCAGCATCCATTGGTTTTCAATGGCGGTGTACCAGAACTGATAAAAGAGAAAAGGAGAGAACTTTAATGGTGGGAAAGTTGAGAAAGAGAAGGGAATTGAAGTTTGGCCATATGGGCATACATGATACATATGAAGTTTGCTGATTTTTAAAGAGTTTGAAAGGGTATGAAGAGAGAGGGAAACAAGTAGAGAGAGAGACGGAAAGGACGAAAATAGAGTGAGAGAAAAGATAGGGATTTGACTAGGGACTGGTGGGGTCGAATCTGACTCCAGTTTGATTGCTTCCAATTCCTCAAAGTTGAAACCTTTTAACTTTTTCTTCTCAAAGAAATTTCCTTTCTGGACCCAAATTCTTCTCCTTCTAGATTTCAAGCAAAATAACAATCTGTGGATCTCAGCACGCAATTTCCTGATCATAAAAAGTTTTGCCGCATTCTGAAAACAGTGTTCTAGTTATAAATTAAACCCCAATACTTTTAGAAGATCTACGTAATGTAGGCTATAAATTCGGGAAGAAATCGTGAAGAAAAATAGAAACTACCTCCCTCGTCTCCCTGTCCTACTCTATTTCTATATCGTATATGTCAAGTTAATCTAAAGTCTTTAGCTGGATTACAAATATTTAGGGACTTTACTACCTCAAACAGGAAAAACGATAAAATCAGACAAAAAAAAATCCTATCTGGCAAAAACAAGTGGAATTGGGACAATCGCCCTTGCTGAATGACAGTATCAATATAAACGACACCGGATTTACCGAGAACAACATCACAAAGCGACACCGTTAAATTTCAAAGCCGTCTGTCGAGTGTCGGCGTAGTAATGAAGTTTGTCTCCCCTCTCTCTCTCCCTCTCTTCTTCTTCTTTTTTTTTTTTTATATTGCTTGGTTGTAAAATTCAATAATTCTTTTGCGACCCGGACGATCATCGTGTGAATTGGATACTACGTCACTGTCCCGTGCTATAACGCTTACATATCATATATATCTGTAACTAAAGTGCAGAACAAATGCATCGATTTGGTACATAATTCCCAAAAAAAACCACAAAATTAAAAAGAAAATGCAGAAAAAAAAATTCAAACTATGAATTGAGAAACTCCGCAATGGCCTCACCTGTGATAGTTTACAGTAATGGAGGAAGAGCAGTTGTAGAAGGCGAAATGGCCTCACCTGTGATAGTTTACAGTAATGGAGGAAGAGCAGTTGTAGAAGGCGAAATGAAGCAGCGTGGAAGAGCAGAGGATATTGGCAGTAAACAGTCAGTAATTGTAGTGGGGACGGGGATTCGGTTTTTCTAATCGGGCCGTTGATTTTCAGAAGCAACTTATCCACGGTTGTTATTTGAATTGGGAGACTCTTCTAATTTGGACATATATACAATTTAATTAGGTTTTAACCTTTTTTCTTTCTTAAAAAATTAGGTGTTAGGCAATATCCATGCCAAAGAAGTTAATTAATACATACACAAAGACAATTATAGAATAATAATAAAAAAGAATAAACATAAAATTTATGCGTATATACTTACCATAATTAAATAAATTCTTTTTTTTATAAAAATTGGATAAATTCTTTTCTTTAGTTGGATTATAAAATTTTGGGTTTCTTACTACCTTAAATAGTAAAAAAAACACACAAAATAAGATCATAGATAACTTTGTTTCTTAATTTGCATAAAACTATAAAAAATTGAATCCGAGGATATATTTTGAATTATATCTTTATTATATTTTTTAAATTACAATCACTATTTAATATAAACTTCTAGTAACCAATAATTTTAGGAATATCAAAGAAACGAAAGAAGGATAGAGCAGGTTGATCGGTGAGCGATGCCTGCAAAATAAAAGCGCAGCACTTCGAATTTTAAATTAAGAAATAAAAAGATTAGATATATATATATATATATATATATATATATATATATATATATATATATATATATATATATATATATATATATATATATATATATATATATATATATATATATTTTTTTTTTTTGCCAAAAGTCTCTTACATGTGATGTTGAAAAAAGTATTTATAGTTTCCCATATTTCATGTTGAAGTACTCTAACTGAGTGCTAATCATAGCAATGCCAGTACTTTCAAAATTAGGTCTACTTACTACAGGATTAGATTTGCTGATAGCGAAAAAGATCGATGAAAATGACCATTGATTGAACGTTAGATGTGACTCGAGTATGACAAAATGGTATGATCGAACTATTTCATGCATGCTTGAGTCGTGTGTCAACAATCATCCAAAGAGATCGTAAAGTGGACTAATATTCAGTCAAATTTTGAGTTCCAAATATTAGGTTCAGAATAAATAATAAATCTAGCATTATCAGTCACGATTGCTAATATTAATTTTCTTATAATGATTACAATTTGCAATACATGTAAAATATATGCATGTTAAAAATGTGATTGATAAACCTTAGCTAGAGCACAAGACTGCAAGGCAACGCCGTTAAACTTTGGCAGAAGGTGTCGGTCGGCGTAGTAATGAAGCTCGTCCGGTCTCTCTTAATTTGCTTCCTTGTGAAAATTAAATTAATTTTTTTGAACCATATAAAAACTAAATAACTTACGGTTGGTCCAAATAAATTTTTTGGGTAGGCCCGACGAACCTTACAAGAATCTCCATGCGAATTGGATAATACGTCACTGTCGCATGCCACAATGCATGCGCACGATATATATCTACATTTTTAGGAGTTAAGTAAATAAAAGGATTAGTTAAATGTCGTTTTCTCTTGAATTGACGTTTTGAGTTATTATTTCAATTTTGTTTTGCAGGGAGGGTTGGTCTAGGTCTTCGTCGTTAATCAATCCATAATTATTCACTATAAAGATTTGACTTTAATAGTTTCTTTTTCACCTTTCTTTTGTATAAACTTGATAAACCTTAGGTTAAATGATTAAAATGATAATGACATAAATAATTTTATAAAATAATTTTAATCAAAATCTTACAACCCTAATATTCGTCTTACAATTAATGCAAGATTTAAAATTGTTAATAAATTTCCTAGCAAAAAAAATGTTAATAAATTAATAAATTTTAATTTAATTTTTTCTCAATCAGGCCATGTCGAATTGAAATTTAATATTCTCTCCATTTCATATTAAGTGTCTATTTAAAAAAAAAATTATTTCAAAATAAGTATTCCCTCAATTTCATATTAAGTGTCCATTAAAAAAAATTTATTTAAAAATAAGTATCTTTTACTTTATTCCAAATATTACCTCTATTTGAATAAAGATAAAAATAGAGTAATTAACAACTCTATCAGTAGGCCTTTTTACCCAAAAATTATAACCAAACGACTATCTACCTAACCATAATAATTATAATAAATATTCTCTTCATCTCGCTTTAAGTGATCATTTATTTTATTTTACTTTATTTTATTTAAATATATATTTTTTTAAATTTAAAAGATAAGTTTTATTCATATTTGTTAAATATATTGTTTTATCACTTCTCTATTTCCAACTAAAATTAAATAAAGTAATTGAAAATAAAAAAAATATATTTTTGCCATAAAATTAAATTATTTTAATTATTTTTTAATTAGTGTAAAAAGAAAAACCTATTTTAAAATAAGATGGATGGAGAGCTTCTTTTAACACCAATTTAATATTATTAAGTCTAGATGAAAGTAAATAAATATTAATTAGAATGCAAAAGTTAGCATGTCCTTGTTTAACCAGCAAACAATTTAATTGTTCAATGCAAGAAATTTCTTTTTATTCACGTCAATTTTCGAGAAAAGGCTTATTTTTCTTCTTCTTGTTTTTATTTTATTTTTCATTTTTTTTAAATGCTCGTAATTACTATATTCTCTTATTTTATTCCAAGTGTGAGTTGTCCACATGAAAAAGCCTTCTATCCATATATTATGGGCACGTGAAAGTCACAGACAAGTAAAAGTTCTACAAGTTGGCAAATTCCCAGTACAACTTTCATCCTCTCTACACCATCTTTGTCCATCAATTCAAAAGAATAGATGCTTTCTATATATTCTTTTTTTATCCAATTGTATTTTCTTCCTTCTTTATCATTTGAAAAAAAGAAAAGAAAAAGTTTTATTAGAATTCAAAATCTCGCAAACATTTTAATGTAAAATTTATTTTATTTATCCCAATTACTAATTATTGTTATTTGTCTTTATATATTAATAAAACTTTAACCTTTTAATTCAAATAATTGATTAACCTCAGCCCAAAAAAAAAATTACTCACCTAATTAAAATTTATTTTGAAATTTGATTCAGGTTATAAATAAATTTATAAAATATTTAGTTTCCGTTGAAAAATAATATTGTACAAGCAATGGAAGTACATAGTTTAGCCATTTTAAAATACTATCCATAACTAAATTAGCTTAAAAATCATTAGTTAAAATAATTAACCAAAGGACTAGATTGTTAATAAAATTAAAATTTTGAGGACTATTTACTCTTTTATGGGGACAAACACTTGATGAAATATAAGAAGCGAGCTAAAAGTTTAAATTGGGATGGGACTTGATAAAACCTAATATGTTTTATCCGTAAAAAGAGAGCTGACAGCAGAAATGACCGAGCCGATCGGATCACTAGACCTGTAAAAGGGAGTGTCCGGTCGGAACCGGACTTTAGCACTCCAAAACTTAAGTCAATAGCTTTATAGAACGAGTAATTTTAAAGAGAAATAGTCTCAAATATTCAATACCTGGTACCATTGTGTCTTAGGCTACTTATAGGAGTTTTTTGGAGGGGTACTTGAGTACCTTGGAAGGTGATAACCTGCAGTTAAAATAGGTGAGCCGCGATATGATAGGAAGTAGGTGGAGAGTATGGGAGTTGGCTTGTGTCAGTGAGTTGACAAGACGAGTTGTTCCATCAGTCCGATCGAACATTACCCTTTCCTGATTTATCTTCAAACTCACGCCTTGTCTTTTTGCTACTGGGCTTGGGCCTTATCAAACGTTGTTGGATCACGCTGATTGGGTCTTTAGAAATGTATTTTTCATAGTTATCAAGATTGAAAAATTCGGTCTGGTTGTAAAATAAAAGAATTTAGAGGCCAATTTACAAAATATACTGTTCATAAAGAAAATTTCAGAAAGCAGGCCCTCGAAATTTATTTTTTATTTTTTAAAAAATAGACACAAAAATATGAATATCACATTAATAGCCTATCACATTAATGGTAGTCAAAGTAGGCTATATAATGCACTCAACCCATCCATGTATGTATACTCTTTAAATTCACTTGTCTTTCTAGATTACACCTTTTCTCACTAGCTGACTTTATTTTATTGTTGAAGTTGTTGTATAAAATCGCTTGTGGTTTTGATTTTAACTATATCCCGCACTGGAAATTTATTGATTTGATTTTATATTTATAAAGTAATGTTAATTTAATTAAATTTGAATTGTGCTGGTAGTGAGTTTTGGAAAAATTACCGTGGCTGGATCTTTTTTAGTTAGATATGACCTTTTAATAATAAAAAAATATGTTTTTATTTTTCATATTTTTTTCAATTGGTTGCTGATTTTTCTCAATCTGCACAACCTGTTTTCAGCCTTGTTTTCTCCACGATCAGTTTCATAATGGGTTGATTTTTTGTTTTTTAAAATACAGATACATTTTTTGGGAGTAGTGAGCTTTTCTTCATAGATTTTTGATACAGAAAATAAGGCTTCTTTGATCCCTAGCCGCAAAGCCTCTTCATTCTTGGTAAAGTTGTTGTTTCAAATTTCTGTCGTGAATACACACGTTCGAAGCTAGCTGTGTTAACCTTAAAGAGCAATTAATTTTTTTATTGCACTGAAATCTCGCCGGAATTTCATTTTTAAGGCAGTAATTCCCACAGTACAACTCTTCAAATTGATGAATTTATTATGCTGTTCTCCTAATTTTTTCTATCCATAGATTTCTTCCTTTACCTTTACAGCCATAGAGAAGAAAAAAACAAAACAGCAACCAGGAAAAGAATGAGATTTTTTATTATAGTTCTCTTGTATACCACTACAGCTTTTCTCATATGTTTATACATAAAAGATGATAAGAGTAGTTATAGAGATAAAGCTAAAACAATAGAGATAGAGATAAAGCTAAATAATAAAGATAACTCAGCAAGAAGAAGTTAAGTTGAATCGAAGAAGTGAAGACGCTTTTATCCTATTGTTGATGAAGACATCCATATAAACTGAACTTCCAAGTATGTAGGACCATGCTGTTTCTTGGATTTTCTTATCATTACCCACGTGTACTATTGTGAGTGTCATCATCCTTATCACTCCATGATTTATTGTGAAATTCCTTATTACTCCTTGCACTCACATGATTGTTAATATCCCCCTGCAAACTGAGCCTGGGCTGAAGGCACAGTTTGGGATGAGAGACGGCAAGACAAGTCTTAGACACAGGTTTAATAAAGAGATCAGCAAGCTGGTCAAAAAAAGACACATGGGCAGTGACAAGTAGTCCAAGAGCAACACGTTCACGTACATAATGAAAGTCCAATTCAATATGTTTGCTTCGTGCATGAAAAATAGGATTGGTTGTTAAATGTAGAGCACTGAGGTTGTCACAATATAAAATCGGGCAGCTGGAGACGAGATATGAAGATCCTAAAAAATTTAAGTGAGCCACCTAAGCTCAGCAGCAGTGTGAGCCATGGCCCGATACTCAGCTTCAGTACTTGAGCGAGAGACAGTATGTTGCTTCTTTGCACACCAAGAGACGATGTTGGAGCCAAGAAAGGTGCAGTAGCCAGTGGTAGAACGTCTGGTGATGGGACACCCAGCCCAATCAGCATCGAAAAAGGCAGAGAGTTCAAGAGAGGAGTTGAAAGTGAGATGTAAACCGTGGTCAATGGTTCCCTTTAAGTATCGAAGGATGCGTTGGACTAATCGGAGATGAGCAGCAGTTGGAGCATGCATGAACTGAGAGACATAATTGACACTAAAGGAAAGATCAGGCCGAGTGAGGGTGAGATACTGAAGAGCACCTACAATGGCACGAAAGTGACTTGGATCATCAAGTGGTGGAGAAGAAACAGCTGGCGCGGGCTTCATTTCCAGAGGTGTAGGCATGGGTTGACAGTGAAGCATAGAGGATCGAGCAAGTATGTCAAGGGCATAATAGGACCGAGACAAATGAAGCCCAGTCGTTGTAGGTGAGATTTCGATGCCTAAGAAATGATGGACTGGACCCAAATCTTTCATGGAGAATTCTTGACTTAAGAGCTGGATGAAAGAAGTCACGAGTTCTAAAGAGGAACCTGTAAGAAGCATATCATCAACATATAGAAGTAGGACTAATGTCCTGTTAGAAGAGTGAGAAATAAAAAGAGATGGGTCAGCTAAACTACAAAAAGAAAATCGTAGGAGAGCAAAAATTGGCTGAGACGATCAAACCAAGCACGTGGTGCTTGTTTCAGACCATAAAGTGCACGTTGAAGTTTACATACATGAAGAGGAGTTTGTGGGTCAGCCATACCTGGTGGCTGTTCCATGAAAATGTCTTCGACAAGATGACCATGTAAGAAGGCATTCTTGACATCGAGTTGGCGAATAGGTCACTGTTTGACAAGAGCAACAGATAAAAGTAATCGAATGGTACCTGGTTTGATGACAGGAGAGAAGGTTTCTGTGTAGTCGACACCATCAAGTTGATGATAACCCTTAGCAACGAGGCGTGCCTTGAGTCGATCCAACGAACCATCTGGTTTGAGCTTGGTTTTGAAGACCCATTTGGAACCAATGACATTGAGATCTGGAGTGCGAGGAACTAATTTTCATGTGTTATTATGGTGTAAAGCAGTAAGTTCGTCAAGCATGGCAGCCTTCCAACTAGGGTGGGAGAGAGCGAATTTAACAGTTTTAGGAAGGCAAGGAACGGTAGAAGAAGAAGTTACTGTTAAGGCATAGCAAGGATTAGGCTTATAATTCCCGTGTTTGGATCGAGTGATCATGGAATGAGTAGGGGATGCTGGAGGAGAGTGTGGTGGATGGACAAGAGAAGTGGGCAGAGAAGGAGAAGGATGATCATTAGTTATAGGAGTAGAGGGGGTAGAGTCAGCATGAGATGCATGAGATGGTTCACCAGTATAACTGGGTTCAGGTAGTAGATCAGCATCAAGTGCTGTAGGAAGTGGTTCATCAGTATGATTGGGTTCAGAAGGATGACTGAATTCGGGCAGCAGGGCAGTATCAAGGTAGTCATGTGAATCACTAGACTGACACGGTAAAGAGATGGAAGGTGGCAAGGAAGACGATGGCGGTGTGGTACCTAATTTAAGAAAAGAATTAGACGAGGGCAACCATGATTCAAAATATTAAGCACATGAGCAGTAGAAGCAGCGGCAGACATAGATTTAAAAGGAAAAATTTTTTCATCAAATACCACATGTCAGGAGATAAATTTTTTTTTGTAGATGGATGAAAGCATTTATAGCCTTTGTGTTTTTCACTATAGCCAACAAAAACACACGGGACTGATTTAGGAGTGAACTTATGATCCCTCGTGTCCCAAGTATATGGGAAACATTTTGAGCCAAAGATACGCAATGAAGTATAATCAGGGTGAATGCCATGCAATTTGAAGTAAGGTGTATCAAAATGGAGAGAAGAGGAGGGCAACCTGTTAAGGAGAAAAACGACAGTCGTGAATGCTTCTACCTAGAGATAAAGAGGAACATGACTATGAAATAGCATGGTCATACCTAGTTCTTGGATAATTCAGTGTCTTCTTTCAACTATACATGTCTGTTCTTGAGTGTAGGGACATGAGATTTGATGAACAACACCTATGGTAAGGAAATGAGCTGATAATCGAGAGTTAACAAACTCACCACCACCATAAGAGTGAAAGATTTTGATGGTTCTATTGAACTGACGAAATACATATTGTTCAAAAGTTATGTAAGCAGTGAAAAAATCAGATTTATTTTTCAAGGGAATTATCCATGTATATTTAGAGTAATCATCAACTAAGCATGCATAAAACTTAAATTTTCCAATAGATAAAACGGGAGCTAGGCCCCATAAATCACAGTGAATCTTATCAAATATAGCAGAGCTTGAATGTTTAGAAGAAGAAAATGGAAGTTTGCTTAATTTTCCTAACTGGCAACTATCACAAATATGCTCAGGTCATGATGGACCAACAACAGTGATAAGTTTTTTATTTTTCAATAATTGAACAGCTGAAGCTTGTGGGTGTCCTAGCCGCTGGTGCCAGACATCTGCAGTGCCTGAAGTGAACCGAGAAGAGAAGTGAGCTTCTGGTGTATCAGACAAAACATACAGGTTATGCTTCCTTGTCCCGGTTATTATAAGTTGACCTGTCATTCGTTCCTTTACACAAAAACCCACATCAGAAAATTCACAATTAACAGGATATTGAGTAGTTAATTGACTTATGGAAAGCAATTTTTTTTCAGATTTGGAACTAAGAGAACATTGTCAAGTGACAGATGCTGATGTTGTTTAATAGTAGACGTACCAGCCCCTGTTATAGGAAGAGAGGATCCATCCCCAATCAAGATAGAATCAGTTCCATGATATTTATGAAAATTGGTTAAAATGGTAGGCATACCTGTCATGTGGTTGGAGGCTCCTGTATCGGCTGTTCATTCCATGTCAGCGATAGATGTATCTAAGGTGAGAGTAGCAAGAGCTTGTGGCAATGACTCATTTGAATGTCGCTGCTTGGGTATCCACCAGCAAATTTTTGCAATGTGTCCAAGCTTACCACAATATTGGCATGTTTCATTCCGGTACAACTCTCTTTCTTCCACTGTTATACGTCGTTCTCCTGGAGGTGGTGGTCGACGTTGTTGTACTGAAGATGATGACTGGGACGTGAAACCTTGGTTTTGGTTGGGAGACTGATGTGCTTGGAACCCATGTCCTGAAGATGTAAAGTTCTTGTTTCGATTTATAGAGGTAGAGCCATGAGATATTTTCTATTGCTGTCCATAAAATGCTAGGTGTGGAGTAAGTTGAGAGAATGGGGTGGTAGTTTGGGTGAAGGACCAATTCCTATGTTGATCAAAGTTTTGGAGTTGGGAAATAAGTTCAGAGTAATTTGGTCTTGGAGTTTTTAGCATAGTTGTTGTAAAAACTTCATATTGTGGTCCAAGGCTCGTTAGAAGACCAAAGACTTTTTCTTTATCTGGTATCGGTTTGCCAATAGCAGCTAGGTTGTCACACAGTCCTTTGAATGTGCGAATGTGGTCTCCGATGGTTGTGTTGTCATCTTTGCGAAGATAGGTTAGCTGTTGACGCAGTGTGAACTCTCTTTCTTGAGAGTCTTGTGCATAAGCATCTTTAATGCTTCCCAAATAGCATGTGCTGTTTCTAGACCAATGACAAGTCCTAACGATTCTTCAGAGAGAGTCCCAATGATCCATCCTCGAAGAAGGCAATCGGACTTTTTGCCAGGCAATGAATTCTTTTGATAGCTGTGATGTGGAGTTCGGTTCTAATGTGTCAAATTTGAGTGGTGCTGAGGTCGCTGTTGTGAGATGAGCAACTAAATCTTGACTTTCTACTAAGCCAAGTAGTTGTTCTCTTCATAATGGGTAATTTGATTGGGTAAGTTTGAGGGTAACAAAATTACAGACATTTAGTGATAATGAAGACATGATAGTGAAAGACAGGAACGTCTTGCTCTGATACCAAGAAGAAAAAAAACAGAACAACAACCAAGAAAAAAATGAGATTTTTTATTATAGTTCTCTTGTAAACCACTAATGCTTTTCTCATATGTTTATACATAAAAGATGATAAGAGTAGTTATAGAGATAAAAGCTAAAACAATAGAGATAGAGATAAAGCTAAATAATAAAGATAACTCAACAAGAAGTTAAGTTGAATTAAAGAAGTGAAGATGCTTTTATCCTATTGTTGATGAAGACATCCATATAAACTGAACTTCCAAGTATGTAAGACCATGCTATTTCTTGGATTTCCTTATCATTACCCACGTGTACTATTGTGAGTGTCATCATCCTTATCACTCCATGATTTATTGTGAAATTCCTTATTAATACATAGTTCTCGACCCTAACAATGCTACAAGCAGCAGCTGCATATCGACCCCAACTACATTTCTCTTTTGCCTCAATATGTCCCCTCCTCGCAATAGAAGCCTACTCTTCAACATTTCTTCCGACCTGCTTCTCATCAACTTTACCTTGCTCCAATCCAACCTCGTCAGGCAAGTCCAACAAATGCTCCACTCGCAGTGATACCAGTGTTAGATGTTCAGGTAGCCCATAACTTTACCAATGCAATCAATCATTTCACTACAGCTTTGGGGAATGAGGTTCCTCCTCCTCCAACCGCTTCGTCTGTTTAGGATGGTGTGCATCCTTCTATCAACATAAGCCAAAACTCTTGTGGAAGAGTTATTTTCTTTTCACCTAGTCATTATAACACCTCCAATAGTAGCCCAAGAACTTGATGCTTCAGACCAGAATCATCCAGCATAAGGAAATCGAACTCTCACGACATAAGAACGCATGCATAAGTATCAGAGCCGAAATACCTTATAGTATGAGCATGAGGTGATCCACATGCACATAAGGCAATTGCACTCCTTATCTCAAATAACTTTTTTTTTCTTAAAAAAATTATAATTTATAAATTTACCTTTCAATTTTAACTATTTGCCCCCCTTAATAAAAATTTTAACTAAATTTTCTTTCTCCTTACTGTTGATTTCCACAAAATTTACTTCATTTAGTCTAAAATTCTAAATTCACTCTGATTACACTTTAGGAGCAATTCCACACTCAATTAGTTCGGGATGATAATTTAATGAGATTTATTTATTATTCCTTTAATATATAATAATTCCCTGCAATAATAGTCATTACAATTTGAATATTGTGATTATATTTATTTGTTAGAAAATTTTTAATGGTTAAACCATCTGTAATAATTAAAATTGATGGATTAATTAACTAAATTTATTGGACTAATAAATGGTTAACAATTTTGAAAATAAAAAATATTATTGGACTGATTAATAGAATTTGTTGATGGACCGGTATGAACCCTCACATAGTAGCGCGATCATATTAATCTGCGGCAGGCTTTCTAATTCTCTCCCCCACCAAGCGCGGCATATGTGGCAAGCAGCTGAGAATCAATCTTCCCTCTCTCTTTCGCTGCGGCAGCTGCCTGGTGAGTCCAATTGAAAAAGCTGCTGTCTTTTTTAAATTTGTATGTGCTTAAATTACATATTTCACAGACTCTGTTTCAATTCACCTTTCTCTCTGTGTTTGCTGGTGTTGATGTTTAAGGCAAGATGAGCAAATGGGTTGTTCTTTTATACGTTATTGCTTGATGGATTCTCTTCATTCTGCCCTTCTGATTACATTTGCTGTCGATTAGCCTTTTGTGTAAGCCTTTTTTGCCCTTAGTTTGCTAGATTTTTCTAGTGGTTTCTTGTTTAAACAACATTTGCAAACATATGGAGGAGCTGTGTGTCCTTTGTGCTGTAATCAATGCTTTTAGAACCGGATTGGACCGTGAAACCGGATTGAATTTCGGTTGGACCCAACATGAAAAATGGAAATAGAAAAAACCGGATTAAACCAGAAAACGTCGAATCAGTTGAGAACCCGGTTTTTTTGCTAATGCTGTGCGTTTTGGCTTTTGTTTTTTCGACAAAATTAGACATAACCTAAAAAGCCCCCCAGTCCCCAAATTCGTTCCCTCCTACCCCCCGTACTGCGAGACAGTTTTCTCTCCCTTCCTACTCTGTTTTTCTCTCACCCAACGACCATCAACGATTTTTGTTTGGCCGGCCACCGAACAAGCTGCATTGATTTCGGTATTTATGGATTCTTCTTCTTCTTCTCTCTCTATATAGTTTCAACTTTCAATCTTAGCTTTTTATTTTTCGTTCTCTCCCTCTGTTTTTTTTCTTTTTAATCTTGCCTTTTACTTTAGATTTAGTAACTAATTTGTGGTGTGAGCAACCCATAACAATTAGATTATCATATAATATATACTCTTATATGTGGATTTCTATAGATATTGAACAATAGGATTAGAAGTTTAGCATTTTGAGTAAGGATCTTGAGGTACCTTGTTTGTCCTGTGATTGGCCCTTTAGTTTTGTCTTGGTTGTCCTTAGTTTTGTTGCAATGGTTGTGCCACCCTAGTATAGCTATATGAAAATAACAAATCTACTTGTTTGGGTTGGGCTTTGGGCAATTTATGATGAAAATCATCAAACAATAGCTATTTCTCTTTGGTCGTATCCTTTTCGTTTGTGGAGTTATTGACACTGTGGTGCAGTAGTCACTTAGTTTCCAGTTGCATGAAAATTTTGTGCATAATGCTGGCTGGCCAGTTGCTTGGTGCAACCTTAATTGAATTTTCACTAAGTTGATTTGGTCCTTGAATAAAAGATGTGTGCAGTGCTGGTGTTTTTCCATTTGAAACTGATGAAATACCTTAAGAAAAGAATCTGATAATGTAATGTGAATCTGACTGGGTTCTTGGTTCTGCTATTTGGATGTACAATTGATTTGTATTGAATTTTGATGTTGTATTGAGTGCAATTCAGATGATGTAGTGATGAACCTTGGTCTAAGAAGAAAAGAGAAGAAAAAAGTTCTTGTTATGTCTATTTCTGTGCTGAATGCTCCCTTTCTGGCTTCTAATTTAGACATGGAAATGATCAATATGGGAGTTTGAGTGTGATCAATGAATATTAATTATGATCATTTTTCATCCTGTTAGAAGTCCGCTAATTGTCTAGATAGGTTCTTTTGCTAATAATGCATTCTTTTCTAATTTATATCATTAGTGACCTGCATTTAAAGTTTATACCTTTATATTTAATATTCATTCAGAAATTAAGAAAATCAAGTCCTGAGTTGTGCTATTTAGGAAAAAAGTGGAAGTATATATGCTGTTTAAAAAAGGTTGCATTTATATACAGCTTTAGAAAAATGAAGTTACTTTGATTATGGTAGTGTACAACTCCTTCCACAGCATGTTTGATTAGTTGATAACTAATACATTTTTGAATGTATTTTTATTTTTATATATGTTGTTGTTCATATTGTATTTTTATTTTTTTATAAATAATTATATGTTCAAAAAAAATCCAATTCAATTTGGTCAAACTAGTAGAACCGTGAACCGGTTAATATGTTGAGTCAACATCCTGTCTGTTTCCGAAAACGTTGTTAGAATTGTAATTTTCTTACTTTACATTATACATAACCTTACTTGCCAAAATCGTTGCTTAATTCTGTTGCAGTTATGCAATGATAGGTAGTAGCGACTATTAGGTTAGGGCCTTTGTTGCAAGGATTTAAAACATTGATTTTTGATATAGCTCTGGGATTTGTTTCATGGATGATGGGATACCCAATTTAATTTTGAATGATGGGAGATTGAGAATTGGTTAAATTGTGAGGATGCCTAAAATGAATGTCAGAAATTTATAGTTTCGGGTTATACAACTTTCTTTGTTGATTGTTATCCATTCTTATGATTGGCCATGAATGTTAATATATCATTGTAACAAGCATCATATAACATATTACTCCCTCCGTCCCGCTTTAAAAGTTGACTTTCTCCTTTTCACGGGTAAGAAAATTATTAGAATATTTCAATTTTATGAAAAAAACTATAGCAATGGATAATTAATATGTATATATATTTTTAATTTTCAAGTAGTCTATTTAATTTTAGCTAAAAATAGAGAAGTAATAAAAAAGAAGTATTTAATAAAATGTATAATAAATAGTAACTAAATTTTTTTCTCAATACATTTGGAGCAAAGCAAAATCGGTAGAGTTTAAGAGCGGGATAGAGGGAGTAATATTTACAGCCAACCACAACTTTGACAGCCATCAACCCCTACTTCACAGCCATTGTAGCAGCTGATGAATTCCAAATTTTGAGCTTTACAAGATTGTGTGGTCGAATCAACTTTAATGTGAACAAAATTCCACATTGAAATATTGAACAAAATCTTTGTATATTCTCTAAAGCCCTACGCCCTCCAGTTACAGAGGTATCCAATTTCTCTAGATCACTACCAACAATGGCGGAATCGATTTGTAGAGCCTTACGAGATGGAGTTATGGAAGGAGAACTTGCGCCAGCTCTCACAATCAAAGATACGGTTGCTTCACCATTTGGATTTGATGTGTTTAGTCACTTGCTCTCCCAACTCTCATCCTCAACTTTGACAGAAAAATCCCAATTTCGGTCAGTAACATAACAATTCATGTTCTTTATTTTCTTCCTGCAAAATTGCCTTATAAGGTTTGAATCTTTAATTCTTGATTCAGAGGGATTGTGGTTGTCGCGTTTACACGGAGCTCATCGTTTTATGTGGACTTGTTGAAGAGAAGAGGAAATGATGTTGCTTCCTCTCATAAATGGTAAAGTTTGTAATAAAACGCCTGATTTAACTTAATATTATACGTGATCAATTTTTCTATATACTGAATCTCTTTAGTGGCACTGTTTTATGGCAGAATTAATATATGTGTGGATTGCTCCCTGTGACTTTACTGGTTTTTTATAGGATTCAGATTCTAGATTGTTATACGGATCCTCTAGGTTGGAAGGATAAGCTTTTGGAGCTTGGAGATGCAAGGGAAATTTCCCATGAAGCTTCTGGTTTGGCTCACCTTTGTAAGAATGTGAAAGATTTGGACAAATTGTACTCTTTGATTCTGGACTTGGGGAAAGGTAATGTCTATGTGGACGTCTCTGGCTCAGTTTAACTAAAATTTGTAAGAAAAAATAGATTAAGCTTTCAGGTATTTATGTACGAGCATACATTTTTTGTTTTTTTGTAATCATGGGTGGTTGTTGTGTTGCAGGATTAGTTGGACAAGGCAAAGTTCGTTTCTCTGTAGCCATAGACTCGGTAGTTGCACAAAACTGCAACCCATGGTTGTGATATCTAGTAAACCCATCTATTATTAGCTGCATTTAATGCCATTCAAGTTTTGCTTTATGTGAAGTTTAAACGAGGTTAAAGATAGCAATCTAATATAATAGATATGATGAATTCTTGTCAAATGTTTAAGCATAGGAATATGATTAAGTGGATTGTAATATCAATTCTTGGTATAACTATTGTGACTTTTAGGTGTCTGGAAACTTCTCGTTGTGCACTGAACTTGGCCCAAGAAGAATGATTATGTGAATGCTTTTTCTGAAGGTAACTGTAAGAGGCTTCCTGTGAATGCCAATATGCATTCACAAACATTGCGAGTATAGTAACATGCAGAAACAGACAGACTTGATTACCTTCTATAGGTGTTCTGTCGTGCCCTATATCAAGAATCAGAACCTTATAGAAAGTTTTTGTATGCTAAATAGATGCATATAGTTGCCCCTTTGTCTTTTCTGTTCCTTATTGTATAAATTTCAGAAGTTTTTTCATAAGATTCTAAGAGATGTACTTCTGGAAGGTCCTCATGGGCAAGCTGGCCAGGCTTTAAATGCTCACATTGCACATACAAGCTTAGAGGATCTGCTGATTTATACTTTGAGCTCTTATTCCCAGTCAAAGCATAATTAGCTTTTGGATCAAATACGTATGCAATTTTTCTGAAGGTAGTGCTAGGAAGCTTCCTCTATCTACCTGTATGTTCCCATGGACCTTAGGAGTCAAGGGATTTGGAGTAGGGCAGCATTTGCCTTGTATGCATGCTGTAGTATCTTACATTAAGATTTATAACTTTATGCAACTTTTCCTATATGCTAGAGTAGATGTATTTCCTTTGTGTTTTTCAGTCCTTGGGGAAAAAATTTGGAATGTTTTTAGCATCATCAGGAGATTGTAAAGATTAATAGGTCTTCTTGCAGAGAAGCTGGCAGACTTCAAATAATCAGATTGCATTAGGTGCTCATTGAATCAGCTGATTGATATTTTAGGTGTAATTTCAAATATAATTAACTTTACTAAAAATTTAATTATGTTTAACTATCTTCAAAAACCTTTTTCATGGTTATAAATTCATTTACTTGACTAAAAATATCTGCTCAAAGCTTGTTTTTTTTCTTTTCTCAAAAATCCCTATGTATCTAGAGGTTTGTGAACTCACAATAGCATTATAAGCCAACTGTGCTCATGAACTTTGCAGCATTTCATGTATAAAGGACTTGCACGGATTTTCTCTAACCAGAAAAAATATAAATGGGTGATTTAAGATAATATATCAACATTGAGGATGCCGTTACTTGACAGCAATGTTATTTGGTGGGTTTTTTAAATAACTGAAAGCTTTGTATGGCTTCAAAATGATGCCATTTACACTGCTAAAGGAATTTTCCTTTATTTGAAAAATATGGAGAGTAAGAAAAATTAACTATTGCTGAATTTATTTAGTTCTATGCTCAGAAAATTAGGTTTGGTGGTCATATTTTCCTGCTGGAAGAATTGTCATGCTTTTCAACTAATGGATCCTTTGCAAATTATTAACCAGGTAAGTCAAATGTTAAGACATGCATCCGTGTCGAAAGTCGCTGGACTTTTGAGCAACCTTCGTAGCCATGGTATGTGTGCCTATTCTGGTTTCAGACTGTCTAATTGTTGGTACAAAGTCAGATTTTTTTCTCTTTTGTGTATTTTCTGCTGCTTTCTTGGCTGCAGATTCAACTGTACTCTTTTGCTGTTTTAATAAAATTATGAGTTCAAATTTTTGGGCTTGAACATAGTGGAGCAAATGATGCATTTTATGGGAAATATGCTTAAGTTAACTTTCAAATGCTGCAGTTTTCCCCTTTTATATTTTGGTTAAAGTGGCAGATCATAGTTCATGCATCTGTTTTTTGTTTTTTGCAGAACAAATCTCATGCATCTATGGGTTACTGCATTCAGACCTTCATGAAGTGAGGGTAACATCTGTTTTTGAATATATGTCTTCTATGGTGGCCAGTGTAGAACCACTAAATCGATCCTCGAATGGGCAGAGATTGGATTCAGAAAACCTCTCTCTGTCTAATCAGAATTTTGGGAAAGGAAAGCTTAATGTCAGATTCAAGCGTCGAAATGGGCGTGTTAGAGTGATGGTAAATCTCCCCTCCTTTTCTTCCTCTGTACATTCTATGTTAAGCAACAAACTTCTTTAACAATTCCCCTTTTAAATTCTGGTGTTAGTCTGAGGAATTTCATATTGAAGACTCCAGAATCAATTTCACATCCGTTTCATCTGATGATGGGGTAATCAACCTGGGACTTTTACCTAAGGTCAGTTGTACTACGTTTTGCACATGCTCTGCTTCCTCACTGACATACAGGACAGGGATCCACATGCACAGATATACACATGCCTTAACTATCCATATTAGGATAAGGATGATCATCACCTAACTTCTCAACCAAAATGCAAATATTCATTAACACAAGCACGGAATGGATAGATGCTTTTAGTCAGCTTAAGAAAAAGAGGAGCAACAAGATAGTCGGTTGTGATATGGTTTGTTCATTTCATGAGAGTTGCCTGCTTCTTTTTAACAGGTGCAATTTAGCCTACAACTGTCAGAGAAGGAGCGCATAGAAAGGGAAAAAGTTGTTCTCCCTTTTGAGCACCAAGGTGCAAAGACCCAAAAATATCCTTTTTCTTTTGATCTTTAATTCTTTGAAGAGTTGCTGCTATAGTGTTGCTCGTGTGCTAAGAACGTTGGTTTGTGGTTGCTATAGGAAATGGTAAGCCCATACAAATTTATGATGGTCGAAGATCTCTCACAGAAAACAAAACTGAGGGAACGTTTGCTCCCACTGGGAATTTGCAAAGAAATGAGGCCTCTGGTGAGGGTGAGATAATATATTTTCGCGATTCAGACGATGAAAAGCCAGATTCTGATGAGGATCCAGATGATGATTTGGATATATAATGTGAGCCCTTGATGATTATGAATAGATGGTAGAGTAACAAAATTCTTAAATTATGGCCTCTCAATTTTGTATGCACCTTTGATTGAAAATCCACTTGATTTAACAGACCATGATATATTGAATGCCTAGATTAGCAGTTTTACTAAAATGCTAGTGATTTCTTGAAATCTGACCTGTAATATGAAGTGTTAGAGTAAATACATAAATGCTCTCGTCATCCTCCATAAATACAGCTTGATAACTGGTAAGGTTTTTTGGAGCACATCTGCTTGTAATAGTCCAATTAGTTCTCAAAAACTAATATAATTTTGATATTGTTCGACTTGTAATAATTTCCTTATCTTTCTACATTCTTTGAGATTATAAATTTTTTCCTTGATCTTTAATGAGTTGACAATGATGAATAATATTTAATTTGAGTGTCCAAAATGTCAAATATTTAGTCATGGAGATGACAAGTTATTACAATATGCAGGGTTCTAGAGAAGAAGATCAGTGGTACGTACCAATTAAGGCAGGGCACTTAAGTTGGGAATTCTGAGTCTGAAAATATTTTCTGAAAATGTACCAATTAAATGCGGAGAGGACATTATTAAAGTCTTTCTATAGGTAAATTTAATATCGTTTTATAAAAGAAATAAACAAAGTTAAAAGTATTTTGATATTGTGATCTGTTACACACATCTATACTACTATATCGTTTCATCTAAGCGTTGGTGTTAACTCTTGGCATACAAATTTAAAAAATAATTAATAAATCTTTATATTAAAAAAAAAAGTTATAATCGATTATATTATTTTTTATTAATTAATGTAGAGAAAAGATAAGAGAAATATATAAATACATTTAGAATATCAAGACAAGGGTGAAATTGAAAAAATGCATTAAATATTTTCTTGAATTCAGAAATGTATATTAATTTTTTTTTTTTTTGAATTTTAAACAGCACCGCTTGAAGTGAAACGAAAAAATTTTTTAAAAACGACACTTAAAAAGGAATGGAAATAGTCATATGGATGTATTTTTTAAATAATAGGGAAGCAACTGCAATATATTAACATAAATTGAGATGGAAAGGATAACTATAAATACAATCAACTTAATACAATGCCATTTTG
The DNA here is from genome assembly GCA_037975025.1 of Excoecaria agallocha. Lineage (NCBI taxonomy): Eukaryota > Viridiplantae > Streptophyta > Magnoliopsida > Malpighiales > Euphorbiaceae > Excoecaria > Excoecaria agallocha. Next base: position 24,241,892 of record CM075816.1, read on the forward strand.
GAAAAGGCCAAAAAAATATACGATTCCATTTACAATCTCAGGTACATCTGCATTTTGGTCAGTTTGGTTATGTTCAAAACAGCTGAAAATCGAATTTCTCTCATTTTTCAGTAATTGAATCGAACTTTTAAGGAAAACATAAGGAACTAATCTAATTATATTCAGTTTAATTCGATTCGGTTCGATTGGTTTTTTTTATATAATTTATATTATATATTATATATATTAAAATATAAATGTTAATATAAATATAGTGTGCATATATATACACACACTCTAAATAACTTTGTTTTTAAAAGTTTGATCGGTAGGGTTCTTTCAGCTTTAGGTTTCTAAAAAACCGATCTGAATATATTGAACTTCATTTTTTATAAATAAAACTTTCAATAATTCAGTTCGATTTTTAATTTTGGTTCGGTTTTGTATAGTTTTAATCTCATCCATTGCTCACAGTGGCGGACTCTTGCTATATATATAGAAACTCACTCTTTCACAAAGCTGAAAGGTTTAAATTCATTTCGTTTCCCGTTTTAGATATATACTCCAAATCTTGAAAATCTGCGAATTTGCCTTCATGGCTTAATTGACCTTAATTTATTCTTCACTTAAAAGATGGAAACCACGTAAAATCAGTGACCTTTCCTCAAGATATGGATATATTCTGAAGTAGTGAATGAATAGGTGCTTAATTACTTGAAAAGCCAAGAATTCGAATCGAATTCGAAATTTTCTGTATTTTTTAATCTAACAATTATTGGCTATTAGATCAATTTTCAATGGCCAAGAATTCGAATTGAATTCGAAATTTTCTGTATTTTTAATCTAACAATTATTGGCTATTAGATCAATTTTCAATGGTTAGGTGTGCTTAATTATATGTATATTAATATGTTAGTTATATCTTTTCCTTAAGAAAATAAATAAATAAAAACAAAAATAAAAATAATCAGTTGCTATAATCTATTACGGAAAAAGTTGAAAATCAGAGGTTGAAATTCCCTTCCACAGACAATAGATAAAAAAGGGACATTCCCTCGACTCTTCAATGATGGAATTAGCCGAGCCATTCCATGTCAAAACATACTTTTTAGATTATTCTTCACAACTTCTTCTTCTTCTTCTTATTTATTTATTTATTATTAATATTTTTATATAAACTGCTTTTAATACTTGAAATTGTAAAATTATTATCTCAACTTCTTGGCCGAATTTCAAATTCTCATTGATAGGTTTTACTCAAGATTTATACTTTTAATACTTTTAATTATTGAAGCAGTTTATATCAAAAGAAAAACAAAATTGAAGCAGTTGATCGTTGTTTTATAATTATACATATGATCATATCCATTGGTTTAAACTTTTAAAGTCTATTTTGGAGTTTCTTTTCATTAATTATCTCTAAATTACAAAATAATTATTTATGAAAGAAAAGCATAGATAAATATTATAAATAATTATTAAACTATATATAATATTTATTATACGTATACACTCAAAAATCAAGAGCCAATTTCATTTATGATTACTGGATTTACGCATAATCACCCAAAAGTAACTGATTTATTTTTTATAACTTAAATGTCACTGAACTTATTATCTTTTTGTAGAAAAATCATCTTAACCGATTTTCAACGATTACTCTTGTCGGAATGTTGACGTAACACGTCACATCATATGTCAGGACACATGTGGCATAACACGTCAACAGTTACGTTACCAGAAGAGGCGATGTGTGTCCAGAAATATGACATGATATGCTGACATGTCGTGTAATATGGCATCTTTCGATGATGTGGTTGCTAGCGTGTCATACCACGTGTATTCAAACATATAACGTGACATGCTATATCAGCATTTCGACAACGATTATTGCCGAAAACTGATTAAGATAATTTTTCTGAAAAAAATATGATAAGTTCAGTGACATTTAATTAAGTAACGAAAAATAATTCAGTTATTTTTGGGCGATTAGGCATAAATTCAATGACCATGAGTGAAATTGACTCCAAAAATCAACATTCAACTATGCACTAGCAATAACAACCAACACCAGTAATTGACACCAGCTACTAAGTTAAACCATATGCATTAGTATAGAAATATAATCTTTCTTATAACAATTTGAGTAATTCTCACTATACAAATTAGTTTTTAAATTGAATTAACGATACCGGTTTTGCAATGTTCGACCATCCATAAAATGAATATTCAGTTTTATAAATTTTACGCTCTAAAATTTTCATGTGTTTGACGTTGAATATGAATATTTTAAGTATTTAACATCAATTAATTATAAAAATATAATAGTTCTTATAATGGTTTGGATAATTCTCATCTCGTAAGTTAAACTTTCAGGTTAAGTTAAGCCATTTTCTTTTCGGGTTAAGGTAAGCCATTTTCTTTCGCAAGTTTAAGCATACATTTATCGAATAAGTAACTTCCAAATTTGGATGAAGACTTTAGAAAGAATGCGGCCAACCAATTGAACCTTAGGGGAAAATCAAAATAAAAAGAGATTCGACTATGATTTTGAGAATAGCTATATAAAGCTATGGAATGTTATGATTTTGGCATGGCTTCGAAATGGAGGAGGTTCCATTTCCCTCAAAGGCTTCCAGTATTCCAAATTTATATATTTATATATGGGAATTCTGGGAGCCTTTGAGACGAATTGAAAGCTTACTTCCTGTGAATCTGATTATGTTTTCTTTACTTACACAATTATATGTTGTTAAAGAATCATTACTTGCTAATTTTCTCTTCTTCCCTTCATCATAACCCATCTCAATTTGCAGGTACTATATGATTATTTATTTATTTTTCTAGTCGTCTAAATTAGTTTGCTTCAAGCTTTTCCCGGCGGGACATTTTTAATAATAATGTATTTTAGAAAAATAATTAAAATTTTGGAGTGTTTTAAAAACTATTTGAGAATGTGGGGTTTTTTCTTCTCATTACCACAGTTCTATCGTGCGGAATTGGACTGGGCCCCACACACTCTCTCTTTCTCTCCCACCCACTCTCTCACTCACTCTCTCACCCCCTCTCTCTCATACACTCTCTCACCCAACGCTAAATTAACTCTTTTGTTATTTAGAAAACACAGTTATAATAAAATAATTATGATGCAAAAACTCTGTTATGCAATCACAAATAAAAAAAAAGTAAAGTGAAATTAAATTGCAACTTAATTATTTTATTTAAGGAGATTATTATTCACTTTTGCTTTTTTTTTTTGAATGCCTTGTGTTAATATATCCTTTTTATCAATAAATAATAATATTCGGTTTTAAATTGCTCAATTGAAATATGCGTGGCCTTCAAGATTTCGCAATCTAATTTCAAGGTCTTTAAGTTGGAATTAGCCTAATTAAAATAAATAAATAAACAAGGGGATCCTCTCTCTCCTTATTTGTTTGTTATCTGCATGGAACGTCTTGCTCATGGTATTGATAAGGCAGTTAAAGAAGGGAAGTGGAAACCTATTTCACTTAGTCGAGGAGGCCCTCCTTTGTCTCACCTTTTTTTTGCAGATGATCTCATCCTTTTTGCTGAGGCTTCAGTTGATCAAATAGATGTGATAAATGGGGTTCTACAAGACTTCTGCGTTTGTTCAGGCCAGTTGGTTAATAAGGCAAAATCAGCTTTTTGTGTGTCAAGGAATGTTAATCGTTCTCTGGTTGACGAGCTGCAAAGGACATCGGGATTCTGCCTAACGGATGATCTTGGCCTCTACCTTGGCACCCCTGTTGTTCACGGTAGAGTCGGAATAAAACTTTACTCCTACTTAGTTGATAAAGTCAAAAGTAAACTTTTGAGTTGGAAGGCAAAATCTCTATCATTAGCAGGGCGAATAACTCTAGTGAAATCTGTCCTATTAACCATCCCTAATTATGTTATGCAGACGGCGTCGCTCCCTATTAGCACGTGTGAGACTATAGAAAGGCACTGTAGAAATTTCATATGGGGTTCATCAGGGGACAGCAGAAAAGTCCATTTAATTAAATGGGAGAATCTTTGTAAACCGGTGGACCAAGGTGGAGCGGGAATAAGAAAAATCAAAACCTGTAATGATGCTTTTACCATGAAAATAATTTGGCGACTAATCCAAGATGAGAAGTCCTTATGGACTCGCATGTTCAAGTCGAAATACCATCTGCCTCACCAGGGCTGGCCAGCGGTCTCGACTTCTAAAACAGGGTCTGTTCTTTGGAGAAACATCTCCCGCTTGTGGCCTTTTTTCAGAATGAACACATGTTGGGTTGTGAACAATGGACATTCGATTTCTTTTTGGTATGATAATTGGTCAGAGGCGGGTCCACTCCACCTGCATGTTCCCCAAGAGCTTCAGAGTTCTTCAGATTGGATCAACAGCTCGCATTATACTGTCAAAGACATGTTCGTTGTTAATGTCGGTTGGAGGAAGGAAATCTTTAAGAAATTCTTGAGTGATCATATTTGTAATTTGATTAACTTAGCCTTACCTCCGGAAGATGGACTAGGGGCGGACAATCTGGTGTGGTTACCATCAAATTCAGGTATTTTCTCCGTTAGTTCAGCTTATTGTCTTCTGGAACAAAGCTCTCCAAACCTTGATGCTAGTCACTGGAAACTCTGTTGGGGCTGGCAAGGACCACAAAGAATTCGAGTGTTCCTTTGGATCTTGTTTCATCAAAGGCTTCTTACTAATATGGAAAGGGCAAGGCGACACTTAACTACTACTGGAGGCTGTTCAATTTGTCATACAGGCTCAGAAACCATTCTTCATGTTATGAGAGACTGTCCTATAGCTAAATCGCTGTGGTATGTTCTGCTACCCCGTGGAAACTCAATGCAATTCTTCTCTCTCAATTTACATGACTGGTTGAAATGTAACCTGACGATGGAACTTCACTTGGATTCTATTCCATGGAAGCTGTTATTTGGCTATACATGTTGGTGGCTTTGGAAATGGAGAAATGACAAAATCTTCAACAACCGTTCGGTGTCGGTCTTTAGCAAAAAACATATTATTCTCTCGGCCTGTTCTACTTTTAGAGACGCCACATCAAACATGGATGTTGCTGGTCCCATATCTGGTGGAACACGTGAGATCCTGGTTGGTTGGGAAGCAGCAAATCAAGATTGGGTAACTTTGAACACGGATGGGTCTTACAATAAACATCTACCTTGTGCTGCTGCGGGTGGAGTATTCAGAGATTCGCTGGGCAGATGGTTAGGAGGTTTCTCTGCCTTTGTTCGGGGCAGAAATGCTTATATAGCCGAGCTGTGGGGTGTTTTTATTGGCCTTCAAGAAGCTTGGAAGAGAGGGTGGAACAAAATTAATCTTCAGGTGGACAACAGTAGTGTGGTGAGTATCATCACAAAAGATCTTCAGCCCCTCCCTCCCTATAGTCATATTATCTCGTGCATCAGGAACCTCCTTTGTCGAGAATGGCACATAAAAATCTCACATGTCTTCAGAGAAGCCAACAAGGCAGCAGACTATCTTGCTTCCTGGACCTACACCCAGGACGCCCAATTTACTTGGCATCATCAGTATCCGAATGGTCTGAAAGAGATCCTTTTTAACGATAGTAGGGGCACTTTGGTCCAGAGAAGTATTAGCTTGTAATTTGTAGTGTTCTGTCTCTTCTTCTTATAAAAAAAAATAAATAAATAAACAAGAATGAAAAAGAAATTACACTTCCTTAGGAAATGAAAATCCTTTTACCTCTTAATTGAAAATATGGAACATACATAAAATAAAGCGTAAGAAAAATATTTTGAAATTTCATTGAACCAAATTAATTATATTTTTAATCTTTTTTTTACATTAATTTGAAATACTATCGAATAATATTTTAATTAAATATATGTTCTTTCTTCCTTAGGTTTTATTCTAATTGTGTTTTCTAATAATAAAAGAGTTAAACTTTTATTAATTTAGTATTGGGTGAAAGAGTAAGAGAGAGAGTGAGTGGGGCTCAGTCCAACTCCACAGGAAAGGACTGCAGAAATGGAAAAAAAAAATCTCAAATCCCCAAATACTTTTTAAAACATTCCAAAATTCTAATTATTTTTCTAAAATATATTATTATTAAAAAAGTCCCTTCCGTGGCCTATTTAATTATACTCATTTTCTCTAATTAAAATTTTTACATATCAAACTAAGGATTTTAAAAAAAAAATTGCCAAACAAGAATTTATGTATAAACGTAATAAGATTAATATATAAGCATATCCTCGTCATGTAACAAACTCTTTTATATTTAATAAGTAGTAGAAAATATAACAGAAATTTGTAGGAAATATAAATCTCCAGTGATAAAAATCTGAAATTTTCTGTTCACCCTCTCTTAAAACTTAGCAGCTGTAAAAGATATTTTTATGTCTTTAAATATGGTATTTCTTAGGATTTTTAGGCATGCAACAAATAGTTATATTGAGTAAAATTAGGAGAACAATATTTAGTGAGGTAGAATTTGAAATAAAATTTCCCACACATTTATATCTTTTTATATTTTTTTTCAATTTCTATTATTGTGTTCTCTATTCACGTAAAAAATTTTACTCATCTTTTCATTTATATAACTTCATCTTCCTACCATAGATCTCGATCTCTCATTAAAATCAACACAAAGTTTTTCTTTTCCAAAAGATAATTTTCGATATCTATTATGCCTAAAATTTTGCCCCCATTCTAGTTTCTTCTGATTTCATATTTTTGGTTTCTTAGGATTTTGAAATTTCACGATATTTATTCTTTCTGAAATTTTGTAAAGGTAAAGGTGCATTTGATTTTTCATTTTTTAATTTTTTTCAAATTAAAAGGGAAACTGGAAATATCGAGTTCAAACTTCAAATTTTAGAGGAACTGAAATAAAGTTATATTTTCTAAGAATTCATTTGTTTCTCTAGTCTCTGAGTTATACCTCAGTTAGACCAGAAACTAAAATACATTTTTTTCTCCAAATTTCAAGTTATACTTCAGTTACACTTGAATCATACCTCGTTTATACAAAAACCATGATTTTTTTTTTCTCTAGTTTTCAAATTGTAATTCAGTTATAAGTGAGTTATACATCTATTATACCAAAAGCTAGAAAATAATTTTTCTCTAGTTTTCCAGTTATACCAAAAATTAGAATATATTTTTTTCGCAAGTTTTCCAATTATACCTATATTATAACTCAATTTAATCTCATACTTGTTTTGTTAATTTCATTCCCCTTTATGTTGAATTCTTATTGGAATGCAATTCCATTGATATCACGAATGAAGAATATGCATTAAAAGCTCATTATATATTAGCTTAATTTATTGAATGAGAATCATAAGCAATTGAAATTAAATTAATGTATGATAATGAAAAATAATAATAGATATTAAGAATTGCCTTTATGAAAAAAGTTTTTTGTATTGATTTTGATAAAAGATCGAGATCTATGACACAAAAATGAAGTTATATGGATGAAAAATATGAATAAAATTTTTTACGTGAACAAAAAACACGATAATGAAGATGTAGGTGAGATAACAAAAAAAAAATATGAAAAGATATCAATATAAAGAATATTTAGATATCGTAGGAGTCATTTTAGCAGTTATTTTAAGAATTTTGAGAGTTAAAAAACTGCAAAATACAAAATTTCTTAGAATATGTAAATATGAGAGTTTAAAAAATGCAGTTTTTACAATAAAAATTTTTGGATGTATTTTTTTATTAAAATTTGTCCAATAGAAGCATATATATATATATATTCGTAAAATTTTAAACTTTACGAATCAAGAATCCATCCCATAAATAGGACAACTCTCATCAATCACATTATATCTTCACTTTTATGTGTGGTTTAATGCAATTCTGCACTAATAGCCAAGTGCGCACTTAGTTATTCATGGATACTTTAGAGATTTTGCCATAAATCTCATGCGAGTGACCCAATGCCACACTCATATAGGCCATTCCATTAAGTATACACTACATATTAATACACCACATGTAAACTATATGAAATTTATTTAAAAGTTAACTTATCCTCACTTTCATTTCAGTTTAACACTATTTAAACCATATGAGGAACTTAACGTTATAGTGCACAAGCAAATGAATTAATGACTTGTTACTATACATATAAACCTAATTCATGGGATTGACAATCACATTGGTTGGGTAATCATCATTGTTGATATTATAAATTAGTTGTAATCCCATTTCTCTCTATGTCTCATTTATTAATTTTCTTTTCAAAAGTTTAATTTGAGAATCAGCCAAATCCACTTCTGATTTCATATAATCAATAGATATAACTCCATTTTTTTACAACTGCTTGAATTAGATCATGTCAAACGATTGTTTTTTTTTTTAATGGCTATTGGCTATTGGTAATTACAATGCATGGACACTGTCTGTACTGTTGGTTTTAGGCCTAACAAAATATTTGTTAAGAAAATTTTCAACCACCCAATCTCATTACCAACCAACTCTAAAGAGATAAATTTTGATTGCATGGTAGATTTAGCAATTATAATTTATTTTGCTGATTTTCAACTAGTTGCACAACCAACAAGGGTGAATTCATCATAACCACCACTAAATAATGTCTTGTTTGAATTTGAAATCCAATTAGCATATTTGTAGCCTTCTAATAAACCATAATCCATGGTATTCCTCAATTATTTCATTATTTGACTGATGCAAACTAATGCTTATGATTCGAATTATGTTTATATCTACTCAATCTACAAAACATATGCTACGTTTAGTCGAGAAAAGTTCATTGAAGGCACCAAACTTAAAATTTGTGCACACTCAGATTGAGTAACAAGATCACCTTCATTTTTTTTAATTGAGTGTTAGCATCATAAATAATACTCAAAAGTTTGACATTAAAGTATTCAAACTTCCTTAGAAATTTCTCAACATAATATTCTTCTAATAGCATTATACTATCGAATTTTTTTTTTATGATTTTAACACCCAATATCACACTTTCTTCATCCATATATGTTTTATTTAATTTGAAAGTAAGAAAACATTTTATATTTCATGTACTAATTTAAGACTAGTACTAAAAATATACACACACAGGCCTTAACTATCCATATTAGGATAAGGATGATCATCACCTAACTTCTCAACCAAAATGTGAATATTCATTAACACAAGCATGGACTGAATAGATGCTTTTAGTCAGCTTAAGAAAAAGAGGAGCAACAAAATAGTTGGTAGTGATATGGTTTGTTCATTTCATGAGAGTTGCCTGCTTCTTTTTACCAGGTGCAATTTAGCCTACAACTGTCAGAGAAGGAGCACATAGAAAGGGCAAAAGTTGTTCTCCCTTTTGAGCATCGAGGTGCAAAGACCAAAAATTTTTTTCTTTTGATCTTTAAATCTTTAAAGAGTTGCTGCTTTAGAGTTGCTCGTGCGCGAAGAAAGTTGGTTTGTGGTTGCTATAGGAAATGGTAAGCCCATACAAATTTATGATGGTCGAAGATCTCTCATTGAAAACAAAACTGAGGGAACGTTTGCTTCGACTGGCAATTTGCAAAGAAATGAGGCCTCTGGTGAGGCTGAGATAATATATTTTCGCGACTCAGATGATGAAAAGCCAGATTCTGATGAGGATCCAGATGATGATTGGATATATAATGTGAGCCCTTGATGATTATGAATAGATGGTAGAGTAACAAAATTCTTAAATTATAGCCTCTCAATTTTGTATACAACTTTGATTGAAAATCCACTTGATTTAACAAACCGTGATATATTGAATGCCTGGATTAGCAGTTTTACTAAAATGCTAGTGATTTCTTGAAATCTGACCTGTAATGCGAAGTGTTGAGTATATGCATAAATGCTCTCGTCATCCTCCATAAATACAACTGGCAAGTTTTTTGGAGCGCATCTGCTTGTAATTAATAGTCCAATTAGTTCTCAAAACTGATATAATTTTTATATTGTTTGACTTGTAATAATTTCTTTGTCGTTCTGCATTCCTTGAGATTATAAATTTTTTCCTTGATCTCTAATGAGTTGACCATGATAAATAATATTTAATTTGAGTGTCCAAAATGTCAAATATTTAGTCATGGAGATGATAAGTTATTACAATATGCAGAGTTGTGGAGAAGAAGATCAATGTAAACGTACCAATTGAGGCATGGGACTCAAGTTAGGAATTCTGATTTCACAGAATAGTCTGAAAATATGTTCTGAAAATGTACCAATTAAATGCGGAGAGGACAATCTTAAAGTCTTTCTATAAGTAAATTTAATATCGTTTTATAAAAGAACTAAACAAAAAAGTATTTTGATATTGTGGTCTGTTACACAAATATATATTATAAATACATTTATAATATCAAGCCAATGGTAAAATAGAAAAAATGCATTAAATATTTTCTTGAATTATAAAATGTATATTAATTTCTTTTTTTTTTCTTTTTAAACAGCTCTGCTTGATGAAGAACAAAAAAAAAATTAAAAAACGACACTTGAAAAGAAACGGAGATAGTAATATGGATGTATTTGTTAAATAATAGAGGAGCAGCTGCAATATATTAAAATAGATTCAGATGGAAAGGATGAATATAAATACAATCAACTTAATACAATTCAATTTTGGAAAAGGCCAAAAAAAATATACGATTCCATTCACAATCTCAGGTAGATCTGCATTTTTTCAGTTTGGTTATGCTCAAAAGAGTTGAAAATCAAATTTCTCTCATTTTTTAGTAATTGAATCAAACTTTTGAGGACAATAGTAGGAACTAATCTAATTATATTCAGTTTAATTGGATTCGGTTCAATCGGTTCTTTTATATAATTCATATTATATAGTAAAATTTAAATATTAATATAAATATAGTGTGTATATATACACACTCTAAATAACTTTGTTTTTAAAAGTTTGATCAGTAGGGTTCTTTCGGCTTTAAGTTTCTAAGAACCGATCTAAATAGATTGAACTTCATTTTTAATAAATCAAATTTTCAATGATTCAGTTCGATTTTTAATTTTGGTTCGGTTTTTTACAGTTTTAATCTCATGCATTGCTCATATTGGCGGACTCTTGCTATATATAGAAACTCACTCTTTCACAAAGTTGAAAGGTTTTCGTTTCCTGTTTTAGATATACTCCAAATCTTGAAAATCTGTGGATTTGCCTTCCTGGCTTAATTGACCTTAATTTATTCTTCACTTAAAAGATGAAAACCACATAAAATCAGAGACCTTTTCTCAAGATATGGATATATTCTGAAGTAGTGAATGAATAGGTGCTTAGTTACTTGAAAAGCCGAGAATTGGAATCGAATTCGAAATTTTCTATATCTTTTAATCTAATAATTATTGGCTATTAGATCAATTTTCAGTGGTTAATTGCGCTTAATTATATGTATATTAAAATGTTAGCTATATCTTTTCCTTAACAAAATAAAAATAATCAGGTGCTATAATCTATTAATGAAAAAGTTGACAATCAGAGGTTGAAATTCCCTTCCACAGACAATAGATAAAAAAGGGACATTCCCTCGACTCTTCAATGATGCAATTAGCCAAGCCATTCAATGTCAAAACATACTTTTTAGATTATTCTTCCCAACTTCTTCTTCTTATTTATTTATTTATTTATTATTATTATTATTTTTATATAAACTGCTTTTAATACTTGAAATTGTAAAATTATTATATATCTCAACTTCTTGGCCGAATTTCAAATTCTCATTGATAGGTTTTACTCAAGATTTATACTTTTAATACTTTTAATTATTGAAGCAGTTTATATCAAAAGAAAAACAAAATTGAAGCAGTTGATCGTTGTTTTATAATTATACATATGAACATATCCATTGGTTTAAACTTTTAAAGTCTATTTTGGGGTTTCTTCTAATTAATTATATAGATTATATATTACCCTTTCAAAATTAATTATCTCTGAATTACAAAATAATTATTTATGAAAGAAAAGCATAGAAAAATATTATAAATAATTATTAAACTATATATAATATTTATTATATGTATAAACTCAATAATCAACGATCAACTACGCACTAGCAATAACAACCAACACCAGTAATTGACACCAGCTACGAAGTTAAACCATATGCATTAGTATAGAAATATAATCTTTCTTATAACAATTTGAGTAATTCTCACTTTACAAATTAGTTTTTAAATTGAATTAATGATACCAGTTTTGCAATGTTCGACCATCCATAAAATGAATATTCAGTTTTATAAATTTTGCGCTCTAAATTTTTCATATGTGTTCGACGTTGAATACGAATATTTTAAGTATATAACATCAATTAATTATAAAAAATATAATAGTTCTTATAATGGTTTGGATAATTCTCATCTCGTAAGTTAAACATTCAGGTTAAGTTAAGCCATTTTCTTTTCGGGTTAAGGTAAGCCATTTTCTTTCGCAAGTTTAAGCATATATTTATTGTACAAGTAACTTCCAAATTTGGATGAAGACTTACTTTAGAGAGAATGTGGCCAACCGATTGAACCTTAGGGGAAAATCAAAATAAAAAGAGATTCGACTATGATTTTTAGAGCAGCTATATAAAGCTAACGAATGTTGTGATTTTGGCATGGCTTCGAAACGGAGAAGGTTCCAATTTTCCTCAAAGGCTTCCAGTATTCCAAATTTATATATTGATATATGGAAATTCTGGGAGCCTTTGAGGTCGAATTGAAAGCTTACTCCCTGTGAATCTGATTATGTTTTCTTATACAATTATATGTTGTTAAAGAATCATACCTCGCTAATCTTCTCTTCTTCCATTCATCATTAATTTGCAGGTACTATATGATTATTTATTTATTTATTTTTCTAGTTGTCTAAATTAGTTTGCTTCAAGCTTTCCCTGGCCTATTTAATTATGCTCGTTTTTCTGATTAAAGTTTTTACATATCTAACTAAGGATTTAAAAAATAATAATAATAATTGCCAAACAAGAATTTATATATGAACGTAATAAGATTAATATAAAATTAAAGCATATCCTCATCGTTTAACAATCTCTTCTATATTTAATAATTAGTAGAAAAAAAACAGAAATTTGTAGGAATTATAAATCTGCAGGGATAAAAATATAAAATTTTCGGTTCACCCTCTCATAAAACCTAGCAGCTGTAAAACATATATTTATGTATTTTTTAGGATTTTTTGGCAGGCAACAAATGGTTATATTGAGTAAAATTAGGAGCACAATATTTAGTGAAGTAGAATCTGAAATAGAAAAAACAATTAACGAGAAATGGGTATAGAAAAATAGTGGAGAGATATCAGGAGTAACACTGGTTCAAAGGACTTGTTCAAAATGTGGGTAATAAATATTTATTTGAGGAAGTTATACAGTTTATCCCAATTTCAATTTTTTTCTTAAAAAAAAAATGCTCCCATTTATTTATTTATTTTTAACTTTTCCCTTTTAAAAATGCACATATTCTAAGAAATTCTGTATTTTGTGGTTGTTGGACTCTCAAAATTTGTAAAACAATTTCTAAAATAACTTTTACGATTTCTAAATTTTACTCAAATTTATTTCTTTTCATATTTTTCTTGCCTCTCACTCTCATTTTTATTATTGTGTTCTCTGTTCACGTAAAAAATTTGGCTCATCTTTTTCATCCACATAACTTCATCTTCCTACCATAAATCTCGATCTTTCATTAAAATCAACACAAAAAAACTTTTTTCTTAAAGATAATTTTCGATATCTATTATACATAAAATTTTGCCCCCATTCTAGTTTCTTCCGATTTCATATTTTTGGTTTTAACAATAATTTTCCGTTTTCTAATCGGATTTCATATAAGTAAAATAAAGTTATATTTTCGTAAAATTCATTTTTTTCTCCAATCTTTGAGTTATACCTTGGTTTGACCAAAAACTAAAATACATTTTTTCTCCCGTTTTCAAGTTATACTTTTGTTATACTTGAATTATATCTCGGTTATACAAAAATCATGATACATTTTTCTCTAATTTTCGAGTTATACCTAAGTTATACCAAAAATCAGAATACATTTTTTGGCCAGTTTAGAATTATACCTATGTTATAACTTTAATCTCATATCTATTTTGTTGATTCTATTCCCCTTTATGTTAAATTCTTGTTGTAATGCAATTCCATGAAGAATATGCATTAAAAGTTCATTATAGATTAGCTAAATTTATTGAATGGGAAACATAAGCAATTGAAATTAAATTAAAGTATAATTGTAGAATAATTTCACTAATTACACTAAAACAGCTTGCTTTACATGTTGCCTCTAGAAGGATATCTTAAAACAGCTCCTCATCAAGTTTGTAAGCTCAGACGATCTTTGTATGGACTCAAACAGGCATCTCGCCAATGGAACCATGAGTTTACTTTGAAATTACGGAGTGTTGGTTTCAGTCAATCCCATCATAACTTTTGTTTGTTTATTAAATCCTTGTCTGCTGGCTATGTTGCTCTTATTGTGTATGTGGATGATGTTCTTCTTACAGGTCCTACTGAGGCAGATTTACAGCAGGTGAAAGATGTTTTACATGATGCCTTTACTATAAAGGATATTGGTCCAGCCAAATTTTTCGTTGGTCTCGAATTAGCAAGGTTTGCAACAGGGATATATGTTAATCAACGCAAATATATTCTTGATATTCTTGCTGATGTTGGTTTGTTAGGATCAAGGTGTGCAGTTACTCCCTTATCCAAGTCTTGTAAATTTGATGATGCTGATTCTCCTCTCCTTCCTGCACCCGATCAATTTAGAAGATGGATAGGCAAGCTCTTGTATCTTGGGTTTACACGACCAGATGTCTCTCATGCAACTCAACAACTCAGCCAGTTTGTTCAACAGCCCACTGAACAACACTGGAATGCTACTTTGCATGTTCTTCGTTATCTTAAATCATCTCCTTCTAAACGTTTTTTTCCGGCTGATAATTACTTTCTCCTCCGTGGTTACTGTGATGCTGACTGGGCTGCTTGTCCTTTCAGCTGCCGATCCCTTACTGGTTACTGTGTTTTCCTGGGGAATGCTCTTATTTCATGAAAAACTAAAAAACAATCCACCGTTTCTCGCTCTTCAGCAGAGGTAGAATATCGTAGTATGTCTACCACTGCTTGTGAGTTGCAGTGGATACATTATGTTTTGCAAGATCTTCAATTACTAGTTCCTCTTCCTATTTCTCTTCATTGTGACAATCAAGCCGCCTTACAAATCACTGCCAATCCATTGTTCCATGAGCCAACTAAACACTTGGACATTGACTGTCATTTTGTTTGAGACAAATATAAGCAACGTTTTCTTCAACCATGTTATGTCTCTTCTCAACAAGAGCCTGCAGATATGTTTATTAAGTCTCTTTTTGCTCGCTGTTTGTCCAAGTTGGGCTTGTGTGACTAGCATCAAGCTCCACCTTGAGGGGGGGATGTAGAATAATTTCACTAATTTAGCAAGCTAGCAAAATACTCCATCCGTTTCAAAATAGATGACGTTTAAGAAAAAAAATTTTGTTTCATAATACATGACGTTTTGATATAATCAAGGCATATTAATTAATTTTTACCAAATATACCCTTAATTGATTGTGAAAAAAGACAAAATTTTATTAGTGAATGCAATTAATATAGTAAGGGTAACAAAGTCTTTTAATAGTTAATTAATTGCATTTCTTAATTATTGTGCATTCTTCTAAAAAGTCATCTATTTTGAAACAGATGTAGTACACTAAAACAGCTTGTTGTTTTAGTGTGTTACAGCAAGTTATTTTAGTTGTGCATGTTTTCTTCACGTGTTGTATATGTTTACTTCACATGTTTTTCATTTCTTTTTCACGTGTTTTTCATTTCTTTTCTTGTATGCTGATGTGGCAGTTTGTTGTAAAGCGGTTACCTTTCTCTCTTTTCCTATATATATAGGAAATCATTGTTCTTGTAAAAAGCTAAGAGTAATAAAAGAGATTTTTCTTCCTAGCTTGTTTTTCTTCAATAATAATGAAAAATAATAATAATAATAACAATAGATATTAAGAATTACCTTTAAGAATTTTTTACGTGAATAGAGAATACGATAATAAAGATGGGATGACAAGAAAGAAAAATATGAAAATATATCAATATAAGGAAAGTTTGGATATCGTATGAGTCATTTTAGCAGTTACTTTAGGAATTTTGAGACTTAAAAAACTACAAAATACAAGATTTCTTAGAATATGTGCATTTTTAAAAATGAAAGTTTAAAAAATGCAGTTTTTAAAATAGAAAAATTTTGGGTGTATTTTTAATTAAAAATTGTCATATATATATATATATATATATATATATATATATATATATATATATATATATATATATATATATATATATATATATATATATATATATCCTTTTGAAATATCTAATTGAAGTATCAAATATTTACAACAATTCCTCACATCCACATATTTCAAAAGGACAATCGATGTGTTAAAGTTGGTTTTTACGAAACTAAAAAAAATGAAATATATCTTACAGAAAAATTGGTGAAATTTTAAATTTTAACGAATCAAGAATCCATCTCATAGGACAACTCTCATCAATCACATTATGTCCTTACTTTTATGTTGTTTAATGCGATTTTGCGTTAATAGGCTATGTGTGCACTTAGTTATTCATATATACTTTAGATATTTTGTCATAAATCTCACAAGAGCGATCCTATTTCACACTCATATATGCCATTCCATGAATTATACATTACATATCAATACACCCCATGTAAACTATATGTAATTTGATTAAAAGTCAACTCATCCTCATTTTCATTTCAATTTTACACTATTTAAACCATATGAGGAACTTAACGTTATAGTGCACAAACAAATAAACTAATAACTTGTTATTATCCATATAAACCTAACTCATGGGATGGGCAATCACATTGGTTGGGTGATAATCATTGTTGATATAATAAATTAGTTGTAATCCCATTCAATATTGCTTAATTAGCTCATGTCTCGAACGAATGTCTTTTTCATTTATAATGGCTATTGCCCATTGGCAGTCTCAATGTATGGGTATTGTTGGTTTTAGGCCTAACAAAATATTTGTTAAGAAGTTTTTCAACCACCCATAATCATTACCAACCAACTCTAAAGAAATAAATTCTGATTCCATGGCAAATTTTGCAATTGTAGTTTATTTGGCTGATTTCCAACTAATTGCACCACCATCAAAGGTGAATTCATAACCACTAGTAAATTTTGTCTTGTCTGAATTTGAAATCCAATTACCATAATTGTAATATTCTAATACACCATAATCCATGGTACTCCTCAAATATTTCATTAGGTTGACTAATGCAACCTAATGCTCATGATTTGGATTGTGTCTATATCTACTCAATTATGCTATGTTTGGTCAAAAAAAAGTTCATTGAATGCATCGGACTTAAAATTTGTACACACTTAAATTGAGTAACATGATCACCTTTATTTTTCTATAATCTGAGTGTTAGCATCATAAGTAATACTCAATAGTTTGACATTAAAGTGTTCATACTTTCTAAAAATTTCTCAGCATAATTCTCTTATAATGGCATTATACTCTCACATTTTCTTATGATTTTAATACCCAATATCACACTTACTTCATCCATATCTTTCTTATTTAATTTGAGAGTAAGAAAGCATTTTACATTTCATGTACTAATTCAAGAATGGTACTAAAAATAAACAGTGACTTTTTAGAAAGATAATTTTATCACTATACATCTTTGATTAAAATAAGAAATTTTATATTCTCTTCATCTCCATCTCAAATTGATAGGCAATTCATAAGAATTAAGAACAAATAATTATTTTAGTTAGAAATATAAATTTACATATAATTTTTCTACTACACCACTAACTACTGTAGGACAAGTCATAAATCCATTATTGACTTTTTGAATAGACCAATTTTAATTAATTATTTAAAATTGGTTAATAGGCTCTAAAAAAATGCCAAATTTATTAAAAATAACATCAATTTTCAAAGTAACTTTCAATAAATAATGGCATTGGAAATAAATAATTAGTTATAAAAATAAAAATATATATATACATTTTTAATGAATACCATTAAATATGGGTATAATAGAGATTTAACATGTTAACTAACTTATTGAAATGGTTAACGGGCCATAATTTGGTACAAAAGAAAAAAAAAAAGGAAAGTGTGTCCAAGACTAGAGAATACATTTTTATTTCAAATACATCCCTTGGCTTAATAAATATATCTTTTAATTCTAAAAGTAAAATAGTGGCACTAGACTAATAAAATTCTCTTTTTCTAAGACAATTTACTTTAGTAAAATATTAGGCTAATAAATGATTCACTTAATCCTAACGAAATAATTTTAAAATGCTTCTAAAAGGAAATTGAGGGAATAGCTATTAGCTAATCCAAACTTCTAAACTAAACATCCTATGAATCTAACTTTTGATGGTGATTCTTGATAATTGCAATTGCAGAACAGTTCACAGATTCTAGTGTTTTGTTGTCTGAAGAGCCACTGGTCTGTGAGGCTTTGGAGCTGTAAGAACAAACATTCATTAGCAAAAAAAAAAAGAATAAAGTAATATTTTAATACAATTTAATTCTTTTTTGTCAATACCCATGTTTGGAAAGAGTATACACAGCTAAAACTCAGTTCTTTTAAGTTTAAAAAACAAAAGAGGCTTTCTAAAGAAAAGAAATCATGCCAAAAGGAGCATGATTGTGCAATAATTCAAAATGAACTCCACAGTATTAAATCGAAGCACTAATTCTCAAAATAAACTAAGGGTAAAATACGAGGAAAAAGATATTAACTGTACTTGTCAATTGTTCCAAACAAATATGTTTCCAGAAAGAAAAGAATTTGTTCAAGCAATATAATTTAAACCAATCACTTAAAAGTTACTCAAACACATGAACTTTATCATAAAATGATCTCCATTCAATTCTTATAGTGTAAAAATGAACTGAATTCTATCACAATCCAAACAAAGCCTAAATGAAATTATGTGTTTTTGTAATGTCAACATACCAGGAAGGCGGTTGCAATGAAACCCACCCATGCAGGGAATTGGATGCACTATTATGTTCAAGAATTCATCTTAACACTCTTAACAACATAATCACAAATGTGCAAGTGTGTGGCCATGCATAAGGCACATGAATATCTGTATGCCCGTGTTCTTTTCTGGGTGTGAGTCAAACCATTCTAGGAAGTACAGTGCTATATGAAATATTAGCATTTAGATATAGGATGTGCTTTTTGAAACAACTTGCACTTGAAGGCCTTATTTGCAATTCTCTAAGTTTGCACTTCTTCCCTTTAAACTATATATATATATATATATATATATATATATATATATATATATATATATGTTTTTTTATTCTATCAAAAAAGCATTTTTCTAAGATACATTTCCTAATGCGACTGGAAGCGTTACTTTCTTCCATCTGGTTTTTCATTTCTTTCAAAACAGAGTTTGGACTAATTTTGGCACAGAACTTCAAAGATGAACTTACCATTAGGATTTCCTTGTTCATAGAAACTTCGTAAAAGAGAGACAGCTTCAGATGCCATTATTCCTCCTGTACATTTGAAACCCTTTCCTTGTGCAACTTCCCCACTGTCAACACATATATGACATGTTAGAAATCACAGCAATTGCACAATGTTCAATAAATGCAAGATGTATCTTACATAATCTCTAGAGAATAATCGCATGTTCCTACTAAATCAAGCTAAGATGCAATAATACAAGCCGAACTTCTCCAGGAGAAATTCATCAGCAAGATATTATTTCTTCTCTCATAGCAATCTTACAGTAGGGAAACGAAATTAGCATATCATTTAACTGTTATGTTCTTGGTCATTTCTTCTTCCTCATTTCTGTTTCTTAGAAATGGTCTACCCTTGGTGTTAATCTGGTCAAGCTCTTGCTTGGACAATGCACCATTTTTCTTGATTGTATTTGTAACTTCTATTACTTTCTTTGTAAACATTAAAATGGCAAGGATGTATTTTTCTCAATCTAATTGATACATGCAGTTCAGCACAATTTATATGTCCAAGCCATTATGCAAGAATGATACCAGTCACTGGCTTATTTATCAAAAATCAAGAGCCATTCTCTTAATTTCATTAAAATTAGCCAAACAAAAATGTTTCCATTCCCTTGCACTCTATTTGGAGTTTCATTCTTCTGGTTAAAATTCACAAAAACTGCAAAGTGGGAAAAAAACAATTGCCACAAATATCCAATAGCAAAATGTAAGCACTGCCATGGACTAGGATGAGAAGAAACAACTTACCCATCAGGCAGTTGAAAGCTGCTCAAATGCAATGACAATATTGATCCACAGCCTCCAAATTTATCATTTGGACAGCCATAGAATACATCCTTAATACCTGAGCAAAATAATGACTGAACTGTCACAATTTATTAATTAGACTAATAAATAAAACTAAAACAAGTATTCAGAACTATCATTTGAAAACAAGAAGATACCAAGAATAGACAAGGATGCAGCACACATTATGCATGGTTCACATGTGACATAAACAGTGCATTTTGAAAATTTTTCAGCAACTTCTGATACTGAGAGTCCATTTTTTTGCCACTGCTCAAGAAGGTCATCTGTTGCTTCCATCTCAGCATGTCTTGTTGCCTGCCACAAGAAATTAAAGTAGAAACTCGAGATGTATAAGCTTGGACAGAAAAATAATATAATTAATTATTTCATTATTATACTAATGCAGCACATTCGTGGCATTAATTTCAGTCATATTGCAAAATTTTCAATATATAGCTTAAAGGGATCTTCAAATAATGAAACATCACAAGAAGGGTTAACCAAGGAAAAAATGATGCAATGAGGAACTTACATTTCTTGTCTCAGTGGTACGATTTCTTCCAGATGCAACTACTTTCCCATCTTCAACTATCACACAACTGGTCAACCAGAAAAGTTGTTTGAGTAGAGAAGAGTCTACCCGAACAATAAAATTGACTTCAAGCAAAAGGTCTAATTTCATTTTCTTGAAGGGGCATGCATTATGCACAAATTGATTAGGTTAATTAAACAAAGCCTTATCCTCGAGTACAGGGAGCACTAAACATTTTATTAGAACTTTCATTGCACTGCATGAATTATGACAATATATTTATATGATCTATTTCACTTCAGACAACTGAACCCTGCACTGATCTTCCTATAGCCCCGTTTATAACAGAGTCACCATCAGCATCATATTTAAGGGAGAAATAATTGAACTAAGCTATTTAAAACCTTTAACAAGTAGAACCCATATACATTTACACAAGAAACAAGGAGGTTTGAGCAGCTTCAGTCCCTTATTTTTTCTTTTTGTCTTTTTTTCTTTTTTTTCTTTTTTTGAGTTAGATTAGGCTAACCCAGCAAACTTAACAAGCAAAACCTAGCACTGAATCCAAAAGACAAAATTAAAATTCATCACATAGGATCTGGTTCAACTCCATTTAACCTCACCAAATAGAGATGAATTTTCTAGGTTTACATATGAGATTACAAAATGGCCAAGAAGAAAATCTTTCTCTCCTTTTTTTATTGAAAATTTGGGTTATGACTCCAAAGATCTAAACTATAGGCTAACTTCTCAATTATGGAAAACGATTTTCCATTAACTGTTTCTATATTAATCAACTATAACCGGTACTAGATTAGTCAAAGGGGGGCAAAGCATCAATACCCTTAAATTAGAGGGTCCTCTGCAAGGGATTTTAATAGAACAGGTTCCACAGCTGCAACATAGGGAGGTGAACACTGTATGCAGCATATAATACAAATGCATTTCAGTCAATAAAATGCCATGTAAACAAGTTCATGCTATTTTCTTTATTAAGATAAATGTCAATGTTTTCAGAGCATACAACTCCAGAAGAAGATTACCCCACTGGCACTTCAAGACAGTCCAAGGCCTCTTTTGCCTGCCATATGGACACAAAAAGAAAGTAATCAATAAGTCCTCAAGCCATCAGAAAAGATTTAAATTGAACACATTATAACAGAATCTACATAGAATTCTTCTTTCTTTAAGAAGAAATAAGATTTTTTTTCTTAGCATACTGAGAGTAGCTAATAGCATCTAAGCATCACAGTCGCACACCAAGGGCAGCCCCATGTAATGTGGAGGAAAAATACTTCTTTAATGTTCATCCAACCTTCAGATAAGGGTCAACTCAATCAGTCTTGTCTCCAACTCACTAATAATCAACTTAAGACACTTAGTCTTTTCAAAAATATAAACAAATGAAATAACTTCTCAAGTTTCCAAATCTAAAATAGGTTGGTCGATGAAGATTACTACAATTGAGGAAGTTCAAAACAGCAAAACACAGACAATCCAGCCATCAAGTAGAACTGCATCACAAGAATACTTTAGCATTAGGATATAGGTGCTTCTTTTCCATATTACAGCTTCCAACATAAGCATTCCAATTAAAAAGGTGATCCTTTAAATATTTTCTAGACTCAATCAAAATGGCCATTGGCATATTTTGACAAAATATATTGACTCCATCAATATGCTTTAAAAATTAAACAGTGAGAGAACACTAAGATATAACCTTCTACAAAAGGTCATCACAATAACCATCTGCCTGATAGAATAACGAAGCAAATGTTAAATAATACAAAGACATGACAATTAATTGGACCTATGAATATTGGCTCAGGGGCCAAAGATAAACAACAGGAGTAGTTTATGAATAAGTAGCAGCAGCCATACCAGCAATTTACATGTCGGCAAATACCAAACACCCATATATCCATCTTACAGTCCAGTAGACACCTTTAACACAACAGATGCATTGTGAAAGTGCATGTAGAGAGAGAGTGAGAGAGAGAGAGAGGGAGAGGGAGAGACTTTTATGAGAATTAGTTTTCAGTGAAAAATTTCAGCATCAAATTGAAGACACAGACAGAAGGTTAAAGAGGTAAAAAAGCAGTTGCAGTACATGGTGGTGGTGGTAATAATAATAATAATAATTTAAATGACACAAGCTAAAAACACCAAATGGGTTAAAGCAAAAAACAACAAGCAACCTCTGACTTCCTTTGTTTCACTGAATTTATTTAGTAGAAGTGAACTGAATTCTATCACAAGGATTTTTCAGAAGATCTAATCTTGGCCACTGTTGCAGTGACAATGCATCACCTGTTCTAGTGCAAGCTCCATGTATCCAAGAGTCTCAGAAGAACACACTTCCCCTTGAGATTCCATCTAAAATATGAAAAACATAACTTAAAAGAATTATTACATTATAGAGAAAATACAAGTATGAATTTGTTCCATAAGTTTAGCAGCAATTCGTCAAACCGAAAAACATAGATACCTTATAAAAAATCTAATGGTGCACTCTTATACTGAACTGCCATAATTATTTGAGGAATTAAAACTGCAAATAGCAGCAGTTACTTCCTCACAAACATATTGTCAAACAAGTGGTAGACACCCAATCTATTGACATGAACTTGTTCACATGGCATTTTATTGACTGAAATTCATTTGTATTATATGCTGCACAGTGCACAAACAGTGTTCACCTCCCTGGGTTGCAGCAGTGGAACCTGTTGTATTAAAATCCCTTGAAAATGACCCTCCAATTTAAGGGTATTGATGCTTTGCCCCCCTTGACTAATCTAGTACCGGTTATAGTTGATTAATATAGAAACAATTAATGGAAAATCGTTTTCTGTAATTGTATACTAAATCATGCAGGCGGTGGAACCAGAGAAACAACCAAATTGACTTAAAACAACTAAATCATGCACATACAACTTAATTAATGGGTACAAATCAGTAAATTGAAGTGGAGAAAATAGTACCTTTGGAAAGGAAAAGAGAAAAACCAAATTCTGTAACTGTAAAAGAACAGTAAAATTAAACATCAAATCCTAATTCAAAGCTTTCATGTAAGAATTAAAGGCTGAGTTAGACAATCAATTAAAAAGAAATATCAAAATCAGAGAAGAACCAACAGATGAATGAAGTCAAGTAAAACGGAAAAAGAAAATAGAAGGAAGAAGAAAAGAATAAACGACGCACCTGGAACCAGAGAACGGCAGGCGGTGGCGATCAGTGGAGGATGCCGTTGACAGGCGGAGGACGGTGACGACTGGGGGTGGCGATAGGCTGTTATTTCTTGTGCTGCTAGTTGGAAATTGCCACTACTTCATTGACACCCAGTACCAAATACCTCCCTTTCATGTCAAATTTCTTAACAATTGTTTTTCTTTTTATTGCTGTGTGCGGATATCGCCCTTTGTTTTGCATAATATATATTTTTCTTAGCCTGAGTTTACAAAAATTAGGAACTTTTTTAAGAATGGTGTATTTTTTTTTTTTATTTAGGAAATGGCAATTTGGAAAAATAGGATCGGATATATCATTTTCGCAACGAATTATTCCGAAATCAGTAAAATGGAACCTACAGCCGGAGTGGTTGATGAAGATTGATTGGTGGTAACGTTTTATTTCCGCAACACAGTGTTGTGGAAATTAAATATTTTTATTTTTTTAATATATATATATATATATGTATGTTGAAATAAAAGTGTTTTATTTAGAGAAATTGTTCAATATTATGAATTTAATTGCAAAAATAAATAGAAAATTTTGAAAATTAAATATATAAATTAAAAAAAATCTAAAGTTTATGGTCGGTACCGAACCGATAAAATCGGATACCAAAATTTTTTAATTTTAGCTAACCGAACTTATAAGATAACGGAACTCAAATAGAAATTTTTTATCAATTCGGTTCGATTAAAAATTATCAATTAAAAAATAAAACGACATCGTTTTGAACAAATATACAAAACGGTGTATTTTGAACAAATATAAAAATAATTTCATTTTATATAAATATCGATTGATGTATTTATTTTTTTATTTTTATTTTTTAAAATTAAACCAAACTGTATTAACCGAATATATTGAAATTTTAAAATAAAAAACAAATCAAAAAATAATTTTGTTGGTGGGGCCCACAGCTTTATTTCCGCAAAACTGTACTGCTAGAATGGAAAAAATCAAAAAAACGATTGATTTTTTTGGTTATATTTTTTATTTCCATGTTCCAATTTCATCACAAAATCAACCCCATTAGATTTAAACCTATTGGTTTTGTGTAATTAAACAAATGAATTAAATTATTTTACACTTAAATTCATTTGTTCAAAACGATGTCGTTTTATTTTTTAATTGATAATTTTTAATCGAATCAAATTGACAAAAAATTTCTATTTGAGTTCGGTTAGTTAAAATTAAAAAATTTCGGTATCCGATTTTATCAGTTCGGTACCGACCATAAACTTTAGATTTTTTTAAATTTACATATTTAATTTTCAAAATTATCTATTTATTTTTGCAATTAAATTCATAATATTGAACAATTTCTCTAAATAGAACACTTTTATTTCAACACACACACATATATATATATATATTAAAAAAAATAAAAATATTCCATTTCCAAAATATTGTGTTGCAAAAATGAAACTGTAGGTCCCACCACCAATCAGTCTTCATCAACCACTCCGACTGTAGGTCCCACTTTGCTGATTCTGCAATGATTCGTTATAGAAATAGTATGTCCGACCCCATTTTTTCAAATTATTTTAAAACAACCTCCATTTCCTAAATAAATAAAAAAAAGTACACCATTCTTAAAAAAGTCCCTAAAAATTATGCCTCGGTTAATGGATTTATAGAGAATTTGTATTGGATTGTTGTCCATTAATATGTACTATATTATTTGAATTATATTTTTTTAAGAACGCAGATATTATGTTGATATCAAATTATTTATGGATATTGACATTTTTTAAATTTTATTACATGCATTGTTATATAAAATATGTATAAATATTATATTTTGATTGATTTTGTCTGTACCCGGCTCAGCCTCGATGTTACTCCGAGCAAACCTCTAAAGACCATCGTGAATATAGCATGATCAAAACCTATAAAATTAAGCATTTTTTTTCTGTGCTCTATCATACTAAATGGTCATAGATAAGACAGTTTTAGAGGTTCCATGTGCATGTTGTGTTAAAAATAACAGCAGCTTGCATGAAAGCAAGAATAGAATTCTCTCTGCAACACATTGCAAAAAGAAAGCATAATCAATTTAGTTGCATCTGAATCTCAAATCAATATTTTGATACATGTTTTCTGTACAAACGAATCATAGAGCAGTATCTAAGCAACCCCAAATAAATGGGGCTGAAAGAATGGAGAAATGTACACACAACTAGGCAAGAATAAAGCGTCAGATGAATCCAAGAAGAAGCAAAATGCCAAATACAAATGAAGGCCCCACGAGTTCATCCCGAAATATTTGATCTTAGGTCCCAACCTGAAAAGGCAAAGCAAGACAAGTTCAGATATGAACTATTGTAATATCTATTAGCCTTAAGTCTGTAACTTAGGCTTTGTTACTCCTTGTATTCAGAAACTTTTTCTATCGCTTATTTGTTATCATAGGCTACTACCAAGACAAGTTTCGATTTGGCATTCATGTTCTCTTAGATCAGAAAGAGAGAAAGAGAATAAATATATACAAGTCAATGTTTAAGAAAGAAAATTATTTCAAAATCAATTTCTTTTGCTGCAAATTCCAGAAAATTAAGCTGTACTGCTGTAGTGTTATCCTATTGTAATAAAAGGGCATAAGATTCATGTGTATGTGGGTGTATGTGATGGGCAAAGCAACTGATTCCAAGCAGAAGCAGATTGTACCTAAGATAAGATCACCAGTCCAAGATATATAGATCCGCAGAGAAAAATAAATGATATCATTCCCCTGCAAGTAAACTCGCATTCTTAAGCGTCAGAACAAAAATGTAAAGTAGAACCATCTAAGCATTCATCAAAATCCAGAGATCATGCCATTCTCCAGCAAGTAAAATCAAAGTTTCAAGGATGTCGGGAACAAAAAAATAAAATAAAATAAAAAATAATGTGTTGAATGAAGAATCAATAAACCCTCACCAAATGACTCCCCAACCAACACCAGTACAAGGACAGGGGCAAACTTCTGCAAACTTCTCAGCATCACTAGAGTGGACTCTTCGGGATATTAGATCATCATATATATCTGCAAATTATTTACAATTGATGTCTCTAATTTCAATGATAAGCAAAAAGATGTAGAGAAGAAAGAATGATACGTACCATAAACTGAAAACAAGCTGTTCATTACTCCTGCAATTGACATAATGAAATTACATCTGTTTTCTACTTATCTTAATAATCAAATGGTTATAGAAGCAAGATAAGAACAAAATTGGAAGATATGATGGGTAAATATAAATATACCAATGAAGAGAATGACATATCGAAGAATACGGACTTTTGTTGTTTCTTGCAATACCCAAACAACAGCAAGGAAAATAATAAATCCTGAAATTGAATTTGTAGACAGGAAGAGCATGATCAAGGAAATCTATAAAGTACATTGTAAGGGAAAAAAAAATGAAGCGAATTAGGTATCACTCACCAATACAAAGACCTCGAAGTGTCCACTGTGGAAAAATAATAAGTAATATGTAAGACAATAGAACCTTTAAAGCTTGAGGGAGTCCATCCAATGAATAACAAGAAGCCAATAAAAAGCAGATCATCTTGGAAGTAGTAACATATAATAGGAAATAAAATAGATTCATGCATTTAAGCTATCTTACATTTTTAGCAATAAAGAGCACAATCAACAGAGCAACACCAAGACATCCAGCGGCTATTCTTGCTGTAGTGAGATTTGTGGATGCAAGTATCAAAGCCATCCCCCAAAATGATGAACCAAGATCTAGATGCAAAGGCAATTTCACATTGAGTGCCATTAACAAGTAGAATCGCATGTGTCTGAAAGAAAGGCATTACTCAAATATAAAGGCAGAATCGAAGTTGATTGTGCTTATTCTGGGGAAAATAACAAAGGAAAATAATCATCAATCGCATATGACAGCTCGGACAAAGAAATATGCAACCATGACACTTCCAAAAGAATGTTTTGACATAAATTTGGCACATTTAACAGGCTTCACAAGAATCCATCATGCCTTGTCCAAATTACATGTTGGATTTCTATAAGCAATATAGACTGCAACAGGATTGGAGAGAGTCTTTAAGGTTTGAATCCAGCCAGGTAACAAATAGAATCCCGTCAAAAAGGGAACAGGCCAACAGGCAAATGTGACATGGAAAACTATATAAAAAGAAGGTACACCAGAGATGCACATTATTTTCTCCATTTTATCCTGGATTGCCTAGTCGGCGTGCCACTGTCTTTCCCTCACATCTTATATTAAGATAAAAAACAGTGATGTCATAACTCAGAATAAAGTTTCAAGGTAATATGAGATTTACATCCAGCAGGCAAGATGAACCAATATACACCACCACGTGTTTGTGTCACCCCACCTTCATTTGCATGAACCTGAATCCCTTCCACCTGCAATTTACAGTGCATGAAAATAACTGCAGATGAGCTTTACCTAGCAAGAGATTAATAGACCAGAAAATATAAACTGATATGCAGGGAAACCTCATGCCTTAAGTTTGAAACAAATGCCACTTCGATCCACATGCCTAGTGAGAAAACATTTATTTTCAGAACGAACAAAAAATACACAAATGAAGATTCAAAAGTCATTGCGGTAGTTTTAGAAATAAGAAGCATGAATCCTTGGATAATCCAAGTGTGATTAGCTATACCTGTGAAATGTACTTCAAAAATTTGGATTCTGATCAAAGGTATTAGCATATAAACTTTTGTATCCAATAATGAAATTTTTCTACCTATTTTTTTGTTGTTTTTACGGAAACAATAAAGCTGAGGGCAAGTTAATTTTTCACATTCAGGGAATCTAATTTATTTTACTGAATAACAACAGAAGATAAACTACTAAATATTTGCGCAGCAAGTTCAAGTGTGATTTGTTCCCTGACATGAATCAAGGCATATCATATGTCAATTTGCAGGTTAATAAACAGGAAGAAACTGTGAAGCTTTCCATAATCTTCAAGGAGTCAATTTCTCAAGATATCTTCTTTTACAAATTGAAAGAAAAAGTGATAAGCTAGGTGCTTAGCATGCCCCTGAATCTTAGCTGCCACAGGAAACTTGTGATCGTTTATCAAGTGAATTCAAATTACTGTAGCATATTTCATCATGAGAGCAACTCATATACTGTGTATTAGAAAAAAGCTTAAACAGTCTATCAAATTTGATGGAATCTATGTTTTCATCCAAATTGTGTAATCACATATGACGTTAGGGATTGAAACTAAAATATTTATGCACTGGTGACCACGTTGAAAGCAAGGAATTTTTTAATTCCATCAATAACATGCAAGAGGTAAGAGCTTCTTACATGACCACATGTTAGTTTACAAGCAATTGCGTGACTTGCTTCATGCAAAAATACAGTGATGAGCTTAAAGGGCGTCATTAGAAATGTCCTCCATAGCTGTGAAAACAAGAAAGATAAAATGAAAAGATATCACTAGTAAACATTAGCACACAAATCGACGAAACTAAATCTTAGCACAACCAAGCTGGCTGCATCAAATTACATTCATAATAAAATTGAAATTTCCATGTACTTCAGGTTTTAAAACTAAGCTCACGCCATACAAATTTTCAAATCCAGTAATCTAAATCCATAGGAAGCAGAGACACAGAAATGGATCGAGTTGAGCTAAATCAGAGACGCCATCATTCTCAGCTCAGAACCTAATACAAGTAATACTCAACCTTAATAAATCAAATGCCAGGAAAATTATTTAAAACTCCAGAATGTTTCGGTCTTGGTATAAATCACACTACTATAAGTCTATAACCTAGTAATTCTTTGAATATAAGCTATATACTACCTGAACATTAAGTAATTCCCAATTAAGAAGCACTTGCTGTAATACTTAAACTCCATTTTACCCATTATCCTCCTCCTAACCCACAAATCATTACAATTTCTTTACCGTAATTTTTCATTTACTCTCTCACCCCCGATCCCATCTGTCTCAACCCTTACAATCATACTCCATGGAACCCGCAAAAAAAAAAAAAATAGTACTAAGATTATATCACAAAACTACCCGGAGAAAAAACACATTAAAGCATAATAGTCAATGGATAAAGTTCTGACTTTGTTGACTTAATCTTTAAAACCCCAAAAGCACAAAAAGTGAGAGAAAGAGAAAAGTTCATTGAAATACCGCGAGAATGACAACAGAGAAGACACCGATGGTGACCAAGAAGACGACCTGGTCATGCTGGCAGCAATTCTTCAGTTCCCAATTCGCCATTCCCTAGCTTTTTAGTTTAATTCTGATTTGGCTGTTTAAGATGAAAGCAAACGAAGGAAAGAAAAAAGAAACTGAACAGAGAGAACCTGGAGATAAAAACTGAAGTTTCTTTCTCTTCGAAAAACAGAAAAGAAAAAAACTTCCTTTACGTTTTCAAACAAGTATTTGTTGAACGACTGCAACTATGTAAGATTGAATTTGGGCGTGAACTGCGAAGATGTGAAGGAAATACTTTGAATCAAAAGAGCTGTCTTTCTCGAGACTGTGTCGTGATTGGCTGATTTTTTTTTTAAGGTGAATTTGAAAGGGTGATACTTTTGATTTAGTCTTTTTGAATTATTTTTTCAGTGACTTTTGAAGATGGAATGTCCAATTAGGATTCGACATCTTGGTAGGGGAAGATTCAAACTTTTTTCTTGTCACCGTTTTATAACCCAAAACCAACGCTCTTAAAATCGGTCCGGAAAAAGAACCGAAAAGTTAAAAGAGTTTTTTATTCTATCAATTCGATAGAGTTCATCCAAATTTTTTTAAAATAATATTATTTTTAAAATTTAATATAAATATTATAAAAATATAACTATATAAAAAAAAATTAATTTAAAAATATATATTTATCATCAAACATTAATTATAAAGTAATATTTTTAAATTATTCAATATTATAATAAATATTTAAAATAAATATAGCAAAAAATTATAAATATTCAAAAATATTCATTAATTATAAATTATAATTTTTATTTTATTCATAAAAAATTATTAAAATTGTCTAAATTTTATTTATTTTGTATTTATATTTATATTTTATGGATATTTTGAACAAATTTTTATTTTTTTAAACAAATGAATGAGTTCTTAAATTCGTCCTTGAGATTATCCGATAGAAAGATATCCGCAATCAAATTATTAGCTTTTAGAAAAAGTATATGAGAAGTCTTCGTATCTAAACAATTTCTCCTTATATAACACCTTACTGAGGTAATTTGATTATAATTTTTATAATAATAAAATTATTAAATTTTAATTTAGAATAGAAAAATCATTTATCTTTTACAATTGTAATAATAAGGTTTCTTTTACCTACTATAACGTATGAAAGTTGGAATTGTTAAATATTTCACTTGAATAGTTCTTGAATTTTGAAATGCATACTAATTTGATCCCTTAATTTTAAATTTTTTACATTTACATCCTAAAATTAAGGTGAAAGTTATTAAACTTGATCTATCAAAAATAAAAAAAGTTTTGAAGAATCCAATAACTCTTAAAACTACATAATGGAAAAACTCACAAAAAGTTCAAACTCTAATAATCATTTGGAATTAATATTATATGTATTATGTGATAAAGAAAAACGAGTAACTGACAAAATATGCTCCATTGGAGTGGCCAATGATAATGATTTTGTAAGATGTTTGCAGACCTTATTAACCGTCCAAAATATCGATGGTTGGGTATGATTGGGCGATGTTATTTTAAGATTAAGAAAAAAAAAGAAATTACTTAAATTTTTAATGGTCTGAATGTAAATTTTTTTAATCCTACTAAGACAGCCTTTGTTAATTTTTAAAAAGTCAGAGTGGAAAAAAAATTAAATTATTTCAATTTTATCAATTTTTTTAAATGTTTATTAAAAAAATGAATTCCATAAAAAAGTTTTTTTTTAAATATCTATATATTGATAGATTAAGATATACATAAAATCAATATATGTATTCATATATTTGGATAAATAAGAAATGACTAAAAAATTAACTAAAATATATTTTTAATTAATCCTAAAAAAATTTTGGAATGATTTTCAGTCTTATTTTGATTATTATATATTTTGATCCGGAAAATATTTCAGCTTTATTTTAAATTTTTGTATCTATATCGATTTAATAAATGCTACATAAATAAAATGAATACTTTATAACAACTTTTATATGCACATATTTAAAAAAAAAAAAACTAAACTTGCCGAACAGATAGTATCGAACGGATTTTGATCGGATCATTTTTCGAATCGATAGAATATAAGCTGAACAAAAATTGTTATTTAGAAACAATTGAATTGATCTTAAAAATTGAAAAAATTAAAAACAAAATTTATTAAAAAATTCTGATTTGATCAGTTTTAGGTGGATCCACTAGAATTTTGAATCGGATCTAATTCGAATCACTTTTTTCTTTGAATCGAGTTATGTATTTTTTTTATTCGGATTAAATTTAGATAGGCAGATTTAAATTAAATTCGACAGTTCAAACAGAAATGCAAAGACAAAAGAAAAAGAATAGAATGGATCGGTATTTACTAAATATAGCTCAATTAGAATGGATCCGAACCGAAAGAAGACCAAACCAAAAGCATAACCCAAATAACAAATCAACCCACAAGTCCAGCCTTCTTTTCCTTAAGAAGAAAGGTTCAAAATGGCAGCCCAAATTCTTTAGCCTCACAGAAACTTATAATTGTGCAGGAAACCAGCTGTTGCTTATTAAGCTATTAAGAACAACGAAGAAAAGTAATACTCCACTTATATTTAAATTAAGCTATTAGGTAGAGAGAATATTGTCTAGTTCAAAGTAAACCCTAAATGAAATTAAATTGGTTGAAAGTATTTTGGTATGTTCAAGAATTAAAGAGGTCATTTCAATTCCAACGATATGCATTTATTACGATTTCGTGATGGTAAAGCATACGTGTGGACAAAGAAAAGCCAAAAAAAAAAAATTAAAACCAAAATGTAGGAATTTCAAACTTTTAAAACTCATAATTTAGTCCATGAACTTTAATATTTTTATATATCGAATCTTTATATTTTCAAAATTATATATTAAATTTTTTAATTTTTATATATTTATATATTGAGTCTCTATATTTTTAAAATTATACATTAAATTTCTGAATTTATGTATTAAAATATATTAAATTCAAATAAACTGTAAAAATAACAGTATTTCATTAAAATATAAATAATTTTAACCGTACTTATATTATACTGTTATTTTTACCTTTTTTTTGAATTTAACGTGTTATCCTCAAAAAATTTAAGAATTTAATATATAATTGTAAAAATATAAAGGTATAATGTATAAAATTATTAAAGTAGAGTGATCAAATAAACGTGCTTTTCCAATGGATAATTGATATGGCGTGGATCACATGCGCTCATTTTTTAAGGGGCAATGTGGCCAAGGTGTAAAGGGGCAACATAGGCCATCGGATCTCTTCTTAATGACATATGTAGGCCTTTCTAATTGGGCTTAACTTTCTCCCAAGATTCTTTCATTGCTTTAGCACATCATCTGTTTTTTCAAGTCATGTGGCCTAATTTTCGAGATTTACTTGGGTGCATTGGTCGGATCAAACGAACGCATTTGATTTCACTTAATCTGATGGTGCATTGACGTGCGTGCACCAATGCATTTAATCATGCCTCCTAACTTTCATGTTGAAAGTCCTTGATTTACTCTTCTAATACAGTTGATAAAGTACTCATTCTTTTCTCTTTCCATAGAGCCAGTTCTGAAAGTGATAAGAGTTGGTTTGTTGAGTTCTGAAAGTTATAGCAAAACACATATAGTGAAGAGATATATATGAAAGATTACAACTCATAGTAGCAAAAACAAAATTTAGCTAATGGATTTTTTGAAATTGTTGTTTTGCCCTTTTTTTTTTAAATGTCCTAAATGTTAGGAGAATAGTAATTCATCCACAAAGTGATTTGACATTTATTTTATTCAAATAAGGTTTCGAATTCGAGTCTGATGAATAACGAAAATTAATATTGAAAAAAGTTTATCTCATAATGGGCTAACTCGATTCGAACTGAATAATATCAGTAATTATACAAAAAAAAATAAGATAGTTAATAAATTTATAAAATTCGACTCGAACAGAATAATATCAGTAATTATATATATAAAAAAGGTAGTTAATAGATTTATAAAAGAAAAGTATGCACAGAGCACTATTTACATTAGAGGTGTACATGGTACGGTACAATTCGAAGATTTACAAATCTCCGTATTTATTGAAAATTTTAATATTTTAAAAATCAAGTATTGGTATTATCTTGAAAAATTCAGTATAGTTCTATAAAAATTCGGAACAATTCTGTACGGTTATTCAGTTCTTTCGGCACCAAATAATACAGTACAATACAATTCAATACTTCGGATAATTCAATATTTTTAAAATTTTACAAAATAAATTCA
Source organism: Excoecaria agallocha (assembly GCA_037975025.1). Classification (NCBI taxonomy): domain Eukaryota; kingdom Viridiplantae; phylum Streptophyta; class Magnoliopsida; order Malpighiales; family Euphorbiaceae; genus Excoecaria; species Excoecaria agallocha. Next base: position 24,276,459 of record CM075816.1, read on the forward strand.
TACAATAATAACTACAAATACAATTAAAATATCTTAACAAATACAATTAAAATATCTCAACAAATATAATTAATATCTTAATACATTTTTATTACAAGACATACATTGAAAGTTTTAGACCATTCAACACAAAACAAGCAAACAAAATGATGAACATTCAACATCAAAACAGTTTCATCGGCGCCCCAAACTGTAAATCATTTGCTAACATATCATAATGTCTCTTAACATGAACAAAGGAGATGGAGTATCCTCAACTAAATTATAATCACCAACTAAATTAAGGATATCCTCAACTATCAAACCATTTTTAAGTTATTTTGTCTATCCCCTACTTGGAATAATATTCAAATTAGCTGCTTCCACACTGCAAAAAGATCATATTCTCTTACCTACGGATGCAATGATTTGGCCACCACTATCTCGATGCCTAAACATAAATTTATTGACATAGTAGGCTTAAATTTCTAACCAGGAGAGGGAAAACACTGCAAGACTTATTTAACTTTTTTTTATAAGTTGAGATTTAATTAATTAAAGAAAAGTGGGAGCTAAAAAGCTACCCAGCAACAAACAACAAGAAGCAAAACCCTCAGGCTTCCAGGAGAACTGCAAACCGAAAAGCCAAAAAACGAAACCAACCAAAAAAAAAACAAAAACTAGGCAGAAAGAGAAAACCAGACCCAAGCCACTAAAAAGAACAAGAACCAGAGCAAATACAGTGGTTCAAAAAACTAAAAATCGAAAAAAGGACTAAGAAACACCACCAATTGACAAGGAAAATATAACCTTTTCCTTCAAAGCTAAAAAAAAAACCTCAAAGAAAACCTGCCAACTCTAACCCAAACGAACTAGGCCACAGCAACCACTAACAAAACCCAAATGAAAAGAAAACTTTCGAGAAGAAACCAGCAATAGACAGCTACAACAACTGAAATGTGAAACACCACAAAAGCACCGGAGCAAGGCTGAAAGCACGAAAGAAATGAAGCTGAAGAGAATGAGAGCCATTCAAAACTCGATCCTACCAATTCCAATTCCAGATGCCAGAAACAGAGGACAACATAGCCAAACTCAGAAAAACAGCATCAGTTCCACAAAAATACCAAAATATTAGCCATCATGTAACACACTTATTACTCCTAACACTGTACCGATGTGCCAAAGGCTAAAATTTTTTTTTTCAACTTATTTCTTTCATCTCATTATCATATACTTAATTATTTTAACCATAATTTGTCGATGACCTATAACTGTCCAATTTACTATGCATTTAATAAAATTTTTACAATATAACGGCTGTACCTAATACAAGCTCCCTGAAACGCAGACAATTTCACATAGCCTCTCAGAGGCACAACAATCAATAATGATAACCATAATTATTGATTCCATCTCATTCATATCCAAAATATAACTTTACTATAATAACTCATGTTTAACATTTATATAACCAAAGGTAAAGTTTATATACATATATACATGCCAAATTAATGTAAACAAAACTCCTAAAAAAAGTCTTGCAACTTGTATTTCTGCTCTTGCTTCTGATTTCCTGCACGCAGTAAAAACTACAAGCTGAGCACTCAACATGCTTAGTGGTGACTAGTAATCGATACATTTTCTAACTTATCATCATTATTCTTAAATAATAACTTATCCAAATCTTCATAAAATCATTTAATTACTCATTAAAACATAAATTTAACTTTTTCTATAATATTATTCATTTTAATCGCATAATTACAAATTTTTCATTAAAAAGCTTATTTATGATCTTTAAACTAATAATTATAGCATTTTATATTCCTATATACTTATTTTGACATTTATATGTGAAATTACATTTTAGTCCTTGTTGACTATAAAATTCACTTTCTGGACAATTTAACTATTATTTGACTATTTTACCTTTAATTAAGCAATTCTTACTTAATTTACTTACTTTTTTTATACTTTTGGAAAAAATTACTATTTTACCCTTAAACTTTATTTTTCTTTCATTTTAGTCCTTTTTCACTCTTTAACCTTATTTTTCATTGTCTTTTCATATTTTTATCAATTTACTTTCATTATGTCCCTAATACAGACCCGGCAGAAAATTTCAAACCGAATACACGGAACATGGACCCCATGGATCCCACTAAAAGAGAAATGATTTCCAATAAACCATTTTCATAATACTGCACTTTTCACTTTCACTTTACACTTAAACTATGAAGATCAAAGATTCTACCCATAGCAAAGCAAGTCGCCATGACTTGTACCGCGGTAAAGGGTGTTCTTATGGCTAGCCAACTATATTCAAAACTAACTTTTACTGCCAGACTAATTCTAAGTGAACAGTAATAATTACTTTATTAATCTTTTTAATTCCCGAAATTTTATCAGTTGACTTTTTGTTCCTTTTTCATTAACTATAATTTAAATTCATATAAATTCACATTTTTTAACATTTTTGTGCAATTATTCATTAATAATTCAATTATTTTTATTATACATATTCATATTAAAATTTACATAAAATTTTAATAATTTCAATAAATTTCAATAAAATTTATTTATGCATTATTTATTAGTTATTATCATTTTTCACTAAAATAATCAATTATTTCACAATATCTCACAATATTCACTATAAACATACATGTTACATATTCTTTAAAATTCCAAAATAAATTTTAATTATTCAATAAAAATTCATGCACATCATTTATCATTTCTACAATTAATTTAGGCTAACATATATTATTTTCATGCCAAAATCCCATCATTTTCCCTTACTAAGCAATTTGGCCATCAACTTAATTCCTCCTAAAAATTTTCTTTCTTTCTTTTTAGCTTTCATTTCATCTTCTTTAAGGTTTAATTTCATTTACCCTAACAAAACTTTATCAATTAACAACTTTAAAATCTATGAAAAAATACTAAAAAATTAATTTAAATCACTAAAATTCTTAAATTCAAACTTACCCCTTTTTCTTTCTCTACTTGATTTTTCTACTTTCTTTGTCCAAATCAAATAATAAGAGCTATTTTGGTGATCTAGAGTGATGGAACTACAACTCTTAAGTTGGAATTGATGGAAGATTTTGAGTGATCATGAAGCAAAAGAGAGAGAAGAATGGAGGAAGGTGATTTCGGCCAAGGAGAGGGAAGGATAGGGCTGAGAATTTTCTGGATATTTTCTTCAGAAATTTGGCTTTTATATTCTCTTCTAATGGGCCCAAAATTGGGCTAAACAAATGGGTTTAGCCCAATTAATTCTTAAGGCCCATTTAGGCCTTTTAAAGCCTAATGAAATTTCTCTCTCTTACACACTTAAAATTATTCCAAAAATAATTTTATCACTCTTATCACATCAAAAATAGCTATCACGCAAATTTTTGGCTCCATCGGAGTTCATTATTGGTCCGATTCAAACTTATCGGTCCGATTCGATAACTGTCGGTGTCACCGAAAAATTCAATTCTCACTACTAAAATATTTTACATAAAAATTGATGTAGTCATAAAAAATTTGGTAATTTTCAAAGTTCATTTACTATTTTTAATAATTTATGCAAAATCAAGTTACCTTCCCTATCAGAAAAATTGACTCGCCGCCTTTTTCATATTTTCGACTTTTTGTGACCCATTTGACCTCAATTTTACTTTAAATTTCAACCCCAGACTCCCCATGACCAATACTTACCTATGATTTAATAAAAGATTTTTAACTTTTAGGTGGCCTTTCAGGCCTGAAAAATACTATTTATCATCGAAAAAGTACTATTCATGGCTGATCCGGTGTTGAGGCCATTACACATTATTTCTGACATAAATCACGCATGTAGATCATGAACCAACCTTCTTCGAATCATCCACCCCAACACTCAAAGGAAGCCAAATGCAGTCCTTTAAAAATTAGTTAAAACGGAGAAAACCTAGCAAACTGAATTGAAACCGGATAAACAGGTAAGGATTATCTCTGAGAGAAACTCATACACCACTGTTATTCAAATCCGGTAAGAAAACAGCACAACCTCAGGCTATAAAATAGCCCAGCAAGATTTCACTGTACAAAAAGACCATCAAAGGCAATTACAAATAAAGAGAGGAGCAGCATGAGATGCAAAGTAGCAGCAAGAGACGCAAAGCCATCACAAGAAACCATAGCCTCCCCTGTCCATTAGGCCTAAAGAATCACACCAGAGATCGGGATCCCTATCAGCAACTACTTAAGTACAGCAGCCTGCAGAACCCCAACAAAACCCCACAGAACACCAGAGCCAAAGCTATAACCAGTCTTAAAAACAGCAACAACGGAATCGTAGAGAGATCTAGCATTCCACCAAAAAAACCCAAATGCAAAGAGATCCAAAACCAAGTTACCAATAAAACTCCAAAACAAAAATCGATGGTTGCAGCTAAACTACAGTTGCTGCTGAGAAGACAACCAGACATGTGGCTCAAAACTAGGAATTCTCAAAAGAATCAGAGGAGAAATTTTAAGTTTTTATGCCTCTCGATTTCCTAAGGTCTTAAATATCATCTCAATATGGTTTCAAGTATTAAAAAACTTGATCACGAAAAAATGCAACCTATATCAAAAGATTGTTGATAAAGCCATTTGAAGCACATAAATGGAAACAAGCAAAACTTCACTGCTTAAACAACAAGTGAATCTCCTAAGTAAAATAAACGGTCAAGAATATTCTCTAGCATCTCAAAATCACAACATTCAAAATCAACAATTGTTTACCTGTAGTACCGAGATAGAGAACAAAAGGAAACCTTTCTCAAACAGAGCCCTGATAGATATAAACTGGAGAAGAAGATGAACAGCACATGGAGCTTTTATGCTACACCACGCGTGCACCTAAAACAGACAATCGGACAGTAAAGCAAACAACTAAGAGGCGGAGATCAATGATATCAAAATTACAGAGTGAGGGTAGTGGCAAGAGTGAAGCAGGGGAAGTAGGGAGGAGGCATAAAGGGAAAAGAAAAACCTAAACCTAATCTATTTATCACCCTCAAATAATTTTATTTTTAATATTTTTAAAATTTTTAATTGCTTAATTAAATTTTTTACTCCCTCCAAAAATTCAAAATAAAAAAATTTTCCCTCTTAAAAATTTTAAATTTATTTTTTAATTCTAAATTTAATTTTTTACCATTAGAAAATTAATTTATATTTACCATTATTTATAAAAATAGGAGTAAATATAAAATACTTTTTAAATGACTATTAAATTAATAGTATTTATAAAATAAAAAATAAATGAATAATTTAATGTATATTTATTCAATTAATCATATATATATATATATATATATATATATATTATACAAAAATAAATGAATATTAGTTGATACTGAAAGAAAATGAAATTAGTTGCTAAGTTGATTATATACATGCATAATTACATTAATTAGTAAAATTTTATTACTATAATAATTGTATACAATTACATTATTAATTTAAATACTCAATTACTCATACAGGTATTTATAAAAATAGATAAATGTTATTTGAGTGATACTAGAAAAAATAAAATTAATTGCTCAGTGGTTATATACTTATATAGTAAAAATTTTGTTAATATAATAATTATATACAAATACATTATTAATTTAAATACTTAATTATTTATATAGGTGTTGTGAAAAATTAATGAATGTTAGTTGAGTGCTACTGAAAGGAAATGAAATTAATTGTTAATGTGATTGTATATTCATATAATTACTTTAATTGATAAGGTGATTATAATTACACTAATTGGTAAAAATTTATTAATATAATAATTATATTGTTAATTTGCACACTCAAGTATTCATATAGATATTGTGCAAAAATAGATGAGTACTAGTTCAGTGATACTGAAAAAAAGATAAAATTAATTGCTAAGGTGATTATATACATATATAATTACACTAATTGATAAAATTTCATTAATATAATAATTATAAATAATTGTATTATTAATTTAGATACTCAATTACTCATATATATAGGTATTGTGCAAAAATAGATGAATGCTAGTTAAATGATATTGAGAGTATATGTACTCATATAAGTACATTCAATCATTCATGATATAAAAGTAAATAAAGTTAATTGATAAGATAATTATATACTCATATAGTCATATAATTATATTAATTGATAAAATTTTATTATATATAATAAATATATATATAATCACATTATTGATTTACATTTCTATTACTAATATAAGTATTGTACGAAAATATATACATACTAGTTGGATGTCATTAGAAATAAATGAAATTAATTGGTAAAATAATTATACACTCATATAATACATTAATTGGTAATATTTCATTATATATAATAAATATATTTGATTACATTATTAATTTAGATATTCATATAGGTATTGTCCTAAAAATAGATAAGTATTAGTCAATTGATACTCAAAGTAAATGAAATTAATTAATAAAATAAATATGCGATAAATTGCTTAACTTATATATATATATATATATATAATAAAATAATAGTTTAGTAATATTAAAGATAGATTAAATCCAATACAAATTGTTTTAGTTACATATTCATATTAATATTCATATATATAGAATAATTATTATAATAATTAACTTTCTATTCTTAATAATTAAAATATTTAGTTTAATTTATTAACTAATTATTATATTAATTTTGTGTATTAAAATATATAATGTAAATAATCACGAAGTTAAATTTATACAGTAAATATAGAATAAAAATTATAAATAATATTTATATATAAATTATTAAAATTATATATAATAATTAATAAATATTGATTCTTTCAGTACAATTCGATATAAGATAATTTGGTATAATTCAATACGATTTTCGATTCGGTTATAGGTAAAATATTAAGATTCGTTTTAAATAAAATTAACGGTATAATTCGATTCAATTTTAATAAAAAAAATCAATAATATAATTTAATTTAATTTTTTTTTTAATATTTTAATTTGATATAAAAAAAATTTAGATCCGTGAACATCCTTAATTTTCATGTTATTTGAATCTCATCACATGAGAAAGTTTGAAAAGCTTTAAAGCCAGAAAACAACTCATAATTTGATATGGTCGGCGTTTCTGTTCCCAGAAAATTGAGTTATTTCTGACCACGTAATTTCTTTGCAATTACAAGTGCATAAAAATACAATTATTGATTATTTTATTGGACTGTTTAAAGCTTTATTTTCTGTTTAATTAGTAAGGATAAAGTGCTTGAATTATTAAAATATTATGGATGGAGGGATTGAGACCTGTCGGCCAGCGGATGAAAAAAGAAAAGAAAGAAAGAAAAGCCATCTTTTCATGATTGATTCATCTTCGTCTTCATTACCAATTTCGAGGGCATATCAACGTCAACATATCCATAATTGTTTAAACAATACAGTAAACTTTCAACTAATCACAATCAATTTTAGTTCGATTTTCGATTCAGTGCCAATAGAAAAAATAAATAAATAAACTTTTCATATAATCAAATTTATTCCAAATCTGAAATGATAGATAGTATGGGCTAAGAATTTAGAAGGAAAATTACATCTTTTTAATTCTTGAAAATTTGATTAACAAAAATACAATAATGTCCATCAACTGAATATTTAATTATTCCTTTTTAACTCATAATTTGTCATAAATTAAAAATTTATTCAATCCCTATATAAAACCAAGAGCGGATAGCAAATCAGCTGTTTGTTTGATTTTGAATGATGATGATGATAGAAGTTGGGGTTCTCTCTTCATATGGCCATAAGGAGTTGTTAGGCCAACTTAATCCATTCATCAATTTATATAATACTTGTTAAATTTGGGGGATTGTAATTCAAGCTAAGCTTAAGTTCCATCAAAATACCACCGATACTCCAACTTAATACACTAAAAAATCTATACAGATAACTTCAATAAGAATATATCCAATCATCAAATAGCTGGTAAAAACCACAAACAACTATAAGCAATTTTTAAATATCTAAACAAAAGGCCATCAAAAAGCAGATCCACAACAAAAACAAAAGCAGAAAAAAAAAATTATTCGATGAAAAAGCCATTCCGAGTCCATAAATCATTTCATCTGTGAGAAAAAGAATTATGATTATGTTATATGTGTTCTCTATTCTCTATTACATATAAGGTTTGTAGATTTGGGATTTTCGGATGAGATTAGATAATGAAATTTTGTTTCTTTCTTTTATTTTATTTTAATTTTTTGGTTTATGGTGCAAAATTTAAATCAAGTCACATTTTATATATAATTAAATAATAAGTCAAATATCAAGTGTTAAAGTGAACAGATAAAAATTAATCTATTTTTTACAGAATTTTAATAAAGAGCCAAAATCAAGTGTTATGAGATATTTTTGACATTTCCTCTCTGCTTCCTTTGTTAAGAAAATGGGTCAAACCCAGTTAAAAAGGCAGTTATTTCTAGCTTTCCAAACGTACCGACAACAAAGGTTAATTATGTTGAAGGATTTACCGTAGCAACAGGACTTAGTAGGTAATTACTGACTGTCAAATTCAATACCACATGCCTATAACTCACACACTCAAACCACAATCAATCAATGGAGGATCTCAAAAGACCAGCCCACTCTCAGCCAAGAAGACCAACCCACCTGGGTGAGGACCCAAGGAGACGCACACACCGCACTTAGTCAAATTATTTTTTTGATTAATTTATCATAATTACAAATAAAAAACAAAAAAAATTATCGAAAAAATAACTGAACTGTATAGTTTTTATACAAAAAGTTATTTTGACTAATAAATATTCTAAACTCTACTAAAAATCTAACATGACATCTCATCTAACCTTACAACTTTTCAAAAAGTGTGAATTCTCTTTAAACAATCAATCTATGTACTATTTAATCAATGAAAAGATACTTAAAGAGAATTAATGAAAGTGATTTTTTACTATTTTGACTGCACTACGCTGGTTTCTACTAATGTATATTACCATATATTACCTCCTACAATGTCTATATTTTGGGCAGTATATGCTATATTAGATTTTGATAGAATTTTAAATATTTTCAGTGAAAATTATTTTTCATACAAAAATTATAAAGTTGAAATATTTTTTTATTATATATATATATATATTTAACTTTACAGTAATTAGGATATAAATCCAATGATTTTTTGTACAATTAACTCCCAAAAAAAAAGTAGCATATTCTAGCAAGCTGGCATTTTAAGAACTTAACTCTCCAATTAGCTTCCACCGCATGCTAAAACTTAAGAAGCCAATATTAGATGGTAGAAAGTTCACAGAACTAGAAAATTAGGTTAGAGTCGCCAGATGAAACATAAATGATATATGCACACACACATAAACATACACATACCTGAAGAGTACTATCGAGAAGTTGAATATGATAATTATATCTATTCAAATGTGATAAGTTTGGAGTTCAATTTCTTCTAATGAAATTTATGATATAATTTGACATCATGCTCTCTCATATAACAAAAAAAAAAGTGATAGTACTTAGTGATAACTATATAAAATACATTTTTATAGGCCCAATTAACAGAGCCCAATAACATTTGGGATGGCCCAAGTCCACTAGCAAAATGGCAAAATATGGGCTGGAAGATAACACAGGCCAGCGCCCATTCTTTCCATCTATTTCTTATCACATCGCTGCTCACCCACTCTGATTGCCGGTTATCACCCCCCAAGATATTCAAGTATCCCTCCAAATAACTTTTATAAATAGCCTAAAGCACAATGGCTTCAGGTATTGAACTCTAGAGACTCTCTCTCTCTCCTATTGAATACTCTCTCTGAAGTTACTAACTTAAGCTTCGGAGTGCTAACGCCTGGGTCCGACCGGACACTCCCTTTTGCATGTTCAGCCATCTGAACGGCTTTTCAACTTCCAGCTCTTCTTCTTACAAGATAAAGACCTTCTAAGCTTTATCACTTAGTTACTTATATTTAATACTATTTAACAACATTAGGAGTTGCAAGGTTAAATTATAACAAAGGAAAGTAAGAGATCCAATTGAGCAAACTTCTAGTTATGGCTCTTAATTGCACATTCTTTTAAAATTTATGGGTCAAAAGATGCATTTGCCATTGTAATCAATTGATCATAAGATACTCTGAATTTAATGTCTTTTTAGTTTTTGCTTCCTTATCCACCCAAATTAAATGAAAGTAAGATTTTTCTTTCTAACCAAAAAAAAGGTGATAATGCATAGTGCTATATTACATATGCAAGAGATTTAGTTTTATGAGAATTAGGATATACCATCATTATTGCATGCTTGTGGGGATGGCCACTGCCTTTCTTTTCTTTTCTTCTTTCTTGCTTCTATGGCTTTCTTGCAGAGCACAATTTGTCCCTTGTTGGTTGGTCCATAGATGGGATAGGCATCATCATTCTCGGGACACCATTAAGCTAATTCACTGAACTTTCTCATTTCAGAAGCCAATTATTGGTGATGCCATTCTCAGTGCATTAAGATTAATATCATATATATTCTTAATATTATCTAATTAGCAATTTAAAAGTACGGTTAGATAAACAATATTTCAAGCTACATTTTGAGTACTATAGTATGACTAAAGCATTTTGAAAAACTACTTAATTTTAAACTCTATATAAGACGAATTCTGACTATAGTATTATTATCATCAAAAAGAAGATCTCAACTGCCCTAAAAATAATAATAAAACTGCACAAAGAAAGTGGACAGACAATCAAGAAAGAGTTCAGAGATAAGAATCAGAGAAATGCATGTTAAGATTTAGTTTAGTTTGTTGTTTCTTTTATTTTTAATTTATATTGAGTTCAGTAGCATTAAAGTGCGTAGCCTCATCTGAATTTTGTCACACTGCAAAGTCCAAATCACAAAAACCCATTAAGGTAAAGACTAAAAGACAGTGCGTGACAGAAGCAATAAAAAAGAGTGGGGTATTTTTTCCATATCTTCATTGTAGCAAAAGACCAAACCCTAAAAAGATTCTAATATCTCTTTACTTGCTGCTTCTTTATGTGATGTTTCACATGCAACAAGTGGCCATGCATCCAATAGAAATTTACTTAAAGTAATTATTTTAAAAGAAAAAAAATAGGTTGTAAACTTTTTGTTGGTCCAGTATATATTATTATAGGACCATGCATGTTTTTCTTGGACCTTGAGGCATCAGCCTACACTGTACCTAATTTTCCTTTTTTGTCTAAAGCGAAGCACTGTACCCAAATTAATCAACAGCTCATTTCTTTTGTCCTTTTTATGACAAAAATTAAATAAAAATTTCATTAAAACAAAAATTATGGTCGTTTAATTGCTCTCCTTCAACTAACGTTAGAGGCTTTCGATGATCTTCTTTAATTAATGGATTGTATTGTTATTATTTGGGATCAATTTCTTGGATTTTCAAGTTTTTTATTTAGTGCATTTCTAGTGATGAAGACTTAATTATCCATAAAACGGGCTGGCAAGGCTTTAAATTCCAAATTACATGTCTTTAATACAGCATTGCCATTTGGAATTTAAAGTTTAATTTAATTATTTATGATGCTTGGTGAGAAGATATGATGGCATTAAATTATTGACTAGTTGGACCAAACTACATGTACAGTCATTGGACCCCACTACCCACGTATATTATTTATAAAAACGAACAAGTAATTAAATTTGTCTCGCAAATTCAAATCAACTCATGAAGAAGTAATTTTTTTTCCTTTATGAATTTTTGAATGGTTGTAATTTATTGTCTTGAAGAAGTGGGGTCGATACATCATATAGAATATATTTTTCGTACATTAAAAAAATTAAAGAGAAAAAGGACAAGTCAAATAATTACTTAATTTCTAAATAATTGTTGACATTTTATTATTCTTTATTTAAGTGCATCAAATGAGAGGTACATATATTTTTTATAAGAATATATTAAAGGCAGGATGGATAGAGATTATGATTTTGATTTTGCTCATGAAAAGTATTCAATAAATTCAATCGATCTACCCATTAATCATCGCAATATAGTAGTAGATTAGTTAAAAAAATCTATAATTTAGTCTTCAAAATTTTAATGTTTTTACATATTTGATTCTTTAAATTTTATGTATTTATATATTGGATGTCTATATTTTTAAAATTAATATTTATAAATTTATCTATTATAATATATTAAATTTAAACAAATATTAAAAATAACAATATTTTGTTAAAATACATGCGAGTTTAACAGAATATATATTATATTATCTTTTATACTGTTTATTTTGGATTTAATATTTTTTTAAAATTTTAAAAATTTAATATATAATTTTGAAAGTATATAATTTAATATATAAAAATATTAAAATTCAGAAATAAATTATGTGTTTTGCCAAGATTGTTCTATATATGTTGTTCAGAATGTATTCAAGGTTAGTTTTGAACTCTAGGCGAGAGACAAGTCTCCTCGGTGTATAATTCCAAGGAATCCATCTGCCTAATCAGCGCGATACATTAATTTGCTGAAAAGGGCAAAAGAAAAAAAAATCAATATGATGCCCTAAGAAAATAAGACTAAAATATTTTCCCATTAAAATCAATTCCACTGTAACTACCGACAAGGAAAGTGAATTTATTTTCTTGCCAATTACACTACCTACATTTGGAAAAACAGAAAAAAAAAAAGACTAATTTGTGGTTCGAGTCCAGCAGCAATTGTCCTGTGCAGAAAATTTAAAGGGTCGATTCATAGTTGAATTCCGTGAATACTCATGTGCTGCATGCTGTAAATACTTATGTATTATTGAGTAAGAAATGACTAATGACAATATAGTGTATTTTCAACACCAGTTGATCTCGTGAGAAATGATAAAATACCTAGAATTCACAAACAATATTAAAGTCGAATTAAGTCACGAGTTCGATAATCAGTGGGAGAATTTGCTAAGAGGGAAATTATATTGGCCCAGGTGTGACATTAATTGTCTCGTGATAAAAGTTTAGGTCAAAAATCATATTGTGTGCGTTCGCTGCAGCTGAATACAGTATAAAAATACACATTAGCACTTTTTTCAATATCAATTAAATTTTAAAAAATAGTAGATTGTGTGACACCACCACATAATTATTGGAAAGAGTTTATGTAACATAAATACTAGCACTTTTGCTCTCTCTCTCTCTATAAATGACTAGCTCATCAAAACTCTGCGATTTGAACTCTAAACATGCATAATACGATAATAAAAAGAAAGAAAAAGGAACAGAACTTTTGAAAACGATAAAATTACTTAATTCAAAAGAAAAACTGAGAAGCATAAGATCATGATGAATGGGACCATATGCTTTTTTGCAACCTTTATCAATTACAACTTTATCTAACTAGAAGATACCCTTCCATAATTATAGTTTGATTTGAAGTGGGTCATTTCTTAACAATAATAAATCTAAAACTGTGATTTGAGCTTATTAGATAATGTTCAACTCAAAATCTTGCTACCATATATTTCATGAACTTTGTGCAAATGTTTTAATTTTCAATATTTTCTTTCTATATATGATCTCTAGCTAGATCTGTCCAACGGATTGAATGAGATCGATTGGAATAATTACATAGTGGAGATAAATTTGAATGGGATGATTTTGAAAGTTAATTACATTTGTAGTCATCAAATTTTTGAACTTGTAACTAAATGATCGCAATAAAATAATTGATAATATAAAAATCATCAAAATTTTATTTTATTTTAATTAAAGTAAAAATAATCTGAAAATTAATTTTTTATGTTATCGAAATGACAGTTAAGCACGTTAAGTATGATTATCACGTTATTTTGAAATTAATCAATTTTATAAGTTAGATCACTATATAAAAAAAGTATCACGTCATTATGTAAACATGAAAAGATGACATGTACAAAAGACAAAAACAATCTAAGCAACTAATTCAAATCTATTTTTAAAGTTGATTGGTGTTAAAATAATATATCAATCATATGTGTCATGTTAAATTATCATTATGGTGACCTAAAAATTAATTTTTAAATAATTTTTATTTTAATTGAAATAAAATAAAATTTTAATATTTTTTTGTTATAAATTATTTTATTATAACTATTTGATTATAAAATTTAAAATTCAATTATTACATCACAATTAATCCTGATTTTGGAAATGTAGGAAATTTTGTATTAGCATGTGAATTAGTCTGTTAGAAATGAATGATAAATAGAACCATGTGGCCCGTTTTAGCTGAGATCGATAAGACCGAAAATAATATTGGCCACCAATTTATTTATTTATTTTTTTCAAAAAATAATTGTGGACAGGCAACAGTAGCAGAATGATTTTGACCATTGAGTGTTACTGACATAAATAGGCGTGGTTTGCTTGTATTCTATTTAGACAATTTCTATCAAATCCGTTCACCAATTTTGTCTATTCAAATTTAACCTTCTTAAAACACTAAATAATCCTCTACCCTCTACCTTGTCCAATTTTCTCTCAGGAATAAGAAATATTCATGGAAAATAAATATATGTGAAGAGTGAAAATAAATAATAGCTGTCTAAGCCTAACAAACAAGATATCTATCTTTTTTCATGTAGTAGACAGAAAGAGGGACTCCACTTCACCGTTGACTGATTCTGAGATCTGTGTTACCACATCATCTTCTTCTGGAAGAATATACAAATATACATGCCGTTACCCCTTTTCATAGAATATATTTTAAATATGACACTGAGTCAAATTAGAATCTCGGTAATAAAAAAAAAGAGTTGAAATATAATAAAAATAATATTGCTAGTAATTTTTAGCAAAAGAAAAAAAAAACCTAAATTTAGTTAAAAAATCAATTAAAACATAAACTGAATTGGAGACTGATTTTTCTCTTCCTTTTTCTTATCATATATAAATTACTATTAGTAGCTAAATAAAAAATCTAACAATCTTTCTTTGCCCTAAGATAAAAAGAGGAAAAAAATTATGCACCATGATGACAGCTCGGCAATGCCGGACTGCTCTCAGTATGCTGATCTTAATTGATACTTAGAAAAATCTACAAATAAGGATATTCTGGCGAAGTCCGACGAAAAGACTATCCGACGATCAAGTCAGTAAATGATGAAAAATGAGATTACTAAAAAAATGGCTAAGAATGAATCATACCTGATGGTCATCACTTATTTACAGGGGTGAGCGTGCTATTCTCGTTAAAAATTCTAATGGCTATGAAAGTCCTACTAGAAGAGGACTCCCACCTAGATAGGAAGCCTTCTCTAAGGAGAAAACTAGTCTTCCTTCTATATTCTAACTGGACTTGTCAGAAACGGCGTCGTTGAGCCATCACACTTATAGGGTTCGTATAACTGAGATCTAGGTTATGGGCCTGAACTCAAGGTCCAATTCGGTTATCACACCATTTTACTAATAACTTAGAAAAATTCTTATATAGAATCGGTATAGACAAACTGTATAGATCAAATTAATAGTGGATTACAACGTGTGTGTATTAATTATAACCTCGCTCATTTTAAAAAAAAAAATTATATAAATGAAAATGTAATTATTCAAACAATTTATCAGATCAAAAAAGTTTCCCTAAAAGGGTGATTTTGGTAATAAACATAAAATATGAAAAGAAAGATGCCTAGGTCTTTCATGGCATCAGCTAGCAGCAGACTATCATTGTCCTATAACCAACTCCACTGATCAGACCCCATTTTTAGCGCTGAATCTTCTCTTCAACTTCCTTTTAGTTTTCTTTTTCATCTCTCTTTCTTCTCCTAAAATCTTTACATCTTTTCTACTTGATTTTGGCTTTTAATCCATGTTATTTTGGAGCTTGTTTTCTTGAAAAAAAAAGAAAAGAAATGGCAATTGAACTCTGCTCAGATAATAATTCAGCTGGAATTAGTCCAAGAATCTCATTTTCTCATGATTTTTGCCTATCAGATAATGTTCCAGTTGAGCAACTAAGCATTGGATCGTCAAATTCAATTGGCAGCATTGATTTTGATTTCTGCGTTCGGAAGAGCTTCGATCAAGAATCATCTCCGGCCGATGAACTTTTCTCCGACGGCAAGATTCTTCCGACAGAAATCAAGAAAAGGAACAAATCCCCACAGAAGCCTTCGCCTGATCCGCCAAGAGCATATAATTCCAAGAAAAACGCCGCCATTGATGAAACAGGAGAGAAGCAAAGCTCAAAGTCGTTTTGGAAATTCAAGAGAAGTAGTAGTTTAAATTGTGTGAGTGGATATGGAAGAAGCTTATGTCCTTTGCCACTTTTATCAAGAAGCAACTCTACTGGCTCACCTCCTAATAATACTTCTGTGAAAAGGGTACCATTGTCAAAGGATAATTATAATACTACTAAGCTCCATAAACAAGCATTTGTGAAGCAATCATCTTCTTCTTCATCAAATAGTTACCAAAAGCCTCCATTGAAGAAGAATTATGGTAACGGTGTTCGGGTTAATCCTGTGTTAAATGTTCCTTCAGGGAATTTATTTGGCTTAGGTTCAATTTTCTTTAATCCCAAGGAAAAGAGCAAGAAGAAGTGATTCATGTTTGTTATAACATATTGATTACTTAAAAGTTAATTGCTTTTTTCTTTTCTTTTCTTGGGTTGAGATTTTTCTTGTTCTTGAAATTTTCTTGATTAACTCGTAAAATATGAGGAAATTAGTGAGAGATAGAGAGAGATTGTGTGTTTGGGTTTGAAGACAAAGAGACACTGAAAGGTGGATATAATTCAAGGCACATGGTTTGTTCGGATCCCAAATGGACAGGTAACATTTGCTTTCTTTGGTTGTCTTGTTCTGTATCTTTGCCTTCGATTTCGTACTCTCTACATTGTGTTTTTTTGTACATACTTTGATTTTTCTTCTCTTTCTTTTTCTTTCTTTTTATGAGATCCTGAAGATAATTACTATACGTGATGATTTGTCTACCTTGTTGCTTTGAAAGAGACTACGTACAATTGCACTCGGACAAAAAAGCTAAGCCTTATAATTCGTTCAAACTCACTTCACCGTTAAGTAGCTTCTCTCTTTTGCTTTACTTTTCACCTTTTCTTTTATTTTAGGTATTACAATCTTTAGATCCGATAGTTACAAAGTCTGCATGGTTTTGTCACTCTCACAACGAAAATTATTGCCTAAGGTCCGATCTAAAATTAGTTGTGTAAACCACTATTTCACACTTTTTTCAACTAACTTCGAAAGCATAGTATAAATATTATTGATTTGATTCATGAAATTTGTTGAGATCAAATATAAATAAAAAAGACTTCTCTAATTATTAATTCACCGAATGACTAATATATAAATTGACGCTGAATTTGCGCACATTTTTCAAACTTTCTCCTATACTTATTATTGTCCAAACTGAATAATTCAATTTATTAAGATCACTAACTATAAATATTAAATACAAAGTATATGGTGCGTCCTGCAATTGCACTTACGTGTATTTAGCCTTTAAAACTATTAATTAGAAAAATGACACATATATCTAAATCTCCTAAAATTAGTTCTGCCATACATACACATAGAAGTTATCGAGCTTATATTATTGATGCATTTTATCAATATCTAATGATTCTCTAATAATTTGAAAAATGAATATGGAAAATGATTAAATTTTGGAATTTAAAAGTTGTCACTAAAGGTTAGTAGCAGATCAATAAAGGTCACATTGTACATCGAGTAATGTTGTCATTTAGATGGAAATATAGAGCGGATGCCTGAGAACTGAATTGTGAAGCCACATGGCGTGGGACAGAGGGAAAAACATGAAGGTTTAATTCATGGTCGTCCTGATCTTTAATTTCTGTTCTTGCTTATAGGTTATGTTCATGGTATGTACCTCTCTCTTTTATATGCTTGTCTTGTCCAATAAATGCTGATATTGTCCTGTTTTTCTTTGGAATGGAGCTATTTTGTCACATTAATGTATGCAAAATTAGAACACGGTAGTTTCAGCTTTTGTTGCTGTTGAATATTTTTATTAAACTACTATGTGATGACGGGACACCATTGGGTACCCTATCTTCAGAGCTTCTGATTCCAAGCGGATAATGCATGGTTGGGATTTTTGTAATATTTACTAATTCACATTTAATATTTATTAAAAGTAAATTAAAAGCGTCACGAAAAAAACTTTTTTTTTAAGAGAGAATAGCAATAATTAAACCCAAGTTAATGGAGGGTTTTGTGATGAAGATTATCCGATATAGAAAGGATAGATAAGCAGTTTACAATTGAAATGCTCTCTTCTAACTGTAAATAAATTTATTATTCAAAGAAAAAGAAATTTATTCTATATTATTCCAACAAAATTGGGGCAAAAGTAGATAAGATTTTAAAAAATTCTGCCTCCTCCTCATTATTGCTGCAAGTTTCCTTGACCGTTCTTCTTGGTATGGATGTGATTGTTGGCAGCAAATGAATCAGAGTGATCATCACAAGCAGACACAAGACACAAGCAATATTTGAATTTCCTTCTTCTTTTTTTTTCGTAGGGAGATAAATGAAAATTTAAATTGAAAATATATACATATGTACATATAAAACTTACCAATGATCAGCAAATTATTTTGGCATCTTTTTACCACTATGTTTGGATGCAACAAAATTAGACAAAAAGTGAAGTCAACTTTGATTTCAGTATGAATATAATTTTGGCTACGTACTAAATTCAAATTTAACCAATAAAAAAAAATAAGTTTATATATTATTGAAGAAAAGGAAAATTATATTAAAGAAACTAACTGCAGTTGCCAAATTTAAGACAAATACATCTAGGTTCAATCATTTTGGATCAATTTTTGGAAAAATGATTTCATCAACAGAAAAAATGAAAAACTAAAGGTAAAAGTCTTTATCATGTCAATTGAACCAATTTTAAAAAGTTGGTTCCTTTGCCATTAACAGCGCGGTTTTATTTTATTTTATTTTATTAATTTTTTCCAGATTATCAGGTTTGGGGTTGCACTTTTTAGAGTTGGGTCCGAACACAAACATTAGAAAAACAAGCCCATAACTGGTTGAAGAGTTCCCCTGTAAAATAGCATAAAATATTGAACAGCTGGAGATTGCACACTTCGTAGCCTGAGGTTCCGATCCGAACCAATAAGAAATCTCGGTCATTTGGTTTCTGATTTTCATTCTCAGTGTGGGGCTTGATGGAGAATTCTGCAAGAAAAGTTGAAGAAGCATGTCGTATTTTGCTTTCTCTTTGTTTGGTTACTGAGAAATGTAGAATAATAGTAGTTGCAGAACTAATGTTGTGAAAAAGTGGTTGAAATCACGTTGAGAAAAATCAGCTACCTGTTGGGAACAAAACTGAAGAAATAAAAACGTTTTTCTCTTGATTAAATGGTTAGATTCAATTAAATTTGTCCCAAAAATAGTGTAAATTTATCGATCCGAAACCGACAGCGCGCGCATGTGATAATTTTTCATTACCAACACAATTCAAATATATTTACACAAATATTTCTTCATAAAGATAAAATCAAGCCAATAAACTTATAATGTGGGATAGAGAAATTAAAACCAAAACTACAAGCCATTTTATACAACAAGAAAAACATAAGAAACATGTTCTTCAAAAATAGACGAATTTGTCGGATTGTTCTTAAGAGCTTCGGCTCAATACAACCGAGATGTTTGAAACATGTTCCTCATTTTTTCTTTTACATGAATTAAGAAAAGTTAGTAATATAGTTTAAATGATATAATTTTTTATTATTATTTTTCTATTATGTCCTTCATTTATATTAAATGATTAATTATTTAGTGGAATAATTAAAACCATTGCTTGCATTAATATAAAATGGAAAATCTAAATTTCCATCTACAAATTATTTATAGATTAGGTTTTCTAATTATATATCCAAAACAATTAATTATAGATTTGAACTACTAGCTGGCAGTATATTATTTTAATAATAGTCAAGCAATGGATCTTAATTGAATCAACTAACAACGCAACAGTGAGAGTTTAGAATTAATTAGATTTCACACACCTTGAAGATCAAAACCTCAGTTAAACACATCATCTAATAACAATTATGCAAAGAAATTCACAATAAAAAAACCAAAGTAATCACATTATGTATTTGTTTATTTTTAACAACGAAAAAGAAGAGTAAATTTAACATTTTCTTTTTAAAAAATTAGAAGGGCCATAAAAAGATTTATAGCAAGGATCTAGAAATTAGCAATTTGGTGTGTTCATACATATTTAAACCATCAGATCGTGTATATTTTAGCGATTAAATGATTCAAATATGCATGAATTATACGCGCACGTATCAAATTATATTTCAGACCAAAAAATAAATTGAAATTAATATAAAAAAATGAAATTAATGAAATGTACTTTCGAAGTAAACCACCAAGATCGCTTCACCTTTACGTAAAAATTTTGTCTCGATATACTTTGGACGAAATGGATAGGCATGTCACATGTTCTAGCTTTCTAAGTGCACAATATTCAACTACTATTTTAAAACACAAACTTACGACATAATTATGGATTCTTGACCAATCAATAGTCTTATGGTCAAATTTTAATTAACTACCCTACATTATGTACAATTAATTTATGTTGTTTTATTGCCTAATTATGCGGTCTTTATCAATAGCTAATGGCCTAATACTAATAAGTAGTTAAGTACTACTACTGCTAACTAAATATACCTCGTCTTCATCAATGAAGACAACACTTTTCCTCGGCTTGTGAGCTTACCACCTTGCCTGCTCCATGGAAGCTCGCGGGGGCCCGGACTTTTACTTAGCTGGATAAAAGCAACAACTTGCTTGCTTTCGACGATAACATTGGCACTTCAAATTTCGTCCGCTTATGATAATTTTTTTTTTATATTACCTTCGTTTCGTTCGTAAGCATCATTTTCAACTCTTTGACATTTTAATCAATACATTTCAATATTATAAAAAATATTAATAATTGATTATATTATCTTTTTATTAATTAATATAAAATAATAATAAAAAATATATAAATGCATTTAAATTATCAAAATAATAGTAAAATAAACAATTACATTAAATTATTAAAACCAAATTAAATTATTATGTTAACAATTAAAATAGAATCTTACCGGATATTATAAGATTTGTAAATGTAATTATTTATAGTTTCATACTTTTTATTTTAATTGGAGGCGGAGGACATGACGTAGCGCGAGCAACTCGTCGCCGTCCAGATTGGCCGGCATGGCTGCTGACCTGCGCTGGTTCTCCCTCTCCGATTTGTGCCCGTTCTCCCCCCTCTTCCTTCTCTTCTTTCTTTTTTTTCTTCTTTCAATTTGTCCCGATTCTTCTTCTTCTTCTTCTTCTTCTTCTTCTTCTTCTTCTTCTTTTTTTCCTTTTAATTTTAACCACAAATTTTAAATCCCACCTTTTACATTTTTTTTTTGTCTAAAAAGTTCTTCTAGAAACCTAGATATTATTTATTATTATTATTATTATTATTATTATTAAATTTTTTTTTTGGGTTGGGGTGTTACAATATCACTTACAGTTGGATTGCCACAAGGAACTTCGTTTGCAAGTGCATTTGGAATGTGTACTGATGTGGATAGACGAAGCAAATCATCATCTCAATGAGTTACAGACTGCCTCAGTTCACATGGAATCGAATCTGGCCTATGGGCAACTGATCGTAATTCACGATTCTGATAAGGAGTTTGACTTGCCTCAATATTGGATGGATCAACAAATTTTCTAACAGTTGCACGACTACTTGATCTACTACCAAAAAAATCTACTACCAAAAAAATATTTAGTTAGAAAATTACCAACCCTACAACTTAATGATCGCCAAGGCTGACTAATATAAGCATCAGGCATCTGGCTAACTAACTGCCTCGCCTGACTCAAGCAATGATCAAGGATATGGCTATCTGATCGTCGTTGAAGACTATGGCCTGCGCTTTCACTTCCGTCTTGCTGGAGCAATTCACCATCACGTCGAATCGCACCCCTATTTACTCGGTGGCTAATCACATGTTGTAGATGGCTTGGTTCAATATTTTGACTTTGATCGACATCCACTCGATAGCATGCATAATTAATTTCTTGTTGACTTTGTGACTGCCTCGATTGACTATGACCAATATCATTCACATCATTTGTCAACTGATAGCTGGGTGCATACATAGGTTGAGTTGCCGCCACATCTCCTTCGTCAACTAAAATAATTAATTCCACCAAATTATAATCTTCATATTTACTTAAATTATTATATATTGTCTCACTATTATCGTTATCTACCAAATCCACCGATGTCCAACATAGTAACCCTCGATTGTACATTGGATGCTTGTAGATTATTCTTGACACCACGTCGTTTACACCTAAACCCAATTTAACATGAATTCTGTAGACCAATTCACAAAGGGTTGGTTTACTTTTAATTTTAAGTCTCCTTGTAATAGAGTTTGGACTAGATATATTATATTGAAAACTTGTCAAACTATAACTTATTTGCCCTCCCATGTACACAAAAAATTCAGTATATGTTGCCATTTTTCAGTTACCTATAAGTCAAAATCAAATTATTAAATTTTTTATGTTTAATAAATTTAATTTATTACAAAAAAAAATATTTATTTATTTCATTACATTCAAATATCATTAATTCCTTTTCCATCACGGTTCATTGTCAAATACTATAAAATGTACCATTATGAACATAATAATTGTTCTTTCTAATTATAATAGAAAATATTAAATACGCAAATATTATTACATATTATAATTACACATGCTTAGCTTACTTTACATCATTACAACATATTGGAAATTAATACAATAAATATTTCAACAATGCAACCTAACAATTTTGTATTTCATTCTAATAAACATAGTATCTAGGCCATATATTATAATTGTACCATCCATAATAAGTTTTTTGATCTACTGGCATAATATCTCTGACTTTTAAAAAATATTTTTCACTAATTTTTATTATATCTTTCACAAATATAAAAATTAATTGCTGATATTTTCCTACATTCTATCTATTCCAAATTTCCATAATAGACTTCAAGTAAATTATTGGAATTGTCATGCACAACACATCTACTATCTTTGCTTCAGTCATGGGATATCCTTGCATGATAATTTCTTGTAATTTTTTATTTATTATAATAATGTGATTGGATATTATTTGGCTATTTCCAACTCGGCAGTTATAAACATCATTCCACTTTTGACTAATAATTTTTCTTGCAATATCACATCTCATGGCTCTTGGAGCAAAATATGTGTGCATCATTTATCATATTAAATTAATATATTAAATATTATATTAAATTTATATTTTCATATTTTTTACTTCTTAGGATAATTTATCAAATTAACATTACTCATAGTAATTTATAAATATTTTAAAATATTACATATTAATTGGAGAATATATATATATATATATATATATATTAACCCATATTTATCTAATTATAAATTAAAAATAAATAAATAGATGATAATTGAAAAATACCTTGTTCCTTAGGTTAGTATAGCCGAAATATTTTTTGTTTATTGAATATTTACAACCTGTAATTTATCAAATAAAAAACCAAATTAAATTATTATGTTAACAATTAAAATAGAAAGTATGAAACTATAAATAATTATATTTACAAATCTTACCGGATATTATAAGATTTGAAAATGTAATTATTTATAGTTTCATACTTTTTATTTTAATTGTTAACATAATAATTTAATTTGATTTTTGATTTGATAAATTACAGGTTGTAAAAATTCAATAAACAAAAAATATTTGTACACCGAACTTCTGAAACATAAAAATAATGTAAATGCAATTCTTTGCAAATCTACTATAATATTTGCTATACCAATTTCCGATCAACTACAAGAGAAAATATGCAAAGTAAAAATTAGGCGATTTGTGTTCCTTATATATACATCGAAATTATTTTTTTTCAACGCTTTTTATAATTACAGATTTGAAAAGACAGAAAAGTGGCTTGATCCCATAGCATGGGGTGAGGGTTCAGTGCCTAAACCTGTTTTCCTTACCTACGGATTTAGATCCACCAATAATGCATGATTTTACACTGAGGGTGAACCCCACCTCCTTTCTTGTTGAAGCTCCCTACGAGAATCATTGGCCGAAATTGTTCCAGCGACGGGCCCCACCTACTGATAGTACCTACGGTTTTAGTGAGGGAATTTGGTCCATCGGTGGGCCCCACTCCTCTTTTCCCGCATGGCTCCCCTACGGGTTTGAAACAATTCCCACCCCGCAATTATTCCTAAAAACATACCATTTTCATAATTTTTTTTCCTAATTCACATTTTTTATCTAAAAGTCCCCTTATCAAAACTTACGTGGTGTATATGGATAAGCACCTTAAAATAAATAAAATTATTATTATTTTCATCTAAAAGTGCATATCCATATACTGCAGTGTTACTCTAACTGGATAACTATCCTTCAATTGAAGAGAAAGAATCAGGATAAAATGGACATAATTTATTTAAGTAAATTTGTAAGGGTCATAATAAAAATACGAATAATTTTGAGAGCTATAACCAATACTTTTAAAAAATAAACAAGTCAAACGAATATTGCTAATTTGTTTAAAAAATATATTTTGTAAAAATTCATTTATTTCAATTTAATTCGATTTTTAAATATAAAAACCGCAAACTGATGTAATTGACCAAAGTAGTCAGAAGAAAGTAACGAGAAAGGTGAGATTGGATTAGGAGCTTGTGGTTATTGATGGCGCGATTGGATGTATCTATTTTTTGTTTTAAAAGTTGAGCAATACGCTCCTCCAAAACATTTTTATCCATACCACCCTACACTGTATATTACCCTTTATAGAACGTCGCATCATTTTATTTAAATTCTTCACCTTTTCTTTTCTAAGGGTTTTTAAAATCTTGTTTTCCTTAATTTTCTCACCATCTTTATTTAGTTTAAAACTGGTATCCGTCTTGCAATTGTTGCAAGTTTGGATATGGTTTTTATTATTATTATTATTATTATTATTATTATTATTATTATATAAGCTTGCTACGACAAGAATATGATGAAAAGTCCGTTTATTAGTTGGACTTAAAATAAATTACGGACTTGATCCAGTCCAGTTTAATCTTATATTTTTATAATTACATTGTCTAAAACATTTAAAGATATATAAAAGATAAAATTTTTTACATTTATTGATATATTAAACTATAACCGATTACATAGCTGAAATGTTAAGAGTTTCTGCTATTTTAAATAGTAGTCTTGACTTTAAATTTTGAAAATACAGTTATATTAAATATTTTATGGTAAAATTTTACTGTTTATATGTTTTTTTTATTCGAGTAAAAATTAGTCTGAATATAATATATTTTAAAAGTAATTTTGGTCATTCGCTTATAATATCTTATGGTCTAATACAAAAATGTTGATATACTAAATTACTTGTAAATTTGATTTTTATTCTGGATCTAGTATCAGAAATCAAACCAACTGAAAAATCCAATTGGATTTTGCTAATTCCAACTGTAATATGCATTAATAAATGTTAAATGATTAAATAAGAAAGGTGGTTTGGGCAAGAAAAGAAGAAAGGGCAAGTGAAGTCAGGGAGCATAAAAAAATAGCAAACGTGTGTGTTAAAGGCTAAAGCTGTAAAAATGACAAAGGACAAAACATATATTTGTTGTCTTATCAAACCGACGATCAAAATCAAATTAAATATTTAAATAAACTCTTTCTTCTTTGACCACACTCCCAAACTTCAGACTCGCACCCTCACTCCTTTGCTGCGCGTGGTTTCATTTCTCTCTCCTCCACTCGTGAATACCCAGAAATTATTCAATCAACCAAACGCACCTCTCTCTCTCTCTCTGAGCAGCCCCTTTCACTGCAGGAGCAGCGGACCAGCCTTTTGCCTGTTTGGTCTCTGTTTCTGTTCCTCATTACTGTGAAAATGCCAGTTCTTTCCATCATCATTATCCTTCCTCGAGCTTCATTTTCTAGGAATTTGCACTAATACCCTCCAATCCCACAGTTCTCTTCTTTTCTTATGCTTTTTTGATTTGATTTGATTTGATCATGATCATTATCATTATCAAAACAGGGAAGAATCACCTGATTTTTGCTTCAAAACATGTAGTACATACAGCTAACTAACCCAAAAGGAAACAGAAAAGGAAAAGGAAACAACTTTGCTCCCTAATTCTACTGTTTCCTTTTATCTGCTATATTTTTCTTGTCTTTCTCTTTTTTGCAGAGCGTTGAATCGTCGTTTTGTTACTACTCTGTCTTGTCCTGTCCCTTTCCTTTTCCATTCTATTATTGTACCAGTTTCTCCTGTTTTCTCCACCTTGGTTTCTAGCTTTCTTTTACGTTTTCTCGGCTGTGCTGTTTCTTGGGAGCTCCGTATATGCATTGCCTTCTCTTAGCTTGTTTCAGGGGAACCTGGGATTTTTCACATGGGTTTTATGGAAATCAATTGGCCTCTTGTGAATCGATGGGAATCTGAGACTTGAAATTTGAGTAAATTTGGTTGCTTTTCGGGGTTTCAACTCGTGGGTTGTCGTGATTTTCTTCTAATTCTTCTCCTTCTTGGTTTGCATTTGGAAGAGATGAATGAAACAACGGGGAAAACAGCTACGTGTTTGGCTATAACGGAGAAGAAGCCTCACAGACCTGGTGGTTGTGTAGGGATTTTCTTTCAGTTATTTGATTGGAATAAGAGATTTGCCAAGAAAAAGCTTTTCTCCAGGAAATTGCTTACTCCAGGTTTTTGTCCCTTTCTCTCTCTAAAATCTGCAACTTTCATTATAAAGAATACTCATTTTACCAAGAATTACGACATTGGTTAATTTGGTTTTTAATTATTGTATTTCCTTTAGCTCGTGCCAAGCAAGGTACAAAAAAATTTGGGGGAGATGAGAAGATGCCTAAAACCAGACCACATTTGGTATGTGTTGCTTTTCTTCCTTCTTATGCGTTTTGAACTGCAAAATTTCCACTCTTTTTAACAAAGACAACGGTCCAATTTGTTTCTGTTTCACTTGTCTAGATTGCTAATGAGAATAGTGGGGGTTTCCCAAATGTGAAGAACAATGGGAATCGCAGTGACTGTACTGAGCAAAAGCTTGAAATGCGAGCTGCTGGTTTGGTTGCTAGGCTTATGGGTCTTGAATCCTTGCCAGCAGTGCACAAAGACAAACATAAAAAAATTTCAAATTCCGCTACATTTGAGCTTAAAGATGAGAACGTTGCTAATAATCTTAGTAGGTCTGACGGAGAAGTTTTGAACTTGGAAAAGGGCAGCAGTAAGGTTGAATCTAGGCCTCAAAAGCTTCAAAAGACTGGGCAGTTTGATAGGCGTGCGGTGAATAGGTTTGGAGCTGAAGCTTTGCAGATTAGGAATGTATTGTCCAGGTCAAGAAAGCATCATCCTTCCAAGCTTGTTTCGCCAGTGAAGAGTGCTCGGATTTCATCCTCCAGGGTGTCCAGAGCGTCCAGGTTGATTGAGGCTGCCACTCGGATTTTGGAACCTGGGTTGCAAGCTACCAATAGAGCAAAATGTGCTCTCACTTACTCAAATTCTATGAACTGTGTTCCTAAGAGTGAGGTTTTTGTAGATGGAATGGGATTAGGAGCCATGTCATCAGATTTTGTGAAGCAGCAAGATAATGATGTGGACTGTGATATGGGTGTAGGTAAGTCTTTGATGGGACAAACTTCTTGTAAAAACTGTGGTAATTTGGTTGAAGTAGTGGATTCTAAACCAAATATGGATAAGCAGGCATTTGTTTATCCATCCTCAGCTGCAAATATGTCCTTGCAGGGATTGGAAAGGATTAAACATAGGCCACCTGTTGCTTCCCTTGAACAAGAAGGGCATGAAGTTTATCAGCGGAATCAGGTCATATTATCTTCTGCTGCCGACAGACTAGATAATGAACAAACTTGCAGTGAGCCCATCTTGGAAGGGAAATCGATTCCTACAGAGGAGCAAGTGCGACATCAATTGAGAAGCCAGCAGCGCAAGCCTCTAAAGGATGAGGCAATTTCTGTTGCCTTCCACCATAGGACTGACACCCAAAATGATATGCCGGCAGGCAGGGATAGAATTTTACCAAAAGCTAAAATAAACCATCTGCAAAACAGGAGAGCTTCTTCAGCTGCCAATGGCATTACTGGAGCCAAGGATTTTGTTGCTTTGAACAGAATTTTAAGCAGTCGTACCCCTCTAAGGGTATCAAGCAAAGTGGATAATTGCACGACTGACACAGAGAGAAAATTTTGCAGCAGAAGAGATGACTCCTTGTCAGAGTTAAGGACCCCAGTACGCAAGAGGAGGACAGTAAGCACCAATGCACAACTTGAAAGTACTGTACCTGTTAATTCAGCACCTACGAGACAGAGAAACACCAGATGCAATATGGTGAGTGGAAAAAAATTGGAGCCCAATGCTCACACTGTGGACCGTGCATGCATCAAAGCCAGATCAGCCAGTCAAGGGGGATCTAATAGAGCTAATGCCAACAAGGATAATGATGTTGTGTCTTTTACATTTAATTCCCATTTGAGGCGTAAAAATTTTGTAGCTTCAGGTCTTAATGAGAAAAGTGGCCACATAGATACGAGCACTCATCACCAAAGTGGTCTAATATCTAAAGAGAACGATGGCAAAACGTTATTGCAGAGGGAAATGCCACTGAATGGAGATAGTTTAGGGGCACTTTTAGAACTAAAACTAAAGGAATTGACCTCTCAAGAAGAGGATGAATTGGTGACGGGAGGTGCTCCGCCTAAGAGATCAACTGCTATGATTCTACAAGAGCTAATATTGGCATTAACTTCACAGCAGCCTTTTTCTCCAAATGGTCATATCTTAAATGCAGAAAAAGCTTTCCAGGTTAGGTTGCTTTCCATCAAGATGGTACTGCCTTGTTTAAATGTGTTGCATTTCTTATTAATTTCCAGTGAACTATATTTGTTCTGCTTCAAGACCTCTTTACTCTTGTCCGTAAAGCATGCTATTTGAATTATGTTAATTTGCATGTCTGTTTTGAGATGCTGCTGATGATTGTACTTTTCTTTTTGGTGCATGCAAAAGGAATTAGTACTTTCTTTGAGTTGCTGACACTACAAGATGAAAAATTCATACTTGTCTTAGGTCAGTTTGAGACTGAAATATGGTCATAGATATTGACTAAGGTGCATTCAGTGTTGCTTTCTTATTAA
The DNA here is from genome assembly GCA_037975025.1 of Excoecaria agallocha. NCBI lineage: Eukaryota > Viridiplantae > Streptophyta > Magnoliopsida > Malpighiales > Euphorbiaceae > Excoecaria > Excoecaria agallocha. The sequence goes on from CM075816.1 coordinate 24,305,709, forward strand.
TATCGGTTCCCATTCCTTTTTGACTAATGTCTGATGTCATAGTGGTTGCTGTCTTCATTTTCTAATTAGATACACTGCGTGTTTATCAAATAAGAATTAAAAGCTGAGATCTGACGGTTGAAACTGATGGACAATAGGGCAGGTATAGGCTCGTGAATATTCATTCTAAATGTTGAGATGTTTGTGGTTTTTAGTAAAATTTTGAATTTTTGCATGTTTGCTAAATGGGACATGTAGGTAGTTCAATTAAATGCTCAGTTCACTATTGAGCACCTTACGCCTTGCCCAAAATCAACTTGTGTGAAATAATTAATTCTTGTTTGTGTATGTAAAAGTATTCCACTATGGGAAGCATATCTTGAAAATTTATCTTTCTATTAGCCCAAGTGAAATATTAGATTTTCTCTTTTGGTCAAGCTTTTCTGGTAGGCCATTCCTCTATATGGTTGGTTAGTGTTTGTTATTCTGCTTCTTCCTTCAAAGTTTGTACTGTGTTGTTGACTGTGTAGGTCAATATTTAGCCCTAACAAGTGAGCTTCTGTTTTTACTCTTTTCAGACTGGAGGAAGAGTAGGAGGAGGGGCTTCAGTTGGATTTTCACATGATGGGGACATCCTGAGTCCGGGTTCTGTTCTTGAAGCTTCATTCTCAAATGACAGTTGCTTTTCAAGCAGTCTCGATGATAGCTCAGGTGAGAAAGTTAAAATGGGGAAAAAAAATTTCTTTCAAGTATTTGTTCTGCTTCATTCCTTGTATTATGTCCAATATTTTTCCTTGATATTTCAGGTCAGAGGCTGCTTTATGACTCCATGGATTCCTTGTGTGATCTGCTGCAGCCAAGAGAAACTGATGCTGAACTTCTTGATTCTGCAATCTCTATCAATGAAGGAATTGCAAGTCGCAAAATGGTGACCGATCTTCTAAACCATATATCCAAGGCATTGCAGAGCATTGATCTTGCTGGTGATGGATTAAGAGGCAGCAGGTTCAACTATGCAAAGGAGGTTATATTGAATGCTGGATTATTGTTCGAAAGTGCAGCTTTACGAAATTCAGACAGAATGAAGAGTTTTCTTATTGGTTCTTTTCTATTCGATGAACTTGAAACTCTTGCTGTTGACATGTGGAGAAATTTCAACTTCCTTTTGGGATTTGAGGGTATCAAAGATGGCGGTCAAGTGAAAAGGTTTGTTTTTGACTGTGTGATAGAGTATTTGGATATAAAATACAGCCGATACTGCAATTGTGGATTCAAAGCATGGAGAAGAGCCCCCTTGTGCATGAATGCAGAAATGCTGATGGAAGAGGTTGTGAAGGAGGTAAGGAGATGGGCGAGTTTGGCTTGGATGATACCAGACGAGATAATAGAGTGGGAGATGAGTCATTCCTTGGGAAAATGGACAAATTTTGAAATTGAAGAATTTGAAAATGGTGCTGAAATTGGTTGGGATATTCTACAAGTTTTGATTGATGAAATTGTAATGGACTTCTTGGGTTGCTTTTGAAAATGCCTTTTGAGGTTTTGTAAGCTTCTTTTGTTAGTAATATCACATAACACAGCTTAAGTTGTGACTATTCTGAAAGCGGGTATCCTCTGCAACATGTTCCTATGATGTTTTATAACGGCTAACGAATTTCTAAATGCAATAAATATCGTTACCAAAGAAACCACATGCATCGTTGACCATATCACAATGGCTGAGTCTAATTCTGCAGTAACTTCATCAATGAACTACTCAAATAACATGATGAAAATCGACCAAAGTTGAGAAAAATCTTGTAGCATATAATTAATTCATAATTGTGTACCATGATTACATCCAAAGCTTTACAATCCATCTAATGAAAGATTCGGGGGAACAAAAAATAATAAAAAAATCTCCTGGAAAATAAAATCAAGTTAAACTCCCATAAAAAGAAAATGAGAGAAATCCCAAATCAAAGGTGGAAAATCACAATGCATTGGCAGAATCAGAACTGCCTGCGACCCAAAACAGTCTGGCAAATCCCTCTTCTAACCCTTCCTCCCCTGTTTTCCCCATTAATACCACAGGCTGCAGCCATAGATAATTCCTTCAATTCTTCAACACTTGCATAACTCTTTCTCGCCATTAATCCACCATTGCCATTCCTTTTCTCTCCAGCGCTCGCCGACTTACTCCCTCTAGAATTCGACAGAACCCCATTTACTTTCGACCAGTTCTTCGCCGGAGGAGTCAGTTCCGGCGCCAGCTTTCTATTCTCTTTGCACAACGTGGCAGGGAAATTCGGCACCGATTGAGCCAAAGCAGAGTACCCTTTTTTTGAACTAGTCAAATTTGCTTGAAATTTGACCTGTTTCTTTGGTGGGGTTTGCTTGAGATCACAAACTTCGATTTCTTCCTGCCTGAAATTCTTCATTCTGAGTTTGGATTCTCGGAGCTCTGCATATGCTCTGTATCGTGGTCCTCTCTCCATGATGTAGGTATCAGTGGCGAGTTTAAGCGGAAGAGGGTGGTCAGATTCTAAAGAATTCTGAGAAAGAATTAGAGAGATGGGGTCAAGCGCTTTGAAAAGGGAGTGGAGAGTAGGGTTTTGATCTGTCATTGTTGATAGACTGTAATGGGTCGTCAGTTTGTTGCTCTGTTTCTTAAATGCTTCAGTACTTAGTTCTTCCATAAAGAGATTGGTTTCGCAACGGTCTAATAGAAAAAGAGGAGGGAGAAGATCTCTTTTTGTTTTTCACGTTTTATACTTTTTGTTCTACAAAGTTATTCTTGAGGTGGGTCCCTTTTCACATTGGATTCAATCTCTACCGCCGGATTGATTTGGATTTATTCTGACGGTTCACATTGCAGGTTCTTTAAGGGATCTACCAGAACCTGCCCTTGTGGGATCCCTGTAGAAAGATCAAGGAGGGGAGTAAGCTTTTTCTTAATCTTTAATGAAAGGCAAAAGGAAAAAGAAAAGGGATATGTTTTGTTTTGTTTTTGGAATTTTGACAAAAAGATGCTGTGTTGCATAGTCGGCCAGTTGAAAGCTTTACATATGGCATTGGCTGCTGCATGTAAATATCATCCCATCACAAGATATATAACTAAAATGCAAAACGTATTTCAATAAATATTTATAAAAAAATAATATTAGATCCTTTTACATATTATTTATTATACATCCAATTTTTATGGAACAAAACTTATGAGCTTGAAAAACACACTCCGATCATGAGACTTATAAAAATTTAATACAATAAATCATAAGTAAAAGAATCTAATGTATAATTTTTTTATAGAAGAATTTAATGCAAGAAAATATAAAAGTTTAGAGACTCAAAAATGTGTTAACCTATAAAAAAATATACAAAAAATGAATCCTAGGTCCCTAAACTTTCATATTTTTTTACATTAAATCCTTATACAAAAAAAATAACACATTGAATCCTTTTACTTATGATTTATTGAATTAAATCCTTATAATGCTCACCAGCTCTGTCCCATAAGAACTATATGTGCAACAAATTATAAGTAAAAGACCTAATGTGTGATTTTTTTTGTATAAAAACTTAATACAGGAAAATATGAAAGTTCAAGGATCTAGGAATGTGTTTTTCCTAACTAAAAATAAAAAAAACAAATTAAGGAACAAATTTTGATTTCCGAATAAAACTAGAGCATGTAATCATCATTCCGTCTGGCATTGGCTACTGAATGTCATTTGACAACACATGCGTTTGACAAAACTGTATGGCTAAAGCATCCAGGATTACATTGAAATGAATTAGAGAGCACCTGCATATGGTAGGTACTGCAAGGAAGGTTACAGAAAATTTCATCTTTCAAATCGAAGCTGACTTTTCGCAAACTCTCTATGCGAAAAATTTTGCATTCAAACTTTGTGATACTTGTACTTTTGCCCCAGGTTGAATCTGGTGATACTCTGGTTGAATCCATTCAGTACCAAGGTCCTCACAGCCTCAACCCCTTGTTCTAAGGCTGCATCAATCTGTGCAGTAGCAATTCACAGCACAAAGATTTCATTAATAATAATTGAAATTCAAAATACACACAAACAAATGTTTAGCAACTTAATAATGTCCACATGCCATGACGCATGAGTGTCAGTGCGCGCTTAATGCATTTGCGTATGCACCTTAGCATTTTGAATAACGAGCTATTTGCATTACAATAATAACAGTCGCATACCTGTTCTCTCTCGGTTGTACTAAATTTCTGTAGTAGAAAAGCTCTCATGTCCATGGTGCCAGGTGGATTTCCAATGCCTGCAAAGAGTCGCATAAAATTTAAGCGATGTTTGTACACGAAAGGTGATTATTCAAGTAGATAAACATTCACGTCAAAAAGAGGAGAATAATGTGAACTTCCAACCAATACACAATCGAGGAAATTCGCGGCGACCATCCAAATGATCCATCACACTCTTAACACTGCAACATGAAATAAGAAAATTGATATTCATCTCCTGGTTTTCATTCATTAAAAAACACGAGAAGTGCATTACAAGACATGACAAGATGCAGAATTTGCTAGACAGTTATATTAAGTATAGGTGCTCCAGTATGACAACAATTTCAACCATAAAACATATGTTACAAGGAATTTAGACTTAATGTAGATGGATTTAGTATGACCACAGCTGAAGAAACTGAGAGAGTGGATATTGTCAATAAGTGAGATTGCCTAGTTAAGTTTCTCCTCCTACAATTTGAGATAACAAAGATTTTGTTGCTGCAGTTGCTCTTTTCCAAAACGCCAAATGAAGCATAAAGCAGGTGTTACCCAAATAAGCAACATAATTGAAGCAATAATAAAATTAAAAAAAAAAGGATCAGGCTACCATTTAGTGAGAGCTGCAGCACATAAGAAGATTCTATCCATCAAGTATGCATTTCTTTGTTAATTAATTTGGAGGAATATAAAACTGTTCAATAAATTTCTTTTAGTTATGAAAACAATGGAGTGCACTGAAAACATTAGATATGAATAGGATTATACGCTTCTCTAACTTTAGGCAGAATAAAGCATTTTCTGAGAGGATCGGGCTAGCCATGACCAAGTTGAACAAGAAAGAGAGGCACCAGGCAACGAACATAAAATCATAGACAAAGCAGAGTTCCAATCAAAGGATTAAACTATATACAGGAAATATATTAATATTTTATCACATTAATGTTACCCTGTCCAATATCAGGTCCACCTTATGCATAATAATCATTGATGACTGACAACAGCAGATCAATAATCATCCACCTTGGCTATTTTATTTAATTTAATGAGAAATATATGAGTTAGTGAAGGAGTTGAAAAAATTATTATGCCAATTCAAACTAGAACACAAACAAAATTCAGATAACCTCCACCTGTCAAAAATTCATTGAGATATGAGACAGGTATGGATGCCAAATGTTGGAAGAATAGCTACAGCAAAAAGTCCATCAAAGTATCATATGGTTCAGTTCTTTGGCAATTAATGTCAGGAATCTTTTACAATCTTTTAATCGCATGAGATTTCATTTAACGTGAACTAATAATATTTAACCTTATGTTATGATGGTATCTCTACTGCATAACATATTGTTATTATCAAGACTGCTCAAATATGCCTGAAAAAGAATTTATAAAGCTTTTATCCCACATCCAAATTTCTTCCCAGGAAAATGACAGCAGGACATGTGTAATTCTTGAGGTCATCTATGTAGTTATCATATGGTTAACATTCAAAAACCAAATTGTAATTTTAGTGATATTAGTGATAATGCCAAGGTGATAATCAAAATTGCACAAAAATGATGCAGAAAGTTCTGCTATCCCTCATGTGGAAAAGAATCAGAAGGTGCTAGCAATCAAAGATATCAAACGCTGCAAGAAAACACTTATCCAGCCAGCTCAGTACATTGGGAATGAAAAAAAGTTAAGGGTGCATTTACTTACAGAAAACTATTTTATTTTCCTAGAAAATTAGAGTATTTATTTTCCGTAGAAAATTTAGAAAATACATTTATTTATCAACAAATATAAAATTGAAGTGTTTATTGTTTTTGTGTACACACACACATACATATATGTATGTATGTGAATATATGCACATACATACACATGTATTTATGCATACATATATATGTACATGTATATGTATGTACATACATATATATACATATCATATGTATATATATGTATGTACCTACATACACATACATATGTATGTATGCACATAAAAACACATACAGATATATGCATATGAATATGTATGTGCATATGCATATATGTATGTGCATAAATACATATTTATATGTATATGTATGGATATAAATAGATACATATACATATATGTGCGTAAATACATACATATATGTATGTATGTATATGCATATATATATTGTGTGTGTGTATATAAACATATATATACATATGTATGTATACAGATACATATGCATATGTATGTGTGTGTGTATATATATATATATACATATACATATCCATATGTATGTATGTATGCACATACAAAAACATAAATATGTATGTATATATATGTATGTACATATATATACATATATATGTGTATGTGTGTTAATATTATTTAGAAAATTTGGAAAACATCTTTTATTAGTTTTTCAATCTTTTCTTTATATTGAAAAACTGAAAAATTCATTTTCTGTTTTCTAATTTAGAAAACTGAAGAAAATAAACATGATCTCTATTTTATGTGAAAAATTTTTCTGAAAAACTAGAGCAATTTTCTGTAAGTGAACAGACTCTAAGACACTTCTAATTTTGAGTGAAGTGGCTATTCATAAGCTGCTAGGAATACCAATATATTTATCCTTAAATGAAAATAAAGTAAATCAAGGTCTTTGAAACTAGAGTCTTCAACCTCTGAAAAAGTTATGCCTGAAGAACGCACCCGTTATGATGGCCATGTCCTCCCTTTGGTTGGAGTCTCATAACACCATTAGGTAAGCTCATCTCATCATATATCTACAGGTTAAAATCCAATCATGAGATCAAATTGGTCTACATAGATACAATAAAAGTTGCCTGTGAACAGCTGTAATGTATCAAAAAGCATACCAGCAAAATATGACGCAAAGGTACTTGATAATATGCAGCAAGAGGTCCAACCTAGGCAACAGTGAAAAGAGAAAAAATATTAGCAAATGAGATGAGGGAAAAATCACTTAAAAATCCAGCGCAAGTGAGAGAAGGTTAGAGAAACATTTATATTGGCAGGCATAACTGAACACATGAAATTTGAAGAATCATGTCCATTTAACTATATTAAACACAACCCAACTAAATTAGATCAATCTTCTGTGCCCTGCTCTCTGAAGAACAAGGAACAAGAAAATAGACAGTAAATTCAGTCACCCAACAATTTCTTAAGCCAATTTCCTAGTAATTTCAGTAATCTTGTGTTTTTAGCTTCAGTTCAAATCATCACCTCCTCCCATAAAAAGAAAAAAAAAAAAGAAGAAATTCCAAAATATGGAAATCGTCTGATGATAAAGTTTGTAACTGAATCTCCATCTCAAATCTGTTAATATTGTGGCATACGTCATTTGAGTTCACAAGCTAACAACTGCAATGGATATGCTTTTCCACAAAGCAAAATGAATATACAAGTGCACGCACAAACAACACACATATCACCTTCAAGCAAAGAAAAAGAAAATAGAGGATATGTATATACATTTGAGTTCACAAGTTAAAAACTGCTTCCCAGATCTGAAATATTTTGACCGATATATTTTTCCATAAAAGAAAATGAATACACGCACTCGCATACACAATCCGAGAAAAAAAATAAAAAGAGAGAGAATGGAAACCATCTAGTAATAAAGTTTTTAATTGAATCTCCATATCAAACATATTAATGCGGCATATGCCATTTGAGTTCAAAAGTTAACTACAGCTTCTCAGATTCGAATTACTGTGGTGGATATACTTTTGCACAAAAGAAAATCAAATGATGCAAAATGCGATGTACATTCTGTAGTTCAAATTAAACTTTCTTGTTGTCCCATGTGACACCTAGCTGTTGGATTTTTTTTACATTTATCCAATCTTATAACATATAGTGATGATAAAAGAAATGCAATCAAGGCTGATTTTTGCAAGAAAGAATGCCAATCAATGAAGACAATGCATTATTGTAAGAAAAAAAATGAGCCTTTGTCTTGGAGTTTAACCATTTCAACAGAGTCTTCCAGATGCCACATTGTAATTTGAGCCTTCAATAGTAAAAGTGGCCACCATGAAGAACTATAACCTTTAATCTAAAGACCATCACAGAAAACTGATGACATTGCAAATCTCCAATGTTTAACACTATCCAATAAAGTGATTGCTAAACCTTCTCTACCAGTTTCCTTTTTGAAAAGGATGTTCTGATTGTATGATATCCAAGTTACACATTTAAGCTATATGCAAGGATAACAGTGTCTCATTACAAATATGAAATTACAATAAAGGTCAAGAAGTAAACTCATTCTCAAATTTTAATCACGACATCAAACCAAGCTGTCAAATACGAGATGAAACTTACTGCTTCGCCACTAAAATTCATATAAGACTGAGGTTTTGCCAAAAGTATAGGAACCTCTTTGATGCAGCCTGTACTGATGAAGGGAAGAATAAAAAATAAACCATCAAGCATATTCCACGAAAAAAAGAGCCATAAAACAACAGCTGTAATTTCAAGATTATTAAACTAAATGACCTATTCCAATCAGAGCCTTTGACTGAATTGTGTCCATTGCAACACCTTCAGCTTGAGCAATTTGATCAATCATTTCAAAACCAACCTGATAAGAGATAAGTTTAAAAAAAAAAAATGAATAGCATGGCAGTAAACAAATTAAAGCAAGAAGATGCAGTAATTACATTGTGCCTAGTGCCATGGTATTTGGTTCCAGGGTTACCCAATCCAACAATAAGCCAAGGAGTATATTCTACTTTAACTCCATTGCCATTAGCTGGCAATGAAGCCCGTAAAGAGAGCCTCGTAGATATGAAATTCCTTTGCTGAAAAAGAGAAATTCTCGGACAGAAAATGCAATTATAAGGGGTAGAAACAGCATACAACATCGACCTGCACATACAAAGAACAACAGATAGTTTACTGGGAATAAACATATATATATATATTTTTTTGCTTAAAAAGAAAAAAAGGATAAGCCTTTTGGAAGAACTCGCGAAACCCATTGCAATTGAATAAAAAAATAAATATAAATTAATTGCAAACTAACATGAAGCAACCGAATTCAGCATAAAAGCATAATCACATAATATAAGAGCTAAATAACATGATAAAATGAGAATAAACTACAACTTCAAATATTTGCACCATCAGAAGTCATTTCTTTCCCTTGCAAAAAAGAAAATCTTAAAAGAAAGAAAAGCACCAAAAAAACAAAAAAGTAACCCGTTTCGACTAAGCTAAAAAAACAGCACGAACATACAAGCACTGGGTTCGAAACAAATTACGTTCACCGATTTCTGAAACTTCAAATTCTGAATAAAATAAGAACAGAATTAACCTCTTTCACTTAAAATCTGGTTCAGCTCAGAGGGAGAAGAAGAAAGAGATAAGAGAGGCAATGACAGGTGAAAGTCACAGAAATGTTGAGGTAGAAGCCGTTGGATTTGGGAGAAGAAGAAAGGGAAAATGGGCTCGGTATCAACAAAATTGTGGAGATTATGGCTTCCACTAACTGAGCTCGGGAGCTTCCAAACGGCGTTTACCCTTTGACTAGGCCCACAGTCAGTATACGCCCCAACACCCAGAAAAGCATCATAAGCTAAATACAATTATGAACTGGGCTTGGACTAGATCAAACTAACTTACCCATTTGTTTTGTCTTGACCAAGCTAAATACACTCTAATTTCAAAACAGAATTACTCTTATCAAGTGTTTATTTTATATAATTAAAATGAGTTTAAGTGGTAAAATTTGCACTTAAAAATTCAGGTATTAAATATATATTTTTTAACAAATTCAGGTGATGCCTTTTAAAAATACACATCAACTATATAAAGTTTTGGATTTAACATTTTTCTAAAATTATTTTTAAAAAAAAAATCATTTTTTATTTTATACTCCCTCTATTTTACTTTAAAATATTATTTTTTGTATTTTAATTTGTGTCATTTTAAATATCCTTTTTAAAATTTAAAAGATAGGTTTACAAGTATATCTCTATTTATTATACATTTTATTAAATATTTTTATTTTTTATCACTCTTCACTTTTAACTAAAATTAAATGAAATTCTTGAAAATATAAAAGTATATTTTTATCAATAACTATAATTTTTTTATAAAATTGAAATATTTTAATTATTTTTTTAATTTTTGTAAAAAATGAAAAATTACTTTTTAAAATGTGAAGTAACAAATAATTTTATTATCAAACACCAATTTCTTTCTCCAACAAAATCTTAATTTAAAAACCAATGGTACCAGCTGGCAGCTGCAAATCTAAGGGTTAATCATAATCGATTCGAAAAATCAATGAATAGAAAAAGGAGAGTAAAAAATCGTAGAAACAAAAATGAGGAGGACATCTGATTAGCCTTTTTTCACATCCAAGAAATCTCAGTCGAGATTTGATTTCTAAAATCAGTCAGTGGGGAAAAGAAGAGGGACAATTTGATAAATAGTATTTTTTTGAAAAATATTTAGGTTTTTGGGATTTTTTTTAAATTATTTAGTAAATTGATGTATTTTTTCATTTTTACTGAAAAATTTCAACGAAAATGACAGTATGAGGCCCACCCACCCACTCTCTCTCTCTCCCTTTTTTATCTTACATTTTTTATACATCAATTTAAAATTTTAATACTATATTATTAAATATAATTTTTATTATTTTAATAAGATTTAATTATTTATTTTTGTTTAAAATGAATATAATATAATAATTATAAAAAAAATATTTTTTAACCACAATAATTAATATTTTTTGAATTTAAATAAAAAATAATCAACTAAAATTATGAAACAGAAAAGCATATTAAAAATTATTTATACTCTAAAAAAATTAATTGAAGAGTCCGACAATATCCGTAAAAATTAATCAACCTCATAAATTTAAAAAATCAAACCAAATATTGAAAAATTATAAATAAAAACAACAACAACAACAACAACAACAACAACAACAACAACAATAATAATAATAATAATAATAATAATAATAATAATAGTACACACATTATAGGGACTTTTTTTATAAATAATGTAATTTAAAAAAATATTTAAATCCATTGGTTTGTATGTTTATCATTATTTTTACAGCGTGCTAGCTTATATATATTATGGGTCATGACTCATTAAAAAAATATTTTTTATACTTTTTTAAATTACATTATTTATAAAAAAAGTTTCCATGATGTGTGCACTATTATTATTATTATTATTATTATTATTATTATTATTATTGTTGTTGTTGTTGTTGTTGTTGTTGTTATTTATAATTTTTCAATATTTGGTTTGATTTTTTAAATTTATGAGGTTGATTAATTTTTACGGATATTGTCGGACTCTTTAATTAATTTTTTAGAGTATAAATAATTTTTAATATGCTTTTCTGTTTCATAATTTTAGTTGATTATTTTTTATTTAAATTCAAACAATATTAATTATTGTGGTTAAAAAATAATTTTTTTATAATTATTATATTATATTCATTTTAAACAAAAATAAATAATTAAATCTTATTAAAATAATAAAAATTATATTTAATAATATAGTATTAAAATTTTAAATTGATGTATAAAAAATGTAAGATAAAAGAGGGAGAGTGAGAGAGTAGAATAAGAAAGGGAGAGAGAGAGAGAGAGTGGGTGGATGGGACCCACACTGTCATTTTTGTTGGAATTTCCAACGAAAATGAAAAAATATACCACTTTACTAAATAGTTTAAAAAAGACCTTAAAAACCTAAATATTTTTTCAAAAAACATTATTTATCAAATTGTCCCAAAAGAAGAGCCAATCGAGATTTGGTTTCAGCATTTCTTCTTCCTTTTGAGGTTCCGATTTACTTCTCTTTCTTGTTCGTTGATGATTGATGAGTTCTAGTATTTTGAATTTCTCTTAATGGCATATTTTCTCATCTTATTTTGTTTTTATATTTTTGTTGAATTCTCGATGGAATTTTGTTTGTTTCATTTAGGATCAAGATTATAGTTACTTGCCAATTTTCACATAGAATATGATATGTTTGTTTAATTGAGGCAAATCAAGATTTTATTAACCTAATAAAGTAGATGTAACTGTGTGGAAAAAACCAATAATGGGTGGTTCAAGTAATTTGATACTTGTTTTTCTTAAATAAAATATTGAATTTGAGTCTTGTGAATGAAAAAAAATCAATATTGGGAGAGTTTTATTACTATATTGGCTCAATTTGACTCGAATGAAAATTAATCTGAATGTGATATGATTTACAAATATTTTTCGTCTGTACGAATTCGCTTAAAACACCTCGTAGTCTAACTAAAAAACTGTGTGGAAAGAAAAGAAATCAAATTAATGTTGTGATTAGAAACTATATTAAGAGATTCATCTTAGAGAAATTAAATATGGAAAAGAAAGAATCCACTTGTAAGAATTTTAATGAATCGCGATACTGTTTGCTGAACTAAGAAGTTATAAATGTCAACTATAAATGCTTTAAACTAAAATGAAAGAGACAAAAATCTCTTGTCTGTCCTGTCCTGTCATACTTTATACTAGGAATTAACAAGTATTTAGTAAGATGTAGTACCAATGAAGCTACAGCCTGCATGCGACTTTTCCCTATTTTTAGGCAGCGAAGAACATGGGCGGAGACAGCGGCCTGACTGCTCAGGGGGATTCCATACCATTTCTTTTTTTTTTTTGTAAAAAAATAAAAAAATAAAATTTATTACTATTGAAATACAAATACTACTTTTAATTAATTTTTAAATTTATTATTGTTAAGAGAAAAAAAAATGAAAAATGACAAGAGATAGGGTTAATGAAAAAAGAGTGAAAATAAGTCTAAAAACAAGAGAAACAAATAGAAATAATTATTTTTATGTATTTTATTTTAATCAGTGCCTCATAAAAAATATCAAACTATAATTTTGAGCAGAAAATTATTTATTAAACCCTTGATACCATTAAGTTCTGTACATAAAAATTAAATAGAACATAAATTAAAATTCTAAAAATTAAAATTAAAATTTTATTTTAACTTCTAAATATTTAATTTTTTAATTAGGTCTTTAAAATTTTAAAATCATATTCTTATTTTGATTTAAAAAAATGTACATTTGTGAATTAATAAATAATACAAAAAATAATAAATAATTAACTAACTAAACTTTTTCTTTTTACATTATACAACTAGCTAGACATGATTACTAAAAAGGTTTAATTAATCTTATAAAAAATCTTACTTCTTTTATAATTTTAATTTAAAAAAAGACAGATAAAATGTCCAATTTGAACCTTAAAATTTATAGTGAATATTAATTTTTTTAAAAATTAAAATTTGGACAAATTTACAAGCAATTTTTTATTTATGGTTAACTCATCTAATTTTCTTATTTTCAAACAATTTTCTAAGTCCCCTCAAACAAAATTTCTTGACTTCAGAAACTCTAAAGCATACATCACATAATCTCAAATTATATAATTACACTTACAAATTAGAAAAATACAACCACATTCTCAGTATTGTGGATTCTTGTTTTTATTTTATTTTATTTTAAACTTTTGATTGTCGTAAGAGATAAAAAAATAAAATAAAATAAAATAAAAAAAGAAGAAGTTAGATTTTATATAAATTGAAATTTACATGCCCTCTTATAATTAATGAGCCATAATATTGAATAATATGAAAATATGTCCAATTAATTAATTAGGGTATACAGCTGCTCAAATTAAAGACTTAGATGCAAGTCCAAACCTATTCCCTCATCATATTCATGACTTGCCCCGTTATCTTCTCCGGCCAACCCACTCCACGCCGCCGGCGAATTGCTGCCGCGGAGCTCCAGTCTCTCACCGGGTCTCCCGGAGTGATATGCACTGCCATGCGAGATCCCATTCAACTCGGACGTGGGTGTGTAAAACCAAGAAGGTGCTTGGTGTTGTTGCCGCAGAGCCACCGCCGAAACCACACTGGGTGGAAGAAGATGCGGTGGAAGCTGTGGGAAAGTGGAGAAGATTGAAGTAGGGACGTTAACATAAGAAGGTGCAAAGTTTCGAGTAGCTTGAATCTGTGCTCTCTTCAAAAGCTGCCTTTCTTTTTTATGAGCATTTTGATGCCCACCAAGTGCTTGAGAATTTGAAAATTCTCTGCAACAGTATTGGCACTCGTATTTTCTACTTTCAGTCTCCGATTCTTGAAACCCAGATGGAGAAATTCTTGAGTCTTCTTCTTCTTCAGGTGCGTTCTCTAAAATGTTGAATCCAAAGAGCTTTAATTTTGTGTTATTGGTGATGGCATCAGGTTTTGTTTGGTAATCAATATCAGCCATTAAAGAGAGTAGAAAAGAAAGAAAGAAAGAATCAATAAGCTTCAGTGCCTTAGTGGTGTATGATATTTATTTTTGCTTGATATTTATAGAGGCTATGCAAAGGGTTTAAATAATTTGATTCAGAAGTTGAGAGAAAAAGGGAAAAAGAAAACCTAGTTGGTTGTGAAAATCCTAAGCACTAGAAGGAAAAAGCAAGAAACTGTCAAGAAAAAACTTGAACAAGAAACCTAAGTAGCTAGTTTATAGATTGGATATGTCAAGTTTGTATATACTGACACTAATCTTTATGCTTAATTGTGGTATTTATGCAAGGATTGGATACGAATCTAAGTCTAATCTAACCATAAATTCTTAATTAATTTGCATATCTAGACTAGATTTGAACCAATTTTTGTATAAGCTATTCAAGTTTCAAACACTTTACCTCACAAGACATAGGTTAGCTTAGAAAAATGAAACCTAACATGATTAAGTTCGTAATTATACGAAAGACTTTGTTTAGACACTTACAAATCTTGTCTAATACACATGGTCCCACCAGAGACTAATAATTTTGTGGTGTTTGCGTGATTGACGTTGAGTTTTGATTGTGAAGCTGTATTATTCAAGGGAAGATCTTCTCAAATCTTGCTAACTACGTTGTTATGGTTCTAATTTATTTTTTTATTATTATTAAAAAGGTACTAAGCCCCACATGCTTAAATCCATTATTTGATGCTTATTTCTCCATTCCTTAGTCGTTTTACATGATTACATTTCATATGCAGTGAATTACAGCATATATGCATGTATGCAATTAAGTTTCTGCGTTGGCACAACGTATTATCGGGCCTCTCTTTCTAGAATATAATAAACACTTTATTTCATTCTTTTGATAAATGAACACAATGTATAACATTTTCAAACATTTGAGCAACTACAAATTTTCTGTCAAAAAAAATAACAACTATATATGTTGAATTGGACAAAAATCAGTTGAATAAAACATGCTTGTCCATATCAGAGTAAAGGATACAGATGTATTTAAACATTAGCAAATTTTTTTGTTCTACTTAGAAAATGCCCTTGATATTTTTTTTATCGGTTTTTACTACTAAAAATATTAAATTATTAATTAGTTTTTTGCACTAAAAATATTAAAATTTTTTATTTTTATCATTTTTTTGGATAAAAATTTCAGTCAGCTAACAAATAAACGGTATCTAATGAAAAAGTCACAAATCAATGGTTACATGAATCAAAATAATGAATTAACAAACATTTTAATGTATATAACAAGCCTATTATTTGATCAGATAAATATTGATTTGTTACTTTTCATTGGAGTGCAGTCTATTCTTTTTAGTTTACTAATATTTGCTTTCAAAAAAGATAAAAATTGCTCATTTTGATATTTATAGTGGTAAAAACTGATCATTCTGGTATTTTTAGTACTAAAAACTGGCTATTATAATGTTTTCTCAAGTAAAAACTGACTATTTAAATATTTTTATGGATAAAAAATAAAAAAAGGTAAATATTTAAAAGTAATTTCTAATTAGAAGAAAAACTACAAGGGGAACCTTAATCCAAATTTGAATCTGAATCATGATCAAATCTGAAGTAAGCAGAAGTTTCATGACATATCCGTTTGAGATCCAAAAAGTATCCCAAAAAGTCAACACCAGAAACTTAAACCTGTTACATCTTGTCTGCTCCTTGTTGTTACGTAGTTTCTTTCTGTCAATTTCCCGTCATTAATTATGTTTCGTCTGATTTTTCTCACAAGATACAAAATTCAAATTAGCATATATCCATTTTTAACATTTTTTTTATAAACCATTGTGTATTGCAAGTGAATTTACCCTACTAATTCTGTGGATTTTTTTTATAAACCATTATCCTCTAAAAAAATTAATAAATATTGAATGGGAAAGGACGATTACATGAAAATGACTTTCAGTATCTTTAAGATCTGCTGGCAAAAATTATTCTGCCACGACTTACATGCAGTGAAATATCTTAATGCACAATTTTTTTTTTTTGCAATTTATTTATAATTTTAATTTTTTTATGTTTGAAATAAAATGATAATAATAATAATAAATTACATGAATTAAATTTTATAAAATTTATTATAGATAAAATTTTTAAATGAATTCCTTATTTTAAGGAGTTAAGTTTTGAAAGACGATAATACCCTTATTATATTTTATATATATAGATTTTGTATTTTTAACTTTTCTTTCTTCCTTCTTCTCCAATTTTTAAATTAGATTTATATTTTAAATGATTTTTGCTCTTTTTTTTTTTAATTTTTCAATCAATTTTATTAGGTGAGTATTCCCTTTTACTTTTATAGTTTGTAAATGAAATTTATTTGTAAATGAATTCATAATTTCAATTTTTTTATTCCAAACAGTACCTTATAATTTTCCATTTTTTTAAAAAGAAAAAATGGCAAATAATATCTTGATGCGAGAGAATAGAAGTCATCCGGCTAGAAATGAACTTCTAAATAAATGTTGAATAAATGATAAATATGGGACTATTGAACTTACATATTACTAGTCTTAGTCTATTACATACTGAAAAAAAACAAGCTATTAGTTTGTTTTGTTCACATGTTTAGCCGAGAATTGCGTTGGGGATAAGAAACATAAATAATGGAGATGTAGGTCTAGGTTTCCAAATACAGACAAGGAGATTATACTATACCATATCAATATCACTAAACTATTTTATTTGGCACATATTACACTTGATAGGGTGCGGGATCCAAATATTTAGCAAAAGTCATTCAAATATATAGTTAGTTATTATTATGTATCATTTCATGCATGCTCAAGAACAATGAGCCAATAATTGGTTCCAAAAGAGAAAAAAAAAAGGAATAATATATAAATTTTTCCCTAAACTATCATTATTTATTAGATTTTTTCTTTAAACTAATTGTATGTTAGATTATCCTACTAAACTTGTTAAAAATATTAGATTAGCCACTCAAACCTTTTTGAAATATAAAAAATACACCCTATATTATTGAAAAATTTAAATTATCCCTTCAAATTTGTTAAAAATGTCAAATTATCTCCCTGTTACTATTTGGTATCTGTTTTTCATGCAGTTTTTGTGAACTGACACGTGTCCTACAAGAGGATAATATAAAATTATCAATAAATTCAGAGAGTAATCTGACATGCAATTAGTTCGGGAAAAAATATAATAAATAGTGATAGTTTAGGTGAGAATTTATATATTAACAAAAAAAAAGAAGTGAATAGGAAAACATTGATCCATCTAAAAATTTTGGTTTTTTGCATGAGAAAAATGACTCAATAATTGATTCCAAGAATATTATATATGTATATATAAAGTGAATGTGTAACATGATTGGTTTCACAATAATTTGTTCTCAGAGTCACTACACTACTAACAAAGTTGTATGAATTTGCTTCTCATGCTCTCAAATGCAAAGGTGAACTCGAAGCTATGGTAAGAGCCTCCCAAAATTTCTACAAAGGGTCTTTTTTTTTTTTTAAATTTTATAATTCAGCCTTACAACCTTTTTACTCCTCGTTTATAAAATAATTCGGCGTACTTTTTTTCATTTTATATCTGTCCTTGCGGCTATAGTTTAAATTTTGACATACAAATAATTAATACGATGAGAATGATTTGATTTTTGATGGATGTCAAACCAGTTTAATATCAATGTATGAAAGATCAATAATCCTAATACTACCTGATCTCAGGATCAAATTGCAAACTATAGGAACTCTAGCTATTTATAATTATAGTAAACTAAGTCTATGCTTTTCATCAATAAAATCGCACCTTCCAATTGCCAACCATACAACTTTTGCTTACAAAATACTCCTTCCATTTTTTTTAATCTGTCATTTTTGTTGTTTTCACTAAAATTAAGAATTGCGTAATTAAAACTAAATTATCAAATCTAATTGATTTTAATTTTATTAGAAAAGAAAATTAAATTACATTGAAATTTTAAAAGTGATAGATAAATAAAATTTATATTTCACTGAAAAGTGACAGATAAAAGAGAACAGAAGGAGTAGTAATTTATTTTCTTTTTTTTTTTGTGTGCAAATGTGAAAAATAGCCTACATTATTGAGTTATATAAAATCTATTTTGTAATCACTTAGTTTAGCAACTACAAGTTGAGAAAGGTCATTTTCTTGTGATATTATGTCTCCCACCTAATCAGTATAATATAAAAGCATATCCTCTTTGGCAAGTCATTTCTTCCTCATGCTTTCCTTGTAGATGATTGAACAAATGGAGAATTTAATTGTAATTACCGACAATTAAATCGGATTGCCCAAATCGCCAAACGTGGCCCACCAAGTTGAGCTTGGAGAAGAATAATAATTATTGTTTTTTGAATTCACATACTCATAATACATCCACCTACTTATCTATATATCTACTAATTAATCAGTGTAGTATATGGGAATTTCTATTGCATTAATTATCGAACAAGCTAGAGATTTTTTTAATATTTAATTATAATTATAAATGTTATAAATATTTGATCTCAATAATTATTTCTTTGTCTCATTTTAAAATATTATTTTTTTATTTTACTTTACTCCATGTTAAATATTTTTTTTTGAAATTTAAAAAATAAATTTACATATATACTGTTATTTATTATACATTTTATTAAATAATTTTTTTTATCATTTTTTACTTTTAACTAAAATTAAATGTAATTTTTAAAAATATAAAAAGGTATTTTTATAAATTATTATATTTTTTTTATAAAATTGAGGTATTTTAATAATTTTCTTAATTTTTGTGAAAAATAAAACATTACTCCCTCCGTTTTTTATCTATTAATTTTGTTGTTTTTACTAAAATTAAGAAATAATAAATAGACTTAAATTTAGTATTAAATTGCATGATTAAAATTAAATTATCGAATCTAATTGATTTTAAATTTATTGAAAAAGAAAAATAACTTGAAAAAAATTAAATTACATTAAAAATTTAAAAGTGACAAATAAACAAAATTTAAATTTTACTAAAGAATAACACATAAAAGACAACGAAAAGAGTATCTTTCAAAATGAGACAGAGGAAGCAATATAATTTTACTCAAAAGTTGGCCACCAAAATTACTCTTACCGGTCTTAGGAGATATTTCATCATTCGTTTAACTTAAATTGAAATCCAACTATAATTGGAACATCTTTGTATTTTATGGGAATTAATTAAAAACAAGGAAATTTCTTTATACAGCCAAAAACTAGCTATATTTATACATGGAGTGGCAAGAAGCTGTAGGCATAGGTGTTCTAGAAATATACATGAAATTGTCTCTATTCCACAAAGTGGGTTATGACTATGTGTTGAAGAAAATTACGCAACTTTATATGATTTAATTTAATGTCTACCAACAAAGTGAAAGACTTGGATGTCTACTGCAAGGAAAGAAAATGAAAATCCCAAATAACATCAACAACAGGTAATTAATTATTAATTACCAACACCCTAGACGTGTGTTCAGTCAATTAAGTCAAAGCGACATACAGTTTAACTTAATTAATATTGCATTCTTGTCCAGTAATTCTTAAATTATTCATAATTTAAGAAGAGAAGATTATAAGATACTTGTGCTGTGTTTGAAGAATTAGGTAGATGCAGTTGTCCTCACCCTTTCCTTTTAAAGCCTCTAATTAAGTTGTTAGGAAAAAGAATTTCAAGTTAATTAGTCATCAATAATATTAATATTACTCAATGTGTTATGCGTGTTTCCAGGATAAATTAAATTACTATAAGATAAAATAAAATAAAATAAAATTATATAGTTCTAATTAGAATAACAAAAATTTCAGTGCTTTTTATGGATTACTAATTTATTGAATTGGAAGAGTTGGTCTGGCGGTGGTGGGCCTGCCTCATCATATGCCAATACAATCTTGTGGGCTGTGAGCTGTGTTCACTGCTTAGGCTTTCAAATCAAATATCCAATGTGTTCACTTTTTGGTTCCTGTTTTCTTTATAATTTTTTAAATTAGTATTACCGACAAATATTAAACTAACTAATATATGAAAAGTTTATAGTTAAATATATTTCATAATAAATGATATGTATTTTTTCTTTTTCCTTCCATAGAAAATGTATTTCTCATTTTCAAATACTTCCACCATTTTATTCAACTTCAAAATTTTCAACATTTTACAAAATTAAAATAAAAAATTAATTAGCATATCTCACAATTCTTGACTCGAATGGACTTCGCTAGAAAAATGTGATATGAATCCAAAACTAAATTTGGAGGAAACCTGAATAACTTAAAAAATTTACTATCGAAACTAAAGAATTTGGCCGAAAATACATGAAATCCAATCTGAACTCGTAACTCGAATTTTTTAATTAAATTTTATTTTATCATATTTATTTATAAATTATTGTAAATATTATATATATATTAATAATTTACCATTTTATTAATATTTTCATCCTAATTTTTATATGAAAATTAAATTTAATTGAAAAAAAAGATAAATATTTAATTGTTTAAATTTTGAGTAGTAAGTAAAAAATAAAAGAAAAGGAACAAAGAATTCAAACAGGATCGACTAAAATTTAATTCGATGCCATTTTGGTTAATATGTATATATAAATATACTTTAATAAAATACATATTGCCAGAATGTCAAATTTTTAATCTCTATATTTTTTTCTTTTTTTTTTTCTATTGCTCATTCCTCTCATCATGCCGTCCAAGATTTCAAATTTCTAACCTTTTGATTTTTTTTTTCATCCTACTGCCTTTGTCTTATTTAATTCTCATCACTATTCACCTCCAAGTTTTAGTATTAAAAAGAAGTAATTTTACTAATAGTTTGGTCGGTTCAATTTTATTAATTTTTAATATTGAAAATCAAATTAGTATAATAAAATTTCTATTTTAAAATTCAACCATATATATCAAATTATTTTTAATTTGATTTAGTTTTTGATCCAATTCAATAAAGTAGAATCGGTTTGTTTTTCAATTCGATTTTTTAGCGCTTATTGTGATCCGAGACCTGACTTGAATCCATTAAAAAAATAAGTAAACTAACTCAAATCTAAAATATCCAAACTGAAAAAAACTGGTCCGAAATGATCCGAATTCACTGACCCAACCTATTATCAAGTATAAAGAATTCTATTAAAATATCCTTTTACCAATTATCTATAATTGTATATTTTTACTCTATTGAATATTTCTTTTTTAGTCTATACATAAAGACGGAATGTAAATGATTCTTATAAAGAATTATTGATCTTTCTTGATGAAGTAATAAAAGGAAGAAATTATTGTTCCACTATGTTGCACAAAGATTCCATATAAATCAACTTAAACTTTTAGAAATATAGCAGTTGATTGTTGAAAATTAATTTATTCACCCCCATAGAAAAAAGGTTATGCATTTGTGGTCCTTTCAGGTATTTAGGTGCAAATTAAAAGTGATGAATGACTATTGATAACAACATCGCAACACTCACACAACTTGAATATGTCTCCTTCTACACTGTTTCCTCATTTCTTTATATTCTATTTAATTATATTACAATCACAAGCTCATATTATACTTTAATTTTTTTTACACTCTGTGTCCATCCGAATTCAATATATTAAGGTTGAAAGTGCAATCCACTTTCTGAAATCCGACAAAAAAAAATTAAGTTCCTAATATTTATTTTGGTGCAATGTCGCCTCTAAAATTTATAAATTGAAGCAATGTCATCTCAAAACTGACGAATCCATTATTTTGATTATTTTTCATTAGTTGACTGCTAACGTGGTATAAGTATGATACGTTAAAAGAGGTTAAATCATTTCAATTTATAAATTTTATGAGCTAAACTGCTCTTTTTAGAGTACTTTAAAATATTTTTTTTGCATTTTCAGTCTTGTCATATCACTCATTTTGACCAATATTATTAAAATCAAGCCGATTGGTTGGATCGGTTTAATTGAGAATTATCAACTTATTCGATTGGTTCAATATATAAAAATTAAATTGGATAAAAATCGTAAGGAATCGGTATGAACTGGATAAATCGGTCTAAAACCGGATAAAACCAGAAAATATAGGTTTGATTTAGAAAAACCATTTTTTTGTCCAAAATATCTATATAATATTATTTTTTGCTGGAGAAAATAAAATATAAATATAAATACAAAATAATTAAAATTTAAGCAGTTTTAATGAATTTCTTATGAATAAAATAACAATTATAATTTAAAATTGATTAATATTTTTGAATATTTGTAATTTTTTACTATAACTATTTTAACTATTTGTTATAAATATTAAATAATTTGAAAATATTATTTTATGATTAATTTTTTATGATAAATTTATTTTTTAAGTATTTTTTATTGTTTAATATAATTATATTCTCATAATATTTATAGAAAATTTTAAAAGTAATATTATTTTGAAAAAAGTAAAAAAATCGGTTGAATCCTATATAACCGGTTGAACCAAGAATCCTTTGCCTCTTCGATTTTAATAATATTGCTTTTGACATAATTTTAATATCATGTCAACAGTCAACTGACGTAAATAATTAAAATAATGGATCAGTTAATTTTGGGATAATATTATTTTAAATTGTAAATTTTAGGAAAATATTGTATTAAAGTAAAAATTAGGAGATCAATTGTTTTTTTTTTGTCAAATTTTAAAGGTGAATTACACCTTTGACCATATATTAAATATCAAAAAATTTTAGTACAAAAAGAATTATTTCTGTATATTTAATGGGATTAGTTAAAATATTTTTAATAGAATCAATTTAAAAAAGTTTGAATTTATAGGGACTATTTAATCATTTTACTAGATTCAATGGATCAAAAGAGTACCCCACCTAGTAGCATGTAGCTAAGTCTCAGAGTCCAATTGTCCATCATTAATTTTCTTCTGATATTGTATAGTTATTTAATGGTAATAATATTTTCATATGCTATTTTTGCTGTTGTTCTTAAAATTCCCATCCACTTTGTCTCTGTTTGACTTGTCATTTGTTTAAATTAAAATAAATTACATAGTTTCAAAAACCATATATATGCATTTTTTTTATGGAAGAAGAAAGAGAGCACTAAAGTAGAGAACATTTACCAATATAAGTTGGTATGAGTGCAAAGGATTTTGGTTGTTTAAATAAGTGATTTTGAATTCGAATTTTTGTGAATTTAGCAAATTTCATTGAAAAAAATTTTCATAATTGTGCTTTACAGTACATCGAATGAAAATTAATCTGAATATAGTATGATTTAAAGGTGTTTGCCGTCAATACGAATCTTGTTTAAAATATCACAGTAAAAAAAGAAAAAGAAGAACATCTTGTGGACTATTTTAGACCACAAATAGTCTAAAGGAAGAAATATAGTTTGGAATTTGTTCAAATGTTTAGTGTTGTTATTTAAATTTTAAAATTGGGTCAATTTCATTTTTAATTTAGCAAAAATCTATATCAATGGAAAAAATGGTAAATTGCGCACACTTAAAAGATGATGATGTTAATGTTGACCGTTAAACAAATGCTCGTGAGATTTAATCATGTGGTAACCTTTTTCCCTCATTTTTCACACCTGTATGATACATTTATCAACAATTTTTATAATTCTAATTAAATTAAGGAAAGAGCATAACGGAGGAGAAGAAGAAAGTAAGAGAGAGAGAAAAGTCATAGATAGAAGTCAGCCTGTGTATTATGGAACCCGTGCATCAGACACAAAATCTGAAGATGCAATGAACTGTTGCGTTTTCATGATTTGTGTCAGCCGGCCCCACTTTTGATGGCACAAACAATAACTGCGTTATTTTAAAAAATTTCATTTCTCTAAGTACTTTCTAACATACAACTTTTTTTCTAATTTTTTTAAAAAATATTATTTAAAAATAATTCTTCCTCTATTTTGACAATTTTAACTTTTTATAAAAATTAAAAAAAATTAATTAGAATCAATTCTAGATTTGACAATTTTTAACCCGACCGGAACTCCCTAGAAAAATGTGATCTGAACACAAAATTGGATTCGGAGGAAACCTGACTCAAATAATCTAAAGGTTACATCTATTCTTGAGTATCCTTTTAATTCTCTTGTTGTTTCTGACTTGATTGATCAAGAATCTAAGCAGTGGACGGTTGATCTCATCCCTTCCATCTTTAATGATAGAGATAAGAATTTGATTTTTAGTATTCCTCTGAGTTGGAGGCAGGTTAATGATGTGTGGCATTAGTTTATAGAAAAGAATGGAAACTATATTGTCAAATCTGCTTGTAATGCTATTCATAAAATTCCTTTGAATTTCAATGCTCTCTTCGATGCTCAATGCTGGAGTAGAATGTGAAAGCCACTTGTGCCTCCTAAAATGAAAAATTTTATTTGGCGAGTGATAAACTCTGTTTTCCTTTACGGACTCAGCTTCTCAAAAACGGAGTTGAAACCACTTCTCTTTGCCCTTTGTGTGGTCTTGAAGATGAAAAGATTTTTCACCTGTTCCTCACTTGCCCTTTGCAAGGGATTTCTGGTCGCTCTGATGTTGGTTACATGAGAAGAAATTTTACTGATTTTAATTCTTGGTTCGATTTTATTGTCAAAAACTTATCTAATTCTGGATGCAGTTCTGTGGTCTCTATTTGCTGGAGTTTGTGGAAATGCAAAAATGACCCAGTCTGAAATTCGGTTTTGGCCTCCCCTTCTGCTGTTATTTATATGTCAGATAATATCTTAAGTGTATGGTTGACAACTAATAAGGAGGATCAGTTTTTTGGTAGGCCAGATTCTTCTTCGATGCCTGAACGTTGGAGACCACCTGATGAAGGTTGGTTGAAGGTGAATACAGATACTGCTGTTTTTAAAGAGCTAAATAGGACTGGTGTGGCATTTATAACCCGAAACCATCTTGGCAACTTTGTAGCTGCAGGTCAGAGATCGTTTCCTAGGTTGTTGGATCCTAGTGTCGCTGAGGCTATCGGTATCCGTGAGGTGCTTAGTTGGCTAAAGAATCATTCATTCAGTAATGTGATTATCGAATCAGATGCCCAGGTGGCTATTAATGCTATTAACAACAAAATTGCTTCTAATTCTAATTTACAACTCGTTATTCAAGATTCCTTAGTTTTTTTAGATGTCTGCCAATCTTTTTGGCTATGTTAAAAGATTAGTAAATCAGTGTGCACATATTCTAGCTCTTGCTTCTGATTCTGTGAATGACCTTTTGGTTTGGGACATATCTTCCCTTTCGTTCTTGTATTCAGCTCTTCAAGGTAACTTTTCTATTTAATGATATTGCTTTCTTTTGTAAATATATATATATATATATATATTGTCACTTCTCAGTTTTTTATTTTCTTTTGTATTACTCATCCCTCTCGTTGTGCTGCTTAGAATCTCAAATTTCTAATCTTTCGATTTTTTGCTATTTTCTATTGCTCATTTTCCCATCCTACCATCTTATTCATCTTACTTTATTCCCATGATCGTCGGCCTCCAAGTTTCGACATCAAAAAAAGTTCGGTCGATTTGATTTAGTGATTTTTAATATTAAAAATTGAATTGATATAACCAAAATTTTCTTTCAAAACCTAATCAAATATATCAAATTATTTTCGATTTGATCCGGTTTTCGATATGCTTCGATATGGTAGAATCGATTCGACTTTCAATCTAATTTTTTAGTACCCGTTATGATCCGAAACCTGACTAAGTGACTAACTCAAAGGTAACTTGAAAAGTTTGAACCCGGAAAAAAATGGTCTGAAGTGACCCAAGTTCGCTGACCTGACCCATTATCAGGTCCAATGAATTTTAAATTTACTAAAATATCCTTTTTATCAATTCTCTATTATTGTATATTTTTACTCTATTAAATATCCCTTTTTTAGTCTATATATAAAGATAAAATAGAAAAGTTTGTAATTACTATTATTTAAAATTTAAAAATTATCATGTTGAATGAAATAAAAAAAATTAAATTATAAAATTAAGTGAAACGGATGAATTAATATATCTATGTGTACACATACCATTAATAATACTCCATCCGTTCTTTTTTATTAGTTATTTTTATTATTTTCATTAAGATTAAAAAATAATAAATATAATCAAATTTAGTTTTAAATTACGTAATCAATACTAAATTATCAAATCTGATTGGTTCTAATTTTATTGAAAAAAAAATTGGAAAGACAACTTAAATTATATTGAAAGTTTAAAAGTGACAGATAAATAAAATATGAATTTCACTAAAAAATGATAGATAAAAAAGAACGGAGTAAGTATTAATATTATCAACTTTTAGATGTTAAATCCTTCACTTCAATTAAATTTTCCAAAAAGAAATCGAATTGAAGTGAAAGATATATATATATATATATATATTAATTGCTTCCATTTTAACTTCACAAATGACAAAATTAATATTGTAACCATAATTCTCAATAATACCAAAATTTCATTAGAAATTTATGTGGTTGAACACAAAATTTACTTCGACAGACTAGTAGAAAAAAGTACTACTTTTCATCCTAATTAGCACAAATTAAATTTAAAGTGCACCAATTGGTAGATAGGGGTTGAAGGGGAGACTTCTTGTGGCATATATACTTGGCTATTTCATTTTTTTAATTATTATTTTCTCCATCTCATACCAACTAGTACAATTTTTATTTCACTATAATTAAGAAAATGTAATTAATTTTCTTAAAATTATATAATTTACTTCTATTTTTACTAATACATTCATATTTTTGTTAGAAATATACATGAAAAGCACATGATAATATTTAATATTTGTTAATAATAATGAATTTTAAATAAAGATATATAAGAGAATTAAACGATTAAATATAATATAAAAAGATAAGTGAGATATAATTTAGAATAAATAAAAAACAGAAAGTGTGCTTATCAATACGAGATGGAGAGAGTATTTTTTTTATTGTAAAAAAAGTGGTTTGAGAAAAAAGTTAGGGGGGAATGTAAATGATTATTATGAAAGAATAATTGATTTTTCTTGATAAGATAATAAAAAGAAGAAATCATTGTTCCACTATGTTGCACTAAGATTCCGAATAAATCAACTTAAACTTTTAGAAATATAGCAGTTGATTGATTGTTGAAAATTAATTTTATTCACCCCCATAGAAAAGGGTTATGTATTTGTGGTCCTTCGGGCATTTAGGTGCAAATTAAAAGTGATGAGTGACGATTGATAACAACATCGCAACACAAAAGCCTAAACAGAACAACGCAGCAAACTCTGCTTTTGCATCTCTCTCAGCTTTCGCCTTGCGCGATTTTGTGGACCCTTTTTCCCCCCGGCTTGACTATGTCTCCCTCTCCATATTCTATTTAATTATATTACAATCACAAGCTTATATTATACTTTTATTTTTTTATACTCTCTGTCCATCCGAATTCAATATGTTAAGGTTTAAAGTGTAATTTACCCCCCAAAATTCGATCAAAAAAATAATTAACTTCTTAATATTTGTTTTGCTACAATATTTCCACTAAAATTTACAAATTGGTATAATGTCATCCTAAAATTGAAAAATTCACTATTTTAACTATTTTTCGTCAGTTAACTATTGACGTGACATAAATATGACATATCAACAAGAGTTAAATTGCCTCAATTTATAAATTTTAGAGGTTAAATTGTTCTTTTTGAAATATTTTAAGAGATTTTTTCACCTTCAATCTTACCACGTGGCACTTCTTTTGATATAATTTTGATGTTTCGTTAGTAGTTCGTAGTCAGCTGACATAAATAATTAAAATAACAGATTCGTTAATTTTGAAATAATATTGTTCTAATTTATAAATTTTAGGGAAATATTGTACTAAAACAAAAATTAGAAGATTAATTGTTTTTTTTGTTAAAATTTAGGGGTGAATTACATCTTTGGCTTTATATTAAATATCAAAAAAATTTTAGTACAATTAAAAAAAATTATTTCTGTATATTTAATGGGATTAATTAAAATATTTTTAATAGAATCAATTTAAAAAAGTTTGAACTTATAGGGATTATGTAATCATTTTACTAGATTCAATGGATCAAAAGAGTGCCCCACCCAGTAGCATGTAGCTAAGTCTCAGAGTCCCATTGTCCATCATTAATTATCTTCTCATATTGTATAGTTATTGAATGGTAATAATATTTTCATATGCTATTTTTTTTTTTTTGTAGTTGTTCTTAAAATTCCCATCGACTTTGTCTCTGTTTGACTTGTCATTTATTTAAATTAAAATAAATTACATAGTTTAGAAAACCATATATATGCATTTTTTATCGAAGAAGAAAGAGAGCACTAAAATAGAGAACATTTACCAATGTAAGTTAGTATGAATACAAGGGATTTTGGTTGCTTAAACAAATGATTTAGGTTTCAAATTTTTGTGGATACATTCCGCAATTACACCTTACAGTATATCGAATAAAGATTAATCTGATTATAGTATAATTTAAAAGTGTATTCCATCAGTACGAGTCTTTTTAAGATACCACACTAAAAAGAAGAAGAAGAACATCTTGTGGATTATTTTAGACAACAAATAGTCTAAAGAAAGAAATATAGTTTAGAATTTGTTCAAAAGTTTAGTGTTTTTATTTAAATTTTGAAATTGGGCGAATTTCATTTTTAATTTTATCAAAAATCCATATCCATGGACAAAATGGTAAATCGCGCACACTTAAAAGATGATGATGTTAATACATATACATATGCTCACGTGATTTAATCACGTGGTCACCTTTTTCCCTGATTTTTCACGCCTGTATGATACATTTATCATATCTGCTCAGTTGGACTTCTCATTAAATTGGAGATAAAATTCATCAATTTTTTTTAAAATTTTAAGAAAGTCATTCTTAGCTTGCACAAAATTGTTAGTTTAGAATTAAAAAAAAAATTCAATAGTTAGTTAATTCAGTTATATATGAACATAAATTTTAAAATTATGGTTAATAAATTTGAATTATAACTTAACTACTTCCTCCGTTTCAAAATATATAATGTTTAAAGAAAAAAAATTTATTTCATAATACATGAAATTTTGATATAATCAAGATATATTAATTAATTTTTATCAAATATATCCTTAACTGATTTTGAAAAAAAATAAAATTTTATTAGTGAATGCAATTAATACAGTAAGGGTAATAAAGTATTTTAATAGTAAAGTAATTACATTTTTTAATTACTGTGCATTTTTCTCAAACGTTATCTATTTTGAAACAGAGTAAGTATTAAGTAGTTGGTTAAGCGATTTATATATAATTTTAAATATATAGATGGACATAAAAATGATTTTTACATGTATTTATATTTTATTTTAATATTAAAAATTAAATGACTGATAAATTAATATTTATAATATTTTATTTTAATGTATTATTATTAAATTTAAATGACTATTTAAAATTTTAGAATTTATATTTTAATTTACTAGATGAATTGAAATTTTTATGTGAAATTTATGTCTAATTTTTTTAACAATTAACCAATGATTAATTGTTAACTGAACATATTTAATAGTTAACTAGTTATTAATGAATTGGACTTTAATTTTAATTTTTTAAAAAATAATTTTAATGAGATAAAATTAAAAAAATAAGCTATGAATTGGTTAAATAATCCATGCACACACCTAATTTTAAATCTAATGAATTACACTTAGTATATTTTTGTATAGTCACTATTAATTAAGTTATGCAGAATCTCTAGTTGGATGACTTATATTAATCCAAAAGAAAAGAAATAAATAAAGCGGTTGTTAATTGTTAATACCCCTCTATCTCATTTTAAATGTCTTTTTCAAAATTTAAAAGATAAATTTACATGTATTATTCTATTTATTATATATTTTATTAAATATTTTTTTTATTATTGTCTTTTTTTTAAGTAAAATTAAATAAAATTTTTGAAAATATAAAAAAATATTTTATTAATAACTATAATTTTTTTATACAATTAAAATATTTTAATTATTTGTTTAATTTTTGTAAAAAATAAAAAAATTATCTTTTAAAATAAAATTGAGGGAGTAATAATGAGGTGGAGAAACAGCAATGGAGGCAAGATGGGAGCATAGAGCGTGCGAGTGTCCCCCGTGTAGGCCACCTCCGACATCTTCTATTGACGCAACCCCAATATCTAATCCCAACGCAATCGTCTTTTCTATTGATTTCTTAATAATTTTTCCGCCGTCAAACCTCTCTCGGCATGAAATATTGCTTACGACTTAAAAAAAAAAAGAAAAATCGAATTTAGAAAATTAATTTCATTATGAAAATAATTCAGCGAACTATGAATTAGACAAAAAAATGCGAAAAAAGGAAAGCGAAAAATAAGATTGAATTCTCCACCAACTTTGTTCTTGTTTGGCGAACTCTCTCTCGGCGGATTTCTCGAAGTGGATCCAAACTAACAATATAAACGAAGCCGAAGCATTAATCAACCAACACCGAAGTGGCTCATCACTCTCTTCTATTCCGATTCGGTAATTACAGATCAAATCCTTCATATTTGCCATTTTATTATTTTTTTCTTTATTTTTTTTTAAAATTTTATTTTGACTTTTTTTTATGCATTGAATGGTCGAATCAGGTACAAAATGCAGACATCAATGTACGCAGTCAAAGGCTGTGGTAATAGCTTAAAAGTTGGTTTTGAGCCTCAAAATCGGAGGAGACTTCTCGCCGGTAGTGGCGTTAGTAAGAGAAGTTCCATTTTAGTTTCGCCTTCCCAAAAGAACATTTTCATGAGTGGCAGGATCAGTTGCTGTGGATTGCGGCGAGGCGATTCCGTTTCTATGGGAACTGAACTCGTCCGTTCCGCTTTTTCTAAATCCGGTCCGATTAAAGCTATAGCTTCCGGTGAGTGTTTTTAAATCTTGATTTATTGCTTGCGGATTTTCCGGTAACCGTCGGATTTGAATTTCGATTGTAGATGGAGATATTGAAGAAGCTACTCCTATCAATCCTCAGAGAAAATCATCCGGAACTGTTTTGCCGTTTGTCGGTGTTGCTTGTTTAGGGGCTATTTTGTTTGGTTATCATCTCGCGTATGTATAAAAATTAACTCTGAATTATAAACCTTCTTTTGTTTTTTCCCTTCCTATGTTCTGCAGTGAGTCAATTCAAGTATGTATCGTCTTTAAAATTTTGTTCCTCATGACTAGGATCGTATTGCTGGTGTAAAAATTTTTATTGTTCTGTTTTAATTAATCTGATCCTGCTATTTGCTGCTTCAGGGTGGTGAATGGTGCACTGGAGTATCTGGCCAGGGATCTTGGAATTGCTGAAAACACAGTCATACAGGGTAAGATGAAATAAAATTGGGACGATTGCTTTCATGCTTTTTGAATGTTCTTTCATGGTAGAGCCAGTGGTTGTGTTAATTACACGAACCAATTTAGAGAAAGAGAATGGATTAGAATGCTTAGCAGATGATGCTGTTGGAGACACTTACCATAAACCGATGAAGTATTTAATCACAAACAGGGATATGGGTGAATTAATATATTCGATCTTTTTATCAGGAAAAAGTAAAAAAATACTAAGGTCCTCGTTTAAATCTTTGTAGCAAAAGACATGATTAGAAATCACGGTTATTTCTTTCTTTTCCCCCTTGGGTAAAAAAGTTTTAACAGAATGTATTTATGGTTTTTCACATTGGGCTTTGCAACATGAGCAGGATGGGTTGTGAGCACGCTACTTGCTGGTGCCACAGTTGGTTCATTCACTGGGGGAGCATTAGCAGACAAGTTTGGCAGAACGAAAACTTTTCTATTAGATGCAATACCTCTCATAATTGGAGCATTTCTCACGTATGGCCTCTCGACTGGTTTTTCATTTGTGATCTCTCATACTCATCAAAAACTAAAGTTAATATATTGGTAAATGTCTTCAGCACCACAGCACAGAGTGTACAAACTATGATAATTGGCCGTCTACTTGCTGGTATTGGAATTGGAATATCCTCTGCCATTGTGCCCCTTTACATATCTGAGGTTGCAATTTATCTCAAAATCTGTGCTCATTTTGACTGTTGATAAGTTTCTAAGAGCTGATTTGCTATCAATTATTGCTTGATGATCAGATCTCGCCGACTGAGATTCGTGGTACACTGGGTTCTGTAAACCAACTTTTTATTTGTATTGGGATTCTTTTGGCATTGGTGGTTGGTCTGCCATTATCAGGAAATCCTTTATGGTATGTCTAGCTTGTATGTTTTTGTTCTAGCTTTATGCTTGAATATTATAATAAGTCAACATCAACACATGATAAGCGTTTTAAGATAGCATGGCAGCTCTTTGAAATGCTGCTTTTAAAATGCTTTGACTAAACTTATTGAAAATAGGTTTGAAAGACTATTGTCAATCTGAATACTATTTTGCTTCAAATGCAAATTGGCAGAGCATACAAGACTGATGCTAAGTTGTTGGGTCGAAATTGCTCTTTTGTTTTTTCTTTTCTTTTGTCAAAATTTGTTTTAATAAAGGCACGCATGAGTCGGGTTTACATTATAGATTTGGAGATGAAAATGATCTTCTGTGATATTGTAAAGCCTATATGCAGGTCTGGAATTTTGTTAGTACATGATGATTTGGAGTTGTCAAATGTCAGAAATAGTTGAAAGTTGAAATATTTGAATTTTATTTTATAAAAAAGATAAAATTCTAAATGGCCAGAAGTAGCGTAGAAGTGTGACCTATGGAACAAAGTTGGTTTATGATGAAGTGGATGATAGTCTGAACGTTAAAGCCTAGTCTAGGACTAGCTATCATAATAGCTTCAAACGTGGCTTTTGGAAATAGGAGAAAAAAGAAAAGGTTTATTTATGAGGTTATTAAGTTGATGGGCTCTGGCCTCATGTGGTGTTGAAGCTAAAGATGGATGGAGATTTTTGAAAAAAGTCTGATTACTTCATGAAATAAGTGCATAACGTTATGAGAACAAGTGTAATTATTTTACTCATATTAAGTATATTGTATTATCACATCAATAGTGCTGTCCTGCCATTTGGTGAGAAAGGATTAAATAGTAGCAGTGATGGTTTGAAACTGTTGGTACTCATGTTTCAGCTCTCAGCTGAAGGAATGGAAGAATAGCGACAATCAGGGGGTAATGCTATAGTGATATGGATGGGTCTCATGAATTCTAATATTTCAATTGAATAAGATAAGCAAATACTATTTGTTCAAAGAATATTTTGCTAATGGCAAAATTTGAAAGTAGAACTGCATAAGTACTTATTTGCTTGGCTAGGAACAAAGAAAAAAAAAAAATTTCTCGTTAGCATCATCCTTAATAAGTGTTAATGATGCACACTAAGTACTACAATTGTAAATGCCTATTTATAATGATATACATGTGGATTTTCTGTGGGTATTTCATGCATAATTCAATTTTTTTTTTCACGAGAACACATGCTTTATGCACATTCATGTAGTGTGCGGTAGCCAGTTATATTTTAAAGTTATATTATTCTCATACTGTATTGACTCTAGAACCTTGCTTTTTCTTACTCTTTTTTTATGGATCCCTTTTTGCTTTTTCTTATTCTGGTCTCTTGTATGCTGCCTATTAGGTGGAGAACAATGTTTGGCATTGCAGCTGTTCCTGCTATCCTATTGGCACTGGGAATGGCGTTTTCTCCAGAAAGCCCTAGATGGCTTTATCAGGTTATCCTGTGGGATCTAATCCCCTCATTGGAGCTTTTGAATAGTTATTTTAATTCTTTTTTGCTGCTATTATGTTTAGATTACTCATAGATTAATAGTTACTAAGTAACCACATTGTATTGCAGCAAGGAAAAATTTCTGAAGCCGAAAAGTCCATAAGGACACTCTATGGAAAAGAAAGAGTTTCTGAGGTTATGCAAGACTTAGCTGCTGCAGGTCAAGGTTCAAGTGAGGCAGAAGCAGGATGGTTTGATCTATTTAGCAGCCGCTACTGGAAAGGTACCTGTAATAATCATGCAATTGTGCTTCTAATGACAACGGTAGATATTGGGTTATTGGACTTTGAATGTTTCTGAACTGTTGTTAAACAAAAAGCTGGAGCAGATTATATTATTTTCTCTTGCTTGTAGAATATTGTTGCAATTTGAAGTCTTCACTGGTCCAAAACTTTTTGAAATACTTATAAACAAATATCTGGATTTTACTTAATTATTGATGCATTAGTTAAGCCTACTCTCATATGCATAGATGCCATGAGGTTTTATTGGATTTATCAGTTAGTGATCATTAAAACTGGTGGTGCTGAGACAAAAATAATAACAATAGTGAGGGAAACGGAACTGCATCCCTGCTTAAATATAAGCCTGACCTGGTTTAGTTATTTTGGCCAATCTAAACAGTGTTTCATATGTGAAGAACCCAAACAAGCATTTGGGCATGTGTTCCCGGTGCCTTCGTAGGAAAACACTATGTCTGATGCAAAATAGCAGCAGTACGAGATAATTGATAGTGAATTGGTTTCTTAGAATTTCATTATTAGTTTAAATAAAACTTTCCTACTGTTAGGAAATTAACTATCAAATTTTTAGTATCCTATTTAGAACCTGAAAATTGGGTTCTGCATCTTATTTCCTAATTTGTAAACCTATATGTAGAGGAAAGTTATTCATGACTAAAACAAGTTGAATTTCCCAGCAAACTAAAGGTATGCGACTCCCTTAGTTCCATGGTGTGTGATTCCCTTAAATGAGTTGTATCATTTCCACAACCATAGGAAAAAAGTAGGAATTGAAATTAGCGCAAAGACACTGATCTTGGACCTGATTTTTCTGTTAACCATCTGGTGACTCAATCCCAGACCCAGGATCTTAACAACATACATTTCTAAGCTGATCTTACTTTTTAATATTATTGCAACCTGATCTTACTCTTTAATATTACTGCAACCTTTTCTTGTTTTACTATATTTATCTCTTTTTTTTTTTTTTTTGGGGGTCCTTCATCTCAAACAACTTTATTCTTTGCCATTCAGTTGTGAGTGTTGGTGTGGCACTTTTCTTCTTCCAGCAAATGGCCGGTATAAATGCTGTGGTGTATTATTCTACTGCTGTGTTCCGCAGTGTTGGAATTGCATCTGATGTTGCAGCAAGTGCACTTGTTGGGGCATCAAATGTCTTTGGTAATTGTCGTTTTCTTTCTTTCTGAATTGTAGGAAAATTTACGGTTTATTTTTTCATTCAGTGTTTAAAATTACTGGCCTCTTCCAGGCACAACCATTGCATCATCTTTAATGGACAGACAAGGACGGAAAAGTCTACTAATTACAAGCTTTTGTGGAATGGTACGTTTATTTTTGCACAAGACGCTACCTTTAACAGATGAGTTAGATTTTCTGGATAATAATTTCCCTTGTAGAGCACATGGCATAAACTCCTTGAGTCACACAAACTTGTATATTTTCTCCCCAGCAGCTTTCCTGCTTGAATTTGAGTTATTATTGTTATTTGTTTGTTTGTTTTAACTTGTGATTTTAATGCCTAATGTAGAAAAAGGGAATTAAAAATGACTTAGACCCCAGTATCAATTTTATTGTGAAAGTAAATATCAGCCTATCTGTTCATGGAGGGATTATTTTATTCATTTTCATTTTGTATCTTTTGCTTGCAAAGGCTGCTTCAATGTTGTTGCTTTCCTTGTCCTTCACTTGGAAGGTCCTGGCACCATATTCCGGCACCCTTGCTGTTCTTGGGACTGTTTGGTAATTTTCTTATTCCTTTCCTGGACTGATGAAATCTTTTGGTTTATGTGATTGTTTTGTTCTTTTGGCTTATGGAACTTGCAAGTCTTCAATCTCTGAATGCAGCTACGTGTTGTCCTTTTCACTTGGTGCTGGTCCTGTGCCTGCACTTCTTCTGCCAGAGATATTTGCCTCCAGAATTAGAGCAAAAGCAGTTGCTTTATCCTTGGGTATGCATTGGGTAAGTGCTGAGAATACAACTTTGCTACTAAATATAAGTGGCTGCCTCTAGAATCTAAGCTTTTTATGTAGGAATAGTGTTAGGTGGACAATAAAAGACTGGTTTCCGAGTGAATCAATTCAAACCATGATTACTTAGTGACTTTCAATTTCATTGTTTACAAATGCATTCAAGTATGAAATAACACGGAGTTCATTAATTTTGGCCAGTAAATAGTAGTGGATAATATATGAACCATGAGGAATATTCTGGCATGAATACCTACATATTTACATACGTTTGTCATAAACATGCTGATTTGCAGAAGTCCCTATTGGTACATTATAGAAAAATCAATCTGAGTCATAAGTTGCTTATAATGACTAGGCTTTATTTGGTGACAGATTTCAAATTTCTTCATTGGCCTCTATTTCTTAAGCGTTGTAAACAAGTTCGGGATCAGCACCGTGTATTTGGGATTTTCAGCTATCTGTGTTCTTGCCGTATTGTACATAGGGGCAAATGTTGTGGAGACGAAAGGAAGGTCCTTGGAGGAAATCGAGCGTGCCCTTAACCCTTGAATTTGGTTTGGTAAAATGTACAAAGTGCATGTGGTAATAATTTCTCTACAGCTCATGATTGACCTTAAGATTGGTGGTGCATTTTATTTCTGAATGTTCTCTTTTGTTCTAACGAGCTTATTATCGGGGCTTGTATCTTGAGCCCCATTTTCCTGTCAAATGTTCAAATTATGAATCATTTGTATGTAGGCTGCTTTTAGGGAATTATCTTTGTAATGTAACCGTGGAACTGGAGCAACACTGATTTAGGTGGTTGGAGCTGAATGATAAAGGTCCTGAAGAGTTCTTTTTATGTAAGATTCTTGCTCTGAATATTAGTCTGATTTCAATAGTTGACTAGTAGTTTTTCCAAACATTAAAATCTTCTAACCTAATTGTTATGATAATTTACGAAAAATGGAGTAATTATTAGTAAGTGGAGTAACGGGAATTATATCTGAATGAAATTATAACTAATTGATGAAATTAATATAAAATCATTAATAAAAAATTGAGAGGTTTTAATACAATTTTAAAGGCTTATGGTTAAAAAGTTTTCCAATATGTCTCGATAATTAAGTTTCTCACAATTCACTTGGGCTAATTTTACCTTCAAAAATTGAAATCGAGCCAAATATCCCCTTAAAGAATTAAATTGAGCCAAATGAGTCTTAATTAAGATAAAATGTTTTATACCTATTCGCCACATTAAGATGTTCAAGTTAATTTGTCACAACTTTAGCAGTTGATTATTCTATTAGTTAACTGACCAACAAATTGGAGTTTATTTGACCCAACAAAATTGATCCAATCAAATAATGAATAGTTTAATTGACTATTAGTCATTAGAGCAAACTTAAAGGACTTATTTAGCTCTCTGGATGAATTTTTAAACGTAAAGAATGTGAACATTTTATATCACTTGAAAAGTAAAAAGCAGAAATATCTTGATCTTTTCTTTGCAATTCCCAAAATCCCTTTTATTAAATGCAAAATCAAACTATTGAATTGCTTCAAATAAAGTATAAGCTTCAACTCTTTGTTCAAATTAGTTCTATTCTCAACAATGTTATCTAATACCTTTACTACATATGCAAACATAATTATTAAATTTAATATTATATCATAATGAGAACCCCAACATTTATCACCTGCTTGTTTAAGATTAGCTTTTTGATTTAATCATCGACTACGACATACTTACACCATACTTAGCAAATAACGATTCGATCGAAATTTTAAGAGATGAAGTACTAATATTATGAACATGAACAATACTAAAAAATCTTTCAACCATATCACCCGTATTTATAACATAACGCAGAACAACAATCATTTATTCTTTTACTGATATATCGTGAGATTTGTCAATCAAAATTGCATATATATATATATTGTTAATATGTATTGCTTGAAAAATTTTTGAATGGCTTTTAACTGTTAATTTTTGTATCAAGTGATAAATTTTTGATTCACTTGACGAATTGTGTAAATGCTTTATGTGATGGGGAATATCGATACTTCTTAATTAAAGAAAAAAAATTTACAATCAAACTTTGCCATATCCTTTTTGAATCTTTCAAGTGGACCTCCACCACTTCAATGGTGTTATCTGCATTTAGACTCTTTAAAAAAAAAAGAGTAAAGTTGATTATTTATTTGTTGTATTTAGCATTTTTCCATATATATATATATATATATATATAATATATATATATATATATATATATATATATATATATATATATATATATATATATATATATATATATATATATATATATATATATATATATATATATATATATATATATATATATATATATATATATATATATATATATATATATATATATATATATAACTCCAAAAGAGAGTATGTTTGGCGTGTTCCTCTAATAAACATCTATGTATTTTTCCCTTTTTTTTATATGCATATATACATATATTCAACAACTCCAAACTCTACTATCAATTGTCCAATTTATTTTTATTATTATTGTTGTAAAACACATATAATAATTTTAAATATTTTAATGAATTTACTTTTAATAAAATATTTAAGAAAAATGTACTAAAATACCTCTAATGTTGTCTTTGATAGGCTAAAATGCCCCAAGTTTTTTTGAAGTGAAAATGCCTCTCAACCTACAAAATGGATAGAAAAATGCTCCTCCGATATTATTTCATCAGTGATATGGGTAACGGAGATTATTTGACAATTACGTGGATCTGGATTTGACTGATGTGGCGGGCACTAAGGACAGGTAAGCGCCACGTCAGATGGCCATTAAGTCTCTTCATCTCCCCACCTTCTCCCACTTCCATCTTCATCGGTTTATCTTCCTGTTTCCCATCGTCCCCCATAATAACTATCAAATTAAAAAAAAAAAAAAAATCCAAGAATCCAGAAAATGACAGTTCTGTGTTAAATCTTAAATTCTTTTTCTATTTCCTTTCAGAACCCTTTCTAAGTATTAAAGATTTTCATGTGTTGCGATGTAATTGAAATTTAGTGAATATAGAAGTGGGTTTGATTTAGGATGTATTTTGTAAATTTCTGTTGATGAATTCTGGGTTGACACGAGACATTTTTGTTAGATAGGAATGGTGTGAAAGAGATTCTGCCACCGAAGAATCTCAGATTTTTAACCATTCAAGAAAATAAAAATCCAAACTTTTTCCTTTTGTCTTTTAATGAATGAAAAATGGGAGCCATTTTCATCCATTGGTCCTCGATCTGTTCTCCTTCATTTGCTTCCATTCATTTCAAAAACATGTTGCAGATTGTTTCTGTGATTTCCTGAAGAAAATAAAAACTAAACAAATTAGTAATTTGTCTTTTTCTTCATTGGTGGCCAGTCGCTCCATATCTGTTGAAGCTTTGAAATCTAGTGACACTTCCCCTCGCCGCCATAACTCTGCTATTCCCGAGGAGCAAACTAAAATGTCTGAGGTATGTGGGTTTGATAATCTTGATTCTTTGATAGATGCTACTGTGCCTAAATCTATTAGAATTGATTCCATGAAGTTATCTAAGTTTGATGGGAAACGGAGAGGGAAGATAAACGGATGAAGATGGAAGCGGAAGAAGGTGAGGAGAAACTACCTGGAGAAGGTTAATGCCCATCTGATGTGGCGCTAACCTGTCCTTAATGCCCACCATGTCACGCAGACCCAGACCCATGTAATTGCCACATTATTTCCGTTACCATACAACTGACTATTTTGTAGGTTGAGAGATATTTTCGTTCCAAAAAAATTTAAAGTGCATTTTTAGCCTTTCAGGGACAACATTAAAGGTAATTTAGTATCTTTTTACAAGTAAATTTTGCGGACGCATAGCTCAAAATGACAATACACCTAAACATTCTGAGATCTGAAAAGTTTATGCTGAGAATATACGCATTGTAGTTTACAAGCAGTAGTTAACAGAATGATATTCCTCAAGGCTCGACCGAATCTTAAAAGCTGATATTATCGGAACATGCAAAGGATATAAAATATAAATCAGCCTCAAAGGAAACTTGGGGAGGTCAAGACACCAGAACTCTTGCACGCATGTTGATTTCTACATGTTTGCTTTCCTTTCCCACCTCTCCCTGGTGTCCAGCCTACATAACAAACAACATTGAAAACATATTGTAAGAGAAAAATCTTCATACATTTAAACATTCTCATCCACTTCAAAGGTCAGCAATATTTTACAGGGGCTTGTGAAGAAAAAGAACATGCTATGAGAAGACAACTCGAAATTAACCACAAAAGCTCACTGCAATTTGTGCAGTTCACCATTTATCTGACTGAATAGATAGGAGGACTAAGGAAATTACTCTCAAAGTGAGATAAATAAAGCGGGAAACTACTCCTGAACACAAAATTAAATGACAGTTCCCACTGCACATCCTTCAGCATAAACATCATCTTCTTAGACAGATTGCTAGGGTAGCCCATTACATGTGTCTCTCCATGGATTGAAACAGAAAGATACTTATATCAGAATGATATTAACACTCTCAGCATGCATAAAATACTCTTCTAAGCATGCAAATACAAGCAAATATCTCCCAAGGGGAGATCCCAATGGTTGGATCTTGGAATTAACATGGAGGTCTTGAACTGGAATCACAGAAATGACATGCTATGTTTATGTGCAATGCTGCATGCTCTCCTAATGGACCAAAAACATTTAAGGATCTCCCTCACCACTAAGCATGGCCAACCATATTTTGCACTCTAGCCATGCCATCTCTGGTTCTATTTTCAGGCTTGGTAGTTTTTGACTTCTCGAATTGGAATAAAATAGCACATAGATAGCCACATAAATTTAGCGATGCCAGAGAGCAACACGGTGAATTTCTTATCTATGTTTGCATGTTCATCATTGAAGTGTCCCATAAACATGCCACTAATTCTGAGAATCCTGCCTATTAAGAATCTATGCTTGTATTTCAAATACTAATGGTGCGCAAAATAATAGTTAGCCAGTGTCTAATGACAAAGCATACCCCCAATACAGCTTCCGACGCTTCTTTTGTGAAGTATGCACTACATCATTGTCTTGATGAGCAGAGAAATCAATGCTATTTTGGTTGCTTTTCAAATTGGTGGCCCTTGAGGGTTCAGTTTCTGTATTTGAATGTTTAGTATCATCATGTTTGAGGTCTTTGCCATAAGATCTGTGAGTGCCACCTGCAATCCACATACAATATAAGAAATGTAACAAATAATTGTCTGTGAAATAATACAGTTATAAATTGCAAAGCTACCTTTTAATTTCTGGTGAACCTTTGATTTTACCTCTAATCTCCTCTTGTGTAGCTCCTAGAAAACACAATAATTCAAAATTTCATACATATTGTATTGGAATAAAGCTAGTAAAAATATAATAAGCAAACTGATTTCCATAAAAAAATAAAAAAATCTTTCACAGAAGAGTATGCCTCTCTTTATTTCTTGTTGTGAAAGGAAAGTCTCCTCTTAAGTTACAGACCTACTATACTGCAAGTATGATGTATACCAATTTTACTTTCCCAAGGCATAAGCTTCAAAAATAACAATAATTAAGTATTATTGTAAACAACGGTTTTTTTCCTTCAATTGCTACCTATATAAACACATGAACACATGATTTATTGATATGTATAAAAGGGTGATGTACAAGCAAGTAAATTAAGGAAAAGATTTTAGGTTCAGAATTAAGTGAGCATCACATGTGGTGTAGAAAGTACCATCACTTTATCATTGGTCCTTGAAGTTTATATTTGAACAGCCAAAAACAAGAAAGGAAGCACCACAGTTACTGTAACTATGGATTCTTAAACAGAAATTGTTGGCCTTTCTCATTAGGAAGATGAGAAGAAAGATCCTTCTCCTTTATAACTACGAAAAAATATCACTGTCCATTCACCCTAGCTTGCAAGAGAAATTCAACCTCATAGCAAGGCAATGCAGCTAAGAGGAACTTGATTCTGCAATCCCCCAACTTAAAGGATGAAAAGAATATGCGTCCATTTGTTTTCTTACAATCACGAAGAAGAGGAACTTCACTCCTAGAAAACAATCTCGCTAGTTCCTTGCTTGTGCATTTCATTAAAAGAAGAAGATTTTTACTCATATCCTACACATTGGATTACAAAACTGCAATTACCATTTTTCACACAATTGGAATTCCATGCATACTCTTTTAAATCGTGAAGCTGTAATACATGGATAAAGTGAGGAATTTAACTAATAGACTAAATTAAGAATTAAAATCATGTACAATCCCATCGAGCTCATAACTCAAGACGAAGCGCATTGGAAATTCTCCATGACAGTGCCCTAAGATTTGCAGTTACAAAAATCAAAAGTTTGTAGCCTAAAAATGTCAAAAATTAGGAGACAAACACGCAAGAATGGTAGCTTAACAAGCACAATAGCGTGAATGAAGACTGACTGCAAACTCAGAATCCCAAGTTTACAATCTGAATTTTGCAATTACTAGAACCTTTTACCCTAATTGCTCCTGATAGATTAAATTCAAGTTCAGTAAGTTATACTACGCGACTTTTTGTTTGATGTAATTATATTCGCAGCAAGCTAAAATTGGAAGACCCAAAAAAATCGGACCTTTGCAAAAACAAAAGCTAACTTAAGGAATTCTATTGCTTATTCCTCAAGCATTTCGCAATAAAACGAAACCTAATTAAAAAAATTTACCGTAGATGAGAAAAAATGGATTACGAAACTATCAAATAAAGATACGATTTTAGCGCGCGATCATACTTGGAGCTTGGAAACCTGAGCTTGGGAAATACAAGTGAGGTTGAAACCAGGTTGCAAAGATGGTGTTGATGCTATTGCCACTTCTCTTCTCTCGTCTTCTCCTATTTCTTCTTCATCTTCTCCGCTCATTTTTTTTTGTTTTTCTTTTTCTTCACCCGTTCTTGTTGCCGAGAGCTCTGCATCATGAATGCGGCTTTTTTGCCCCTTATTCGACGTCAAACTCAGCGTTTTGGGAGTTCCAAGTATGCGGTTTTTAAACGGCGTCGTTTCGCTTTATTTATGCATATAATTATTTTTTTTATAGAATTTATGCATAAAATTATCATAATATATACTTGTAATATTTATTGACTATATATGAAATGTATAAAACTCATTGATTTAGTGAACTGATTTCAATTTTTTTTAATGTATATTTTCTGTTTTTTTTTTCCTTTTTTTAAAGTCTTTTTTGGAATTTCTTTTTTTTTTTTCCCTCTAGATTTTTGTTTTCAAAAAGGAAAATTGTTGAATGCATTTAGTTGCAGTATGGCCATCACACATTATATGGCCATCATACATTAGCATAGTTTGGTAGTACACTACACACAAGAATAATAATTCTGTTGGGAACTGAATTAGATGATATCTTAAAACAAAATGGCTCCATTTTATTAGTATATTACTAATAGTAACATCTTGAACAGCTGAATGAACACCACATAATTAAATTAAATATAGCACTTTTCAGTATGAAAAACTTGAACAAACACAAACTTTATTGATATTAATTCCCAAGACACCCAAAGATCACGATAAGATAGTAGCTAAAAACGCCATGACTGAGGTTTGAGGTTTAATTATGGTAGTGTAATGGAGTGGAATAAGGAGAAGGAGAAGGAGAAGGAGCAGGAGTTGCAGGTGAAGAAGAATCATGAGTAGAAGCATCACAATATCCTCTCAAAATGTTACCTTGGTCAGGTGTTAGTCCAATGGAAGAAAGCAACGCAGGCCAGCAATTATGCGTTATAATATGAATTGCACGGCAACACTCTGCTCCAATCTCAGTCTCCCCAGTTAGAAAAAATAGAATTATTTCATTTGAGCATGATTTCAATACCGCCCATACACTCCAGCACTTCACTCCCCTACTCCCTCCTCCATCTTCGCCTACTTTCAGGCCCCTACTTGCACCTGCACCACTTCCACTTGCTATCACAATTATCAAACCCATCAACACACCCACCATTTTCAAACCCATCTATGCTTACAAGTTTGTCATTACTTTGATGGAGTTTATATAGACTAGAGATCATAATTAAGCAGTTTATCTTCACGTATAACTGATCTAAACTTAATACCAATTAATGGGTTATTCTGTAACAGAAGAGATTAACAAGCAGATCGTGGGTTAGACTTCTTCTGTGTATTAAGTAATGATATTCTAGGGCCTTGGCTAGAATAAGTAAACCGTCATGTGATCTGTCTAATCTAATGTGGGTGCTTTTGCCCTGTTAATTGGACCCTATGTATAATCTAATAATTTGGCATTATTAATAAAAATAGAAACCGATATAAAATTATTGTGAAAATTATAAATTAACTGGCTTCCTTATATGAAAGTATTTTCATTATTATTTTTGAAATTATTTTTAATAGTTTAAAGAAATAGAATGTTTTGACAATACTTGCTTTATTAAATAAG
Source organism: Excoecaria agallocha (assembly GCA_037975025.1). Taxonomy (NCBI): domain Eukaryota; kingdom Viridiplantae; phylum Streptophyta; class Magnoliopsida; order Malpighiales; family Euphorbiaceae; genus Excoecaria; species Excoecaria agallocha. The sequence goes on from CM075816.1 coordinate 24,350,675, forward strand.
ATTTTTTAACTCAAAATTAATTGTGAATTTTAAAGTAATTTAATTTGTTTGCTCTTGTTATATATTTAATCATAACAATCTTATATAAATATCAAAAAAATTGAAAGCCAAATATTATTGAAAAAATAATAATAATTCACATGCTATGCAGACAGAGAATAGAATAGTATATATAGGACCCTATTTATCCATTATTTACAGACCCATAATAAGTTACTTTTTTTATAAAGCATAATTTAGAAAATTCTAACAATTAGACATTTGCCATTAACACTCCCAATTCAAATGCTTATTTTACAATTTACTTTTTTTATTTAAATTTATCTAAGCATATTTTATAAAAATAATTCATAAAGTGCAATTAATAGACGTTTACATTAGACTAATATTTAGAAAATTACCTACATAATCAATTAATTAAGCTCCATTATATGATTTTACTCAAGCAATGACTCCATGTCAAATTAGCACCATGAAATCAGTCAGTCACTAGCTAGGCACATGGCTAAAGTAAAGTAACGATTAAGGTGTCTATCTCCTTTATTTATTTTATATAAAGAGTACGTGACATAAATTGGATTCAACATTAGCACTAATTAAGCTTATATTAGCAAGTAGCAACCCTTTTTATCTCTTAAGCCTTTGAAATTTTAATATTCAATAACAAGAGCAGCTAGTCCTTGGCTATGACTAATTTAGGTTTTGACTTTTCTAATAAGATAAACGATATGCATGTTACTAAAGCAATTAATCTTAGATCTTATTATTACGAAACTTAAACAAGATTATGTGTTTAAAGGGGCAATTAACTAAGCAGAAAATTGTGTCAAATTGAGTACATTACGCGGTGTCCTGCCTTAATTTGTGCTTCTTAATGTTCAAGAATCGTGTTTTCTGTTGATTTTTAAGTCAATTCAAAGTAGTAATCGAGCTGCCTTAAAATCAATCATCCTACACCAAAGTCCTCTAAAAATGAATAAATATATAGACAAGTAGAATCCTACATCAAGGCCTAATTAATTAACTAATTGTTACAAGATCTGTCAAAATTTGACTCCAACTATGAACAAACTCAAATCCAATCCGTTCAACTTATTCAGGTCTAAGAAAAATATTTTCAAGACTCGATTTATGAAATTGTTCGTGAAACAAGTCAGTATCATATAATTATCATGTGGCAAATGGAATTAATGTGTGTATCAGTTAACTGGGAAAGGGTGTGCCTTGTTTAATATGATCGGACTGTTTTATTCTATCATTTACCGTGCGCATCTGGGCTTAAATTTTACTGGACCTTCTATTCTAAAGGTTTTTTGGACCGAGTTTGATCAAAACCAAGTAAAAGATAATGTTGAGCGTTATCAATTCCTTTTGTTTATGTGATAAAATGTTTTTGGTTGTCCATAAGCAATTTTATGGATCGATCTGGGCTATGGAAAAAAATTCCAATAAACATTAAGAGATTGTTCAAGCATCCCAATATGCCTTTTGTATTTTTCTTCTATTTTTTTTTTAAATAAGCCTAGAAATTCATAGAAAAGAGGAGGTTACATTAAACATCTAAAAAGCAAAAAACTCTGCTAGCGTCAAAAACATCAGACTAACCAAGCAATTAAATCAAACTGCCTATGTGCTGCTAGATTGTCAGCTATACAGTTACATTTTCTTGGCCTGTGTTTAAAGGAGACTTTGTTTAAGGTAGACAACAGATTTCCAATCCTATTGAAAGTGCTAGTAAATTTTCAGGACCCACTTTCAATTGAGTTGATAAACCAATTGACGACATTTAACGAGTCCAGCTCAAAAACAACTTCAGAACTCTGAGTTTGCAAATTGCAAGAAAGAAGTAGACATAGACAAGGTTTAGTTCAGCTTAGTTTGATTCCATAAGACCTACATTACAAGGGAATAAATAGATAAAATCTCCCTTGAAATTCCTCAAAACACCGCCAATACCTTATGGCCCGTATGTATTTCACTTGAGAGAACTACTGCTACTGCTAGGTTGCTAAAATTGCTACCTTTAATGCCATCTATGTTGAGGAACCTGAATATTGAAAACGAGAGAGCAACAAATGTAAAAGAAGGGTAATAAATACTTAGGCTATTTACAAAAGAAGGAAATTAGGGGATTAAATATGGGAATAGAAAATAAATTCAAATTTTGGCCAATAAAAATAAACAGTTTTGGGTCTAAAATTGGTATTCTCCCGTTCTATTTTATGTGTTACTTTTGAATAAAATGTAAATTTTATTTATTTATTTATTTATTATTTTTAAACTTTTAATTTAATTTGATTTTCTTTTTCAATTTATTTTTTTAATAAAATTAGAACCAATTAAATTTGATAATTTAACTTTAATCATGCAATTTAAAACTAAAATTAAATCTATTTATTATTTTTTAATTCTAATAAAAATAATAAAAATGACAAATAAAAAAAAGATGGAATAATAAAGTTGCCAATTTTTTATAAAAAAAATTGTTGTGTGTGGGGAGTCCACATGTTAGAAATCTGCAACTATGTTATTGATTTTCTAACAATTTTATATTTCTAAATAATTTTAATAAAATGGCACCAAATTACGGATTTTTTTTAAAAAACACATTGCTTTAAAAAAATCCCTCCTTTTGTCCTATATTTACTTCTCAAATACATCTCACATGCATGGATTTGATGCTCTAGAGATTTTTATTGAAACAAAAAAAAAAAAACTGTCACAATGCATGCATTACGAGATAGATATTGAAAAATTAAGAAAATAATTGCCATCGGACGGGAATGTGTTTTCTAAAGAAGGATAGAAACCGAATTCTATATAAAAATAATTATATTAAACTATAATGTAAAAAATACATATATGTAATTAATTTTTTTGAATGCAAATTAAAATTTCATTAACAATATAAAAAATATATATGTAATATAAAAAATTATAACCAATGGGTATCGATCCAAATGGTAAAAATTTTGAATTTTATTAAGCAAAGTTTTAAATTTAATCATTATTTCATATATAAAACATATGCTGCTACGAAAATTGACTCTAATGTAAAAAATTATAATCAATGGTTGTTGATTCGAGTAGTAAAAAATTTAATTTTTTTAGATGAATTTTCAAATTGAATTATATATATATATATATATATTTACGTATAAAGCGTATACTGGTAGAAGTACCATTTTTAAATCGGAAAAATGGCTTGAAAATATGCAAGACTTATACGAGAAAGTGTAAGCAAAAACGCAAAAGCCACTTTGAGTTACATGCAAGTTTCATTGGCAAACCAATAAGAGAGATGTCAAACACATGGAAACTCTTTGTAACTTACGTTTCAAGTACTTTCAATGCTTTGTAATCTTAAAATTCTACTCCTTTTAAGTTATATAGCAATTCAAATCCAAAGTATTCTATCTCCCATTCATGCCTCTCTCGTTTCTCCTCCCTCTTTTTAATTCTCTTCCAATAATACTAACAACCATAACAAATTAACAATGCCTAATCAAAAGCACAAACATCAATCCTTCTCAAACCCTACCAAATCCTCTTTACAATTATTATTAAACTATGCATTCAATTCTCTTTTGTTTGTTATTGGTTTCTCACTTGGGATGGTCTCATCTTCTCATTTCAAAACCTTTCCATCATTCATCAACTTTGATTCCACTATATACTACTCATTCTTACCATCACCATCACCATCACCATCTCTGCCGCCTATATCTTTGCCTCTACCACCACCTCCATCACCGCCACCACCTCTGCCGCCCCCGCCACCAATTCAAAATAATTTGATAATATTTAATGATACAATCCCAACTCTCATGCACAACATGAGTGACAAGGAGTTGCTAGCAGAAATGGGATCAAATTCAAATGATAATAAGATCATGGTTAAAAAAATAGCATTCATGTTCTTGACAAGCGGGCCACTTCCATTGGCTGCTTTGTGGGAAAAGTACTTTCAAGGGCATGAAGGTCTTTACTCCATTTATGTGCACCCACATCCTTCTCACAACGATTCTTGGCCTCCAACTTCTATCTTCTATGGTCGAAGAATTCCTAGCCAGGTCAGATTCTTTCATTACATCACCATTAATTGCAAGTTACGTTTTAATGTCAATCATGACATGTCCAAATGCTATTGCATATTTGCATGTCATGAAAAATGTTTAATGTTTATAAAATAATATTTATTTGGAATTGAATTGGCACAAATATTTTCTAATATTAATTTTCGTTATTTATAATATTTAAATTTGAGGCATTATTTAAAGGAAACAAGTGCACCATCTTGGATTTTGTTGAAGGATGAAATATAAATTTGAACAATATTTGACAAATTAATAGCTGAATTATAATTTTTTAACAGCATTGATATTTTGGTATTGCAGGCAGTGTCTTGGGGAACCGATTCAATGATGGCCGCGGAAAGAAGATTACTAGCAAATGCCCTTCTTGATATATCTAATCAAAGATTCGTATTGCTGTCTGAATCTTGCATTCCGTTAATGAATTTCAAAACAACATACAACTATCTCATCAGCACAAATTTAAGCTTCATAGAATCATATGATAATCCAAAAAAACCCGGCCGTGGTCGATATAATCCTAAAATGTCACCTGTAATTAACATAACAGAATGGAGAAAAGGGTCACAATGGTTTGAAGCCACTCGCGACCTTGCCATCAAAATTGTATCCGACCAAAAATATTACCGAGTCTTTCAAGAGTATTGTCTCCCACCATGCTACTTTGATGAACATTATATTCCAACCTTGCTTAACATACTTTACCCCGAACACAGCTCGAACCGGACTATTACATACGTGGATTGGTCGAGAGGAGGTCCTCATCCTGTGAAATTCGGATCGGGTCAAATTACAGATGAGTTCTTGAATCGAATTCGATATGGTTCTAACTGTATGCATAATGGCATTAATACCACAGTATGTTTTATGTTTGGCAGAAAGTTTGTACCAAATACATTGGGGCCTTTGCTAAGAATTGCTCCCTTGTTGCTTGGTTTTGATCCTTAAAATATGAGTAAATTATCTATAAATAAGTGGAAGAAAAATTTCAAATGCTGGAATTAAGTTGTAATTTAGATTGTCTTTTTTGAAATTCCGACTTGTTATGATTTTGCAAACAATTTTATTGCCTTAATTATTTCTTTCCGTTTTATTTTAAGAAATTATTTTCCTATTTTACTTTGTCGCACTTTAAATATTTTTTTAATTTAAAAAATATATTTACATGTATATTTCTATTTATTATATATTTTATTAAATATTTTTCTTTTTTAATACTCTTTATTTTTAACTAAAATTAAACGAAATTTTTGAAAATATAAAAGAATATTTTTGTTAATAATTATAATTTTTTATAAAATCAAAGTATTTTAATTATTATCTTAATTACCGTGAAAAATAAAAAATTTCCTTTTAAAATGTGTGGATTTTGAAAGTCTTGGGAAAGTGAATTAAAGAGCTTCATCTTTTTAACCTCTTGTAATTGATTGATCTCTTATGACTTTACAAGAAATCTCTTCTTAAAGTCATTAGAGATTAAGCACTTAAGACAATCTTCTCTCTATTTGATTCTTTTCATCATCTCTTAAAAGCCAAACACAGGCAATTATGTTCTAGTCTAATCTAATGTTCTATTTTTCGTTCTAATTTTATTAGTACCAAAAACTCTTTGGGCAATACTCCAACTGCACCAAGTCTAATTGCTGATTAACTTGTAATAATTAATTATTTTTTCCAACAAGTGTCGGACATTTTTTTAACCACGCGCGATTTTAATGTGCTTGTGCCACAAGCCCGTTAATGCCATTAAATTCGAGACCTAATGTGATGAAAACAATTTAAAAAGATACTGCAATTTAAGTTCAGAAAATCATTAGCAAAAAAGGAAAAAAAAGTAAAAGTTAATAGATGTAAAGATATTTTCCATTTTATTATCAAGTCTAGTCAAATCTGGCCTTAATTAAGTAGCCTTCCATTGTTAGACTTAGAAATTCAAAAGAAAAATTTATACATATGTTTATCCTAATTTATATGCACCGCTACATTATTACGCACAACAATGCTTCATAATAAAGTGATAAATTTAATTTTAACCATATAAAAATTAAACAAAATGCTTGAATTTAGAAAAAGGGTAATTTTAAAAATTGCTAGAGCCTTCTTATAAAATCAATGTATTTTAATTATTCTTTTAATTTCTGTGTTACAGTGAAATTGTACATTTAAGGTGAAAGGAAATGAATATATACTCAAATAAATGACTATAATTGATAAATCACAAAATTTTATAGAATAGAGAGAGATCAATACTTGAATTAGAGACATAATGCTTCGAAGAAAAGGCTTGGATGACTTGCAAAAAGGAGACTAATCCGATCCTGCCGGGCATTAGTGCTCCGATGCTCAAGTTACCTATCGGAATATGCAGGAAAAATGAGAGAGAGAGTCTTAAAGAGAGATCAATATATGACTTATGAAGTAAGTTACCCCATTTATAGAGCCTTTGGCCTTGAAAAGTTGTCTAATTGTAGTCCAGTTATAACTCTCAATAGTAGACTTTTAGTCTTTCAATATTGGGCCTTTTAACGGACCTTTGATGGGTTGGCCTTAACCCTCATCTTGTATTTTATTTTTTTTATGTGTTATCACTTGTTCCCCTCTAATTGGTTCAATCGTTTCTCAAGAGAGATAGAAGGTCGGGGTGTTTGCTGTTTATGGCGGCCATTTGATCATTTTGCGGCCAATGACAGAGTCTCTTAATTTATTGAGACTGAAATTTAATTATTGCGATCGGGATGTACGTCGATCGAAAAAATTTTCACTGTTTCGATCGGAATAAATATTGATCGAGAGTTTTGAAATAGTTGTCCTGCAAATAAATTTATAAATATGAATTATTTTATTTTACTAACCTGCATTTTGATTGCTTTTGTTATCCGATAAATTTTTCAAAGTTGTATTCCTTTTCTCTCCAAACTTAGGCTTTTAGTGTTCGGTCATTTATTTTTTTGGGAGGAGTCCCATCCGATTAGGATAGTTTTATTTTTCGTGTCTAGCCAGTTGACTTTTGGGAGGCTTCCTTGAGCTTTCCTCACTTAGGCTTTTTAAATATTTTGATTCTTATAATTCCATTTTTTAGGGTATTATTATTTTTCGATCATTCAATCATCGGATCCACCGTTGGTTGTTGATGAGAATTTTTTAAAGAATTTTCATGCCTTTTTCGATCTGATCCGTCATTGGTGGTGGTCAATCATCCGATCTTCCATTGGCGGTAGATGAGATTTTTTAAGGCATTTTCATGCTTTTGTTTTTTTTATTGGATCCACCATTGGCGATATTTTCGATCCGATCCGCTCTTGACGGTGGATTGGTATTTTCTATTCGATTCGCTCTTGGAGGTGGTCAATCTTCCGATCCGATCCGTTTTTGGCGGTGGATTGGTATTTTCGATCCGATCCGCTCTTGGAGGTGGTCGATCTTTCGATCCGATCCGCTTTTGGCGGTGGTCGATATTTCGATCCGATCCACTTTTGACGATGGTCGATGTTTCGATCCGATATGCTTTTGACAGTGGATTGGTATTTTCGATCCGATCCGCTTTTGGGGTGGTCGATCTTTCAATTCGATCCGCTCTTGGCAGTGGATAGGTATCTTCGATTCGATTCACTCGTGATGGTGGTCGATCTTTTGATCTGAACCGCTGTTGGCGGTGGATTTAAATATAATTAATCGTCAATCGGAATTTTCATCGATTGATATTAATGAGTCGTTAATTGGGATTTTCGTCGATTAAAATTATTGAGTCATCAATTGGGATTTTCATAAATTAAAATTTAAATAAGCACATTGTGAATAATAATTGTAAAAAATATATTGTGAAAAGGAAGTTTAAGTCACTCATATTAAGGTGCATAAAACAATGTGCTGGTGCTCATGAATTATTAAAATAATTAAGCACTTATCAACAAATTCAATAAACTCGTAGGACATTGGATGAGAAATCTCATCAATTGGAATAAATAAGAAAATGAAGCAAGGGAAGGCTCTAATTTTCTTTTCTACAATAATAATAGCAATAACAATGGTTAATGAAAAACATCAATCCACTTCAAAGCCTATCAAAACCTTTTCACAGTTATCACTATACTATGGTTTCTATTCCCTTTTCTTTGTTTTTGGTTTTTCACTTGGATTGTTGGCATGTTCATATTCAAAAAGCATTCCTTCACTTACCTCTTTCCAATCCACTTTTAACTCTCTATTATCGTTGCCACCGCCATCACCTCCACCTCCTCCTCCGCTTCCATCACCTCCACCACCATCATCTCCTCCTCCACTTCCATCACCTCCTCCTCCACCACCATCACCTCCTCCTCAACCTCCATCACCTCCGCCATTTATACCGCCTCCTCCACAACCACCTCTTCAAAATAATGCAATCCCAAGACTCTTGCACAACATGAGTGACTATGAGTTGCTACAAAGAGCTTCAGAAATGGGATCTAATTCAAATGATAACAAAATGGTTAAAAAAATAGCATTCATGTTCTTGACAGGTGGACCACTTCCATTGGCTCCTTTGTGGGAAAAGTATTTTCAAGGGCACGAAGGGCTTTACTCCATTTATGTGCACCCACGTCCTTCTTACAATGATTCTTGGCCTCCAACTTCTGTCTTCTATGGTAGAAGGATTCCTAGCCAGGTTAGATTCTATCATTACATCATTGTTGCAACTTGCAACTTAATTATTTTTCAATTAATATTATGAAATTCAAGAGATGGAAAAGTTTTACATCGTTGGTATGTATATAAAATTGCAGGCAGTCTATTGGGGAACTTATACAATGATGGAGGCTGAGAGACGACTGCTAGCAAGTGCTCTTCTTGATATCTCTAATGAAAGATTTGTATTACTATCTGAATCTTGTATTCCACTAATGAATTTCAAGACATCATATGACTATCTCATGAACACAAATTTAAGCTTTGTAGAATCATATGATTTCCCAGGAAAAGGCGGCCGTGGTAGGTATAATCCTAGAATGTCACCTATAATTAACATAACAGAATGGAGAAAAGGGTCACAATGGTTTGAAGCTACTCGAGACGTTGCCATCAAAATTATATCCGACCAAAAATATTACAAAGTTTTCCAAGACTATTGTCGTCCATCATGCTACGTTGATGAACACTATATTCCAACATTGCTTAATGTGCTTTACCCTGAATCCAGTTCCAATAGGACAACTACTTATGTGGACTGGGGGGGAGGAGGCCGTGCTCATCCTATGAAATTCGGGTGGGGTCAAATTACGGATGAGTTCTTGAATCGAATTCGATATAGCTCTCAATGTGTTTATAATGGTAATACTACCTCAACGTGCTATTTGTTCGGCAGAAAATTTGCACCAGATGCATTGGACCCTTTGTTACGAATTGCTCCCATTTTGCTTGGTTTTCATCCTTAAATTGTATTTTTTTAGTTGTGTATATGTTGGTGGAAGTACATCTCAAATGCTAAAATCAAGTTGTATAATTTAAAATTTTCTTGCTCTTGACATGTTACGATGTTTATAAGTTAATTTTGTTTTATTTTTTGGGGTTTTTACAAAATTATATAGAAAAAATACAAAAAATACAAAAAATACAACACTTATTTAATCTTTTCATAAATACAATTTTTAAAATTTTTAATATCAAAAACACAACTTTTATTTTCATAAAATACAACTTTTATACTCTCTTACTAAATTTCCTGTTTTCATTCTCAGAATTCTCCGATCTCTAACTTTCCTAATTTTTCACTCCATTGATTTCGAGATCAAAAATCATTTGTCGGCGTTGCTCTTCTCTTTCAAAATAGGGTTCTCAGGCCTTAACTACCTCTCCGACAACAAATCTTCCATAAGTTTTTTCTTCTTTAATGGCCAATCTCAACAAAGAAGACAACAAACAAGTCATTCCTCTTGGCCATGGCGACCCTTCTCCCTTCTCTTGCTTCCGTACAACTTCTATAGCTAAAGATGCCATCATTGATACTGTTAAGTCCACCAAGTTTAACTCTTACTGTCCAGCTTCTGGTTTCTTTCTAGCTAGGAGGTAACCGACTTCTTAAAAACTCACCTTTATCAAGGCTTATTGAAATTCTGGGTATCTTAGATTAAACATTTAACTTAGGTTCTAATTTTTTAATCCTGCGACTGGGAATCTATCAGGACCATAGCATATTACCTTAATCGTGATCTGCCTTATCAGTTATCTCCAGATGATATATTTGTTACAATGGGTTGCAAACAAGCTATAAAAGTCTCATTAACAGCTCTTGATGGACCTGCTGTCAATATTTTACTTCCAAGACCAAGTTTCCCTGCTTATAAAGCCATTGCTAAGGCAAACAATATTGAAGTTCGCTATTTTGAGATTGAGATTTGCATGAGCTTATATGTGTAAAACAATTAACTATTTGCTTGAATTGTTGATCTGCTAGGACTCTTTTCTGCAATAATTATTTTTAAACCTTTATCATGTTAGTAAATGCATCGCAATGGCTTCTATGAGTGATTTGCATTTTTATTTTTATGTGGACAGTGTTATCAGAATCACTTGTTGAAAGATATTTTGTATAGCTTATACACTTAGCCCTGCTTCTGTTAAATGACATATTTCTGTATCTAAAATTATTTTGAGATTTTGCAGCACAAATGGGACATTTCTCAATTGGAAGAAATTGAATATGTCGTTGTATTTGGCTTATCTTTTCAGTTTGAAATTTGTAAATTTGTGATTGGTGGAGTTTTGAAGTAAGTTTGTTTGTGATCATTGAATACGAGCAGCATTCTGGTTGAATTTAGATGCAATACTAGTTCTATGCTTTTTCTCCTGAAATGGTGGGCTTAATTATTTATTTTTATCTTTTTTGGTTAGTTAGCTATCACTATGCTGCTCTAGAACAAATAAGAAAAAAGATACACAGTTAAATGTGAGAAACAATGAAAAAGTTGGAATTTTTTTTTAATTCTTGAAGTTCAAAGAAAATTGTGACAGCAGAAAGATTACTCTCAGAGCAAGAGGGAGAAAAGGGGAAATTTTCAGGGAAGATAGATAGAATTTAATAAAACAAAGAAGAGATGGGATAGAACCGAGAAGTTTCTATCTATGGAGATTAAAAAGAAGATAAAATAAAGGAATGGAATAGATTCAAGATTACAGAGCCAAGAAATAAAAATATACTGGCGCAACAACCAGATATCCCACTAGAGATTGTTACAACACTTGCACTCACTATTTGGAGCAAATTGAGCAAAAAAATCTAAAAGATTTCGATTTTTGAAAGAAATTGTAAAGCAAAAAGCCAAAGATCAATTTAAACAGAGACCACCCAAAATGGTAGCAATAATCATGATAAAATCAAGAATGGATGAAGGAAATTACCAGCTTCTTCCAAATTTTTTTCCCTCTTTTTTAGTGGGGTATCAAGCAATTCAGAAATTTACCATACATTATAAAGTATAATTGTCGTTCTCTGTTTCTCCATCTCTGCTAATTCTCTATCATTAATCCTAAATCGTAATGATATAATCATAGCTCAAAAGTTTAGCTATAAAATTCTACAGAAGATCTAAATTCAAAACGATGATTTTTACTTTTAAAATATTAAAATAGAGGAATTTAGCTTTATAATTTCTTCACAAGTTGGTGTGGTAGATTTGGAATTAAAGGCGACCAATCAAAGATGCCAAGTCACAAACAATTTATGAAACATTTCAACGGTAAAATTGATTTTAATATATTGAAATAAAATATATTATTTTTTATTTCACATTAATCTATTTAGTCACGATTGTTTATTTTAGCTAACAATTTCAATATGCTACAATACTAAATCTGAACATGAACCGAATTTAAATAGAAGTAAAAACTTTATATAAATTGAACTGAATAACTGAATTCTACTCGAAGTTTATGGCATTATAAACATTGTTTATCACAAGACAATTTTCTTATGTAGATATATAAAATTTGGGTCACCGGTTAGGGTGATGACAATTGGAGAGCACTTAAAGACACACAAAATCAGATTTGATCCTCAACTTTACATAGGAACAGTGAAGAATCCAGGCAAATCAGTATCCACCCAATTGCAGCCAGCAATTCAATTATTACTGCTGAGCTAAGGCTAGCTTTTATCCCTAAATTATATATCATTATGTTCATGTTTTAAAACTTTAAACTCCAATAAGAGTCAAATCGATGAGTTGTATATAATATTTCATTTCTTATCTTTTCTATCATATTTTTTTTCTATATATTGTCTTCTTCAACCTCCGCACCACACGTATTAAAATTTATTAGATACATGTATAGTGATAGCATGTATACACAGTATGTACATATAGCATGAACATATTATGTAATAGTTGTACACACAGTGTGTACATCTAGTACACAGTGTGTACTAGTTGTACACACAGTATGTACATCTAGTACACATAGTGTGTACATGATGTACACACTGTGTACATGTACACAGTGTGTACATGCTGTACACAGTGTGTACATCTAGTACACAATATCTACATTTAGTACACACTGTGTGTACATACTGTACACAATGTGTATATCGTGTACACACGTGTGTATGTGCTATACACAGCGTGTACATCTAGTACACATCGTGTGTACATGCTGTACACAGTGTGTACATCTAGTACACATAATATGTACATGCTATACACATTGTATACATCTAGTACATACCGTGTGTACATGTTGTACACAGTGTGTACATCTAGTACACATAATATGTACATGCTATACACAGTGTGTATATCATGTACACACCGTGTGTATGTGCTATACACAGTGTGTACATTTAGTACACACCGTGTGTATATGCTGTACACGGTGTATACATCTAGTACACATAGTGTGTACATGCTATACACAATGTCTACACCTAGTACACACCGTGTGTACATGTTGTACACAGTGTGTATATCATGTACACACCGTGTATATGTACTATACACAGTGTGTATATCTAATACACACCGTGTGTACATACTGTACACAATGTATACATCCAATACACATAATATATACATGCTATACATTGTGTGTATATCATAGTACCATTTTTATAGTTTATTATATTTAAATTATTGTTTTAAACATAATTATTATGTTAATATAATTTTTTTTATATATCTATTAATATCTTGACAATTTTATTACAAAAATTATAATATGAAATATGTCGAAATTTATAGTTTTTGGTGATTTTTTTTCTTGTATTTATTTACAGTCAATGACATCATTTGAGTAATTTTAGCCTACTCAATAATTCCATTTGTTTTCTTAATAAACAGAACCTAACATTAACTATGATTTGGGTGTTTAATGAGTTGCCTTTCTTACTTTTGCTTTTTTTCTCTAACTCGACTAATATCATTAACATTATTGTTTTCTGTGATTTCTTTCATACACTAAATAATTTTTACAATATACAGTATAACCTTTGATATTTAAAATTGCTCCATGATATTTTCACCCCACAATATTTTTCTTTTCTTTTTCTTGCACCTCTTTATGAAAATAAAAACTAACTTGGTTTCCTGCAAACTGCCTCAAATGTCATAAATTTATTTAAAAATAATAATCTATGAAGATTTATTTAGCATTGGCAATACCTTTACTGTTAGATACAAGTGTTCTTATGGCAAAGAAAAAACCATTTTTCCAGCTTTTGTGATTCTTCCTATACTGTAACCTTTTTGTTCCTACTGAAGCTAATAGAGTCACTGCCAATTCCAGCAACGCCGGTTTGGTTTGCATCAAGATTGAGAGACAAGCTCTTCTTAACTTCAAAAATGGTGTTAGTGATGCTTCAGGTCAGCTTTCAACTTTGATTTGTGAAGATTGTTGTAAATGGAGAGGAGTAAGGCGCAATAACCTGACAAGAAAGTGGAAACAAAAGATCAACGAAACAAAAACAAACTTGCACAGCCCACGCAACAACCTGATACAAAACATAAAACCACAATTCTACAAAATACTAACACAGAACCAGAAGAGAAATGCACCCCAACCATATCAAAACATATATGTACCAAAGAAGAGAGGAGACACAAGCATTGCAAACAGAGGAAAATAGAAGAAACCCAAATTCCTACCGGGTTTATAAGGTAAGCAGATTCCTGAGTTCTTCTAGTACAACAGTAGCAATAGGAGTAAAAACAATGAAAAAAAAGCATGATTGGTCACTATCAAAACTTAAAATACACAAATATGAGAGCGATTACACAAAAAATCTAGAGCAAAATTAAATAAAAACATATAAATTTATCTAATATTAGAGACAAAAGGAAGATAAGAGAGAGACCCAACAAGTTGCAGATTTTATTTTGAAATGAAAAAAATCAAAATATCAAAAAGAAAAACCCAAATTATTAGCAGGGGTTAGATTTCGAAGAAGTTAGAACCAAATAAAACTAAATTGCTTACCCTAATCAGCCCAATAGATTCTCAAATCCTCAAAATATCTTAGAGTTGGTTCTTCAATCAAGAAGAAATGTCCTATTTACATATTTCAATGGAATATTAGAAATATAAAGCAATATTCAACTGATATCAGCACAAAAAAAAGGTTTTTTTCCAATCTTTCACTTACAATTGGCAACTTCACAGCGCTCTAGTCCGATTGCAGCGGCAAAATTAGATCGATAACCATACAGATATACAAAAACGGAGAATAAGCCAAGCTCGACCTCAGATACCAATCGTCGACAATGGAAAGGGAATTCCTGATTGTTGAAAAAAGAGAAAAACATAGGTGAGCTTTAGAGAATGAGAAAGATGGCTCGAAGGATGAAGAGGGAACAAAGGGAGAAGTTTTGGTTTCACTAAAAAAAATTGTATTTTTGAAATTAAAAATTAAAAAAGTGAGAATTATGAAACAAAATAAAAAAGATTGTATTTTTAGAAAAAAAGTATAAAAACCTGGCATTTGAGGTAATTTCCTCTTATTTTTTCCACATTCAAACAAAATTACTCTATGGATTTAGAAACATAATCTTTTTTTTTGGGGGGGCTTTATCAGTGGTTTTCATGCCATTAAAGCCTTGAATAACATAATAACGTACCCAGGAAAAGGGCCTCGTAAATCAGGCCATGTGCTATTAAGCCGGAGTATGAGTGGGCCCAAATTCAACATAAGCCTTAGTTTGCTCGGCAAGAAATAACAAGAGAAAATTATACCATTTACCCTCTTTTTACATTTCGTTTTCAAAAATACCATAAATTTTATTTTTACTTTTATTTATGTATTTTTCATTTCAAAACTGCCCCTTTTTATTTTTATATATAAAAAATGCTCCATCTTTATTATATACCCGGCTGACTGCCGGTGCTGCTTCTGGGTAGAAGAAAACAAATTTCGTAATTAAATTCTTGTTGCCCCATAAATCAAATAAACCTTCATCATCTTCTTCTGCTGGTTTTGGAGGATTTTCTTCTTCTTCCATGTTTGGTAATTGCTAGACTCAAGGAGGATGTTCTTCGTCTTCTAGTGGTTTTGCTAACTATTTGGCTCAAGGAGGATCTTCTTCTTCCTCTTCTACAATAGTTGTATTCATAACAAGGGCAACGCTTGCCAAGCTGATGCAAGTACAAAATAAAAGGCAGAAAAGGATAAACATAGGTAATTGCAATCAAAAAGAAACATCGAACGTGGTTAAAGGAGTAAAACATATAAATTTAACATTCAAAATGTGACGAATACTCCCATTTGGGCTCTTCCACATTCTTTTCAGATCGAATTCCTTTATGGGAGTCTTATCTATTAGATAGCTAGCAGAACCAAGTTATATTAATTGGAAGAAAGGTTTAAAAAGAAACAGAAGGTAAAAGACTATACAAACTTGCCCTAGAGGAATTATATCTCGAGTTATAGTTGCACACTTAATTGCGACATTATACCTACGTTAGCAGAGTAAAATGGGACAACTAAACTATAACAATGAATGCGAGATGGATTCAGGAATTCAAAATAATAGTAAAGCCATACTTGAGAGTGTGAAGAACAAGTAATAAAACAAATAAAACGTGTGATGAAAATGGCAAATAGCACGTACTTAAGAGTGCCTTCAGCACTTTCTACGGTAACTTGATCGTCAGTTGCATCTCGATTAGGAAGTCCAAGGTCAAAATACTTTATATCCAAATCCAAAAAATGGAAAAATAAGCTGCAAATAGTTCAGAAACAAAACAAAAAATATTAAAAAGAAGTCAAGGATTGTTAAAACACAATAGGTAAAAAGAAAAAAGAGATTGACCTTATCTTTAATGGATTTTGAAAAAATTCTAGTCATCTCATCTCCTGCATTCAAAAGGAATCAAATTTATTGAAAATTGTATTTCAATTAAAGTTATACATTCAAAGGAATAATTCTAGAAAATACAGTGTTTTTTTTTTCAAGAAACTCAATACACTATTTTTTTTTTCTTTTGACTAAAATACTGCATATTTAGTTTTGTACATAAATAAAATATAGTGCATTTTCTTTTGACAAAACTCAATATACTGCATTTCTTTTTTACTAAAATATGATATATTTACTTTTGTATATAAATAAAATACATTGTATTTTCTTTTGATAAAACTTAATCCACTGTATGTTTTTTCTTTTGACTAAAATACAGTGTATTTATTTTTACACATAAATAAATACAGGTTATTTTATTTTTTAAGAAAGTCAATACACCGTATTTTCTTTTCTTTTGACTAAAATATAATATATTTAATTTTGTACATAAATAAAATATAATATATTTTCTTTTGATAAAACTCAATACATTATATTTTCTTTTCTTTTGACTAAAATATAATGTATTTAATTTTGTACATAAATAAAATACATTATATTTTCTTTTGACAAAACTCAATATATTGCATTTTCTTTTTTCTTTTTGACTAAAATATGATATATTTACTTTTGTATATAAATAAAATACAGTGTATTTTCTTTTGACAAAACTTAATACACCGTATGTTCTTTTCTTTTGACTAAAATACAGTGTATTTACTTTTGTACATAAATAAATACAGTTTATTTTCTTTTTTAAGAAACTAAATATACCATTTTTTCTTTTCTTTTGATTAAAATACAATGTATTTAATTTTGTACATAAATAAAATATAATATATTTTCTTTTGACGAAACTCAATACATTGTATTTTCTTTTCTTTTGACTAAAATATAATGTATTTAATTTTGTACATAAATAAAATACATTATATTTTCTTTTGAAGAAAATCAATACACTGTATTTTTTTCTTTTGACTAAAATACAGTGTATTTATTTTTATACATAAATAAAATATAGTATATTTTCTTTTGATAAAACTCAATATACAGTATTTTCTTTTCTTTTGACTAAAATACAGTGTATTTATTTTTATACATAAATAAAATATAATGTATTTTTTTACGAAATTCAATATACCTTATTTTTTAATTAAAATATAGTATATTTATTTTTGTACATAAATAAAATACAGCGTATTTTCTTTTAATAAAACTCAATACACAGTATTTTCTTTTATTTTGACTAAAATAAAATGTATATACTTTTGTACATAAACAAAATATAGTGTATTTTGTTTTACCAAAACTTAGCTGCAAGTTTTAGGTGTATGTTTTTTGATTTCTAAGTTCTTTTTATTTATGTTGGATTTCTAAGTTTTAGCTGGATGTTTTTTAATGTGAGAAAATTCTGGCTAATCTTGCAACTACCTTTCTATACCTGGTTTTCTTGCACTTGTAGCTAACAGTCAAAACTCATTAAGAGTATAGCATAGCAGATTTTAAAAAGAAAAAGACTGGAAGTAAGTAAAAGCAGTATCACTACCATTGATCGAATTAATACTCCATCTTTCCATTCACATTTCTTAAAAGGTTTATATTTTATGATGAATTGTCGACTTATCACAAAACACATTATGGGGTTATTTCCTAGGCGGAAAGTTTAATGTGGATTCGGCCATCCTTGTAGACATTGAAGAATTTGAACTCTTCCGCGATTTCACTATCAGCAGATGCCATTGGATGATGCCGAGATTGATTGGAGTGTTTTAAGGTGAAAAAATATTTCTAGTGGATCTTGCAACTGTCGTTTTATACCAGCTTTTCTTTCATTGTAGAAATTTTTAATGTAAGAAAATAATTTTTAATAAGATTAACCTATCTTGTAAGATTAGTTTATGTATTCAGATTTTTTTTTATAACAAATTTTATTTTATTTTATTCTCATAACTGACCATTAGAGCACAAGTTCAGTCAGAGCATGGAAACTCATTGCAGCAATTATCATTGCAGATGCAAAGTTTGATGATTCTGACCAGTAAAGTAAGCAATTTTCTTGTACTGCCACATATATTACAAATTTTTCTAAATTCTGAAAAGGACAGCTAGCCACCAAGAACAGCGTGGAGTAGCTTTTGAAAGATTTTTTGCAAAAAATTCAAGATTCATAACCTCACATAATGCTTTTGTGGGCCATTTAAGAAAGAGAGGTAAATAGTGGGATATTTTTGAAAGTTAAAATATATAAAAAAATGGTAATTAAGAAAGAAAAAATTTTAAAAATAGTATTTATGAAAGATGGAAAATGTGACTGCAAATATAAAATTCTTTTTCTTTTGTGTGGCATTTGTGAAAAAAAAATTCCAAATAACAATATTAATAGAAAGCCCAAGTAGGCAAAGTACCGTGATGAAGGGGGCATCCTCTTAGCATAAACATTCCTTTAAAAGAAAAAGGTTTAAGGTATAAAAATACCCTTAATATTTACCAAAAAGAGCAATTTCACTTTTAATATTTAGTTATGTGCAATATTATCTGTAAAGTTATCAAAATGATATAATTTTACTTTTGAAGTAACGGAACTCTCTCTCATATCAATGACTCTATTTCTTATTCTAATTTTTTTTTATTTCTTTGTAGTTTTTGCTGTGAAAAAGAATCAACATAAATTTTAATTTAGTGATAATATTTAGTGTAGTGGAGTCTTGAGTTCAACCCCTATTTGGATTATTGTATACAAAAAATGATACATAATGTGTGTGTATATATATATATATAATTTTGCTATCAACGTTTGTTTATAGTCCAATTTTATCTTCTAAGTTATTTATGAAGTTAGAGACTCTAACTTAGAGTGTTTAAATTAAAATATTTTAACATTATTTTCAATGACTATAAAGATATTTTAGCACAATTTTTTAAATTATAGAAATATTTTTTTTCTGTAAAATAACTTGAAGAGCATAATAAAATTTTAATTTAAGGGGTGAGGGCAAAATAATAAGTTTTGACCACTAATAACGACATTAGTGTTGCAGAATTTAAGGTATGAATATGATGGACCTAACTTTAGCAGAATTTGGATGAGAATAAAAGAAGGGTATAATACAATACTTGCCGGAAAGGGTGGCTTGGTTGGTGAGGACTTTACGGAGAATTTATTATGCTTGATCCATGGTCTAAATTTTGCATGCACTGTACACATCACTGCATTAAATTAATTCTCTTGTAGATAAGATTTGATGCAATATAAACCACTGGATCAAGATTCACGCTAGATCCAATGGTTCATATTGTGCGCTCGTACGCATTACCATGCTGGATTGGGCCTCTTATCATTTTCCACCATCGCCGACAACTGCAAAACTTCGATTTCCCCACTTTCAGTCACAATTTTTTAGCCTCCCGTCATTGTAGCCCGTCTACTTGCTCTCCCTCAACGCTGAAATCCAGTGTTATTAAAACCGGCCCGAGCAATTGAACCGGTTTAACCATGAATCATCATTTTTGCATTTTTTGACCAAATAGGAAAGTTCTAATATACTCGGTCCATTGGCCATTTTTGCAATTTAAATCCTTTCTACTTTTTTTTTTATGCATATTAGTCTTAGGTTAATTGCATTATGAGTCATCATATTTTGAATGTTATGATTACGTCGTAAAAAAAAGAATTATTTGTCTTTTTTTATCATGCTTTTAAATGCACAAAATACAATATACTCAAATTTTAAAATTCAATGAAGCTCTTAATTTTTTTTCCTATTTTTAATTCATTGATTTGATTAATTTAGATATTTCAAATTTATTATTTTAACTAATTCAGATTCGTATAAAAAAAAGCTCATGAAAAAAGACAAAATGTTCTCTTCCAAACATTTAAAAATGTCACATTTTTTAAACTAAAACTCAAAATCTCTGTTTAATAAGAACGAAACATGCACATAAAAGTTGCTTGCATATGTTAGATTAAAAAAAAGGGCTTAAATAACTACTAAAACTTTGAGTATAGTTACTTAAGAATTATACCAAATTGCAAGTTGCTGCATTTAAAAAGAATAAACAGAAAGGTGCAAGTGCAATTATAGAGCCTAATTACTAATTAGTAGGTATTAAGCCTTAAAGTAATCTCACATGGACATGATGCTTTACAAATTTTTGATAATATAAAAGAAAACACTGACTACATAAACCAATAGCAGAAAAGACAAACACATGCTAATATATAACTAAGGTTTAGTAACATCCTATACCCGGTCAATAAGAAGACCCGGATACCGGATGTCAAAATCGGGTTTAGATAATTTTTGGCGAATAAAATAATTCTTTAATAAAAGTACTATTCATTTTATAAAAATTTTGACAGAATATCCCTTAAATTCAAGTTACTTCCTGAAAACAAATTTATCCAAAACATTTATATTTGTTCTCATCCTACCATCCTTTATTCATTCAAACTCCAACACATAATTAATGCCCTTCCTCCAATAAATCATAAACCAACAAATATTAAACCATTCATATTTCTTAATTTACAATATTCTTACTTTAAATACAATACCAAGTTGTCCAAAACTATTTACATCATATTACATGTCCATAGGTTAATTACATGCCCCAAAAGTACCAGAAAAACCATAAAAGGACCTATAGTGTATCCACCTCAAAATTCTTCTCTGATGCAGTCCAAATTTTGATGCAGATTCACCTACGGCTTTCCTTCCAAAAACTCCTTTAACCTACGCACGGAAAGAAAACCACGCGCTAAGCATATTGTTTAGTGGTGTTCAAGCAATTCTATTTTTTCACATTTTATGTATATAATAAATTAAGTAAAGCATATATATATATATATATATATATATATATATATATATATATATATATATATATATATATATATATATATATATATATATATATTAAACAATATACATTTTCATCAATCAAATATATACAAATGATAAGAAAAATCTATGAAAGCAATTTAAACAAATATATAAATATGGTTATTAATTATTACTTAAATCAAATGTCTGACTAAAATTACGATCTGTATTTGCCCCAAGTAAATCCAGCAGAATCGCACCGAGCTGGATAAACAGGATATAATAGAGGGATTCAGTTTTCGGAACCATCCAATCCCCTTTAACAATTTTTCTTATTCCACATAAGCAATTTTTCTATTAATTATATACCTTTCTACACACACACACACACACACACACACACACACACACACACACACACACACACATATATATATATATATATATATATATATATATATATATATATATATATATATATATATATATATACATGCAGTTGTAGATTCAGCTCTCGGAGCCATCCAATCCGATGTAACATATCAAGGCGCCGTATTACAATTTCCCTAATTGGTATGCCAATCTATCCAATTTCTCCAGTTCTTATCTGATTTTACTAAGGGCAAATGAGAAATTTTCATAACAAATATACTTTACTTATTTAATTTAGATAATTAAATCTTCAAATTTATCCTTCTTTGCTTTTCAAGATATCTTCAATTATCAACTTAATATGCATCACCAACTATGATTCAAGTAGAGCTTTTTCAATTACACTGGCTAACTGAAGTCACATTCAATTTATATTAATCGTAAAACATAATTATTAGTCTTTGAGTTTACAACTAATTCATATGTGTACATATATGTATATATATACATACCACTTGTCAAGTTATAAATTTAATATTTACAACCTTATCCATAATTATTCAACTATGATTTAAATGTTTTATGTACAATAAACATATTAACTACAATTTTGTATATAATGCATGTTTATTAATTTTTGCTTTAAAAATCACAAGTATAACATAATTCCATTTGAATTTATACTCAATGTATATCATTTTGAATCTAATAAAATTAGTAATAATTAAATCCACCAAAAGCTTAAATTCTCTAACATACATAATGCATAATTACAAAGGAAAAATAAATTTGCTTGAATACTTACTTGCTCGTTGATTTCTTCTCAAAATTTCAGCTTTTAAAACACCAATTGTCCATCAATTTCCTTCTCTTTCTCTATTTTCTCCATCTACACCATTTCCTCTCTCTACAAAAATTCACATTCCACAAGAATTTTCAACAATTCATCCACCAAATCATGATTTATAGCAAATTCCAACAATTATATAACTATAAATTCACTTAATTTCCAACAATTCCATTTTCCCCAATTAATCAAAACCCTAAATATAAAATACATCATCTCTACCTCATATTTTTCACCATAAATCAATAATTAAGAGTGAATACATGCTTACCCAACCAAAGAGAGAAAGATGCAACCAAAGAGAGAGAGATTTGATGGAGGAGGAGCCACCCAAGGATGCTGCCATGCCAAGAAGAAGAGGAAAGGAGGAGAAAAAGAAGAAGGAGGAGGAAGGGAAGAGGGAGACAACGGCAGCTGCTGGCAACGATGGCGAGGGTGACGGTGGTGGTGGCCGGACCGAGCAAAAGAAGAAGAAGAAGAAGAAGGAGGAGGAGGGAGGGGGTTGTCGGGTTCTTTTGGGACCAAGGTAAAGGAACACTTGTTCCTTAAAAATCAAAGAAATTAACATGGCCAAAACTACATAGTTTTGGCCAAATATCCATTTTAGTCCCTCAATTTTACTCTATTTACAAAAAAACCCCAAAACTTTTTAATTCTTTTCAATTACACCCAAATTCAATTATAATTTCACCCAAAATTATTTTATATTTATATTTTTGTCAAATTTTTCTATAATTTGGGTTAACCTATAAATTAGGGCGTTACAGGTTTAAAGTAATTTTTACACTTTTAAAAGCTATTAATTAGCAGAGCTAGAATTTCATTCATTGATTTCTCCATTCGAGAGACTCCTCGGTTTCTTCTCCTTCTCCCTCTAATTTTCTTTTTTACAATAATAATAGCAATAACAATTGTTAATGAAAAACATCAATCCACTTCAAAGCCTATCAAAACCTTCTCACAATTATAACTATACTATGATTTCTATTCCCTTTTCTTTGTTTTTGGCTTTTCACTTGGATTGTTGGCATGTTCATATTCCAGAAGCATTCCATCACTTATCTCTTTCCAATCCACTTTCAACTCTCTATCACTACAAGAAAATCAGCAAATAGCAATGAAAATTAGCAACCGAATTTGTTGAATTTCCGTTGTTAATAAAAATTAGCAACGGAACATTCGGTTGCAAATTTGGCAGTTGGTATATTTTTACCAACGGAATTATAATTTTCGTTGCTATATTTAGCAACCGATATAAATTGCTATTTCTAGCAACCAAATTTAAGTTTCAGTTGCTAAATTCAGCCAAAATTATAAAACAAAATTGCGACGGAATTTTCGTCGTTATTCCGTCACTAAATTATTTCTTTTAATGTTCTCATTGAGAGCCCATACATCAAATCCATAATCTAAATGCTTGCATAAAAATTTTTAATTTAAATTCACTTCAGACTACTTATATTTTCCACACTGTTTATTAATTGATAATCTATTATTAATTACCATATAAGCCCTTATAGATTTAAGACGGCTAACCATACATCCCATAATTATAACATCCTAATATGCAGAACCATCTTCATTTTCAGAAATTAATATTCTTCCAGTAAATCCAGTGACTAAAACAAAAGTGAGTGAAACCACCTTGCAGATCAAAATCTTTTACATATCTGCCTTTCATGAATGAGAACCTTGCTTCCTCAGATCTCCTCGATTCAACTGGAGATGCACTAATCAGATCTAAGAATTCCATAACATATGCTCATGTCCATTGGCTTCCTTTACACAATTAAATTCCAAAAAGGAAACATTCAGAAATTAAAGCATACATAAAATTTTGACAGATAATCAATTACATTTTTAAGCATAAAATTCTGAAGTATGCTATCTACCAATTTGAATTCCTTGATAATGCATTCACTTTCCAGCTAATTTAAAATTTCATGATGTAATGGACATGTTTAGACAATCTTCAAGAGCGTCACCATTCTCCAGCTGTCCAAGTCATGGTAGTAGATTCTTGGTTGAAGAGGAGAACAAGTTAATGCCAATAGCTATAGCTTAACTTAAGGAAATAAAAATTTGATGACTTAATTTGAATAATAAAATTTTAGGGGATCAACAGATATTTGATATATCTGCCAAATTAAGGACGAATTATTCAGTACTTTATCCTACAGCAATATACTTACTCAGCATTGCAAGATGCAGTTTTCATTCAATCTAGAAAACAAATATAAAGAAACAATAAACTAATACAAAAATCACTTATTTATTTATTTTACCTTTTTCCACTAAAACAGAGGACATATACATCTTAAGGATCTATCAAGCCCCAGTATACTGAACTAGTTATATTTGTAGTTTTAGTTATGCACCCCATCTAATTGTACGTATATGTAACATTGATGAGGAACATTTGAAATACTATAAAAAATTAATCATGCATGAGTATCCTTGTAGCGTTGACTCAGGTAACTATAAAAGTTGAAGTACCAATAATTTCAGTCATGCTGCAAACTTACTTTGGAGGATTATTTTCTGACTTGCAGGTTGGCAAATATTTGACTAGATAGTCGTGGCTAGGTTTTATGAAATATGCTATCTACACCAAAAGAAGAGAGCTAATTTATATGCACATTAATTTACCACGTAAAATGTAGTATAGTGTTTGGCTTGTAACAATATGCATTAATAATGGGATACGTTGGCAGCAGCAATAACCAAAAGAAATGAAATGGTCAGTTTTGTTGCACAAATAAATGTGATTGGCTATGGATTATAAACATGGAAATAAGAACAAAATAAAGGGAGGCCCACAGATATCGTTTTGTTGAGAAGGGGTCACGGGCTTCTATGGATCTATGACTCTAAATTATTGTTATGATAAGACGAATAGTACAAAAATAGCTGTCAGTCTCAATTATTTTTAGACCATAAAGGAAAGTTGACTCTAAATTATTGTTATAGTTAAAGGATTAATTATATAGTCATTTTGGTATGAATTTGAATAGTTGCATTGGTTTTTTTTATTAAAATAATTTGAGATGCAAAATAGAACTCAAGAATAAATATTGTAGACAAAATAATACATTTCTCCTAAGTTTTTTTCTTACTAATTTTTTACGATTTAGGATTTGTAGGATTTTTTTATTTAATATTGTTGACATTATTATAAATATGGAAGCAGGGAGTAGGACTGGGTGTATCATTCTTTCTTCAAGCATGGTGCATTTCTCAAAAAGGTCCTCTCTTCTCTGCAATGTTTAATCCTTTATGCACTGTTATAGTCACCATAATTGCTGCCATTTTTCTATTAAAGATAGAACATCTAATAAAATTCATATAATAAAATTCATTTTTCTGATACAGTGTTTTCTTTTATAAAATCCGGAAGAAAAAAAAGGAAGTGTTTTTGTGGATTTAGATATTAGATTTTAGAAGATAGAACATCTAATTCTCAGCCCAAAAATATATCCTACGAATCTATTCAAAATCCTTTGTCTAAAAACTAAAAATGGAAGGTCCCGCATTTGAAGAAGTGGCAAGCACAGTTCCAGCACAGAGAGTATTCAAGGTAATTGCTCTTGAATCTGATTCAATTTTTTTGAAAATTGCATCTCATGCCATTAAGATGTTAAACTAAATCTGAACAAGTGAAGGATTAAATTGAAATAGTCAAGAATTTTATTGTATTAATTTAAAACTTTTACAACCCACAAAGACACTCCACTCCAATTCACTCACACCACTCACACTCTAATTTGCTCACACGCTCACACTGTGCAACTAGCACGCTATATTTTACTCTCACAAATGTACACACTCACCAATCTCTCACATTACAGACACCTATTATAAGCACATTAAAATGGAGCCTAAGCGCTCCTGGATGAATTGTTAAAGTTGGTGACATGGTACCGACTTCCTCTTTCCCAACCGACTTCTGACTTCTTTTTTTTTTTTAAAAAATATTATAATTATTTATTAGGAAATTCTGGACATAATAAGCCGGTGATGATGTTATTTAAAATTAGAGGACAAAGATTGTCACTGGAGCAGGTAGCACCAAGAAGACTACATTTGCTGAATTAACCCATTGCAAGCATAATACAGATATTGATAGCAACACAGCTGTTGACAAAGAGAGCACCACCTGGGAGGCTTTGATGGGTAAATTTGAAAAAATAACGTGTAAAACCAAATTTACGCCTAATTCTAATGGAGGATGGAAACACACTTGCAAGTATTACACAAAGCTTGGTGTTGAACTCAAGAAAATAAAGCCAAAATTGCCACAGAAAAAGCTGAGGCCATTTTCAATGAAGCGCCTTTAGGCTAATCCTAATGACTAATTAATTAATTAATTAATAAAAGGAAGGAAAACAAATGCTTCTATGCTGAAATTAATAAACTTACATAGAAAGCAGTAACTGTTCCTGCAGAGTCACCTTCCATAAGCTTAATCTGTATGGTCACTTTCCCAAACATGTACTTACTTTTAGATTGAAAACCAACGCCTATAAAATGATTCACAACCATAGGAACGACAACGTTTTATACCAGAAAATACTTTAAGAAAGTGTGTTTCCCATATTATGAATCAGTTCATGCAGAAACGGCATCGGTTTATACCAGAATAGTTATCGAGCTTTAGCCGGAGAAGCTCTCCTTCATAGAAAAAATGGTCAAGAGCCCATGATGATTGATACAGCTCATCAAATCTAGCAGACCCAACCGAACCCACCATTATCAAACCCACAAGCACGCACATTTTTTTGAAATCTAGAGAGAAACCATGAGAGAGAGAGAGAGGAAATTACCATTGTTGAAAGACGACGTTCAAAGCTGATGGCGGAGATGAAGAGAAGAGAAGAGATGGGGGCTAATTTATATCTAGGACAACAGATAAAAAAATTACATAAATACCCTTAATTTTAGCAACGAATTTCAATTCGGTTGCTAATTTAGCAACGAAAATTCAACTCGGTTGCTAATTTAGCAACCAAAATTAATTCCGTTGCTATTTTTCATTGAAAATGAAATTTAGCAACCGAAATTAATCTGTTGCTATTTTGCATTGAAAATGAAAATTAGCAACGAAATTAAATTTCGGTTGCTAAATAGCAACGGAATAAATATTCCGTTGCTATTTTTGGACTCAAATTTTTTTCACCTCTTTGGGATCACAATACCAACGGAATTTAATTTCCGTTGCTAAATTGCAACGGAATATATATTTCGTTGCTAAAATAGCAACGGAATTAAGTTTCCGTTGCTAAATTTCGTTTCAAAATTTTTCTGCCATTTAATGCCACCACATTTAGCAACGGTCATAGATTTCCGTTGCTATTTTTCGTGGCTATATTTTGGTGCTAAAATTTTCCTCTTTTTTTAGCAACGAAATACCACCATTTTTATTCTGTTGCTAAACATAAAAAATTCAATCAAATTTAGCAACGGAATCAATTTCGTTGCTATTTCCAGATTTTCTTGTAGTGTATTATCTTCACTACCGCCACCGCCTCCACCTCTGCCAACATTACCTCCTCCTCCACTTCCACCACCTCTACCACCATCACCTCCTCCTCCACTTCCATCACCTCTGCCATTTATACCACCTCCTCCACCACCACCCCTTCAAAATAATGCAATCCCAACACTCTTACACAACATGAGTGACTATGAGTTGCTACAAAGAGCTTCAGAAATGGGATCAAATTCAAATGATAACAAAATGGTTAAAATAATAGCATTCATGTTCTTGACAGGTGGACCACTTCCACTGGCTCATTTGTGGCAAAAGGAATTGTAAATCGAGCCATGGACTATTAAGCTGAAGTACACTACAAGAAAATACCCAAATAGTAACGAAAAATAGCAACAAAAATTGTTGAATTTCTGTTGCTAATAAAAATTAGCAATGAAAAATAGTAACGGAATGAGTGGTTGCTATTTTGATGGTTACTATTTTTTAGCAACGAAAATTGAATTCTGTTGCAAAATTCAATCAATGTAAGTTTTCATAAATCGGTCAAAATTAGTAACGGAACTTGAAATTCCGTTGATAAATTTAGCAACGAAAATTTTTAATTCCGTTGGTAAATTCGTCCACTTTTATGAAAAAAATTCGCGACGGATTTTTTGTCGCTATTTCGCCACTAAAATATTATTGATTAACTTATAATGTGACTTTCCTTTCCAACTCCAGTTGACACCTTGGCAAAAAGAAAAGGAGTTCTATAACTGCTTCAAGATTCAACTCTTAAAATGTAACATATAGAATCATAAGAATATGAAGAAACATACAACAAACAGTATTCAAACACCTAGACTGCAATTAGAAATAAGTCCAACATTCTTATATAATTCATTATTATCTGAAATAAGTGAACAGGAGAAAAAAAAGACATAGATTTAGAGGACACTCTACACAGTCAAAGAGTGATCCAACAAGTACAAAAGACATTAATCCAGGAACTACATCGTTACAAAATTAAATGTCCAGATATTATTAAACATTGTACAAGAAAATTAATGAATTATCGAAATTAGAATCCTTAAGAGACAAACATTGGCCAAAATATGATGAGATGGCTGCAGATGGCTGGTGTTCTACTACAACTACCTCATGTAACTTGAGTGGTGCTTGGCTGAGGTTGATGATACTGGCTGAGTGTGACTTCATTGCTTCTTGCCTACTCTCCCTCATTGCATCATATTAGAGTTAGATACCAAATGATTAACCGCATACCTTACTTCTTGCCTACTCTACCTCATAGCATGATCACTTAAAAGTACTAAATGAGAGAGTCCTGCAAAGTAAACCAATTGATAACAATTGAAAAATCAATATTAAACCACAGCAAGCTCTTTCACAGTATTGCCAATTCAAATATCAAGAGCTTCTACTTCTGAAAGTGGAGTTACAGCATCCTGCTTCCGTTGCTGAAATGGTTGAACATTCGAAACAAAAATTCTGCTTCTCAACCTAAATAAAGGGATTTGATATTCTTTTTTTAATTTTCAAATTCTATTTAGAGATGTAAAATCTAACAAATGAAAAGAAAAAACAAAATGGGATGTGAAATATAGTATTTAACCTAACTGGCCAAACTTTCTACAGAACTCCCGATGAAGAAGATTGCCTTAATCAAGAAGGATTAGTTAAAATTTAAAGGCAGCTAATAAATTAATTATGCGTGGTTGACTGGAATTTAACCAAATTTCATACCACCTGTGGCCTATCTAACAACAATCCAAGGATTGTTTCTCATCAATTTAGTTTAGATTTCCATTTTTGCAGGTGCTGTATGCTCGGCATGCAATAAATTTCAAGGCATATGAAGTTAAACTAACGGTTCTATTAGTTTAGGGACAAAATTGTATTAATTTGATAACTTGAGAGATAATATTGTACGTAACTAAATATTAAACGTAAAATTACTCTTTTTGATAAACATTAAGTACATTTTTGGCAAAAAAAAAATCAAAAGAAATATCATTAATGTTTTTTAGTCGAAATTTTATGTTATTAATACTAAAAAAAACCCATTTTGGATCCCTAAATTATAAAAATTTTATATATTTGATTCTTTTACTATAAAATTTTTTGATTAAATCATGTACTTTAATTTGAGGTCACATGTGATTTTTCATTAATGGCTTATTAATGCATGGGTTACAAACCGCGTTAAAAGGCGCATCTAATCAGTCTAAAATATGATCTGTGCAGTGATATTGTATGGTGTGTGCAAATTTAGGCTGTTGGATCAAGAGTCATGCTTGATCAAATGGTCTAATTTTTGCATGCTCTGTACACGTCACTCCATTAAATTACGTCTCTTGCAGATAAGATTTGATGCAATGATGTGTACAACTGATGCAATATAAACCATTGGATCAAGATTCACGCTTGATCCAATGGTTCATATTTGTGGGCGTCGTACGCTTCACTATGCTGGATTGGAGCTCCTATCATTTTCCACCATCGCCGACAACTGCAAAACTTC
This sequence comes from Excoecaria agallocha, assembly GCA_037975025.1. Classification (NCBI taxonomy): domain Eukaryota; kingdom Viridiplantae; phylum Streptophyta; class Magnoliopsida; order Malpighiales; family Euphorbiaceae; genus Excoecaria; species Excoecaria agallocha. Next base: position 24,381,131 of record CM075816.1, read on the forward strand.
GATTTCTCCACTTTCAATCACAGTTTTTTAGCCTCAAGTCATTGTAGCCCATCTACTTGCTCTACCTCGATGCTGAAATCCAGTGTTATTAAAATGGAACCGGATCGATCGGTTGGATCGATTTAATTGTAAACTGTCAGTTTATTCGGTTAATTCAATGTATAAAAATTAAAATAGCTAAAAATCGTAGGAAACTAGTATGAACCGAAAAAACCAATAAAAACGGCCTAAAACTGGATAAAATCATTTTTTGTTCAAAATATCTTTATAACATTATTTTTTTCTGAAAAAAATAAAATATAAATATAAATATAAAATAATTAAAATTTAAGTAATTTTAATGAATTTATTATGAATAGAATAAAAATTATAATTTATAATTGATAAATATTTTTTACTATTTGTAAATTTTTACTTTATCTATTTTAAATACTTGTTATAAATACTGAATAATTTGAAAATATTGATTTATGGTTAATATTTGATGATAAATGTGTTTTTGAAGTATTTTTTTTATTTTTTTATATAGTTTTACTCTCATAATATTTATAAAAAATTTTAAAAATAATATTAGTTTAAAAAAAAGTAAAAAATTCAGTTGAACTTTATCGTACATATTAAACCAAAAATTTTTTGTCTTTCCGATTTTTTATCCGATTCGATTTTAATAACATTGCTGAAATTTACTGGCTCTCCCACATTTGGTAATTGCGTGACTTTTGACTTTAGTTGTCAACTAGATAGAAACAATACTAATGTTTTCAAAAACGGGTCAGAGATTGACTCGGCTTGTCAATTGAGTCAAGAGAAAATTGGTTGGACCGGATCGATTCGAAATTTTTATTTTTTTAAATATAATTATTTATAAAAAATTAAAAATATGATATGTTAAAATACATTCAAAAATCTATTAGTTACCAAATATCAATATAAAAATATTAAGTCAACAAAGTTTCTAAACATAAAAATCAAAAAAATTGTTCAAACACAAATAATAAATATCCAAATAAGTCCACATAATATTTAAATAAATTCATTTAACATGATGATAAACAATTATCATTAATCATCAATCTTCATCTCCATCTTTATCTCCATTTCCATCAACTCCTTGAATAAAATCATGCTCCATAATATCTAATAATAATATTGTAATTGTGAAAATAATGCAGGCAATATATAACACACAAGTAGTGCAACAGGGGCAATACTAAAATCAAATGTACGGAACAACATTAAGTAACATGTTTTAGCCCATAAACCACCATTATTACTAACATAAAAGTTTGAAGCTTTTACCTAGTTAATTTTGTTAAAAAATAACACATATAATAATAAATAGGAGGCATATAGATGAGCTGACCGATTATTGATATATATCCCAAAAAATGGGTCAATGTAAAGTAGTGATAGAGAAGCTTAAAGGGTAAACAAATACTGAGTGCATGTGGTTTGAGTGTCAATTGATGGCTATTTTTGATTCCGAATATGCAGTTCAGTGATCTTCTATATTAACAAGCCCACTCCGCATGCTGTGTTTATATATATATATATATATACTGCTATTACTTCATGTAAAATTACATTGCTATTAATAATAATGCCCATTGCTACATGGGATAAGCAAAGTAGTGTCGCACAAAATGCTATTAATAATCTAGCTATAATATGTCACAATAACTATTTAGCATTTATGATTAACTTGGTCCATGAAAACGAATATTTGTCTTAAGTTTATTTCATAAACTTTTCATGAACCAGTTTAGTAATAAATTTTTTATATATATAATGTCTATTTGATTACATCAAATTAGTTGTTTTATCAAAGACTAAATTAAGTTTTCTTAGATATTAAGTTCAAGAATAAATTTATAGACTAATCATATTTGATAAATATGGTAGTAAATTGTGCATAGACTTATTTGACATTTATTGCTTTGTTTTTTGGGTTCAAATTCATAGCGGACTCCACAGCAACCCAGCAAAGAAATGGAAATGCAGAGAAGGCCTAAACAATCCAAGAGGAACCAACATAATCCACTCTGCCAAAAATACACAACTAGCGATTTAAGGCCTAAACAAACTAATCCTCCTCTGCCTCAACCTATTAAAAACTTCCCCTAAAAGAAAAACTAAAAAACCAGCGATTGAAGGCCTAAACAAACTAACAAAGACAATAAGTTAAAAATTACAAGATAAAGGATGAAACTTTCTTCGATCGAAAGGTTGAGCAAATGAACACGTGTAAACAAATTGAAGAAAGTGAAGAAAAAGATAAGAGATTTCGAGGTGAAGAAACCACACCTAAAGAAACAAAAAGCCCCGCTCTAGGTGAAGAAGAAACGAAGAAGAAGAGAGAAGAGGAGGTGGCTATGTGAAATGAAATGGATGGCTGAATGCAGATAAGGGAAATTTAGGGATTTAGGTATTTTTCCCTCAAAATGCAACATTTTTGTGTCGAACCGGATCTGATCCGAGTCGAAGTTTTCGAGCCAAACCGATTTTTCCCAAGCCAAATCGAATTTATACTCCTTTTGATTTTCATGTTGGATCGACTTGAATTATTGGCCGAGTCAAGGTTCAATCGATCCGATCAGCCGAGTCAATCCGAGTTTAATAACCATGAACAATACATGTGAAAAGGAAAAAGGACAGCTCTAGCTCATCAAATGCGATTGAATTGTGATAATATTTAGTGGTTTAATTTGAATCACAAATTTGGTAGATGCCGTGGCAAAGCTGCACTCATTCCTTTTCTTATATTTTTGTCATTCCATACAAGCCCTAACTTTTTCTCAAATAAATGGTTAATATATAAATTTACTCCTAAATTATCACCATTTATCATATTTTTCCTTTAAATTCATTACATATTAGATCACTTTCTAAACTTATTGAAAATATTAGATTACTCCCCTATAGGATATGTGTCAATTCACAAAAAAACGTGTATAACGGGGGATAATTTGACATTTTTAATAAATTTTAGGGGGCTAATTTAATATTTTTAATAATAAATGGTGTATTGTTTACATTTCAAAAAAGTTTGAGTGGCTAATCCGACATTTTCAACAAATTTAGGAGGGTAATTTAACATACAATTAGTTCAGAGAAAAAATCTGATAAATAATGATAGTTTAGCGTAGAATTTATATATTATCCCTTAAATAAATAAATAAGAATTCCAAAACAGGTCCTAACTAAAATTTTTAGACAAAATGTTAATAATAATGGCCTCTTCCGTTGAAAACTAAAATTTTTAGAATGGAGAAATTTCTTATGTCAAATATTTATATCGTTGGTATATTTTTTAAATATTTATAATTTATTAACTTGATTAATTCAAATTTGTAACCAATATATCTATAAAGCTACAAATAATTTATTTTAAAATATTATATATTCAAATTTAAGACAGTTGGTAAAAAAAAAAATAATTTTTACAGTTCTATCTTATTCTTTAAAAGTGTTTATACCTAATTCTTTTCCCTACATATTAAAACATAAATTAATTGACATATTATTTTTAATTTCCATGCAATATTTTGATTAATTAGATCCATAAATGAAATATATAAAGTATGCGTATATCCCCATTTTTTATTGTAAAAAGCCGCGAATGTAATTAATTTTCTTTATAATTCAAAACTGAATTTAGTTTGGTACAAATTAAGTACATATTACTATTAGGGTGAAGATTGTGGAGAATCTTGACACCATTTTCCAAATGACAGAATTTTTGTCGCGTATGTTCATGTGAAACTACAAGAAAAATTCACTTTACCGACGGAAATTCCCGACGGAATTGAGTGAATTTCGGTAGGGAAATAAAATTGCCGACGGAATTTAGCGACGGAAAATGGCGAAGGAGATCCAGTTGTAGGCACTTTTGCCGACGGATATTGTTTCCGTCGGTAAAATTTCCGACCGAATTATATTGACTGTCTGCAATTTTACCGACGGAAATAATTATTCCGCAGGCAAATTTTCGACGAAATTATATTGTTCGTCGGCAATTTTACCGACGGAAATAATTATTCCGTAGGCAAATTTTTGACGAAATTATATTTTCGTCGGCAATTTTACTGACGGAAATAATTATTCCGTAGGCAAATTTCCGACTGAATTATAAAATCCGTAGGCAAATTTAACGACGGTAAGTATATTTCCGTCGGTAAATTTGCCAATTGCTGAAAAATTTACGACGGAATTAACCGTCACTATTCCGTCACTAAAAATATTATATATTTTTAAGAAAATATTCTGATTAGAAATCAATCGGAATTTCCCTCCATTAAGAAAATTAAATGAATATCTTTATTTGTATGTTTGTGACTAAAATGGCCCAAAATAACTTAAGTTGTTATTATCATTATTTATAAAATTTTAATATTTATTATCGTAGTTTGTATATATAAGAAAGGTACCGATGTGAGAAATTGAGAAATTTATAATTAATAAAATGATACTATAGCCTAAATAAAAAGTAAATTCAATCAATCATTAGCTAAGAGAAAAAGATCCAACATGGAGCTTTTAAGAAATTAGCTGATTGAGATAAAAATCAGCTACCATATCCAATTAAAAAATATTACCAAACACCTTTGAAACAACTAATAGACATGAAAAGGTTATCAGCTACCTCGAACCTCCAAACCAAATAGCCCCTTAGTCATAAAAAATGGTTTTCACAATTTGATCTGCCATATTGCAATATCAATATAGAAAGAGTCACACCTTTACTTAGATCACCGGTATTGTCTGAATGATCTAGGCTTTGGCTAAGGTTGCTGCAAGAAGAAGGGAGAAAAAGATTAGTAATGGTAAAGTGCAGCTTATTATAATCAAGAATCAGTTCATTTGAACAACTTAAACGAAAGGAATAAACCATTTTATCTTATTTCTGATGAAGTAATGAAGTGCATTGATGATATAGAGGGTAGAGTTAAATACCTGAGGCAATCAAGCAGCATGCATATAACTTCAGGTTTCTGGTTATGATATTTGAGTAATGCAATAAAGGCAGAACAAGCATATGACTGCACTCCTCCATCTGATGAGCTAATAAGGTGAACTAAGGCTAGCAAAACCAACGATGGATCTGCAGAAGAATAGAGAAAATTCAGCAATCCAAGAACACTGATCAAAACATGAATGTTTAGTAAATTAAAACGACAAAAGTAGCTGTTTGTCAATTCCACGTGACCACAAGCAGATAACAATACAGTGTTTCACAAATAACACGAAAGTTTTAGAATGTAAATAATTATGAAATTAACGAGGACTTTCTACCCCATTCTGTGTTGTATTTAAGCTCCCCAAATACCCAATAAACCATAAATATCAACCTTCATAACAAATAATTGGAGATGAAAAGATTTGTTTTAAAAATAAAAAAGAACAGATATATAAGCATACCTTATCCTGCTGGGTGACAAATTCCCAATCATCCACAAGTTGCTTCTTTAATGTCGATGGAATTTGGATCTTGACAAGCTTGTTAGCAAACAAATTATCCTTCTAAATAACCACATCAACATACACACAAAACAATAGATTTAACAAAAAAATCAATCAGAACTTCAAAGGAGATTTTCATTTGTGTATGTGTTTTTTTCTTTCATTTACTATTCTATTCACAGTGAATGCAGTTACAAAAAAAAATAATAAAATAAAATAAAGAAAAAAAATGTCAGGTCTATAAGGATGGGATTTCATCATCTGGCATACAAAAGCCATAGCATCCAAGAAAAAAGAAAATAAAAATCAAACATGAAAATCAGCATAAGCAAGACATAAGTTGGGAAAAGAAAAACACAAAACTGACCTCAATTCCTGAGTCACTTTTGCGCTTCTTTCCTTTTGCCCCTGCAGAAAGAAACAATACTCTATAAGAAAAGCAGAAGTTCGTTGTCCTAAAAACACTTCATTATCCAAGAAATGATGGTGATGAACCACTGAACAAGTTACATGCTAAGGATTTCTCCATGGAATTTTAAAATGAAAGATTTAACATATAAAATCCTTATTATAATCCTGGGCAAGCACAAAATTAAGAGACAAAATTAAACTAATGCAAAATACATATTTTCGGACATTTTTCTCCACGGAAAACATTTTTCCGTCGGTAATTGCCTACGGAAAAGTTTTCGTCGGTAATTTTTCGACGGTATTTGAGAATTTTCTTGTAGTGCGATAAGATTCGAAGCATAGTTGAAATATTATTCATACCGTCAAAAGTTTATAAATAACTCAGTGAACTTTGTCCACCGATTTAAGTATATATAGTCCCAACTAAACTTTCAAACAATCAAATTATTGGTTTGGTGGATTAATGAGTTCCGATCGAATTATTATGTTAAAAGATAGTTTTACTCTGCCTTATCAGTGATAATCCTCCATCTAAGTCACTATAACTGTTTGGTTTTGCCTTGGAATTTTTGTAACTGCAACAAAGCCAGTGATGATTTTAAAAGCCATGTTTGGTATAAAGTATTGTAATGTAATGTAATAGATAATATATTGATTACTTTGTTTGTTAATTCAATTTTTTTACAATATTTTGTAATTATAAATATATATGTAATTCTCAAAGATATATTGTTTAATCCATAATATTTTATGATATTTTTCGTTACATTACTTTTTTTTTTAAATTAAACTATATTTTTTCAAATTTAGTAAAATTATTTTATATGAGATTGCATTTTGATTATAAGATTTTTTAAAAACATTATGATTTATTAAGTTCGGACTTTTTTTTAATATAATAAATATATAAATATATGACTATCTCATGAACACAATTAGGTTTGTGGGGTTCTTACTTCTTTTGGTGTATCATTATCTGCTATAATAAATATATCAATTGGTAAATTTTCAAACTATTACATACGTTTTGGTGTGTCATTATCTGCTATGATATCAATTAGGTTTGTGGGGTTCTTACTTACTGGGTTTATTGTCTTGTTTATATGCAGATGGTGTACTATCCGAGCAGACAGTTCAGAAGATTTTGTCAGGTATGTTTCTGGGGATTTTTGCTTACCGATTTCTCTGTCTAGCTTTCCTTTTTCTTTTAGTTTCTTTTTGATTCTATGTAATCTCTACATCCTTAGTTGAATGTTGAGATAACTCTAGATCCAGTGTGTTGTTGCCCAAAACTAATAGAAATGTTCCAATCCATGTTGCAGTAGGTTCTATCTGTTTTGATGATTTATATGCAGAAGAAAACAAACAGTTCCAAAGAGCAGTGGCATCTGGTGAACTTAGCAAGTGCATTAAGCCTTGGGAACCATGGTGGGTGAAGCCTTCTGCCCGAAAAATCTCTCTTGGCAAGGAAGGAACTCGACTTGTGCAATTGCTTAAGCATGAAACATCATCATTGCCTCAAAATGACAGTGTCCAAGACCGGTATAATGATGTTCCTCCTGGTCCTGAGTTCCCATTAACACCAGTTTCAAAGCTTATGTCAACAGAATCATCACCACTTTTAGCGGTTTGGTTGATATTCTATATAGCTACTGCCTTACACTGCGCCTCTACAATGGGGATTGGCAATCAGACGCCATAGGATCGGCAACGGCGGCGTTGGACATCTCCTGTCTTAGGCCAAGTTGGGCCAACCAGAAATGGTGAGGGAAGCTCTTTGTTACTGCCTGGAACAAACCTGCTCTCCGGAGTACAGGCACCTGGGCAGTCTGCAGTTTGGATTAGGTCTCATCAACGATATATCGAGCCTGCTAACCCTTGGGAATCCTGCTTTAATCTGCGCACTCTGCGATTTGCAAAGGCTGATTAAGGCTGGTGAAAGGCTGAAAGCAGAGAAATTGAGAAAGTCAAGTAAATCAGAAATCGGAAGCAAGCTGAAGCTTGGTGAGAGGAAGGTTTATTTTATGATGTGTTGGGTTCATGAACAGCCAAGGGAAGTTTGGTCTTATCTGCCATTATAGAGGAAGAGAAGGGGAAGATGATGGAGTATAGAAATGATAAAAACCCGACAAAGAACAGTGATAAGACAAAGGGAAAAGTTTTGATCGAGGAGATGGAGTAAGTTGTTGATTGTTACTATCATTAGAATATTGTCATTCTCTGTATAAATGAAAGGCATTAAGGTTATGTTGAAGTTTTCATTAGATTTTTAGCAGTAATAAAGGTTCATTTATACTCATGTATGTACACAAGTGTGTGTATAGTTTCATAAAATTCGATCAGTCTGACTTTGGAAGAAGTAGAAAAGGAATATTATATAATTTACTGCAATAAAATGTTTTTTTTATATGTCAATAAAATGACGCAATACAAATAAAGTTTTTTTTTTTCAAAAAATTTTTTGATTGATTATAATAATTGAGAAACTTAAAAATAAAATTTTCAAAAAAGTGGGTCATTTGGATTGTCTCATGATTGGTTGGTGTGTATATATATATATATATATATATATATATATATATTATTAAATATAATTTTGAATTGTTTGGGATTCCAATAGTTGGATCCAAAAATATCATTTGAATCAAATGCCAATATATATTTCAAATTGAATCATGTAATATTCTTCCTTGAATTTCGGATTTCAAGTTATTCAAATTACAAAATGCTTTTCTAAATTTGGTCTATAAGCAATTTTATGAGTTTTTTTTTATTTTATTTTGGTGTAAAAAGAAAAAAAAATTAAAAATCTGAGGTAACAGTAAAAAAGATTAGGTTTTATGAGAATTCAATAATAGCATGACACATAAGCAAACTGTCATCATTGTATTAATTTGATATACAAAATTATATATAGATCGAATTTATAGAAGAGCCGTGTCACCTTCAAATACGAAATCAAACTTGCCTATTCATAGGCAATGAGAAAATAAAAGAAACACATTAACTAAAGTTGGGGAAGTTGATAATTTTCTAATCTTTTTCAAATCAAAGTGAATGTCTAACCGGTGCGTCCACTAGTTTAAAAAAATACAATTATTTATAAACTTTCTTAAAATACAATATGAAAAACAGTATACAAAGAAGGTAAAAAAACATTCGAAAATATATTAATCATCAAATATCAATTTTAAGTTCTTTACAATTTGAAAAATAAAAAGCAAGTAATTTTTCAAACAAAAATTATAATAATAAGCATACGTAAATTATAGATATTCAAATAATCATATATCAAAATTTGCAAGCATTTAAGTAAATTAATTTATTGAAAGGAATGATATAAAAAAAAATAATTCAAGAAAAAACAGTAAATTTGAGATTAATGATGTGATTATTTAAGATACAAAAACTTTGTACATAAAAAATTAAGAAGGATACAAAGAAAATTTAGCCCAGTTCGAGAAACAAAAAAGGCCCAAAAGAACCCAATTATTAAAGAGGAAATTACATAGTTTACCCATTTTTTAACCCTAATCTTTAAAAATACAACCTTACCTTAAAAATGTTTAAAATTACCATTTTTTTAATTTTTTGTTTTTAAAAATACCGTTTTTTATTTTAACCCTAAATACGTATTGGGACCCTTTATTCCTTCTTCTAAATCGTTCCTCTTGAATCAATGCTTCTCACTCTCACTCTCCTACCAACCTTCTCATCTTTTCTTTCTCGATTCATTCTTACTCTCACTCTCCTTCAGCACTAATAGGTATCATTTCGGTTGAATCGCCATCTCTCGTCGCGATTTCTTACTAGTGAGTTCTTCTTTTCTTATGTTTTCGTTTTTGGATTGATTATTTTGATCTAAGTTGTGTTTTGCGACTTACATTTTGTGTTATTTTGAGGGATTTAATGGTGTGTGTATTGGAATCAAGGAATCCCTATGTTGATTGTTAATTTCTTGAGGATTTGAGAGTTATTTTGATGCATTTGTTTGATTGAAAAAATACCATTTCTGGATTTGTATTTTATATTCTTTGATTTTTCTGGTGATGGGGTTTTGTTGATTTTTGATTTTGCATCTTTTTGGGTTAATATGGAATATAGGGGATTTCTATTGAACTTTGTAAAAATTAGAAACCCAGTTAATCGAGTTTTGTTTTTCCTTTATATATATATATATATATATGGTTTCTCTTTTTATGGTTAGTATTCGTAGGATGAAATTATCCTTTTAGGGGATTTTAATATAAAACATAATGATTGAGGTTGCTGGAGTTGAAATCATGAACAAAAATTCTTATAAATACTTTGTTACCAATTCTTTTTTCTTTTATTATTAATTATTCTTTGCTTTCAATTTTTTCAAATACTTTACTGCAATTTGTCGCGTTTGCACTACAATGGTGATGAAAAAATTGGTGGGTGAAGCTGGCTGCATTCCTCCGCTTGTCAAATTGCTGAAAGCTAAATCAAATAGTGTCGGAGAGGTTTCAGCTCAAGCAATATCGAGCCTAATAACCCTTTCACATAATTACAGAGAAGTGAAGAAGAATGACAAGAGCGTGCTGAACCTGGTCCAATTGGTCGACCCAAGTCCACAAAACAATGCAAAGAAGTATATGTTATGTCCTGTCTAGCAACTCTGTCTCCAAGTAAGAAATGTAAAAAGCTGATGATTTCCTATGGAGCAATCAGTTACCTGAAAAAGCTAACTGAGATGGATATCTTGGGTGCTAAAAAGCTGCTCGAGCGATTGAAAAGAGGGAAATTAAGAAGTTTGTTTAGTAGGAAATAAATAAAAGCTGTAACTCTAGTTGTATGATAAATATTTTACTTTTCCCCCTAATGTAATTTGTGTTTCATTGACCATTAAAATTATTCTAATATGTGTTGATCTTCGTATATTTATATAAAGCTATCAGATTTCCTCTGTGTATGTTCTTTTCTACAATCAGCCTTGATGTGATCCAGTTTTTGGTCCCATGATTTTGTCTTCAAAAAATCATATGGTAGTGACAAATAGAGCATCGATGTATATGTTATATTGCAAGAAATTGTGGATATATGAGGTTGGCTTCTAATGCAGGATAAGATTTTAAAGATATTTTATGTTTATGATGCATATTTTTCATGTAGTTGGTTACCATCTATTAGTTGATAAAGGATTATAGAATGTGGTGGTTGTTTTCGTTATCATCTTGAATTCTAAACAACAAGAGAAAATTAATAATAAATTATCATTTAATTCAAATGAAGAAGCATGATTGTTGAAGTCATGATTTTACCAAGAACAAGCGAGATTAGATGTTGGAGCAGATGATATCAGTGAAAATTTAATTAATAATACATATACAAACTCATATTTTTTCTACCTACTTGGCTACTTATGATTCAAAATCAGCACAACATTTTTATTAGGTGTTTTAGACAGCTGAAAAATGGTTGGGAATTATATTGCTTTTTTCTAGAATAAAAAAAAGGCAAATGTATCATAAAATAGTAATTAAATATTAACCTCGAGTCGTGATGCATATGATTCACTAAACAGGCAAAATTTCTTATGTATACACTCTGAATTGGGTAATGCATATGATTCTACTTGCATTTCTTTGTTCATGTTATCTAATAAAATGTCTGTTCATGTAGGCATTGTTTCTCATATCTTTTTTTTGTAATATTGTTTCAGGGTGTTGCTATGCCTACCATGAATAACATTATGTCCAAATGGGTTCCTGTATTTGAGAGGAGTAGATCTTTGGCACTGGTTTACAGTGGCATGTACCTTGGATCAATCACTGGCTTGGCTTTCTCACCATACTTAATACATCAATTTTTTTGTTTTTGTTTAAAATGCAAACTCTATTTTATTTTATTCTTCATTTGAATTGTTTTGTCCCCAACCTCATGTTTAAATCAAAATGATGTGATAGAATGGAAGATACGGTAGAGAGTGGATGTTTATTTGTTTTTTTTACTTTTTATGAATGATAATTAAAATTAAATTTTATTATTGATTTTGTGGTATATCAAAATCCAGAATTGAAAATGGTATTCTGGATTTTGGTATACCACCGGTATACCATGTATACCAGGTGGTATACCACCGATATACCAGGTATACCATCGGTATACCTAAATCCAGAATTGAAGGTATACCACCAGTAATCTGGGTATATTAGGTGGTATACCACCGGTATACTAATTTAAAAAAAAATTAAAATTATATTATATATTTGAAAATACTAAATTAAATATTAATAATAGATTTTTTTTAACTATTAATTAAAAAAATTGAATTGAAAAAAATTAAATATATTAGAAATTTAAAAATGATAGATAAATATAATTTAAATTTTGATTAAAATTGATACATAAAAGTTAATGGAAAAAATATTATTTTATCGTGTAAAATTAATTTTTTATTAAAAAAAGTAATATCTAATTATCATTAAAAATTTTTATTTTGATCTATTCTGCAATTACAGATATAATTAATAACAGAACTGATATTTTTTAAAAATTAAGTACATTGAAAGCTCCAAAATTACGGGAAAAAACTAAATTATGAGTAAATAAATAGGCTTTATTGGGTTTCAAAAAAAAAAGAAAAAAAGGGTTTGTCAAAAAAAGGGCAGATATGGTAACGTGAGAATGATTAAGAGGTTAACTTGCGTTCAAAGCGTGGGTTAACTTGCGTTCAAAGCGTGGTGGGGTTACAGTGCTTCCGTTGCCACTTCTTATGCTTCTGTCACTAGTTTCAGCTTATTGGTAACTAATTTTTCTTTTCATATTTCATTCTTATTATTTTCGTTTACCTTGAATATAATCCAACTAATCTGCATAATAATTTAGTTATACCAGTTAATGTTCTAAGTTACAACATAAAGTCTTAAACTGTAAAATTTTCAACCCAGTACTAGAAGGAAAGGCCACAGAAGATTCAACAAGTGCAAAGTGGAAGAGGAGGTTATTGTGCTTTATTTGAGTGACGAAGAAGATGACCAACAACGAAATTCGAGTAAGTTTTTATGAATCATTACCTTTAATTCTTTTGTAAAACTTGATTTATCACTGAATTTAATGAATGAAACGTAGATGAGAAAAAAGTAGGAGTGATTGTCAGTGAAATATACCATAACTTGAAGGTCTCCCCAAGTTGTGAAAAAGCAACGGAGGCTGCTGAAAGTTACAAATTGATAAAAAAAAATTAGTGCAATTACAACTAAGAATGGAAAAGAAGATAAGAAATTGGACCTAATAGTGGGTGTTTTTACAGGAGTGAAATCGAAGTTGAAATTCTGGTTGGCAGTGACGGATACAGCGGCTGCAGTGGTGGAGAAACAAGACATGTGCTCAGGTTGAGCATGGCTGTCGTAGGAGCAACTTTCACAGTCTTTGAGAGTGGTTGACGTGGCAGTTGTAGTAGCTGTTGGATCCAGCAGAGGTGGTAAAGACACTGAAGATGGAGAACTCACTTCAGGGCAGAAGTTCATTGTGCTGCTAAAATGGGTTTTCTTGCTACCATCGTCGTTGCTATTGCCACTTGCAACTGTTCATGTCTTGTTAATTACCTCCCTTTATGTCTTTTATATTATGTTTTAAATTAGGTAATTATATTTCCTACATCTTTCCTCCATTTCGTCAAATTAATAAATACTATTTTCTATCTAAAAACATGAAAATATGAAACAAAAGTTGAGGAAAAGAAAAAAAAAAGATAAAGAATCGCATATAAGAAAGTGGACAGGATTACACAGAAACAAACCAGTAAACACAAAAAATGCATCTAACACTAAATGCTGAAGTTGAGGGGGCATATTTTTTCAGAAATAAAATCCCCACCAAACTATCGTGGAATGATTTTAAATCCTTCAGAAATTCGAGAGAACAACTATTGTGGAATGTCATGGCAAGTGTGGTGGAAGAGAGAACAACTGCAGATAGTAATTCGAGACTTTGAATTAACCACTCATTTGTAGAAAAATTATGGAAGTATGCACTTGCATTTCTATCAATGAGGTCTACATTCTCCAAGAAGAATCGATCTTCCTGCTTAAAAGATCCGATTGTCACAGCTCCTGTGATTGATTCAGTGAGATGGCTTGCAATGGAGGAGTTACTCGTGCCATTGATTCGCATCAACTCTTTCGTAGAAGCAAAGTAATATCTCTGCATATAAAAAATCAATTAACAAATTAAACTTCTTGAAATTGTGATTTGAAGAAACACCATTGTTTATTGTTTGTTATACCTACAATGTTGCACTTAGATAAACCATTGGAACTATGACAAACAAGACTGGCCAAGTAAGAAAAGCTAACACTGCAAAATTGGTGTACGAGAGCATGATTGCGCCTACTAGACGAAATCATCTTTCTCAGACATGTCATACTCTCGTACTTCAACCCGAAGCAAAGCTAGCTCTGGCACGGTCAAGGGGAAGGTGAACTCCTCGTTCCAATCAGCGCCCAATTGTCCCCGATTACTCTCGTTCTTTTCTTAGCAGCATCAACAGGTACCCCTACAATGTACAGCTGCATATGTATTCATAGAAAGAAACCCTAAATTTTTTTCAATTGAAGAAAACCTTTGATTTGGACTGTTGAAGATATCTCAATGGAACACATGTCTCATAGAAACCAGAACATTTAGAGTTTAAGTTAAACAAAAGGAGGAGGAGGAGGAGAAGGAGAAAGAGGCGTGAAAAGAGGGAAGTTTAAGTTAAATTAAAAAAGTGATATTTTTGAAAATTAAAATTTAAAAAAATACATTTTTGAAAGAGAAAGAAATGAGGTGGTATATTTAAGTTTAACACTATTTTTTTGGGTAGTTTTGTAAAACTCCCATTATTAAAAGGTCTAGTGCAACAGTCACATCGTCATTCTCATCAGTCTATCACAACCGTCGTCACAAATCATGCGCAGATTTAGCATGGTTATTAAAACCTTATCGGATCGGGCGGTCGAACCGGTTTAATCGCAAACCATCGGCTGATTCGGTTGGTTCAATGGATGAAAACCGAATTGGATACAAACCGAAAGTTACTGTTTCAAACCGCAAAAAAATTGGAAAAAACCGGATTAAATGATAAAAAATCGGTTTGATTTTAGAAAAATCAACTTTTTGTCCAAAATATTCATACAATATTATTTTTTTCTGAAAAAAATAAAATAAAATTATAAATAAAAAATAATTAAATTCAAATAATTTAATGAATTTTTTTTGAATAAAATAAAATTTTATAATTTATATTTGAAGAATTTCTTTAAAAATTTACAATTTTTTGCTATATTTATCTTAAATTTTTGCTATAAATGTTGAATGACTTGAAAATATAGTCTTATTGATAATGTTTGATGATAAATATATTTTTCTAAATTATTTTTAATTTTTTTATATAGTGATATTTTCATAATATTTATATAAAATTTAAAAAATAATATATTTTTTAAAAAATAAAAAAAAACCGGTTGAACCCCAATGAACCGATCGAACCACGAACCCTTTAGCTCTCCGGTTCTTTATTCGGTCCGATTTTAATAACATTGAGATTTAGGCGAAACTGCGATATTCATTTTAATAAGATTGTAAATTGCTTTTACGTATATATAGTTTGATTTATAAGTAGATAATGAAATTTCAAGTGGAGAATAGGTCTATTGAAATAGACACCAAGGAGAAAAACTGGCGCTAATTAATCAGAGACGGAAGACTTACAGGTCCACCTAATTAGCAAATATATATTGTCAAGTTATCAAACTCAATATAGAAAAATTGTCATAAATCGAATTTAAACCCACACTACAAATCGTTGAATGTGGAAAAAAAGGTCATGCTAGGACATGTGCTATTAGGTGAATGTCATTTAGATTATTGAACACTTCTCTTTTCTAATTAACTTCTTACATGGCTATTAAATTCCAATTTCTGTCAATAAAATTGTTCAACTTTACTTTTATTTTAATAAAATCGCAGTTGGCATGCCTATTGTGAAATCTAGCCTTTTTCGATTTATTGGTTTTTTTTTATCGGACTATATATTCTCTGATGCTAGTCCATAAAATTATCAGCAATGAAGCACTAAAATGAAATTTTATAATTAATTGACTAGCGTCGAAAATTATACCGTCCGGCAAAATTACTTTTTGTGATATTGATAAAAGTTTTAGTGATTTTATGATTGCAAATTATTTTTTTTAACTATAGTATTATAATTCCTATATTCTTATAACCACATAAGTAACTAACTCGATTTATTGGCCAAGCATAGCAACAAAAAAAAAAATCAAAAATTTGTTTGCAACTTCGGAGCTAGATAAGAGAAATATCCAAATCTTGAGGGGAAAAAAAATCTCTATTGAAATGAAGGTCAGAATTTAATGACTCGCTAAAATTTAATAATTAAATTACAAAGTGATAACATGAAAACAATTGAAGTGTAATTGAGGTGGTGACATTGGAAAATTAGTGCAAACTGCAGTGCATACATTAACTTGCTTGACGGGTCACAATATTATACGTTGTATCCAAATGTATTTGCACAATCAAGTATCCTTGTTGTTTATGTGTTTTGAGGTTTGAGCATACTCATCAAAGCAATGAAGGGAATGACTCTTAGCATTATTATTCAGATCCTGGTGTTGCTTCTTCTTCTTCTTCTCGTGATTGAGGGACTGGAAGCTAATTCAAAAGTAAGGTGTATGAAGAATGAGAGAGATGCCCTTCTCAGCTTCAAACAACTGATTATAGACCCTGCAAACAGATTGAAATCATGGGTCGGAGAAGACTGTTGTTCGTGGCAGGGAGTCAGCTGCAGCAACTCGACTGGACATGTTACAAAGCTTGAGCTTAGCAGTTTGAGTAATGATTGCCAGTACAATACCTGCCTAGGAGGTCAGATAAGCCATTCTTTACTTAATCTATCATGCCTCAATCATCTGGACCTCAGTTGGAATGATTTCGCAGGTATTGGAATTCCAGAATTTCTTGGTTCCTTGAAAATGCTAAAATATTTAGACCTTTCTGTTGCTCGTTTCTTTGGGAAGGTTCCCCATTCTATTGGAAACCTTTCAGGATTGCAGTATCTTGATCTCAGTGACAATCATGATTTGGCAGTTGATAGTCTCAGTTTTATTTCTCCTCTTACTTCCCTAGAATATTTAGACTTGTCTAGTCTGAACCTTTCTATGGCTGATGACTGGCTACATTCACTAAACATGCTTCCTTCAATAATAGAGTTATACTTGCCTTTTTGCTCCCTTCTCTCCTTTACTCGCTTATTGAATCTTAATTTCACATTCCTTGCCACTCTTGATCTGAGCTTTAACCATTTCAACTCCACCATCTCACCCATCCTTTTTAACATTACCAACATTCAGCATCTTGATCTGAGTCACAATATGATGCGAGGTCACCTACCTAGTGAGGTTGGTGATTATAAATTTCTTGAAGTTCTTCGTCTGAGTTATAATCATTTGAAAGGCAAAGTACCAGAAAGATTACTGAGTAATATTTGCGAGATGTATGAGCTTGATGTAAGCTTGAACCGTTTCAGTGGCGAGATTGGTGAGGTTATTGCTAACTCCTCGTCTGATTGCATTTCTAGTAGTTTGAAAACACTGCATCTTTCTTCTAATAGATTCGGTGGAATTCTTCCTAATAACTTGGGTCTCTTTAAGGGTTTAGAACATCTTGATTTTGACAATAACTGTTTTAAGGGTGGTATTCCTGAATCCATTGGAAGACTATCAAGCCTGAGGGAAATATCCCTCCAAAACAATTGCTTGAATGGCAGTATTCCACGAAGTCTTGGACAGCTTTCCAAGTTAGAAATTTTAGATGTTGGTAACAATAAATTGGAAGGCACAGTGTCACAAGTTCACTTTTCAGAGCATAAGAGCTTGAAAGAGTTGAGAATGAATGATAATTACCAACTAGTTTTCAACATTGACCCCACATGGGTACCTCCTTTTCAGCTTCAATTCCTTAATCTGTCTTTCTGCAATCTAGGGCCCAGGTTTCCACAATGGATTAAAGGACTATCGAACGAATCATCATTCGAAGTCAGCGTTGACCTGCGTAATACAAGCATTTCTGATGTCATTCCAGATTGGTTTGGAAACATTTCATCCAATATCGATTTGCTAGATCTGTCTCATAATAACATCAAAATGCACTTGCCGAAATTTGAAACAAAATCAACGGGCGCTTCTCCTACAAGAATGATATTATTGAATTCCAACAAGTTTGAGGGTCCTTTTATTCCTTTTCCCAGGGATGTGTTTATACTGGATATCTCCAACAACTTGCTCTCCGGTCAGATTCCTCAAACGATTGGCTATATGGTACCAGGGTTGAGGTATTTATCTCTCTCCAACAATAATTTGAGTGGAAGGATTCCATCTTCTCTCTGCAAGATGAAGCAATTAGATTATCTCGATCTGTCAAAGAATCAACTTCATGGGGCAATCCCTCAATATTGGACGAAAAATTCATTGACTGTGCTTGATCTGTCTTATAACGAATTCAGGGGTCATATTCCCGTCTCTTTAGGTTCTCAATGGAGACTGGAGTCATTACACTTGGAGAAGAACAATTTTCAAGGAAATATTCCTACAGCATTAAGTACTATGACCAACTTAAAGACTCTTGACCTCAGTGAAAATGCATTTACAGGTACTATTCCTTCTTGGATAGGTGAAAATCTATCTTCGCTTGCCATCCTCAGTATGCAGTTTAACAATTTTGAAGGGGAGATTCCCGCACAGTTTTGTCATCTTGCCTCTCTTCGTATACTAAACTTGGCAAAAAACATGATGAGCGGAACTATTCCTCGTTGTTTCGACAATTTCAGTTCAATGATTGTTGATGATGGAGCATATTCAGAGTTTTTCGGTTTTCATTTCGAAATGGTCCCCCGTGAAATTGGATTTCTAGACCATGTTTTGACCAATTTGAAAGGAAGAGAACTTGAATATAACAAAACTATTAAATTTCTCTTTTCCATAGATCTTTCAGAAAATAATTTCTTTGGAGATATTCCAAATGAAATAGTGAATCTGAAACTTCTTCAAAATCTGAATTTATCCGGAAACAATTTCAGTGGGAATATTCCTGCAAACATTGGCAACTTGACGGCAGTGGAATCACTCGACTTTTCTAGAAATAAACTTTCAGGCTCTATTCCTCAAAGCATTGCAAAATTAAACTTCTTGAGTTCCCTAAACTTCTCATTCAATAATTTATCCGGCCCCATCCCACATGGAAATCAACTCCAAACCCTAGATGATAAGTCCATTTACATGGGTAACAATGGCCTATGTGGAGCTCCATTAGAAAGTTGTGAGAAAGACCCAGAGCAAAATAAACATAGCAAGCCTGTTGAGGAAAATGAAGAAGATGAGTCTGTATGGTTTTACTGTGGGTTGAGTGTGGGCTTCATGGCTGGATTCGTGGGAGTTTGCAGCCTTTTGTACTTCAACAACTTTTGTAGACGGTCTGTCTTTCAATTGATTGACAAAATCTATGACAAGCTGTGGGTGACAGTTGCAGTTAAGATGAATAAGCTGAAGAGAATTGTCAATAAAGAAAAATCTTGAGCACAGCCATAAGAATGGTTAGTTCTTTTGTCACGAATATCGATCTTTGATAGCTTTTTGTGATTTAGATGTAATATAATATGTTGTTCATATTGATAATGAGGTAATTAAAATCGTGTATATGGTAAATAGAGCACATTATTATAATAATGAAGAATTCTGCATGCAGTAGTCTAAAATTGAAATTAGGCAAGCCATTCACTTCAAATATGTGAACTAATTTGAGTTTCTGCTCAAGTTTGGGCATTTCAGGTTCCAACCATTGAAGAGTACTTGGTCTTTGAAGTTGGTCACATCATTCTTTCTGGCTGCCATGTAAGGAGATTTGATGAAGAATAAAAATAAGTCTTTTTTTTTTTTCTTTGGGTTGCAACTTTAAATAATTAGCTTATGTTTGTTGTATGTTTGATTTCACATTAATGTTGGAACAACCTTTTAAAGTAAGAATATGTTGGTCTTTTAATTTCATATGTAAATTGCTCCCAGCTAGATTTTTCTAAAAATAGTCTTTGCGCAATTACATAGCCATGTACTTGCCAACATTCTATTTCTATTTCTTATGGAAATTTAGCTGTTATATTTCTTTTAGAAGTTTTGCTTAGTAGAGAAGGTGTCTGGTTGTGATTCTTGCTAAAATTTAATTAGAAATATGCTACACCAGCTATGATGTTAAGTAACTAGTAGCCATCTATTTGAAGTGATACAATTTGGAAATCTGCGATAATTTCAGAAATAAAATTAAAAAGGAAAAGCATTCTCACCTCACTTGTTGAACTTTGGATTGCATCAGCAGTGTTGGCCATCCCAGTCTTCAAATAATCGATCACTTTTACAACCTTCTCTCCAGCCTTTTACTCCATGAGATGCAGGACATATAAATGTGCTTTTCAAAAGAACCTTCAAAGTCAACCCTTTGCGGCTGCTATTTCACCAAATTTGCAAACTGAATACCCTGAAAGCTTTAAGCTTTAAGGTTAAATTGATTAGAATAATAGCAGTAATAATAAATAATATTTCAATATTCGGGATGTGTTCAGAGGGAAATGAAGTTAGTTAGGGAGAGTATATTTTGATCTTGTATCCCCGCAAATAACATCCCCTTCAATATTCTAACACAATTAAACCATAAGCTACAAACTTCAAAAACATGATTTTCATTGCAACCTTAACCATCTATCAGATGTTATTTGCAATGGTAGAGTACGCTGCTGAAAAATAATACAAGATCTCCTGGATATTTTACATGGTGAAATTATTCCAATAAAGTAAAACAATCAAATTTGTAGCGTGTGTATCTCTCTCATTTCCATCTTTTGGCATTCTTTGATCCTTTAGATTTTTGTTTTGCAGCCTGAAAAGCCTGCATTTTTTGTTTCTTCCTATCTTCCTTCTCAGCCTGTTGAGGAAGAACAAAAATAAGTTTACTCTAGAAGCACCCTGCCTATTTTATTTGAAAGCAATCAAATGAACAAAACTTACCTTTGACATCTTTGATTTGGCCTTCACTTTTGGAGCGTTTTCGTCAAGCTCTGCCTCCCGCTCAAGTTCTCTTTGTCTAGCATCAAGGTTCTTCTCCAAATAATACTGTGAATAGAGAAAAATTGGCTTAGAAATCCACTTGCATCCAAGTAGGATAAGAAACTTTACACTCCTACTTGGGTCACACAAGAAGAACAGATAAGAACCCTTAATCAGTTATGATTCAATATGTCGTTCATGCTTAACACAATCACCACATATAAGAAAAATTTTAAAACTGGATGCTCAGATCTCTATGGACATTAACCTTCTGGGTTAGAATCTGGGCATGAAGACTACTAGCTAGGGGGTTGGCAGGGAGGGTGAAGAAGAGCAAGCTTACATTGTAATTGCCAGCATAATCTTGTAGCTGGCAGTCCTTGACTTCGATTACTCTAGTAACTATTTGCTTTATGAAGTGCCAATCATAAGAGACTGTGATTACTGTGCCCTTATATTCTATTATGGCCTCCTGATATAAGAATTAAACACTGGTTGGACACAGTATTAGAAATAACTGAAAATTGAAATGGACAAAAACAAACAAGTCCAAACCTCAAGCATCACTTTTGAAGGTATATCCAAATGATTGGTCGGTTCATCCAAGAAAAGCAAAGTTGAAGGTTTTACCATGAATTTGCAAAATGCTAGACGTGCCTGAATAGTGACACAGAAAGGAAACATTCAAATTTGATTCCCAATTTGAAAGAGAAAATAAAATTATATATATATACACACACACACACACACACACCCATACACACACACACATATATAAAGAAAGAAATGTAGTTAAGGCAACTAAAAAACAAGAATTTCTTAAAGGATGCACCACAATGAGGTATAAGTACTTAAGATCACATAAGATTGTGTCAGTTGAGTTTACCTTTTCACCACCACTCAAGAGGGAAACCTGATGAAGAAGCTGATACTCAAGATGGGCTGATGGACCAAATGCCAAATGGGCCAAGAAGACTGCTAGTCTACACCCGCAGGAAGAAGCTGCAGCAATGCAACAACACTCCAAGGAACTGATTCAATTTAGTTGTGGTTGGATTATAGCTGTTAAGGGTAAAAGGGCAGGGAGTTAGTTATGCCAGGCTGGACTATCATTGTTACGGTTTTATCTTTGTTTTTTTTGTTTCTTTTATGGGAGAGCACAGCAGGGGGGAGGACCATTCTTTGGTTCATTCAGAATTGCTGCCTTAGAGCAGGGCTCCATTGTTTGGAGAGGGAACTTAGCTTCCTGGAATTTTATTCTTGTAATTCCAGTTTTTCTATCAATGAAGCTCACCATTTCCCTCTTCTAATTTTCCGTTTGATTTACTGTTTGATTGCTTTATTGTTTGCATTGAATCTGTTTTTTATCAAAACCTTTCTATCAAGCATATCAGGTTTGAAATTACAGTGCCCGAGGAGTCCCTTCATATCATCAATTCTCCAGCAACTTCTTCCACTGTCTGAAGCACAGTTTTATCCAGATCAAGTGCCTCGGCCTTCAAGAGAAATAGATCAAATTCAAGTAAGAACTAGCATTCTAATGCATGCATCACAAGTAAAATTGACATAAACAATGAATAAATGCAATATAAGATGAAAATAAATGGCATTTGACTTGTGAAGTTAGCAGACCTGGTTCTGCTCAAAATAGTTAGGTAATACATTATGCTCCACAAGATCGATTTCGCCTCCTCTTGGCTTCTCTAAGCCCCTAATAAGTTTCAATAAAGTACTCTTCCCAAATCCATTTGGGCCAATAATTGCAATCTTCTCACCTCTTTCTATCGTAAGATTCGACCTGTTAAAAAGCACCCAGCGCAAAAATCATACAAGAAGTCTAAATTATGAGCAGAAGATCATCATCAGAGAGAAAACAAAATCAACATTCTCCTGTGATGTATAATACCTTATCCTTGCAACTTAATTCCAAATTCTTAACCTTTACAACATTCCTTCCACTTCTCCCCTGCTCTGGAAACCTGATCTTCAGTTGTTTGCGTTGAAATGGTTTCTCTATTTGATCCTCTTCTTGAAGTCTCTCAAGCTTCTATATGTTAGCAGACATTTTTTATGAAAAAATTGTTAACAATAGAAGCAGCAAGGAAAAAAAATGCAAATAGCAAAACCCGAGGAAGATATACTACTCAATAAGTGCATTGTGTTATTAATAGCATAACAACACAGTTTCCTAGCTTAAAGACATCAATTAGATTAAGTCAAGAAAATGTATAAAAACATTGTAAAACATCAACAATTAGGCTGACCTTTCTGTTGACAAGCTCAATAAAATATCATTAAATGATTGAATAATACAAAGGAAATTTTTTTTTCTTTGATCTTTGAAAAATTAATGCTAAATTGTTTTGTATTACCTTTTCAGCAGAAGAAGCAAAACCAGAATTTGCTTCTGCACCCAACCTACTAATTAGATCCTTTGTTTGCTCAATTTCCTTTTGCTGCTTCTCCCAGGCATCATACTAAGCTTCAATCCGTGCTGCCTTAGACATAAGGAATTCAGAATAATTTCCATTATAAGTCCTAGCAACACCCATTTCGGTCTCCACAATTTTTGCGCACAGTTGATCAAGAAAGGCTCTGTCATGGGATATGACCACCATTGGCACATCTTACTCCTGGAGATAACCTTCAAACCACTCAATTGTGTCAAGATCAAGGCGATTTGTAGGTTCATCTAGAAGCAACAAATCAGGGTCCTGCAAGTGAATAAAAGAATACTTAAGTTAACAAGTAGTGTCAAACCTTGCAATACATATCACTGATGTGAATTAAAAAACCAAGAGCCAACCATTGTTCGTCACTTCAAATCTCTGTATGAGCCAACCATTGTTCTTCACTTCAAATCTCTGTATGAGTTGCTTTAAATTTTATTTTTGCGTTCAACCGAACTATTAAAATTAATTTGAACTCAATTTTTAAAATTATTTTAATGATTTTTTTTGGTAATGTATCAGAGCATTAAACGTTACATAGGAGGAACCTTAAGTTTGCTGCTATATTAGCTTTGAAAATTGTTAGGGTTTGAACTTATTTCTATACAATTACTAATTCTTGTATTCCACAAAATATTTGTATTACTATCTGAATCTTGTATTCCACTGATGAATTTCAAGACAACATATGACTATCTCATGAACACAAATCTAAGCTTTGTAGAATCATATGATTTTCCAGGAAAAGGCTGCCGCGATAGCTATAATCCTAAAATGTCACCTATAATTAACATAACAGAATGGAGAAAAGGGTCACGATGGTTTGGAGCTAATCAAGACATTGCCATCAAAAATTATATCCGACCAAAAATATTACAAAGTTTTCCAAGAGTACTGTCGTCCATCATGCTACGTTGATGAACACTATATTCCAACATTGCTTAATGTGCTTTACCCTGAATCCAGTTCGAATAGGACAATTACTTATGGGGGGTGAGGCCATGCACATCCTATGAAATTCGGGTGGGGTCAAATTACGGATGAGTTCTTGAATCGAATTCGATATAGCTCTCAATGTGTTTATAATGATAATAGTAATACTACCTCAATGTGCTATATGTTTGGTAGAAAATTTGCACCAGATGCATTGGACCCTTCACAACGAATTGCTCCCATTTTGCTTGGTTTTCATCCTTAAATTGCATTTTTTTTTACTTGTGTATATGTTGTTGGAAGTACATATCAAATTCTAAAATCAAGTTGTATAATTTGAAATTTTCTTGTTCTTGAAATGTTACAATGTTTATAAGTTAATTTTGTTTTATTTTTCCTTGTTGAAACAAAATTACTCAATGGATTTAGAAGCAGAATCTTTTTTGTTTTTTGGGCTTTATCAGTGGTTTTCACGCCATTAAAGCCTTGAATAACATAATAACGTACCCAGGAAAAGGGCCTTGTAAAACAGGCCGTGTGCTATTAAGTAGGAGTGTCCATGGGTTGGATTGAATAAAAAATAAAAAAAAACCCAACCCAAAACTAATATATATAAAAATAAATGATTTGGAGCAGTTTTTTTATTATAATTTATAACAATTTGGGATGATTTTAAAATGGTTTTTTTTTTAAATTTAACTTATAAAATAAAATAATAAACAAAATAATAATAAATTATAAATTGCACTAAATTTAAAACACTGTATACTGAATTTAAAACTAATCTGTAATAAAATAAATATTAAACATAATATTGACAATACAATCCGACCAAACACATGCAAACATAATCATATAGACAAAGAATCTATTCTATTCTATAATCACAAGAACAATCAAAGAAATGGTTAACGCATAGCAGTGATCAATAATTGAAGAGAGCATAAGCGGTTCGGCATGCCAGTCCTAAAAGCAGAATGAGAGAAAAGCAGACAAGTATCATCAACAGCAATGTCTTTAAGAAGTTGCAGTTGTTGCATTTATAGACTTGCATTACAGCTGGTCTAGTCCCATAACAATTGGCAGATGATACGCATCTGGACAGCATCCCACCAGCTTTAGTTAGAGTAAGAATTTTGATGCTTCAACAATACTGAAAACTTGGTGATGCGAAAAAAAAATCCTGAAACTATAATGATTCCCATCCACCTTCATAAGCTGTATTTTTTATGTCGGCAGTGTGTTGTTTATTACTATAGATACAATGAAAGTGGTGTCAGTGAGGAAATCAAGCACGATATTATGCAAGCAGGCTCATAGAATGGTGTCAAGCCGGTTTTCAGTCTACCAAAGAATATTCTAATAGTGAGAAGAAAGCATTTTCTAATAGTGATAACAGTAAAATGATAAGCTTAAACGATTACAAAATGATCACACCTCAAAGTTGGATATTTAGTTTCATGAAATATTAGTCTCAACATATTTAAATTCAAATGCTGTAATTAAGATCTGAAATTATAGATTTAGAGGAATATAATATATATAATTGGTGATTATAAAGCCTTGGTAGAATGAGATTTGAGATCTGTATCGCAAAAGCATTAATTTCAAGAATTCGAACTCAAGACATCAAGCTAAAGAGTATTAATAGATTGGTTGATTGGAAATTGAGAAGTGATTTAATGTTGTGCAAATCAATGTTGACATTCTCAGATGCTGTTGAAGAGAAGGCAAAATGGGTATTCAACAAACTGAAAGGTAAAAACCTCAAAACTACTGCAAAACATTGTGGCAGATAAAGTGATTTTAAAAGCAGCAATTATTTTACAGGTAACAAGGCACAGAAAAGCTTGGGAGATGTTCTGCAAGAACACAATCTTCCAGCAGGAATAGTTCGGAGAACGTGAAATGCCACGAAATGGAAGAATCGAAAGGGAAGCTAAAAGTGTACATGGCATCTCCATGCGACTACGAATTGGAAGAATCGAAAGGGAAGCTAACAGTGTACATGGCATCTCCATGCGAGGTGAAGTTCAAGGACTCGTCGGTGATCAGATATGGGAATCGAGTGAAGGGGACATTGTCAAGAGGAAAGCTGAGTGGAATAGAAGGAAAGAAGACCAAAGTTATTGTTTGGGTTAAAGTTACAAACATAAGTGTTGAAGCTTCTAAATCTGATAAACTTTGGTTCACCGCTGGTGTCACCAAATCAAGGCCCAAACATGCCTTTGAAATCCCCCGCCAAGCCATTCCAGCTCAAGAATTTTGATTTGCTTTTTTTATTAGGCATTCTTGCTTTACAAATACTCACACATTCTACTATTTTATATGTCATTTATAGTAAACTCTTAATTCAGTTTGCCATTCTTTTTTTGAATTCTGTTAAATCATTAAACTAATTACAGGAGTTTGACAAAGCAAACTATAGGGATCAATGGAAAGTACTGCAGCAAATTATTACCGCGCATTCCAACATAACTCAATTCATGCATCAAAATATGATTTAAATTTAACTTCATCTGTAATTCGACCAGTTTAGACTACAAAATGATAAGCTCAAAAGACTACAAAATTCATGCAATTAGGCACTTGTGGTTTACTAGTCTGAGTGCAGTTTGGGAGTATATGAATATTGGGAAAAAAATGCATTATTAGAGAAAGGAAAGATGGACCAATTACACAAGTTGAAAACAGAGTTGCTATAAGGACAATGCATCAAACACTTATTGTGCATAACCGAAAATTCATACCCTATCAAAGTTAATTCAAGGCCAAGCCACATATAATCGCTCAAAAGTAATTCAACAATATTCACACCAAGTCAATAAAGCGAGTGCAAATAAAACAAGCTGATTTGATCTAATCAGAATTTTGCCAGGCCTAATCAGAAATAATTAAAAAAAACTGAAATAAATGTTAGAAACTTGTTAAATAAAGACTAAACGGAAGCAGGGGTTGACTCCAGAAAGCAGAGGCGGTGGCACTGCAGTTGGGAGACGCGGTGGCGGTGCGGCTAGGAGATTTGGTCGCTGCCGTTTGCTGTGCTGCTCTTGCGAAGGAGGTTGCTATGCACAACGATCGGTTTGTCAGATAGAGCCTAGGGCACAAGAGAGAGATGGTGAGAACGGTCGATTTCCCAAGGATGAACTGTGAGGGGCGCGAGATAGATGAGAGAACGAAGAAGAGGAAAATGGTCGGTTTCATCAAATAACCCGAAGGAGTATCCCTAACCAGACTTTTCTTCATAAGAAAAGTGAAAATAAAACCAACCCGACCCCAAAACTATCTAAACCATATTTTATCGGTTTGGTCGGTTTGATCTGGTCGGATTGATCGGTTCAACCCGCAACATGAACACCCCTACTATTATTTTGAAGTATGAGTCGGCCCAAATTCAACATAAGCCTTAGTTTGCTCTGCAAGAAATAACAATACTAATAGAAAGCCGAAGTAGGCAAAGTACCATGATGAAGGGGGCATCTCACAGCATAAGCATTCCTTTAAAAGAAAAATGCTTAATTTACAAAAAATACCCTTAATATTTACCAAAAACAGCAATTTTATCCTTAAATTTAGTTGCATTAAATTTAGTTGCATACAATATTATCTATAAAATTATTAAAATGGTATAAATTTTCTTCTGAAATCACGAAATCGTGTTTCATTACTTTAACTGTAATCGTTGACACACATTGCACCATTTTGACAAAATGACGTTAAACGAACGATTTTATTATTTCAGGAACAAAATTATATCATTTTGATAACTTGAGTGATAACATTATACGTAACTAAATTTAAGGGCAAAATTACTGTTTTTGATAAATATTAAAAGCATTTTTGCATATTTGGCCAAAAAAAAATCAAAGGAAATATCATTAATGTTTTTTAGTCGAAATTTTATGTCATTAATACTAGAAAAAACCCATTTTGGATCCCTAAATTATAAAAAATTTATAAATTTGATTCTTTTACTGTAAAATTTTTTGATTAAATCATGTACTTTAATTTGAGGTGACACGTGATTTTTCATTAATGGCTTGTTAATGCATGGGTTACAAACCCCGTTAAAAGGCGCATCTAATCGGTCTAAAATATGATTTGTGCAGTGATATTGTATGGTGTGTGCAAATTTAGGCTGTTGGATCAAGAGTCATGCTTGATCCCATGGTCTAAATTTTGCATGCACTGTACAGATCACTGCATTAAATTACGTCTCTTGTAGATAAGATTTGATGCAATGATTGTACAGTGGATGCAAATATAAACCATTGGCTCAAGATTCACGCTTGATTAGATAAGATTTGATGCAATGATGTGTACAGTGGATGCAAATATAAATCATTGGATCAAGATTCACGCTTGATCCAATGGTTCATATTTGTGCTCGCCGTACGCATCACCATGCTGGATTGGGCCTCTTATCATTTTCCTCCATCGCTGACAACTGCAAATCTTCCATTTCTCCATTTTCAATCACAATTTTTTAGCCTCCATTCATTGTAGTCCATCTACTTGCTCTTCTTCACCACTGAAACATTTCTTTCTTTCTTTCTTTCTCTTCTATTCTTTTTCACACTTTTTCTTTCTTAACCAAACTTTTAAACTCATTTTTCGGCAAAATTGACAGATTTATAGGCGAACAGTAGTTGTCAGTGTACTCTTGGCAATTGAAGCTTCTTTTCAATTTGTTTAGGTCCATTTCTAGTAACTGATGATGGCATTTTTGGTGTATGCAACCAGACACGCCATTCAACGGAGCGGAAGAGAAAAATTTTGTTGTTCTTGTTATCTCGAACTGGGAGAGTCTCATTGACGAAGAGCCTCAAGTGATGTTGAGGGTCTCCCTTCCCATTAACTTATTGAATTTTGGCGCGATGCACTTTCGTTAGTCCAGTTGTTAAGTAACCACGTGCGACCTCAAATTAAAGAACATGGACCCAATCGAGAATTTTTCTTTGATAGTATTGGATGTGTTACAATGGCCATACATGATTCCATACATATCATTCGAAAAAAAAAAGGAGAAAATTGACATTACATGGACATACGCATGTTATCTAATATTAATGTTAGATACAAAGTGAAAATTGAAATAATTCATACATATATATATATATATGGAGGGAGGAAAAGAAAAAAAAGTCTTTGTGCTAATCAGTAGTTTTCACATTACATGTAAAGTGGAAGCCTCTCAATCTTATGATAAGACTAATCTGCCATCCCATGAAAAAAACATTGGATGCAATCTGATTACAGCTCGGCAATAATCGGACTGCTTTCAAATTGTCGATCCTGAGTGATACTCTAAAAATTTCTGCAAATCAAAATATTTTAACGGAATTCGACGAGGAAACCCTCCGATGGTTAAGTCAATAAATGACAAAATGATAAATTTAGTAAAAAATGGCTAAGAGAGCTCTATACTTGATGATCGTGACTATTTATAGAGACGAGTGTCCTATTTCCTTTCGAAATCCTAGCGGCCATAAGAGTCCTACCAGAAAGGGACTCCTGTCGAGATGGGAATTTTTCCCAGAGCAGGAAATTAACCTGAGATCCATATCCTAATAGGACTATAGGAAATAGCGTTGTTGAGCCAACATGAGCGAGTGATCCACATGACTGAGATCTGGGCTTAGAGCCCAGATCTAAGGCCTAATTCGATTATCTTAGGTCCCCCCGAGCTACAAGATATTTATGTCGAGATTACTCCAAACTCTTATGTAACATTTTGAATCCCTATTCCAAGCTGTACAACTGCTCTGATTTTGGAAAACGAGGTGACGCTTCGGTTTTCGTACCAATAATAATTATAGACCCTTCAATTCTCACGATGATAGCAATAACCATAATCGCATTTTCTCGAATCCTGGGCACAGTTGTCGATGTAATTAATTTCACTCACATCGGTAAAATTTACACTGCCCGATTCTTCTTGATCCAATGGTCCACCCTGACTATAAATATCTCTCTTCCTTTTTTAATTTCACCTTTTTCGCTTTCATTTCCTTGCTTTATTCTTTTATTTCTAGGTATCTAACTTCTTTGAAATTTTCAAGCCCTCTTACTCCAAATCTCATGTTAGTCTCTCTCACTTCATTTCTTTCCTTCCTTATTTCTTTTTGCTTTAGCCTTTTCTTCCTGCTTCACCTTTCTTTATCATTTTTTATTACAAAATGAGTGGATCCTCGAACTCTAGTGAGATTAGGATCTCTGATAACCTGCTAGATGATAACCCACTGAGCACCTCTGTTCATAGTTCATTGACCGATGGCACACCCATAGAACTCCCTGAGTTCCAAATGGCTCCTCAAAATTCCCACATAAACCCTAAGACTATTCCTGTGAATTCTCCTAACGTAGAATCACCAAAGTATAGCCACCCTAAATCGCGAAAGCTACCAAGGTCTAGTCCTCGAGTACCTGATATTAGCTCGATTGTCAAAGTGGCCGAGCTATCTAACTTAAAAGTTAAATTAGGAATCCCTTCACAATACAAACTTTTAGCTCCTAGATCTCACATACCTGCCAACCTACCCTCTCCTCTACTGGATTGCCTTAAGAGAGATCGCCTCTCCTTACTTTTACTTCCTTTAACGAACTGCTTAAATTCGCCCTTTTTGATTTGATATTTAATCTCCCACTTGAGCTATCTACGGTTATTGGTTTTGTGGCCTTTATCCCTATGGAAAGCATAGTACAGAGCTTAGTCCCTACTCGAGCCCTTCCTCATGGGCTTGGGCCATTGTACCTTCTGATTTTTCTTCATCCATAATAGAATCTATGCCGAAGAGGTATTTAGCTCAGTGAATTGCTCGTCCTTTTGATTATTTGTATATAGCTTCGAAACCATGTATGATATATTTGCCCCTCTCATAGCTCAAGAATCGTTCCTTCGTGAGCTCCCCCTCTCCTGTCTTGTTCCTTGAGAGTTGTCACTGTCCTTCACCTGCTTGCTTTATTTCGTCTGCCTAGCTTCATCTATTTGAATGTATTTATGGGCTCTGTTCATGAGCTTGGTAAAGTCTTAGGGGGGTTTCTTGTTTAAGGAATCACTAAAATCCTAACAATCGGTGTTCCAACTGAGAGAATTAATGGCAACCTCCAAGTTTAAATTCTGGATGTCCATTGTGACCATGTTAAACCTGTCCACAAAACTGCACAAGGGTTCACCCCTTTCCTGGACTACTTGATGCAAGTTTGCTGAAACTCTAGTCGGTCGGATGGCCGCTACAAACTTCACCTCAAACATCTTTGTGAATTGCCTGAAATTGCTTATTAAGTGCTTGAGTAAGTTCTAGAACCAGACCTAAGCGGACTCCATCAAGGTTTACAAAAAAATCTTACAAAGGACGGCATCTTCAGTGGTGTAAATTAACATGGAATGGTGGAACTGGTTCACGTGTGCTCGGGGATCCGTGTTTTCATTGTATCTGGGTAAGTTGGGTAGCTTTATGTTCGAAAATGGGACATAAAGTATAGCTTTGGAAATGAGGGATCAAAAAACATCCCGATAGTATACCACACTACGACTCTGTTTTTGCTGCATTCTTTCTTCGATGAGCCTGTCAAGCTCATCCCTGGTTAAAGTTATCCTAGACCCCTCATCATTTTTCTAGAGTGTGGAGTTCGAATTTTCCAAAGTGGGGGTGGTATTAGTCTCAGTGGTCTGTGGTGTCGATTAGGGTGCCATTGGGCTGCTAGGTGTGAAAGAGTAGCAAGAAGGGCTTGAGCAGGTTGGGGAGTAAGACTGGGTATAGGGGTCCCAAATGTTTCAGTAGGCGGTCTAGTGATAGGGAGGTTAGTAGAAGCACCTTGGGGAGTGGGTTCTAAAGGCTGAAAAAGGTCCACGTTCACTGCACCAAATGATAATAGCTCGGCAATAACCGAACTGCTTTCGAATTGTCGATCCTGACTAATACTCCAAAGATCCCTACAAACAAGAATATTTCGGCAAGGTTTGGCGAGAAAAACTCTCCGATAATCAAGTCAGTAAATGGCAAAAGAATGAATTTAGTAGAAAATGGCTAAGAGAGCTCCATACCTGATGATCGTGACTATTTATAGAGATGAGTATCCTATTCCTTTTCGGAATCCTAGCAGCCATGGGAGTCGTTCCAGAAGAGGACTCCTGTCGAGATGAAAAGTTTTCCCAAAATAGGAAATTAACCTGAGATCCATGTCCTAATAGGACTATAGGAAACAACGTCGTTGAGCCAACATGAGTGAGTGATCCACATGACTGAAATTTGGGCTTTGGGTCCAGATCCAAGGCCCAATCCAATTATCGCAATCGATGTTGACGAAATTATATAATCAAGTGTTTATTATTTAATAATTAATGAAAAATTGATGTAACCTATTCAATGTGAAAACAAAGCTATCATGTAATTGTAAATTGCTGACGGGGTTTTATCTCGAATGCATATTGAGGTTAAACATGTCTTCTTACCGAAAAATAAGTAAAGCAGGAAGTAGCTTGGCGTGCCTGTTACCCACGTTTGCTAATTGCGTGACTTTTGACTTTAGTTGTTAGCTAGATAGAAACAATACACATGAAAAGGTAAAAGGACAGCTCCAGCTCATCAAATGCGATTGAATTGTGATAATATTTTAGTGGTTTAGTTTGAATCACAAATTTGCTGGATGCCGTGGCAAAATCACACTACATTCCTCAATTTTTTATATTTTTTTCATTCCAAACAACCCCTAACTTGTTCCAAATTCCAAGATAAGTTGTCAATAAATAAATAAAATTTCCAAAACAAGTCCTAACAAAAATTTTAGACAAAATGTTGATAAAATTTTTAAAATTGAGAAATTTCTTATCCAATACTTAATTACTTTTATATTTTTTAAGTATTTATAATTTATTAATTTGATTAATTCGAATTTATACCAAATATGTCTATAAAGCAACAAATAACTTATTTCTAAATATTTTAAAATACTATATATTTAAAATTTAAGACCGAGACTGTTATTTAAAAAAAAAAAAATTCTACCGTGTTATCTTATTTATACCTGATTTTTATCCCTGCATATTGAAACATAAATTAATTGACATACTATTTTTAATTTTCATGCGATATTTTGATTAATTAGATCTATAAATGAAAATATAAAGCACGTGTATATGCCCATTTTTTTATTGGTAAAAGCCGCGAATGTAATTAACTTTCTTTATAATTCAAAACTGAATTTAGGTCGGTTCAAATTAAGTATATATTAGGGTGAAAATTGTGAAGAATCTTGACACCAAATGACACAGAATTTTTGTCCAGTATATTCACGTGATCAAGATTCCAAGCATAGTTGCAATATTATTCATACTGTCAAAAGTTTATAATAAATAACTCAGTGAACTTTGCCCACCGATTTAAGTATACTCCCAACTAAACTTCTAAGCAATCAAATATAGGAATATATTAGTATTTATATTATATTATTAATTATACCAAACGTAATAATATAATTATAATTTTATTTTATTTTATTATATTTCTTAATCCATTACATTACAATCGATTATATTATACCAAACACAACCTAATTACATTTATAACAGTCAAATTACACTAAATTGTTTAGCACCAAAGGGTCTTTTGTAGAAAAAAATAGATAATATGGAGAGCTTCACTTATATTATAAGCCTTTTAATTTGCACATTAAAAAAAAAAGAAATTATATAGAGGATCTAAATAAAAAATTATAAATTCCCTTTCTTGGAATTATGTTTTAATTTTCTAATTAAACATAAATTGTGATTTTCACACTCAGTTTATGCTCATGTCCTATTATCAAGAATTTAGTATTAGGTCCCACTAATCGGTAATTACTAATTCACAATCACATATAGTAACAAACGGCCCCCCCCCTCTCTCTCATATACCAGGCCAGGAGCAGGGGAATCTCCTCCCCGCCTATAATAACCAACGCATTCAGTTAACTACTCGCCCACAGCATTTTTACCTCAAAGTTACTGTCTTTCTCTCTCTCTGTCTCCGCCGCTGCAGTTCGCCGGAGAATCATGGACGACAAGACTCTGCAGCTTTTTATGGACGAGACAGCGATGTATAATGACATTGTGCTAGGACATCTTCTTCCTTCTGAGTGGTGGGTCCCACTCCCTCGTTTTTTCCAGACTTGGCTCCGAAACTACATTGCTGGAACTCTCTTATACTTAATCTCTGGGATTCTTTGGTGCTTCTATATTTACTACCTCAAGCGCAATGTTTATCTCCCTAAAGGTAGCAAATTTCCATGTTACGTTTTACTAGCGCAGCCGTTTAAATATGCGTATTTTATGCTACGGTGAATGGGTTTTTCTGGGGTTTTATTTTAATCTCGATTTCCTTTTTGTTTAATCTTAATTGCGTAATATGGAAAAAGTTTTTAGATTGATTTGTTAATCTGGTTTTGATTGCTTTGATGCTTCTAGTTGATTCTGATGGATATAATTTGGGTTCCATTTTATTTATTTATTTTGTTTGATCTAGTTGTTGATTTCAAATCTGGGCCGATTTTTTGTTTGGCTGTTATTAGTAGTGTGCTTGGTTTCTTTAATCAAATATCGTTTCTGTTTTCTCGGAATTGGCATATTGACTATAAAATGATCGAGATTTGATTGTTTGGATATTTTTTTCCATCACCCATTTTTTTAATGGAAGGTTACTTGTCAAAGTTTTAATCATTTCTTTACTGTATTTCTGGTAAACTTTTCAATTATAATCGATTGCTTGAATGTCAATCAGAAATCTGCTTTCGAACTGTGCATTTCATGGACCAATCCAATATACTCTTGGCCATTTTGATATATTAACTTTATCCTTGAGATGCATATATATTGGTTAGAAACCACTATGTGCGCTTCTATGAATTCCACCGAACGCACTGCAAGCTATTCATTGTTTGCTTGTGAATGAATGCAAATAATACTGCATCATGCTTAACATGTACTTTTCTACTTCATTGGACATTTTGGATTAATGCTTCTTTTTTGTTGACTAATAAGTATTTCGAATTCCGATTCTTATTACTGAACCGCAAAAAGTTATTTAGTTGCCCGCCGATCTTGGGAATGTCCAGTAAACTATCGATATTTCCTTTGGTATGCAGACACCATTTTTTGGTCGTATGCCTAAGTATTAAAATAACTACGAAAATGGAAGTTATAATCTGCCCAGAAATGCTCTCAGAAATCTTCAAGAAATTATGTTTGCTTCCTTTTGTATGTAGACATCATCATGATCTAAGGATCTGGTTTATTTGATAGCTCTGCAACTGTCTCACTGAGCAAAACTTTGAAAAATTGCTTCCTATTGATTTGTGGAACCTCCTTATAAGTCAACTGTTACCTTTTATTTGTTTTCTTTATCATTATTCTTGAAAGTGGAGAAAAAAGTTATTGCTTCCAGAGAAGAAAATGGAGCATGGAAGATGAGTTGTGCTCACATTTAATTTCTTTTTTCCCATTTTTAACTTGATAAGTGTATGGTATGGGAAAACTTTTATCAGAAATATGTTTTTAGGATTATGAAGAAGAAAGAGACATTAGAAGCAACTAAGGTAGTATTTGGACTTCATTTTAGAATTTTGCATCCCTAACTTGGTGTAGAAAGATTGTTAGTCTTCTAACCTGGCATATGTAACACTTTTATCTCTTGAACATTCTCATTGCAGATGCTATTCCTTCAAATAAAGCCATGCTCTTGCAAATATATGTCGCAATGAAGGCTATGCCTTGGTACTGTGCTCTTCCATCCTTTTCAGAGTACATGGTCGAAAAAGGCTGGACAAAATGTTTTGCGAACATATTTGATGTTGGTTTGTTTGCTTACATAGTATATTTAATTACATATCTTGTTATGGTGGAGTTTGGGATTTACTGGATGCACAGAGAATTGCACGATATAAAACCTTTATACATGTATCTTCATGCAACCCATCACATCTATAACAAGCAGAACACTCTATCTCCATTTGCTGGTAAGTCTAAATTCGTTTCTATCAATCCATGCTTTTCTGTTTGCTGGTGGGGTTGATTACTCATGGGGTTGTCAATGTGCATAAAGCTAGATGTTTCCTGTTTCTGTTTAAGGGCCAGTGGTGACAGATGGTGCAGTTTCTCTAGTTTCAGAAGTTGTTTGTTATAAGCCATTAATGCTGATCGTGAAATAGTAGGAAGAAGTGTGCCCAGATCATCGTTGCATCCAATTTAAAATGTTTTACAATGGATGAGCTTCCTGGATGAATGTTTTCAGAGCATGCACTATGATCTGTTATTCTTGTTCCAAGTGGAAATCCAAAATCTTTTTCTAATAATTAAGAGAGATTACCGGTATGGTTTGGTGCATAGTCAGGATTTAATTGCCATGTGAACAGGCGTTGCATTGAACATAGATATGGACTTAGCAATCAGCTTTTTTGCCTTTGACTTAAATTTTCCGTATCTTAGAATAATGATTCAAGAATAACTGGTGAATATTTTCGCCTTCCAATTCCTTTCTTCATTATTATATTTCACTAATTGTTGATGGAGATTTCAGGATTTTTCTACTTGTCCTGTCCGCTCAAAGTGCATTCTTATCTCTTTAAAAAATTCTTTTCCTCTAGT
The DNA here is from genome assembly GCA_037975025.1 of Excoecaria agallocha. Taxonomy (NCBI): domain Eukaryota; kingdom Viridiplantae; phylum Streptophyta; class Magnoliopsida; order Malpighiales; family Euphorbiaceae; genus Excoecaria; species Excoecaria agallocha. The sequence continues at coordinate 24,418,120 of CM075816.1, forward strand.
GATAAAAAATTTAACAGCCAAGGTGAAGACTGTCCACTACAAATGAAGTCTGAGTTGTTTCAAAAATTCTTTTGGGTATTGAGTATAAAATAAACTAGGACACTGAAAATTTCTTCTTTCAGCCACTAATATGTTCATCTGGTTGCTAGGAATGACTCATCAAGAATACCTAATATTGATGATTTTTATTCTATTCTTAATTGTGCTTGCTTTCTGTCTATGGAGGGAATGATTTAGTAATGAAAGGGCATTTGCCATTTGCTCGTCTTTTCTTTTTTCTCTCCTCTCTCTTTGGTTTTTTTTTTTTTTTTAATTTTTTCTCTTTGTCTCTCTCTCGAAGGAGTGAGGAAAAGGCATCCTTAATTCCACTCTCCTATTCCTAGTAACTGAACAGTGTTCACAGATTACCTATTATGACTTTTCTAAAGCAAGTATGGCCCAGTATAATAGATGAAGGAGGCGTGACAATATTAGTCTCGAATTTTAATTATTTTCTGAACAGCTAGCAAATTTTTATGCAATAACGGTAAACAGTAGATTGTTAATAGCAACTCAGAAGGATAAGAACAATGCCACGGAAAAAGAAAAAGTTTCTTAGTGGCTAGTGTTCCGATAGCGTGCTATGATTTATGGAGTAATTTTTGAGAGGAGAAGATTGTGGCTATATGTGGTTAGCATCTCTTACTGCAGCTTGATATGGTTTGATTGAATGGTAACAGGGAAAAATAAATGCATTTATCTAGGGTTCTATAATTTATTTCTTTAATGACAATACAATAAATGACATTTCAATGTATAACTAAGTTGTTAGTTTGGGCATTACCACTAGCCTGTTTGTTAATGCATTACATTACTATCCTGCAAATGACCCAGGGCAAAAACATTTATAACTGTTCTTTGAAAAAGTAGCGATCAGCTTATTTTGTCATTTAATATTTTCCGTTTCTTATTTGGGGTTGTTTCACTTCTGTAGGATGTCCACTGTGAAGCACCTTTCACATTTCAAGTTTTTATTTTGGTCACTGATCAGAATTATTGGTTTATTTTAGGTTTGGCGTTTCACCCTCTTGATGGAATACTGCAAGCAGTCCCTCATGTTATAGCTCTTTTCATTGTCCCTACACATTTTAGGACACACATAGCTCTCTTATTCCTTGAGGCCATATGGACAGCAAACATTCACGATTGCATCCATGGCAAGCTATGGCCTGTAATGGGTGCTGGCTATCACACTATCCACCATACTACATATCGCCATAATTATGGTCATTATACCATATGGATGGATTGGATGCTAGGCACGCTCCGTGACCCAGAGGAGGATGTGTTTGATAAGGTGAAGTGAGAAACTCATGCTTCCATTGACGTAACAGCTTGTGCATCCTCGGTATTTTGCTAGGCTTCTATTTTGGTGTGAGTGCTCCTGATTTGCATTCTTGCTTGTAAATGTCCTTGTTTTATGTTTAGATTTCCTTTTTTAGTGCCCTTAGGCAAGGAAAGTTTGGTCTCAGAGGAGATTCTATTTTATTGCTAGGAAAGCTCTCTGCATAGAATCCTTAAGCCCCATAATCTGTGAGCAGAAATTAATAAAGCTGTTGTACAGAGGTTGGGGGGCTTGTTTGATTTGGAATGTATTTTTCAACTAATGTGTGTTGCTAGTTAACAAGCAGTGGCTGCATAAATGCATCTTTTCCTGTCTTCTGGTTGGTAATGTTGTGCAGTGTTTATGAGATGGAGAAGGGAAGCAATTAGTTTGTGATTTTACCGAATCGGGTTCAGAAGACGTGGATTGTAAATTGTTTTAAAATTGAGAAAGGGCATGAACATATTAATGTCTTGATTTGGATAGAAAATCAAACCAGGAGATACTAAAAGATAAAACAGTCTCAAAGGAGATTCCAAAGCTGATACAATATAGTGAAAAGTTTTAGGTTGGAGCTCATACTTCTTCACTGTCCCTATAAAATAAATAAATAAAGAAATGTGATGAAATTCATGCTTTCTTTTCATTTCACAAGGATTTGAATTTCATTTATCAGTTCAAAATGATGTTCAAATGCTGAAGATTTAACGTATTAAATTGGAACTTTTAAGGTTTGAAGGATAATACTACAAATTGTCAAATTCTGATTGAGTTAATTAGTCTAACAATCCACTAATAGTAATAACTTGATTTGATGCGGAAATATTAGAATGATTAATTTAATTCCCATGGGTTAAGGTGGGCGGAATTGCAAATGAGGAGAATTGATAAAAGTTTATTCAAATTGGCTATGATTTTTCTGGGGTTAAGGTTTATTGGGAATTGGACAGGAAAATCATGGAAGAACAATTTCAATTGCAGTTCATTTAGAGGCAACTTGAATCGATTGAAATCCAATTGGAAACACTCTCTTCTTCATTCCTAACTTATTGTTGCCATGTCATCAATCTTGTTCCTCCAACTTCATCCTGCAGTAGCCTGGGTCAAAAATATTGAAATATTTCATGAACCTATAATGAAATACGTCATAAGTAACAGGATTGGATGTGCAATAAATCATAAGTAAAAGGATTTAATATGTAATTTTTTTTTACAGATTAACACATTTCTGAATCCCTAAACTTTTATATTTTTCTGGATTAAGTTTTTATAAAAAAAAAAATACACACACATTGGGTTCCTTTACTTATAATTTATCGCATTAAATTCTTATAAGCCTCACGATAGGAGCGTGTTGTTCATGCTCATCAATTCTGCCCCATAAGGACTAGATGCGTAACAAATTATAAGTAAAAGGAGTTAATGTGTGATTTTTTTGTATAAAGATTTAATGCAGAAAAAATATGAAAATTGAGGGATCTAAAAATGCGTTTTGCCCTTTATTACTTTTCAACTAACTTAGCAATATACTTTTTTCCAAAATATTACCCTATCCCTTTGAGCTCATCCTTTGTCCCATGATCACTGAATCATCAGTTCTTATATATTTTTGTAATTAAGGGTATGGTATTTTATTTCTTCCGAAAATTAGTGATAATGACCAAATTATCATTTGTCAAAACTCGGCCCAATAATTCAAATCCCATCTTAGAACAAGAAGAATCCTCCGGCCTAGGTTCGGCTCTCTTGTTGGGTCTAGGCACAAGACAACAAACGTGCACGAAGACCGCAAAGATAAGGCATTCCGATCAAAACTGCAAGAACTCGATTTTTAAAGCATTATTGATACATGCCACTATTTCATCCATCGGTTACTCAGTGTTACATCGCGAGATGTTTATTTTGACATGTAGATAGACCACTCAAGTGGCTCTAAATATTCTCTATAAATACCACGCCTCTTTTCAGGCACAACATGTTGAACTTTCTCATTTTTTTCTCTTTTTTTTCTCTCGATTCAAGCATTAGTGACTTGAGTTTCAGGATGCTAACGTCCTATCCGTCCAGGCTAACTCCTTTTCTTTTTTTACAGGGCTCATTCTTGCCTTACTCAATCGGTCATCACAAGAACATCATTCCCACACAACCTTTGTTCGATTCCCACATAACAGCCCATCTCTTATTAAATCTCCAGATTTATCAATTAGGTTATATTATTTCTAGGTTATATTATAATAAAAAAAAATTAGAAAAAAATATATCAAAAAACTTCAAAATTTTGGGTTTTTTTCATTGAAACTTTTTTTTTTCCTTACTGATTAGAACTCTACTTCATATAATATATACTAACTTTGTTGTTAGCATTATGATATTTTAAAAATAGATTAACCAACCTCTTCCCATCATTTTCCTTAAAAAAAATGAATCAAAATTTAATAGAAAAATTGAATTGAAAAAAAAAATCTATAGATCAGTAGTAGGGGTGAAAAAAACAGAATTTTCTATTAACCAATCGGTCCAAAAATTGAATCAATTTTAAATTAACTAAATCGAAAATTTAGGATTATTATATTGTACTCTTAGAAATAAATTTGTCAATAATTAACTTATTTACATACCGTGGTAAATGGATCGGATTTAGACGAGTTATAAATAAACGAATAAAAAATAAACGGATTATAAACAAGCTATTATTCAATACTATTTTATTTTAGAGGAGATTTTATTTAATTATCAAAATACTGTACATTGTATTAGCATATATTATATAATACTATTTTATGTCAATGCATGGAAGTAAACATGACGTATATGTATTAATAATTATCTTGATTTATTGAAGCGTTAATTTAATGCACTAAATTTTTTTAGTTCAAAAAGTCATGATTTAGTGGGAAAGGAGAGTAATTTTCACTTTAAAAAACACATAAAAAATTGTGTTTATTTTTTATTTTTATTTTTATTTTTTCGAAAATGTTCTCAAAGCTTCGTTTAGGATTAAATAGTAATGGGAGGAAAAATAGGAAAGGAATACAGGCCAGAATCGAGCAGAAGGGGACCGGAAAACTAAATACCATCCACCAGTGCTTAACACTCATGCATTCTGCTCCTTTGCTTCAATTTTTCTCTTACAATCCCATCACTTCTTCCTTGAACCCTTCCTCTCACAACAGCTCAAACAATGGCCAACACCTTTCATTTCCCACTACTAAAACCACTGACTTTAGACCCTTATCAGACCCCGTTTTCCAATCCAATGCCACCATTAAACTTCCAACACCTCCATGGATGAAGGCTACTCTCCTTCTCCAACCCCATGAACTTCTTAATCTTTCAAAACCCAAAACCAAGAATTCTTCCAAGGATGCCAACATTGATAAAACTGACAAGGCATTGGCCTCCAAAGAAAGTGGAGTCAGAGGGAAAAAAGCAATGAAGAACATCGTTAAAAGCATTGAAAAATTGCAAGAGAATCAAAATTCAGAGACTACCCAATTGCATCCTGAGGAATTTGGGGTAGGAGAAAGTTTGGCGCAGCTTGCAGGAGATGGAGAATTGGGTGTTGATAAAAAGTTGCCGTGGGAGAAGGAAGAGAGGTTCGTGTATTGGAGATCGAAGAAAGAGAAGGTCCTCACTAAAGCCGAGGTGAGCCTTGATCGAGAATTGCTTGAGAGATTGAGAAGTGCGGCCGCAAGGATGAGGAAATGGGTGAAGGTGAAGAAAGCAGGGGTCACAGAGCGTGTGGTTGATGAGATAAGATATGCTTGGAGAAGAAATGAGCTTGCCATGCTTAAATTTGATCTCCCTTTGTGTCGAAATATGGACAGAGCAAAAGAAATTGTGGAGGTTTGTTGAAAAAAAAAAAACTTAAATTTGCTAGCGTTATTACTTTGGTGATCTTTCTATGCTTTGCATTCTGTGGAAGTACATGCCTTTGGTTCCATATTGTGTTATGCCTATTGTTGACGACAAAGAACAATTAAATGTTCCAAGTGGAGGACTTAATTTTAGACCTTTAGATTGATTATTACCTGCTCTCTACATTGCTCAGATATTGCTGTAGTTTATCTTCTCAACAACAACCAAAAAAAAAAAAAGGTATAAGTATCTTTAGAGTTCTTATGAGTAATTATTGTCACAGATGATTATTGACAATCTCATTTGGCTTAAACTATACAAGGCAATTTATTATAGATATGCCTTAACTACTGATTTTTTTACTTTTTGAATTGATTTTTCAGATGATTATGTAGGTGCTTAGTAACTTTTAAATTTTTGCCAAAAGGATAATAAATATATTTTGGTACATCTATGAGAAATTAGATATTATAGAATGTAATTTTAAGTAGATCTTGCTGGTAGGTTTAACCCCCGGCCTTTTTTTTTTCCTCATATGAAGTTTCTGATTTTGCTCTCATGTTGCCTTTCCTCGTGATCAGATGAAGACAGGAGGCTTGGTTGTTTGGACTAAGAAAGAATTCCTCGTTATCTACAGAGGAAGCAATTATCATTCAAAAACAAGTTCTTATATGAAGACCATGAACCAAACAACCTCCAATGAGGATGGAGAGGCTGAGTCTATCCCAAACAGCATCTTTATGGAAGACAATGACATGATCCCACCAGTTAATGGGTCTCTGTTTGAGAGAGAAACTGATAGATTATTGGATGGTCTGGGACCTCGTTTTGCTGACTGGTGGATGCGAAAGCCATTGCCGGTTGACGCTGATCTGCTTCCAGAGGTGGTTCCTGGATTTATGCCTCCATCGAGGCTTTGTCCTTCCCTAGCCAGGCCAAAGCTAAAAGATCATGAACTGACACATCTAAGGAAGCTTGCTCATGCTCTACCTACTCATTTTGTTATTGGTATCTTCTTGCCAGCTTTAAACTTTATATATATATATATATATATATATATATATATATATATATATATATATATATATTTGCTAGAAACATAAGTAGATACTCATTGGTCTATCCAAGGAAAGCAGAAATTAAATCTGGAGATGTATAAAATGGTACATGTGTGGCTATCTCTAAAGCAAGATCGGAAAGAAAAAAAATAATCTATATCATCATGAAAAATTATGCTCGCGTAATCATTTACTTGTGTTCTTAGAACAATGCGTTATGAATCCTAGTATCAGAACAATGATGAAAATATGTCATGCTTCAGATATAACAGGGTAGCATTTGTTGTTTTTGTACTCAACGATGGTACTTTTTCCTTTTATTTTGTGAAGGGAGGAATAGAAGACTTCAAGGATTGGCTGCTGCTATCTTGAAATTATGGGAAAAGAGTCCTATAGCTAAGGTTGCTGTGAAGTGGGGAATTCCAAATACTAACAATGAACAAATGGCAAATGAGTTAAAGGCAAGTGCAATTCCTAGTTGGTTGACCTATATACATTCTACATCTATGGTTATTAGAATTGTTATATTTTTTGTTTTCATTTCATTTCAATTTTTATTTTTATTTTTATCAATAAGCATTGCAATGCTACATGTATTCCATAAATGTATGGGAAAGCAGCAAATGCATATTCTTGCTGATAGGCATTGGACACACTTTTAGTGATTGACAGTAAGACAAGCCAATTGCCCTTTGATTCTCTGCATATGGAAGAAATCCCATTTTAACTTCTGCCTTCTATAGCTTTTGACACTGTTATAAGTGACCTAAACATGAAATACTGATATTCTGTGGTTCCAAATCTATATCTGGGGGATCAAGTTTGGGTTCTATGTGCTGCCACTGGGCTATGCTTTTTTAAACAACTTGCAAAATGACATAAATGCTCCATTGCTATATGATTGTCTATTTATTTGATAAATTGCTTCGAAGATGAATAGTTAATGCTGGTGTAAAAGTGCAGCATCTTACAGGAGGAGTTCTGTTACTCCGGAATAGGTACTTTATAATATTCTATAGAGGCAAAGACTTCATTCCTGGCCAAATGGCAAATTTGATAGTGGAAAGAGAAACCGAGATTAAAAGATGTCAGCTGAATGAAGAAGAAATACGACAGAGTGCAATTGGAACCTTTTATATTACTGATGAACCATTGGTAAACACAAGCAAGGTTGGTACTTTGGATGAATTCCAGGATATACAAGACAAATTTGGGGAGCTTGCAAAAGGATATGAGGAGTCTAAGCTTCAATTAAAAGCTGAGAAGGAAAGATTAGAGAGGGAGCTGAGAAACCAAGAGCACAAGCTTTTCATTGTAATATTCATTCCATCATCTCATTTCATCATGAAACTGCGGTTTGTGAAAATTTCTTATCATTGTTTTTGCAGCTGAAATGCAAGATAGAGAAGTCAGCTAGGGAGTTATCAAAGTTGAATTCTTCCTGGGCACCAGCTGTGCAGGACGCAGACCTGGAAATGATGACAGAAGAAGAGAGAGAATGCTTCCGAAAGATGGGAATGAAGCTGCATAGTCGCTTAGTCCTTGGTAAGGAAAACTAGCTTTTTCCATACCATTTTCTTTTTTCTCGTGTCTTCTTATTTTATAATTGTCAGCTGAATTCTGCATTCTTTTTTTCTTTGTGGTTCCCTTTTGTTATTCTCACACCCGAATGATTGATCTTTACTGTGTACTAGATTATCTGCCTTGATATGCATTTTCTCTGTTATTTTTGCCCACTTGTCACCATTGCAACTTTTTTCTTGGAAATATGGACAATATTAATGGAATAGCTAGTGGTGCAGTGAGTTGTTACACTGATTAGTAGTGAAACTTCCAGAATCTTTCACGGCATAATAGTTTAAGATAAGGAAAGGGCAGGATAGGGAGACAGGATCTAGTGCTTTCATTAATTTTTATTTTAATGACATGTTTCAAGACTCAAAAGAACAAATTGATTTGGATGGACGGAATATCAATTGTAAAGTTCAATCGGGTAGAGCAGTAGCAAACATGGCTACTGCTATTTGGTGGTGTTTTTTATTTCCTTCTGAAGCTAAAATGTTCTTGATTTGTATTCTTTGACCATCTTCTGTTGCAAAACAAATCTTTGGAGGTTGTCTTTTGTTCTACTTTTCTTAAAGTTCAAAAATTGTTATCCTTGATCAGTTCATGACACGCTTATTTTTCGCATATCTATGTTTGTCAATGACTGTTGTCCTGTTGTTTGGTGTATAATATTGATATATCGACCAAAAAAGAATTTGGATGCTATCATTTACAGAGAGAAATACGATTATTGCCCAGCATTGGATGCAATATGTGAGTAATCACAGGCATTTACATACTGTTGTTTAGGCATCTTTCATTTCCCTTGTCTCTCTTTGTCTCTGTGTGTGTGCACACACATCTGTGGGTTACTGAGGCTAAAGGTTTTTGTTATACCGTTGCCTTCAGGTAGGCGTGGAGTCTTTGATGGTGTTATAGAAGGTCTGCATCAGCACTGGAAGCATAGAGAAGTGGTCAAGGTAATATCAATGCAGAGAATGCTTGCGCAGGTCATTCGTACTGCTAAGTTTCTTGAAGCAGAAAGTGGTGGTGTTTTAGTATCAGTGGACAAGATAAAAGAAGGCCATGCTATAATAATTTATCGTGGAAAGAATTACAGACGTCCTCCAAAGCTTCTGAATAATCTTCTAACTAAAAGGGAGGCATTGCGTAGATCTCTTGAAATGCAACGGATTGGAGTAAGCAAAGCTTTTATTTTCTTCTTAATTTGCCATTTTGCTTCTTCCATTAGATTGATTTGTATCATAAAATACCAAAATAATGTAACCTGCGTTTTCTTCTCACTTTGTTTTTGGTTACATATTTATTTACTTATTTATTTTTGGGATGTTGGCCATGGTGAATTGTATGATACTTTCAGTCGCTGAAATTTTTTGCATATCAGAGGCAGCGTACCATCAATGAGTTGAAATTGGAATTGGTATGTTCCAGAGCATTTTATTTTATTTTCTCAAATTATTATCCTGCATTAAATTTTTTATCCTCTAGAAAATGAAAAATGAAGAGTCCGATGAAGCATTTGTTCGCCTTTCATTTTAATTTTCTCAAGCTTTTTAATATTAAATTATAAATTTCCTGATTCGTTAATAAATAATTGCATAGCTGTTGAATTATGCAGGAGAAACTTCAAGAATCGTAGGGAAAGGATCTAAAAACTTGAAATATACTTGCTAGCAGCTATCTCATGTCACTGCAATTTGTTCCTTCAGGATTCTGGACCATAAAGGAGAGCAAATGCAGATGTGCCATGGAGTGGAGTTCCCTACATCTCAGTCCCAGCACTACTTTGCAAACCCTGGTAAACTTTGTTGGCTTATTCAGAATTTGTTGGTGAAGTTGTCAGTTGTTGCATTTTATTGCCAGGCAGGGCCAAACTACAGAGGAAGTTTGCCTCCAATAAAATTATACTTGTAAATTTTTAATAATATATTGAAAAAAAAGCCCCCATTGCCCCAACTCCTAATAAAAAAAAAAAAAGAAATATATTTTCTTTGTCAACGTTGAAGATTTACTTAAATAACATTTATATTCATTTCAAGTAAAATATTTATCTGCAGCTTTCTATATCTTTTTCCAAGAGAATTAGCTATAGTGCTCAAAATTACTTATATTTTTGTTATGACCCCCGCAAATTTACTTAAGTAACATATGTCCATTTAATTATTTAAATTTAACCTCTCAAATATATGTATTTGTACTTGTAATCTTTTGTGAATTTTTTTATTTATATTCTTCGTTAAATTAAATTTTTGCCACCTAAGCATAAATTCCTAGTTCAAATGCATATTTGAGCATCATGGATTCAATAACGGGGAGATTTGAATAATTCCAACGGCAAACTTGGCAACTTGGTTGTGCATTTGTCTTATCATTTGAATGGTAGCTTGTCAACTATTTAGTTCTGGGAATTTCTTTGCTGCCAAGGTTGATTTCCATATATAGTTCTTAGGCTTGTTCTTGTGTCACAGAGATCTGAAGGTAAAATATCAATTCAAATAAGTTCTGAACAGATACATGCGACTGCTGATGAGGAAACTAGGTTTTCTTGCAGCTTGGTTTTGTGAACTACATTCTTGCAGCTTGGTTTTGTGAACTAAATTCTGTGCCGCTTCAATCATTGAGATTCAGTTTAATAATTAGATTTCTCATTTTTGTTGAGTTGCTTGTTGCTTTGGACATAACATTGACAACATTAACAAGTTCCATCATTTGTCATGTCTGCCAGCTGCTGAATGTGGCCAAGTGTTTGTTGCTGTTGTATGTACTTCTGGATCAAGATTTACAAGGCAGAGCAATGAACAATAACTTTGGATGCCTATTGTCAACTATTTGTCTACAACTAGCCTCGTGCTGTCTGAGTGTCTTGGAAAGGTCTAGTGTCTACACCAAGCCCTTCAAGTTATGGCTTGTAGCACTTTGTTTCTCCTCCTTGGTTTGTTCTGCTTAATTTGCTTCATCAACTAAGCCTCGCTTATGTCGGCCACTATAATCATTGCAGGCAAGTCTGCTTCTGAATCTCTTCGATTTCTTGAGTTAATCTCTCATTCTTACATATTCCTAATATCATATCCAATACCTTTTGCATCTTAGACCAAACCAGTCTATTGCCTCTCCTGCCATTGTTAATTTATTGAAATTAAAATCTCCTGTCTGATCCGTCTTCCAATATCACACATTATGAAACTGAGACAATCTGGGTGCAACTTGTGATCATTCCAGTTTTCCGTTGGAGGATGAAACACAGTGCCATCGACTTCCAGTTTGTTCGTGTTTAAGTTAATGGAACAAACTCTGGGTTTCCCATATTCAACTTGCCAATTAACTAATCTCACTTCTCCTGCCAGCATGTTCTCAAACGATTGGAGTTCACAGTGGAGCACCAATCTTGCGAAAGCATATCAGCGGAAATCACTGCAGTAAGTCCATTTAACTAGGGGAGAGCAACGGTTGGTTCGGTTCAATAATCGAATCGAAATAATTGAAAATTAAAGTTTCGTTATTTTTTATCAACCGAATCGAATCGAATCGAAGTTTTAGAATAATCCATTTTAAACCGAATCAAAATTTTCAATCAGTTTGATTCGATTAATCGAAAAATTGAAATTTAAGATTATTTAAAAAAAATAAAAAATATTGTGTCTAAAAATTATAAAAAATTATAAATTATAATATACTAAAGTAAAAATATCTAAATTGTACAAATAAAAGTTCAAATAAAGAAATAACTTCAAAATATATAATAAATAATACAATAAAATCGTTAAATAAATTTTTTTTTATTTAATCGATTTTCAATTTAATTGTTAAAATTTTAAATTATCACCTAAAAAATAGATATTAATAATTGATAAATGTACTCATATAATTTACAACTAAAAATAAAATAATTTACATGTATAAAATAATTATTCAATAAAAAAATTATATAATTATATAAATTTCGGTTTGGTTCGGTTTTTATGCGGCTTTCTCCTTTAAAAGCCGAACTGAACTGAAAAACCGAAGTTTCTTAAAATTGAAAACCGAAAACCGAACCAAAAAATTGAACCAAATTAAAAAATCAGTCGGTTCGGTTTGGTTTTTGCTCCCCCCTAAATTTAACTTTTTAACATTATTGACCTTCTGATGATATACTTGTTAGTTCAGTCATCCTCTGTAGGCATACATGTAGAACAAATTGTAACTCCTACTTGTTCTCTACCAATTGTACTCTCATATCTCTCATTCTTTCATCAATAATAGCATCAGATTCAAGCCATTTCTGAAATCCTTTTTCTAATACCTTTTCATATGTTAAATTCTAGCTGCAGTAGATTGATGATAATATTTTGTGAAATAATACTTTGGATAAACCTACCATTTCAGTTCTAATATTGACATAAATATTGATTTTACGGAAGTAATAATAATTGCTGGCAAAAAATTGATGCATTATCAAAAACAATTTATGCCCTTGTCAGGATAAAAATCTAAATGTGGTAATTGCACAACTTTAAGTATAGTTTAGACCACATTTTTTGCTTGCTAAATATTATGATAACCATGGCTTCATACCTTTGAGAGGTGAATAATTACAATTTTAATTCGGTGCAAATTCAGGTTCAGCTAATGATAAGGTGGAGTCATGTTCTGTTTGTGGCTGCACATCTATTGTTGATGACAACGTCGAAATTTCTATGGCAGTAGTTGGAGGAGAAAGGACTAAGGGCTTAGGTGGAATTTCCAAGCTTTCAAGATTGCCTACCAACATTTCTATGACTTTGGTCATTGATGGTCTATTTGATGGGTTGGTCTGGATGCACCACAGTCCCACTATACTCATTTTTCTCACTGTCTCTTCTTCCCCTTCTTTTATATTCTCACCATTTGTAGAAACCTGTCCTGTTTCGAGATATTTATATATCCAGTCTGGAAAATACATCTCGCTGGTTTGCATTTGCCCACTATCAGTATTGTTTCTTCCCCCAAACATTTCAAGAATCATCATTCCGTAACTGTACACATCAGACTTGTGAGAAACAGGTCCAAAGCTTCTCATGAATACTTCTGGAGCTATATATCCTATAGTTCCTCTGGTGCTCAGGAGCGACACTATGCTTTCTTTTCCCTTGCATAGCTTTGCAAGACCAAAGTCAGCAATTTTGGGACAAAAATCAGCATCTAGAAGAATGTTATGAGGCTTAATGTCGAAATGCACAATCCTTGTATTGCACCCTCGATGTAAGTATTCTAAACCTCTTGCAATCCCAATTGCAATTTCACATAGCTTTTCCTGATCTAAACAGCGTGTTTTATTTTGAAAATCTTGATTGCATATGTACTGGTCCAGAGATCCATTTGGCATATATCCGTATATCAAAGCTCTTTTAGTCCTTTCGTAGCAGAATCCCAAAAGAGTAACCACATTCACATGTGAAGTCCTGCTGATGCTTGCTACTTCATTAATGAATTCTTCTCCATCACCTATGGACTTGATTAGTAGTTTTACCGCAACATGACGACCATCTGATAATTTGCCTTTGTAAACACTTCCAAAACCTCCTTGGCCAAGCTTCTCGGAGAATGACTTTGTCATTTTCCTTATGTCAGAATAGGAATATCTCTTTGGCATAAGAGAATGAGAGCTAACAATGAATGCCTCAATCTTTTCTTCTTGTTTCGGATTCTGCTGTCTCAGTTTCGTAGATATACCACTCAAAAATCTTGGTCTTTTAATGAAATAACAGAGTCCCAGCAAAGTACTGATGATGGAGGCTCCTCCTATGCCCAAACCTGGACTGAACAAAACATTGTTGAGATTTTCCATGCTTCAGAACAAATTGAAATTCAGGGACAGAATATTTTGGGAGAGTACAAGCGTACCCATTCCGAGCTTTAAAGGCAGATTGGATTTGGATTTGGACCCTGCAACAATTGAAGGAACAGAAAGCATTTGGTGGTAAAAAAACTAACTCTAATTTTTGAAATTATTATCAATCCACATATGCAATAAAACATAGTAAATGTTACACAATTAATTGAAAATTAAATTTATTCATTATTATAGTCATCTTGAGGGACATAAAAGACGTTTGTTTTAGGTGTTATTTAACTAAACCCTTGTTTACAGCTAGACTTATAAATTTTTTACTTTGATCCAAAATTCGAAAAATTGACCAAAATATGGTCCAATGAAAGAGTCACGGGACCCAACCATAACTAGAATGGATCGATCGGAAACTTAATTGATTAATCAAATTTTTTTGAAAAAAAAAATTCCAATATCACCTACATTGTATCATTTTCTAAATATATAAATAATTTATGTTGCCACATACTATACAATCTTCTATTTTCATTTTTATCAAATTGAACTCATCAAAATTTGCGAAACGTTACGGTTTTTAGGTGTTTGTGTGTGTGTATATATATATATATATTATTGCTTGATTTATTTAAATAAATTATTTAATATAAAATCATACTCTAATTAATTTTTTTTAATAATATTGTTTTAGTAATTTTTTTGAACTTGCATATATTATTATTAAAATTTAAAATAGTTAAAATATATTGATATTTAGAAAAAAAAATTATGAGATTAAAAGTTGATTCCATAATTTAAACATCTATCAATCAATCCGATATGTTGAAAAAACAGATTTGATCGGAAACTCAACCCAAATTGAAAATAATAACCCAATTTGACCCAAACCGTTTGACAAGTCTATTTACAAATATGAAATTAAGTAAATCAATAAAAAATATAAATAAACGATCATAATTAATTTTCAATAAAACAATGAAAATTAAATTGTGCAACATTCGGAAAATAATCTCTTCTTATTTCACATCAAATCATTAAATTATAAATGGATTTATTTAATTTATTGAAACCATTTGACAAATTTTAATTTAAACTAAAAACTTATTGCTGATGCTAAAACCCAACAATTTACTTTGATTTGATTTTTGACAATGGAGGAACTTGAATAGTGTATATGATGAATAAACACCAAATTGACGGTTTACTGCTAACAACAGAAGCTTCATGTAGGTATAGTTGACAGGCACTCATAAACTTAAAAAGAAAAAATATATCATTTTGCAGCCTATTCCCCCTTAGTCCGCCTGGAAAAGCCCACATATTTAAGTAGAATGCAATGGGTCAAACAGTCCTAATATATATATATATATATATATATATATATTCAACAGAGTTGAATAGGTCATATGTTTAATACATGAAACTGAAGGGATGTATTTGATTAATATCAATGCCTAACCCGTGGCTCTATTATTAACTTAATAAAATAAAGGTCATCACTTAATTCTGGAGTGATTGGACGCATCTACTTTTCTAAATTAATGTCTAGCACCCAAAATTGAAAAATCATCCATGATATATATTGATATTTAGGGTGTTCCCACGTACCAGAATGCTTAGATGACTATGGCTAAGAATTGTGATGGCATTTCGGAAAGAAAAGCTCAAGAAAGGAAGATAAACCTGATTGATCTTGATTTGTAGAACTTCCACAAGAAAAGGGTTGAGTTTGATTACCAGAACAATAACAAGCAAATGAATTAGGTGTTGTATTATAACCACACGCCCCGCCAGATGATCTACAAGTGTCACAATAGCTATCATTTGCATTCCAAACCAACCCAAAGCCTTGCTCTATCGCTACCACCAACTTGTCCTGATTTGGGCTGCTTTCTAAAGACTGAACTGCTGACTGACTACCCTCGACAATTACTCTGTTTGTGCACGATCTCGTATAATCGATGAAAGTCATGTTACTCATGATCTGCCTTGTTGCAAATATACCATTCCCATCGGCACAAGAAAACGTAAAAGCTTGTGTAAATAGATTAATTCCAGAGTTAGAATTCGGACAACCATAGTAAAGAGTTATATTCTGAATATCGGAGGCGTATTTGAAAATGTCCCAATCTAATGAGGTGTTCCGATAAGTGGCCGGACATACTTCTCCTATGTAATCTGTTCTGACAACCCGCAGATTCTTGAAGTCGGTGTCGATTTCAAGAACTTGGTATGCCTGTTGCTCGATCGTGATCTCGACAGCTTGAGAAGTACAATTAAGCTCAAAATTTGGATGGCCACAGTAATCGGGTCGATTGGATCCCCAGAAAGGATAACCGATGCCTGTAATGTTTCCACAATCAAATGTTCCGCTGCAGTTCTGAAATATTTGCGCATTTGCGAACGTTGGATGGCGGAGAAAGATTATGTTTATGATGAAGAACAAGGACATGGTTGGTAAGAGATGGATTTGCATTTTAAAATGGAGAGAATGTGTAAAATTTGGTATAGATATAACTGCAGAAGAAGATGGACTTGGAAATGTCTTTTGACAATCAAAGAAACGGTTTGAATTCTTACTTTCACATAAATTTAAACTTTGAAATCTTGTCACAGTGTCTATATGGTTTGGCCTAGCAAAACCCTTAGAAATTCAACACGCGGAGTTGTTCTCTTTTAACAGTCAAAAAAACATCGGCCCACCCGAACGCGTTTTAACAAAATTTATATTGAATGATTTATCATACTAAATTAGCAAAGCCAATGAAATGAGAATTCATCATCTTTATAAAGAGCAGAAAAATTAACAGGACATACCTGTTTCAGAATGATTAGTAGGGGGATGAAGAACAACTCGACCTAAAGGATAAGGTTAATCGGAGCAAAAACAAGTAAATAAACTAGTGGTTGTGTTATAACCGCACCGGCCTCCAGATGCTCTACACGTATTGCATAAAGAAGTATTTGCTCTGCATTCCAACCCAAATCCTTGATTAAGAGCAGCAACCAAATTTTGTTGAGTTGGCTTACCCTCTAAAGGCTGAAGAGCTTCTTCATAGACTGGAGTTATAGCTGTATTTTTGGTGCAGTATGGGATTAATGAATTACCCGATTGACCATTCCCAGAGAGTTTCCTTGCAAGAAAGTAGCCTCCAATGCTAGTAGTTAGTACTGTTTAAGTTAACGCGAGTGAAATGGTAAATCCCTATGCCTATTGAACTGACTTGGAATGGCTGGGCAACCGTAGAACAAGGTTATTTTCTCAACATTTGAGGAGTAAGTGAATAGGGTGGGATCCAAAGTGGTGTTGAAAAGAAGTGTAGGACTGGCATTTCCTATGTAATCTATTCTAGCAACTGTAAGGCTATTTGAGCCAGGGTTAATTTTGAGAATTTGGTAGGTCAATTTCCCGATTGCGATAAGTGCTCGTTGGCCACTGCAATTGAGCTTGAATCCAAGATGGCCACAGTAATCAAGCCGACTTGAACCCCAGAAACGATAGCCAATAGCCGTAATATTTCCGCAGTCAAATATTGCACTGCAGTTTTGGTATCGGGCATCGTTTGCTAGAACAAAGTGTTGGAGGGTTTACAAAGATTGTGATTATGATCAACAAGATTAAAGACATAGTTGAGGCTTGTGGATGGGAAGAGATGCATGGAGACAGGGAGCACTTGCAAGTGGCTGTAGATATGAGAAAAGAGGAATTAAATTTGTTGTTGAACTTTTATTTATTTATCAAGAGAAAAAGAAGTGTAACAAGACATAAAAGTAATCAAAATTGGCATTTATATTTATTCATGGGACTTATATATTTATAGTAAAATTTCAAAAACATATAATGAAAATGATTTTTATGAATATGAAACCATAAAATCAAAATTAAATTTAAACATAAAAATTCTCACTCTTCTAGTTCAATCTTTGAATTAATTTTTATTAATCTTCGATTAAATCAACACTCTTTAAATCAATTGCTGTAAATGCTAGACTTGGAATGCATCTGGATTTTCATTGTTCATGGTTATTATGGAACATAAAAATGGCATATTTTTGTGTGTGTCTGCGTGTGTTTATATATATATATATCATTTCATGGGCATTTTTTTTTAAATAAGTGTTTCTCCGCTTATTTTTTATTCACTACAATTTTGGTTTCATTTTCTGGTTTATTTTTGTATATTTTCTATATATAATGCATTTGACCACATTTGTTGTATTTGATATCTTATTTTCACCAACAGTTGTATTGCAGATAATTTGTCATCTTTCAGCAAGGACAAGTAATATTGTTTCCCTCATTGTTTTTTTTTTTCTTCATTGACATTAATTTCTTAAAGAGCTACTTCAACATCTTTTTCTCTCATAGATTTTTTTTATTATAAGAAAGAGAAATGGATTTTTTTTTTTTGACACGAACAGATAATGTGGAAAAATGGGCTTAATTAGTTTATCTTTTCACATGAAATCTTTTGCTTAATTAGATGGAGCTTGGGTATGTGAGATTTGTCAAAGAAGTTTCTGTCAAATAGTCGAATTTCCTACTTATTAACGCCCGAGAAAAGGTTGGAAAGTAGGAATAAGGGGCAAAGTTTCTTCCTACGATCATGGATTTTTTTTAATTCATTCTCAAATTTACTAGTCCATTAATCTAAATTTATACTGAACATATTTATTTACAAATAAAGGAAAGTGTTTTTGTTTATGCTCTGACTCAAACCTAAAATTTTTTGTTAAGGCAGCAGTAATTCTTACCATTTTATCCAATCTACATGTTCAAATCTTCAAAAATCTTTATCATTACATGGAAAATATAAACCCAATAGGCCAATACACAGAACCTATGCTATGGCGAAATGGACCCCAGCCGAGGAGTCAACATAAACCACTTGAAAGATTTTGAGAGGTATAATCGAGTTTCTGCGGCCATTTTGCTCACAAGACCCATGTTTTGAGCTCACTCTATCAACAAAGAGAAATGGATCCATCAAATTGATTAGTGAGGAACGATTTAACCGGCAAATTCAGGTTCTCATTTCCCACCAATCCTATATATCTCTGTCTCAGAATATGTTGACCTCCGATAGTTATTTTACTTCACATAATCAAGCTCTAAACCAAACCAGACCTATTGTTTTATTTTCTAATTTCAATCTTCAAGCTCTCGCAGGCATTGACCAGTTGCATTCTGCTAATGAGCAAGATCAAGTAAATTGCATGGTTATTAAAACCGGACCGGGCGGTCGAACCGGTTTAACCGCGAACCGTTGGCTGGTCCGGTTGGTTCAATGAATGAAAACCGGATTGGATAAAAACCGGAAAATACTGTTTCAAACCGCCAAAAAACCGGTTGAACCGGGATAAAACCGGAAAACAGGGTTAAATGATAAAACTGGTTTGATTTTAGAAAAACCAACTTTTTGTCCAAAATTTTTATACAATATTATTTTTTCTGGAAAAAAATAAAATAAAATTATAAATACAAAATAATTAAAATTCAAACAATTTAATTAATTTTTTATAAATAAAATAAAATAAAATTTTATAATTTATATTTGAAGAATTTTTTTAAAAATTTACATTTTTTTACTATATTTATTTTAAAATTTTATTATAAATATTGAATGACTTGAAAATATAGTCATATTGTTAATGTTTGATGATAAATATATTTTTCTAAACTATTTTAAATTTTTTTTATATAGTGATATTTTCATAATATTTATATAAAACTTAAAAAATAATATATTTTTTAAAAAATGAAAAAAATCCGGTTGAACCTCAAAGAATCGGTCGAACCAAGAATCCTTAAGCTCTCCGGTTCGTTATCCGGTCCGGTTTTAATAACATTTGTAAATTGTTAAGATGTTAAAACGATTAATGGGACTCGACTTACTTTTATTATGTCCTATTTAGAAGTTCAATCGCATTCGGTTTATGTCCTATTGAGAATGTATACTTGAAATTCTACCGTTAGAATTCTTGTGCCTGATAATGTAACCTTACTTTGATTCCTTTTATACAGCTTTGCAACTCCAAAATCAGAGATTTTTTGGACATAAATCTTCGTCTAAAACAATGTAATTAGGATTTTATGTCAAGATGCACAATTCCAGTGTTGCAAGTACTCTAAACCTCCTTTAGTCATATTGCGGGACCAAACTCTGGTTTTCCCATAATCTCCTGCCAGCATTTTCACCAATCTTGGGAAAGCATATCCGCAGAAATCACTCTAACAGCAGTAAATCAATTTATTAACTTTTTAAACATTATTGACCTTCTGCTGCTATACTTAGTTCAGCAATCCGTCGAAGGCATAAATGTAGAACAAATTGTAACTCATACTTGTTCTCCGCCAATTGTCCTCTCATATCTCTCATTCTGTCATCAATAATAGCATCAGAATTCAAGCCATTTCTGAAATCTTTTATTCATTACTTTTTCAGATGTCAAATTCTAGCAGCATTAGATTGATAATAGTTTTTTATGAAATCTAATCCTTGGATAAACCTAATTAACATTTCATCTCTAATACTGACATAAATGTTGATTTTACAGAAGTTACAATTTCTGACAAAAAATTAATGCATTTTCATTATCAAAATTTTCTTATGCCATTATTAGGATTGAAAAACTAAATGTGGCAATTCCACAACTTCATGCATAGTTCAGACTGCATTTTTGCATGCTAAATAGTATGATAACCATGGCTTCATATCTTTGAGAAGTGAATAATTACATTTTTAATTTGGTGCAAATTCAGGTTCTGCTAATGATAAGGTGGAGTCATGTTTTGTTTGTGGCTGCACATGTATTGTTGGTTTTTTATTTAAAGAAACAAAATAATTTTGCAGAGAAAGGAGGTAGAATATACGGGAAATGGGAATAATATTATTAATTCTGAAAGTTACATTTATAATCATGAAAATAGCAAAAAAATTTAAAAAAGATACGATCAAACTGATCCACTAATAGAGATACGAACCTACTAAAACTTAAATTGCAAAAAAATATCAACAACTAATTATTGGCTTGGTAAATGATATATATAAACCTAAAAACCTACAGTAAAATAAGACTAAATTTTTAATCTAACTTTGAATCATTTTTCAATATTTCCTTTTGATTCAAAGTTGTAAGAATTCTTGTACCGGATGATGTACTTCCCATCACCATTAAATGGTTGGAGCACTTCTCTTCGAAAACTGCTTCTTGTTGCACTTCTAACCAATATTAAAATAATTTTTCATCTTTTTCAGCAACATATGCCAAATTGATATTTTTTCAATCTTAGTTTTGCAATTTTTTTGTATGTGCCTAAACTTTTTGCACTTGAAATGATGAGGTTTTCCTTTGTGCCAACAATTCTCTTCATCATAACCAGCCTTCTTGCAAATACTACCTTGAGATTGAGTTTTTCCTTTTGAAGATGAGACCTTTGCTATATAAGCCCCCTCAACTATTTGTTGAGTTCCTTCTTTTCTCAACATTCTTCTTTGCTCCTAAGCATGCAGGGCATTGATTAATTCAGTCAAGATAGTTTGATTGATATAAGTTTTTACCTCAAATCTTTTGGGTAAGCTTACAAGCACTTTGGCTTCTTCATTTTCATAAGCTCTAATTTCATTGAGTGTTGGTTTGTTTCCTAGGGATGTTATTTTCCTTTCATTTTCAACCTACTGCCACAAGCAAATACCTCTCAAGCAAGCTTCCATTTTAATTGCCCAGATTTGCTAATTCTCACCATTAAAAATTGGAGATAAAAGAGCTAATGTATTGTTGGATGCCATGCCGATGCTTTTTTTCGAACATTCACAAGCCCTAAAGATCATAAGGTGCTCTGAAATCATGTTGATTTTTTAATAGAAGAGACAACAAAAAAAAATGTAGAGAAAGGGGAAAGAATATGCAGCAAATGGGAATAATATTATTAATTTTCAAACTTACACTTATAATAATGAGAGTAACAAAAAAATATGAAAAATATACTAACAAATTGACCCGCTAATAGAGAGAGATCCACTAAAACTTAAATTGCAAAAAAATATCAACACTAATTATTCACTTAGTAAATGATAAATATAAACCGAAAAACCTGCAGTAAAATAAGACTAAATTTTTAAACCAACTTTGAATCATTCTTCAACATGGGTTGCACAACTAATTTGAAAAACTAAATGTGGCAATTCCACAACTTCATGTATAGTTCATACCGCATTTTTGCATGCTAAATATTATGATAACCATGGCTTCATATCTTTAAAAGGCGAATAATTGCAATTTTAATTTGGTGCAAATTCAGGTTTAGCTAATGATAAGTTGTAGTCATGTTCTGTTTGTGGCTGCACATGTATTGCTGATGACAACGTCAAAATTTCTATGGCAATAGTTGGGGGAAGGAGTAAGGGCTTTGGTGGAATTGCCAAGCTTTCAAGATTGCCCTCCAACATCTTTATGACTTTGGTCATTGATGGTCTATTTGATGAGTTGGTCTGAATGCACCAGAGTCCCACTATGCTCATTTTTCTCACTCTCTCTTCTTCCTCTTCTGTTATATGCTAACCATCTATAAAATCCTATCCTGTCTCAGGATACTTGTATATCCAATTTGGAAAATACATCTCACCGGTTTGCATTTGCCCATTATCAATATTGTTTTTTGTCCCAAACATTTCAAGAATCATCATTCCATAAATGTACACATCAGACTTGTAAGAAATGTTCAAACCCTAAACTCCATTAAAAAAACAGAGAAAACAAAGATGAACAATGCCTCTTATTTCTTCATTCACCCGAAAGAAAAACATAGCAAAATGCTATTTATACATGAGTATCAGCTAAAAGGAAAAAACCAAGAACTAATAAAACAAACTAACTGTAAGTCATGAGAAACACGTGATAAACCAATAAATACAAAACGGTGAGTATTGAGAGTAAGTGAAATAAGTGAAACGGTGCGTATTTCTTCAGGCCCCCCTCAAGTTGGAGATTGGTAAAAATCAACCAATCCCAACTTGTGACAGAGCTTAAGAAATAAGGGAGTATTCAAAGCCTTTGTGAAAATGTCAGCAATCTGCAAGGAAGAGGCCAAATAAGACGTTTCAATGAAACCTAACTTGAGTTGTTCACAAACAACATGATAATTAATGTCAATGTGTTTTGTGCATTCATGGAAAATTGGATTAGCAACAATGTGAAGGGCTGTTTTATTATCACACTTCAAAAAAATGGGAAGATGGAGAGGAAGACCAAGATCACGGAACAAGTAACTAAGCCACTAAAGTTCACTTACAGTCATAGCCATACTTCGGTATTCAGCCTCAGCAGAAGATCGCGAAATCGTAGGTTGGTTCTTACTTTTTCAAAAGATTAATGAAGAACCAAGATAAACACAAAAGCCAATAACTGAGCATCTAGTGTCTGAACATGCACCCCAATCAGCGTCACAATAGGCAGACAAGATAAAAGAACTAGTGGCAGGAAAGAACAATCCTAATGAAGGAGCATTCTTCAAATATTTGAGGAGGTGAAGAGCACACTGTCAGTGTAAAACTCGAAGAGCATGTACAAACTGACTGAGCAGATGAACAGCAAATGTAATGGTTGGCCTTGTGAAACCCAAATATAACAACTTTCCAATCAATCAACGGTATGGTTGTGCATCAGCCAATAGATTACGAAAGGCAGGAGTGGAAGTTAACTTAACTCCTTTTTGAAGAGGAGTAGTAACTGGTTTGGCACCTAACAATCCAGCCTCTGCAACTAAATCAAGGACATACTTCCTTTGATTTACGTATAAACCAACCACAGAGCATGCAATCTCCAATCCAAGAAAATACTTGGCAAAACCAAGATCTTTGATTGTAAACTGAGCATCCATAAATTGCTTGACCTTCGAAATCTCTATAGGTGAATTGCCAGTGAGCAACATATCGTCTACATAGATGAGAACTGTTAGGAAAATTGTATCAGTCTTGAAAACAAACAAGCAATTATCAGCAAAAGACTGCTGAAAACCATTAGAACAAAGTTGACGTGTAAGTTCAACATTCCACTGTCGTGAAGCTTGTTTCAAGCCATAAAGAGACTTCTTCAAGTAACAAACTTGAGGAAATTGTGCCTTTGAATAACCAGCAAGAGGATGCATATACACATCTTCATCAAGATGACCATGCAGAAACGCATTATTAATATCGAACTAATGCAAAACCCATCCTTTAGCTGCTATCAAAGCTAAGAAAACACGAACAGTGACTGCCTTAGCAACAGGAGAAAACTATCTGTAAAATCAAGACCCTCAATTTGATTGTATCTTTTAGCCACCAACCTTGCTTTATACCTATCAACTATACCATTAGGTTTAAGTTTAATTTTATACACCAATTTGGAACCAATTGCACGTTTCCCTGATGGCAAAGTGGTAATCTCCCACGTATGGTTCTTCTCTAAGGCTTCTAACTCATCATTCATAACACACTCCCAATGAGAACTGCCCTTTGCTTCAGTGTAGGATGCTGGTCCTATAAGAGTGGACAAGTTTGTCAAAAAAACACCTATAAGCAAGTGAAAAGTGATTAAAATGCACAAACAGAAAAGTAATAGGTGTATATGACTTAGGCTTGAGAACTTTTCCAGGAACAGTTGGAAGACACTCATGAACTGAATTAGTGTGAAAATCACTAAGCCAAGCTGGAGGTTTAGACTGTCTCATGCTTCTCCTAGGCATCACTAAAATTGGAGTTGTAACTGGACTTGAAGAATCTAAAATTACATCTTGTTCATTTTCAAATATATTATCTGGATGCATAATAAAAACTCCTGGTTCAGCATTAACTGAAGTTGAAATATCCTCTAAGTGAACTGGAATAATCGAAATTGGTGGTAAAGGAGATGCTATTGAAGATGGCTTCTTAAAAGGAAAAACCTCTTCATAGAAAACCAAATATCTAGTAACAAAACAACGCTTATCCTTCAAAGCATACACCTTGCAAGCCTTTTGTCCAGGAGAGACTCCAAGATAAGTCCCCTTCGATAGCCTGAGAGTCAAACTTGTCCCTTGCTTGGTCTGTTATCAGTACAAAAGCAGAGACACCCAAAAACCTTGAGGTGTGCATAGGATGACTCCTTGTCAAAACAGCAACCGATAAGGACTCTTCCAATTAAGGACTGCAGAAGGTAGCAAATTAATTAACGTAGTAGCATGTAACACAGCATTGTCCCTAGAAAAACTTTGGCAAAGATGCTTGATGAAGTAAAGCTCTTGCCACCTGAATAAGGTGTCTATGTTTGTGCTTAACCACTCCATTCTGCTGTGGAGTATATGGACAAGATTTCTGATGAATAATGCCATTTTTCTGCAACATATCTTGACAGTTGTGTCCAATGAACTCCCCCCTATTATCAGACCGTAAAATCTTAACTCTACTTTCAAATTGGTTCTTAATCATTTTAATGAACAACGATAAAATCATCGATGTTTGAGACTTCTGCGCCATTAAATACGTCCAAGTGCATCAACTGTAATCATCAACAATAGTCAGAAAGTAACGTGCTCCCGATACTGAAGTATAAGCATATGGACCCCCAAACATCAACATGCACAACATCAAACTTAGCAAGAGCTCGAGAAACACTAGTCAAAAAAGGCAACCTTGTCTATTTCGCCATAGGACAAACTTCACAAACACCTGTAAGCTTAGTAAAAATCTTTTATATTTCCATTATTTATGGATAAATGTTTTCATTACAGTGGGATGATGGATGGCCCAATCTTTGATGCCAAATCTGTCTACTATTTACAGTTATAGATGCATTATTTATATCACAAAGCACTTTTATAGGATTTAGAAGGAAAAAGAGAAATGGACTGATCATGATTATAAGAAGAAGTTTGATCTAAAACATAAAGGTTGTCAATGACATGAGCCTTGGCTAGAAGCTTCTTACTCTTCAATTCCTGTAACAAACAAGAATTCGGGTAAAATTAAAGCAAAAATGAAGAAGTAGTGGAGATTTGATTAACAGACAAAAGGTTATGTTTAAAGGCAGGGATATATAGGACATTTAGTAGGGTTAAAGAAAAGAATTGTATAATGCCTTTATATTTCACGTGAATTGTAACTCCATTGGGAAAATGGACTTTTGTAGGTCATTCAACAGGATCCAATGTTTGAAATAAAGTTCTATTCGAACAAATATGAGTGGATGCACCCGAGTCTATAATCCAATACTTCATATTTGTTGATGGAATTTGTTCTAAGGACAATACCTTCATATTCCACTTGAGCAAAGTTCAATTGTTGAGAATCCACCATCTGTTTCCCTTTAAGAGCTCTAGCAATTTCTTGTTCTATAAGCTCTTGTAAATTCTGCATATCTCTACTCTTCAACTGCTCTTCATCACACTCAAGTGGTGTTTCAATCATGTATGGCCGTTTGTCCTTCCCCACTCTTTCCTAGTGTTCTTTCTCTGCTTCAAATCTTTATACCATTCTGGATACCCATGCAACTTGAAACAACTGTCCCTCTCGTGACCTTCTGTTCTACAAAACTTATCTTCTTTTCTTTTAGCATCTTTCTTCTTAAAATTGCCCTTTCCTCCACTATGTTTATCAGATCTTGTACTTCTAATATGCATAACACTACCATTAACATTGTCACACATCATATTTATCTCTCATTGTCTTTCTATGCGCAACACCATTCCATACACCTTGTTCACATTGGGCAAAGGATCATATGCTAAAATCTGACTCCTAATATTATCAAAATTGTGATTCAATCCCATCAAAAACTGAACCACCTTATTTCTTGTATCTATCTCTTCAAGCCTCTTACTTAACTCGCAACCACAACCATTACAAGAACAGATCAAAATAAGTTGCAACCTTGAGATCTCATCATAACATTTATGGAGTTTGTTGTAGTAGATTGTCACAGAACTGTTTTCCTGATTAAGAGAAGCTATTTCTCTTTGGATCTGATATATCTGAGGTGTATTATTACTATCTCCAAACCTCTTTCTCCAACAAATCCCATAGAATCTTGGAAGTTGACTGTAAATGAATGTTTTTTGCTATTGCTTTGGTAACAGAATTCAGAATCCACTGTTTAATCATGCAATCTACCTTCCTCTAGTGCTTATATTCCAGAGCATTATCAATTGGTGGTTTGATCAAGCCATCAACAAAACCAAGCTTATCTTTAGCTTCCAATGAGTTTATCATAGATACACTCCAACTCATATAATTGTTCACATTTAGAAGATTAGTCACTAATACCATCCCAGGGGTGGTCTAGTTGTGCAACAACAATGAATCATCTTCTACACACGTTCTTGGAGCTTGTGGTATAAATCTCTGAGTTTCTTCTCTTGTGTCTGTGGATTTCACATCATCTCCGGTAACCGCCATTTTCAAGGAAAAATTTCAGATCTCAGATCTAATAACCAAGAGATAGATCTTGAAAAAAAAAACTTTACAAATTTACAAAACTTGAAGTCACACTAAATTCCAATCATGAAAACAAAAAAACTAATCACTTCTATGGAGCCAGGAAATCGAAGGCTCGGATACTATGTTCAAACCCTAAACTCCATTAACAAAACAGAGAAAAACAAAGATGAACAATGCCTCTTGTTTCTTCATTCACACGAAAGAAAAACATAGCAAAATGCTATTTATACATGAGTATCAGCTAAAAGGAAAAAACCAAGAACTAATAAAACAAACTAACTGTAAGTCATGAGAAACACGTGTAAACCAATAAATACAAAACGGTGAGTATTGAGAGTAAGTGAAATAAGTGAAACAGTGCATATTTCTTCAAGAAATGGGTCCAAAGCTTCTCATGATTAATTCTGGAGCTATATATCCAATTGTACCTCTGGTGCACAGGAGTGACACTATGCTTTCTTTTCCCTTGCATAGCTTTGCAAGACCAAATTCAGCAATTTTGGGACAAAAATCAGCATCTAGAAGAATATTATGAGGCTTAATTTCGGAATGCACAATCCTTGTATTGCACCCTCGATGTAAGTATTCTAACCCTCTTGCAATCCCAATTGCAATTTCACATAGCTTTTCCTGATATAAACAGCGTGTTTTATTTGGAAAATCTTGATTGCATATGAACTTGTCCAGAGATCCATTTGGCAAATATTCGTATACCAAAGCTCTTTGAGTCCTTTCGTAGCAGAACCCCCGAAAGAGTAACCACATTCACATGTGATGTTCTGCTGATGCTTGCTACTTCATTAATGAATGCTTCTCCATCACCTATGGACTTGATTAGTAGTTTTACCGCAACAGGACGACCATCTGATAATTTGCCTTTGTAAACACTTCCAAAACCTCCTTGGCCAAGCTTCTCGGAGAATGAATTGGTAATTTTCTCTATGTGAGAATAGGAATATCTCTTTGGCATAAGAGAATGAGAGCTAACAATGAATGCCTCGATCTTTTCATTCTTGTTTCGGATTCTTCCGTCGATGTTTAAAAATTATACCTACTGAAGTTCCAATGAGGGCGATGGCTGCTCCTATGCCATACCTGGACAGAAGGAAACATTGCTGAGATTTTCTAAGCCTCGGTTCTAAACTTGCTCAATTTGAAATTCAAAGGCAAATTTTAAATATGAATTTGTAGCATGAATAAGTTTTAATTTTAAGTGAATCAAAGCGAAATTTTATCGTGTAGACTTGTTGAAAAAAAAAAAAAGGTGTAGATTATAAATGCTTGATTAGATAAAATGTAGCGTGATAATATACCTATTAGGAGCAGCCATTCGTATTTGTACCCTGCAACAATTATAAAATACAAAAACTACAGTTCGACTGGAATCACTATTTCAAATCAAAATTTAGTCACTATCTAGTAATCCATGGAATAATTAGTATTAATGACAGGCACTAATACACACACAAGCTCACTCTGTAATAATTAAATAAAAAAAACATATATTCTACTTGATATGCAATGAGTCAAATAATACTTGAAATTAATTAATAATAATATCATTAAATTTAAAATAATGCCTAACCCATGGCTTTATTATTATTATTTTTTTTTTTTATGCAAAAAAGGTGAGCAAAGCTTACAATAAACTAATGAAAATAGAAAACTCCTGCACTATCGTGAAAAGCCACAGATTAATATGAGAAGGATCAGGAATCTATTATTAATTTATCAAAATAATAGTGGTACCGAAGGATAGTATAACCTTAGTGAAAAATACCAAATCCAAAAAAAAAAAAAAAGACATAAACTTGATTCATGATTTATAATTAATGAATTAATGAGTTAATTATTAAAGAAAAACTGCATTTCATAATGTATACATGGCATTTTATCACTGACTTGATGAAAAAGAATTTATCAATGCATGTACTTTTTTCCAATTACTTGTTAGCACCCAAAAATGAAAAATCATCTAAGAGAACATTTACATGACTATATACGGCTAAGAATTGTGATGGCATTTTGGAAGGAAAAACCTAAAGAAAAGAAGACAAACCTGATTCATCTTGATCTGTAGAACTTCCACAAAGAAAAGGGTTGATTTTGATCATCGGAACAACAACAACCAAATGAATTTTCTGTTGTGTTATAACCACACGCCCCGCCAGATGATCTACAAGTCTCACAAAAGTCATCATTTGCTTTCCAAGCCAACCCAAAACCTTGATCTATCGCTGCCACCAGATTAGCCTGTGTTGTAGTTGAGCTACTTTCTAAAGACTGAACTGCTGACTGACTACCCCTCAACAATTATTCTGTCTGTGCACAATCTCGTATAATCGAGGATAGTTGTGTTACTCGTGATCTGCCTTGTAGCAAAGAAACCATTCACATCGTCACAAGAAAACGTAAAAGCCTGTTGAAATAGATTAATTCCCATGTTAGGACAACCATAGTGAAGAGTTATATTCTGAATATCGGAGGCGTATTTGAAAACGTCCCAATCTAAAGAGGTGTTCCGGTAAGTGTCCGGGACATACGTTTCCTATGCAATCTTTTCTAACAACCTTTAGATTCTTGGAGTTGGCATCGATTTCAAGACCTCGGTATGCCTGTTGCTTCGATTGTGATCTCAGCAGCTCAAGAAGTACAATTAAGCTGGAAATTTGGATGGCCACAGTAATCGGGTCGATTGGATCCCCAGAAAGGATAACCTATGACTGTAATATTTCCACAATCAAATGTCCCCGGTGCAGTTAGAAAAAAGTTGCTGAGCAGATGCAGATGTCGGGTGATGGACAAATATTATTATTGTGATGAAAACAATTAGCAAAGACATGATGTAGAGCCGGAATTGGTTGGATAACTGGTAAAATGGGAACAGATGATCCATTTATGTTCATGACCTGGTCTGTGCGAGGAAACCTCCTACTAATTCATAGACAGTGCCCAAGAGGTTGTTGGTCCTTTATTTACAAACGTTTTCTTTCCTTTTTGACCAAGTACATCTCAAGTCACATCATTACAGACCCTCCCTGCGATCGTCTTTCTTCCTCCTCTACTATACCCCCATGCAGTCTGAAAACCTCCTGCCTACACATTTATAAAATCCTATCTGGGAACTACATTTCACCAGTGCTAGATTCTCCACCATATATATCAGTTTCAACTTTTACCCCACCAACCAATTT